>JBBPCY010000037.1:12297999-12321972 GCA_037974405.1 Brachyalestes nurse
AGGTTCCGAATGGGGTTGCGGGGTGGGGTGCGGTGGAGGGGCGCTGAGTTGACTTTGCAAGTGAGCATATGTGTATTTTTAGTCTACGACAGGAGCGCATGGAAATGTTCACCAAGTTTGACACAAGCTCTGTTTTAGTTTTGCTAACGTAAGCAGGTCAGTCACTGATTGTATTGTGTTAAATAGCTGCGACTCCTGTTACGTCGTCAGGTGAACACGTTTACGGTTTCATCGGAATAACTGAATTAACAGTAATCATGTTCTGTTTTATTTAGCTCTCAATTGTTTGCTAAGAGATTTGGTAGACAATTAGAATATAATAGCTGTGATTAAATTAGTTTCAAGCCTGGTGAAAGGTGGGTAAAATACATCTAGAAGCTAAACATCCGTCTGCCAAACAGGCTAAAGTCTCAAAACACTAGATCTTAAGATAATGTACAAGCTCTAATGATTTTTTTGTTTGAATGTCCCAAAAAGCTTGGAAATCACAAAGCAAAGCAACACAAATCAAATGCTTATTTTGCCTGAGTTATAACACAGGCACTCAGATGGCAGCATATCAGTATGAATGTGTGAAGTGAGTGGAGTGGGCACTAAGCAGTGGCCAAGCTCCGTTCTTTACAGATATGAAAACACTTTGCCTGGCACGGCGGTGAGGCTGATTTCTTGCCAATATAAGTGCTGCACATGGCCTCAAAAATTTGAATGAAGTGTGAGGCTGTAGCTTGTATTTCCTCACAAGTAATTTTTACAGGGCAGTCTAAATATGGATAAGAATTGACTTGCTGTGATGATGTAATCTGATTCGTAGGGGAGTTTACCAAAACTCCAGGCTGCTTTTCACAGAAGTGGGAGTGTTCACCATGATGTCTCAGTGTAGCACAGCGAGTGACAGCTCATTTAATTTTCTCAGTTTCTTCACCTCTAACTTGTGTTTAGTAGGTCTCTTGTAGAAGAACATGAAGGTAATCAGACTAGACTCAACAGGTTTGTCCCTGCAGTTCCTCAGCACTGGTACCGTCTCAAGAAGTCTTCATGTGATAGGTGTTACCACAACCAGATATTCCAATAATCAGTCATGACATCTGATATAATGCTAAATGTATATTTTATTTTTTTTAATTTAATTTTATCCTGATGTAGCTTTAGCTATTCCACTTGTCTGGAGCATTAAAATAGGTGGACATTTTACCTTTTGCTGAACAGTATCCCCAGGTTAATGATTCATTTTTGATGCATTTTAGTTCTGTTGGTACTGTTGCGATAAGACAGTGTAATCTTGGACTGTTTTTTTTCCCCCCATTAAACTTGCTGTTCATTACTGGTACTTTCTTGGTGAAAATGTCAGCGATGATCAGAAAACAAATGGAGACAGACCATCTTAATGGATGAAAACACAATAGATGTTTCAAATATGCTGTTCACTTCCTGGTACATAAGGTCCATTGGAAAGTCGACATCAAAACCGCCTGTTTTCAATTCATTCTTTGTGTGACATTGCAAAAAACAACTAATTTGCATTTATCCACATCAGAGTTATGACATAAGACCACACAGACATCACAAGAGGACCTCAGGGTAAAAAGGAAATGCCCTTTTAACTTTGTGTTTGTCAAACTTCATCTTCCAACCCCACGTAAAACACATTGTCCATCAAAAACTGTTATTAGCAGTTGCTGTCATGTACGAAGTTTCTTTCTTATTGCTTTGACCCAGGTTTAGTACCAATTTCTGAGACCACAAGCATTGCATCTCTTCATAGCTAGTTAATACTGGGTACTTTTCCTCCTGATCTAAGATTCATCGATGTTTGTTGAAAAAAAAAGCCTGGGGAATTCAAAAGTCACTTGCTAGATTTGAATGTAGTTTCAAAAATTTACATGGGGATAAAACTGCATTCCATTTCCTAATTGTATAGATAGTTATGGCAGGGAGTCTCTTCTGTAGTGTTCTTTGTCAGCCAGTCCCAAAACTAAACGAAACAAGATGATGATAATCACACCATCTGACACTTTCCCTCACTTGAGTGTCAGTGTGTCATCACATTACCAATCACAGTATTTTTCCTGCATGCATTATCAGCCAAAAACTGCGGTCTGGAAGATAAACAGTCTCCTATGATGCTCAGAGAGAACTGATGTTTCACTAGGTGTTAGAACATTGCTGTGAGAATTTGTTTGCACAGGAGTGCAGTTAGTGTTGTCAGGTGTTGATGTAGGATGATAAGTTCTGGATCACAAATGCCACTCCATGTAACACAGTTCCACTGGCATTTGGCATGATGACCCTAGGCTCCTATGGGGCTGCTCTATAGTATACCATTCTTTTCGCATTGCTCTTCTATGGAGATTATACAAGATATGTGAGACCAGAGTAACACCTCTGTCAGCAGTGGGAGCACCTTATAGTGGCTGAATTATTTAGTTACAAGAGTTGTCTGAATACTTTGGACATTAAATATACAAGGGACATTCAGAACACGTCTGTACATTTTAAACTCTTCATTAAAAATTTCAAAAACAAATTACATCTGGCTTGCCAGACAGAACTAGTTACATGCCCAGTTTCTACTCTTCTACTCCTTTACCGTTTCCAACGAAAATATAAAACTTTTTGAACGTCCCTCATATTTCTAAAATATATTTAAATGCTTCAGTTTGGTCGTTAACATCCACAGTTTGGTTCTAGGTTGGGAATATAAGGACGTTCGGAACAATACAAAGTCTGACTGTGAAAACTCCAGCACTTTCACAAGTGCTTGTTTTTAAGTAGGAAGCTGAAGGAATCAGCTGATCGCTGGCACGCTCTAGTCTCACTTTCAGTGTAGCTCCTGGGTGAAGTGTTACCCAGATTATTTGTGAATTCCGCACAGGTAGTGAGGGTTTTTACCTTAAAACTGCTTTTGAAGACCAATATACTAATAGCTAAGGTCAGTTTCTTTCATTTTAAAAGAAGAGCTTTAAAACACAAGTGCATTGTCTAAATCTCAGATATGCAATAGGATGCAATAGATGTTTATTTGTGTAAAATAAACTGGTATGGAAAACTGTCTACATAACATTGTATGGTCATATTTACTACATTTGCTAAACAATGCTAGCTACTGACATAGCAAGTTTTTAAGGCATAATTATTTAGATGCCAATTATTCTCACAGACAGACTCAAGAGAAACCGAAGTTATTTAAGGAGAAAGTGAAGTAGATAAAGCAATTCAAGGGACAGGGATTTCACTAATGAAATGTGTTGGAGCTACAGTTTATTCCAGGTGTATGCTACAGCACCTATTTTAGAAATTGAATCTTAAATAGTGATGCACGGATAAGGGAATTGTGGGTTGATGCCAATATCCCCCATTTTTCCTGCACATTTCTGCTGATACAAGTGTTTTATAAAATATAGAAATTGGAACCACATCTATAGTGGTTTGCATGATAGAAAAATCTAGACGTTATGTCCCAAAGGTTTCAAATAGACTACAATTAATAAATGGGACACATTGGAGCAGAGCAGCCTAGCTTCATCTAAATGTTCTGCTCCTCTGGACTAAAATAAAATACGGCTAAAAATGCTAGTGAAAGTAGTTCTACAATATATTGCATTATGTAGTGGATGCTGTTATTTTTCAGTTTTTTCATAGCACTTTTTGCTATGCATTGCAGTTGTTCTTGGAAACACACGGGTACATGCGACAGTATGTGCAGAATCACTGAGCAGCTCTGTTTACAGTGCTCAGCCCACACTTAAATGTCAAACTCCTCTTCATTCAGTGAGAGTAGGGAAGTGATCAGAACGAGTTATTGCAAAAGGGGGAATCCGTCATGTACTGTCTTTCCTCATGTTTCTCTTGTCACTCAAGAACAAGAGACGAGTTTGTACTGGGTGTACAAACAGCATGTTCTCTTAATAAACCATGGCTGTAAATTAGCATAGCTGTTGGAACCGTGTCTGCATTGTATTGGAACTTGTGGTGGAAAGCCTGTTGAAACATTTGTGATATTCCTGTATCTTAGATATGGAGGGGCACTGAGCATGTGAGAGGTCATGGTAGAATTATACTGATTTGACTGGTATAACCGTGACTCATGTTCATTCTCTGGAAGAACCTGAAACTGGTTTCTTAGAAGTGTTTAAAGGCTAACTTGTTCTTCGCAGCTTAAGGCTAACTTTACATTAAATCTAACTCATTTTTGTCTATCATGAAATGACTTTAGAATGTGTATAATACACACAAACTAAGATTTTGTGTATTTATGTATTTGGGTTATTATTTGAATTGAATAAAATATTTTCATTCCAGCTCCACCTGTTGCCTTACTCTGGCTGCCCTCCACATTCCCACTTATGTTCCAGTCTTTGTCTCTTAGCTCTGCCTAGATCCTCTGTTGTATGAGCTGCTGTAGTGCCGACAGTGAGCGGCCATCAGGAGCCATGCGCTGTCCTAAGGTTAGCCCTGTGGAACATTCTGGGCTCCAGGCCCAGAGAATAGTGGCATGTCAGCAGCCCATTCAAACGAACAGGCTGAGTGTTGCACTCTGTTGGGGGCTTGATTGGGTGAGACAGGCTAAGTTTGATGCTCTTTTTTTACGGTGCTGGGTAATCTGTGCTGTCTCTATTAGCTAGGTAAAAACATTGCGAATAAACGAAAAAATCTGTCTGTTTTGAAGACTAATTGGTGTCATAGCGAAGTGAGAAATATTTCTCTATATATAATTAAGGGTTTCATGCAGAGTTTGGATCATGTTCCCTGAAGATGACCCATTTCTCAGATTTTAGAGCTCAAAGCCTAGATATATGCTAAATATGGTACAATTTTTTTTTCCAGTAGAATATTCTGTCTAAAAGGAAACCCATCTTCCTTTTACGCTGGCCCTTTTCGTTTCACTTATGGCTACTGCCTTCATAACGTAGCTGGGTAGCAGATGTAATAATCATGGTTTATTCATTCCCTTATGAAAGCAAATACTGCAGTGTAATCTAATTGTTTGACAAAATTTACAAACGAATTAAAATGAGTGAAGATTGCATGCTGTTCACATGAGCCAGCAGTGTATGCCCCAAGTTTGCTTAAAAGTTGTGAATAGGAATGTCAGAGGCTTGATTTCAAAGAACCACTGCAACTGCATCTTCCTAACCAGTTCAGAAACATAGACTATGTTTCAAATACAAGCCAGTCATTTCCTTTTTATATATTGAATAAACTAAGACCTTCTGAGTTGGGATTTTTACTGACGGGTTTGAAGAAATAACATGGATCTCCTCTATGTGGTAGGAGATCAAAATGCATAAATGACATAAATGTGGTAGGAGATCAAAATGCATAAAGCGTTTCTCATTTATTACTGACATTACATGACAAAATACACTGCTGTGCGTTTTAATTCCAAAAATTAAAATAAGTAACAATAGAAACCGGTTTTTTTTTTTTTATGTAAGAGGTCTACGACAGCACCTCAATACCATACAGTCATGCTAACATGCTAATTAGAATGGCCAGTTTTCTTCTCTGATAAGCCGGTGGAGAATAGCATAACCGTTTCTGTGCAGTTGTAGAGCTCTTCACTGTTCCTGCTCTAATCAAACACTGCGCTGAATCATCAAGCTCATTCAGAGGGCAGCAGGACAAATAATAAAGAGAATTCATCCTGCGTTTCCAGCGTAGCTGTGCTTGATCTCAAATCATCTGCCGACCCCAATAACACCAGTGTGTTCCCTAAAGCAACATTAAGTCTCGAAGCCTTGAAATAATGAAAATGATCTAGTTCAAAGCCTTGGTAAATGATATTTGCTTCAGAGCTCTTGAACTTGAGAAAGCAAAGATAGCAGTTGAACTTGAATGAAATAGACTTGTTCCCTTTGTGTAGTCATAGTTTCAACAGTTTCGACTGTTGGTGTGTTCATAAAACTAGCTTCTTTCTAGAATAATACGTTGTACTTAACTAGTTACTAGATACTAATTATTATTTATGTGTACCTTATTAATCCACGAAAATCAGTGGGTCAGTATCTTTAGGGTGCCATAAGTGTTTGCCCTAGAAGTGTGTTCTTGTGATAAATTTACATAATGTCTTAATATGCTTTTCTGTCTGTTGGCACAGCAAAACTGCATGTATCGTTATAAAGAGTGCACAATTAATCCTGATTAATTGGATTTAGTGCAGTGGAGTGTGAGCTCTTTAATCATTTTTAATACATCATTTTTTTGTGATTCCAGCTAATCAGAAAAGAATAAATGTGTATCATAAATTCCTTGAAATATTGTGATATGTATTTGCAATATTGTCCACCCCTAGTTTAGACCAAAGCAGCGTAACAAGGCTTAACACGGCTAGATTCTGGTGTGATAAAGCTGTTTTTATAATTAGAATAGCAAGAGCAGCACTCACAAAATAGAGGCATGCAGTGTAACTAACATAAAGATATCATAGAATGTGCGGATTAATAAAAAAAACATGCCCAGTCTGACCCCTAGTACATGAACAGCCTGCCTGGTACATTACCTTTAAATTGGATCTCAGTAAAGTCCAACCGAGTCCTCAGTTTGGACTTTAGCCTGCTGTCTTTAAGTTCAGCGTGATTCCACTAATGGGAGGCCATTTGTCATTGAACCTTTCACCTGTTTACAGTGGTGGAAATTTAGCTTGTTGATGCATACAGTTGATACTGGCAGGCTTTCCAGACTTGTTATAAAAGTGCAGTGGCCTTCTGTTTCCTGCTTTTATTGTGCGCTTAATGACACATGGTTGATGCTCTTTTGTGTCTTTTTACAGGGTGTGTCTGCTCAACCTCTAATACGATTCACTGGAAATCAAGGGGTAAGTGTGCATTTATTGTCTTCTCAGTTTTTTTTTACCTTGGGCCATGGCTTGAGGTACAGTATTGCTGTTCATTGTGATGTCCCTATTCTGCTGTCTTATTATTTGTTGTGTTAGAAGAATGCAAGTCTTAATATATAATGAGAGCATCAATAATTACCATGTGCACATTTTCTTAGTCAGGAAGTCCCCGCATGATGAAAGGCCTCTTCAAAATGTGTAGGTGATAGGAAGTTATCCCAAGATGACTTTGCTTTGCAGAGTATGTAAAACCACAGTTACCACAGTATCCTCTGTTTTAAAGGCGTAATTGTACAGAGTGAGCCATTTGAGACCTGAGTCCAGACAGTGATGACGATGCTGTTTTCTACTGGTTGTAGGGCCGTTCCACCTAAAGTTCATATTTACTCCAAGTCATCGAGAGCTACTGTTGTATGGAAATGCTCTGACGCCCCTGGTCAAGAGTTTATTGATTTTATGAAGTGAAAAATACATATTCCTATACAGAGAACACTGTTCTGACCCTTGTAATGCACAATTATTGGCTGAATTTGAGATCTTGTGTGTATCTAGTGTGTTGTTATATATATGTGTATATAATGTGAGTAGTAGAAGTACTAGTAGAAGTTTTGTTTAAATTTTTTCTCCTCAATGTTGTACACTACAATCTGCATAGCATGTAGAGGATGTGCTTATGTATTTATCTAGAAAATCATGCTTGTCTTCGAGCTTTTGCGTTCGACTATATGCGTGCTTAACTTGGTTACAACAAGGAAGTTGTTGTGTAGCAGAGAGGACACAATCAAGGAAGTTGAATCTGATAGTCAGTATGTTGTGTCAGGTTTGCTCACACGTCCCACAGCAGCATTAGCTGATAAATACCACAGCGGCATTAGGATGGATTTCCTCTAAGACAGCCATTGTTGTCTCCTTCAGCTTTAGAGTGCCATGCATTCCAGACATTTAGCTTTTGCACATCCGTCTTAGCTTGCGCACATGGGCCACATTCAGCTGGAAAAAGCTGCAGACAGCGCTAATTAAACAGTTTTGAACGTGATACACTCCCATGCTGGTGTCATATATTTCTATGCTGACATTCTGCATATTGGGCCTACACGGATGCAAGTTAAAGACAGTCCAGGAAATGTTAATGTTCCGGCATTGTTGAGGGTAGGATGTTTTTTTTCTGGTTTTTAGAAACACTCTTTCACACAATTTAGTCTTGTCATTTTGGCAATAGGTGTTAACAGCATGTATTTCAGTTCTGTTGCAGGCTTGTGAGTGAGCTTTAGCCATCTTATTCAGCTTCTGATGGGGCCTCCTACACAGTGTTTTTTTTTTTGTGCTAGTGTTGTTGACCTTGTTGTATTTGGATGAGATTTTTGAATTGGACACAAATTGTTGTACTGTTAGAGTAACTACCAGGGAAGCATTTCATAAGACCAATTTCACCATAGGTGTGTATTTAACCTGACTCATCTCCTGTCTGATTGCATGGTCACATACAGGAACCGCTTCTGCTCGTCTGCAGTTTGCTGCGTCACAGGCCAGATAAGAAGTGAAGCATTTGGCTGGATGAGCTCTGTGTGGTTTTGTAGTCGAATCAGCACAGTTTCTTTGGACTGTGATGGTCAGGTAGAGTTTCAGACTTCTCAGTTTTAAATCTGCCAGGGAAGTTGAGAGATCTTGTGCTCCAGATAAGAATATTTCACCAGTGCCCTTTAATCATCCTGAAGCCAAGTAATGATGTTTTGATGAAGATGGATCGTATATTCACCATGTGTGTCTGAGCTTGGAGGATATTGCTCTTTTTCAACCCAGGAAGTATAAGTTACAAGCCATAATAAATTAGCTATAAAAAAAGGTTCATCCTTTAAAACTACTGTAGTGTTTCCTCAGTTTTTGCTGTTGCTTAATTGCATGTTATTTGTTGGTATCACTAAATGTCTAAATAAATAAATAATAGTCCTTTTTTAGCCATTTATATACTCTGGTAAGGGAAAATTAGATGGTTCTTATAAAGGGATGAGCCACCCTTTGCCTGCTGTGTCTCTGGCTACTCTTCAGCTGCTTCATTAATTCCACTACTGTGAAGAGGAGCCCACAAGCCCCTCCATAGGCCTAATGACAAAGTCCTGAAGAGATACTTTGTTCTCTGGATGCCGTGCCGAAAAGCCATGTGGACATGAAGGGGAGTCCCAGTGCTTCTGGAAATGGCTTTATCTTTTCCTGCAAGTGGGATGAGTGGTTTCACATTGCGAAGTGAACCATCAGCTTGGATTCACTTTTAGTGGTTCATTTCTTTAGCGAGTGAACTGTTGAGTTGGGAGGTTCCGAGAAGTGGAGAGGACCAGCTAATATGAGTGAGTTCGTGCAAACTATATATATTCAATATGTGCAAAAGGCTGCAAAGATTAGTTCATAAACCCGAGTAACCAACAACAGTGATGATGTGGCGTAACATTTTGGGGTTGTTTGGAGCATGGTGGTCACCAACACACCTGTAGTAATGCAGACAAGACTTAAATGGTTCCAACACAAAGGAGTTTACAAACTTCTTCGTTTGTTAATGAATTTTAGGTATTACAGTTACACTGCTTAACAGAATAAATGTTTATCACACTGGACAGGCTACATTCTCTTCCTGTTCACTCATTTCAAAAACCTGAATTTTGGTTGCTCTTAAAATACCTTTTTTGAGACCAGTGAGAGGGATGGGTATCATTAGTTATTCACCGAAACTGATACTACTCATTGATGGACGTCACATGAAAGAAATGTAAAAAGATCCAACAAACAGAAATGTCTACATCTCTAGTCAGCGACTTCAGAGGTTAAAATAGGTCCTTTATAACCCTTTAAATGATAACTGGAGTTATATAACAGCTTAGTTATAATATGCAAATGTTTTACACCCCAATAGGGTAGGATCCTGTTTGTTTGGAATGAAGCCCTGCAGCCACACCACCACTTTGTGGATGAGATTGAGTGCCTCTGTTCTTGGAAGCCCAGTATGGCTTTTGTTTTTGCTGTAGAAAAGGAAATTACCTGTCTCACAGACAGAACTTTGTGACAAGTGAAGAAACTTTATTAGTTGGTTTCATTAAATAGTAGCACATAGGTTGTTTATTATAGCTGTTGTGGTTAGCAGTAGCCTTAATTATGGTTTTGCATTGCTCAATATGTGAGCGTCATTTCAGTAGACAGAGGCTGCAGTCCTGCATTGAACTCCAGGTTGGCCTCTCTAATCCCTCCTGTCTGAGGCGCTCAGTTCCTCCCTCTGCCCTCAAGTGATTTGCACTCTCTTAATCATCTTGGATTTCACACTTTGAAGTGCGTCGTGTTTGTAGGCTTATGACGCACTCCTTCCTTCGAGAGCATTTCCGCAGAAGTGTGGAGTGTGTCTGAGTGTGTGTTTGCGCACGCAGTGTGTCGTTTTAGGCTGTTTCAAAAATTGAAACTTACAGCTGTTTCGATAAAAAGAGGAAGTGGAGGGATGTTGCTCAATTCGAAGTCAAAACGGATATCAACCCTGTTCTTAGTTCTGTACCATTCAGTGGCAGGGATCTCAAATACCACAAGTGCTCGCCCTCTTACAAGTGAGAGTGAGAAAAGTGGTGGGGTACAGCAGCGAGAGCCCTTCAGGCTGCTGCGCACGGCTGGGACACGCTGTTTATTTATAGGCAGCCACCTGCAGGCCACACACGTGTAAGAGGAACCTTGGGTAAACAGAGCCTGTACTGAGAGCATGTCAGCGCAACGTGTGTTGTGTGAGTTGGAGGAGGCACTGACTGTTTATTTTCTTGCAGGGACCCTCCATTTTGAACTATGGGCTCCCCCCACCACCCAGTACAAACCACTGTTTTACAGCTCCTTCATTGGGGGGCGGTTACCTGTTGGATCATGTTGCTTATTCATTACAGGATTTTCACACAGCAATATTAACCTATGTAATGTTCCCCTTTTGGTGTTGATTATGTGCTGTTGGCTTAAGAAGCTTACTTGCCACTTGCATAACACCATTAAGTCCAGCAGCTCACATGTTTGTGTGAATATGAGATCCCTATCCATGCTGCCCATGGAGAAAGATTGTGCTACTAGGAAAGAGGAACTGTATCTTAAATGAAGCCACCGGAGACCACATGATGTAGACAAATTGCTTTACATGCAGTGGCTGTTTCTGCTTACTGCTGCTGCGTCGTTGAGGAGGGTCATTCAGCTGTCAGCATGAAAGCATTGTTCATTTCTCAAGTTCATCCCTGCAACACCTGTAAGGCTAGTATGTTAAGGTTTTGTGGTGATTATGAAGAGCCCTCTTGCAGCACACGCACACACAAACATCCGTTGTCTACCAGGGACCTGTAATTTGTGTTTTACAGCAGATTATAAAAAAATCCACTTCCTATATTACCAGGTGGACAGACTGGTTGTCTGGTGAAGGAATATCACTTAACTATAAACAGATTCTGACTCTCAAGCCAATTTCATAACATGCAGAGTGCAGCGAGGACTCTGCACTCGGGCTAACCACCTATTGATCTAGGCTATTAGGACACAGCTCGAATTAGCTTACCAGTTGACCACAGGTTCTTTTGGGAAACATTTAATCGCCATTTACACTGATGATGAATGTACAGTATAGAGCTGAGCAGTGTGACAGTCATTATTGTTATAAATTGTGACTACATGCTTTTCTGAGAATGTTATGGATATCAGCACTTCTAGAACACTGACCAACTGCATATTTTATTACACTGAACTTAATCAGTCCCGATTAATTTGATTTAGTGCAGTGCAATGTGTGTGTGTGGATTTATGGGGACGGGGTTTGTATAAACATCCATTTTCTAGATTTGTTTTGGCACCACTGGCTCTAATGATGGCTGTCATCTCATGTCTATCAACAGAAAATCTCGATACCACGATCTGAAAATCCAAATGAGCTGCGAACGTTTACGTTCGATTTGTCCAATGTGGGGAAGGACAACCCCCATTTTGACTGTGTACAGCAGTATATTACAAGGTAAGCTAATAAAATTATAACATTTTATCTTTCTTCCAGACACGCAAACATACCTGTACCTGAAACTGTGCCCTTTATCCGGCAGTCAGAATCTATTTTGTTTTTCACCTGGTTAACTAAGATTGTGTTGCAAATTATTTGTTGTTTTACATTTTAAACAAATTCACTAGAAAAGTTTCTAATAGAATAAAATTGCTTAATGAAATTGCTTAATTATTATAGGCATATGAGTACAAACACCATCTGCTCTTTTGTGTCTGTCTGGAAACCAGTGCTGAGGGAACAAATTGAATTTGGCCAGTTGTAGAACTTGAAGAGGAACCAGCAGCTGAATTGAGACTCTCAAGCATTCATGTCTTCAGCTGTTTGTAAAAAGGTAGAGGGGTCAGTTAAAGTTCAGGCATTGCATTGTCCTCGTGAACTGATAATTACAGAGCAAAGTGAGGACCTCCATAGCCTTTTTATGTCTGCCAAATTTATATCAAAGCCCGGCTGTGTCGATGGGAGATGAAAGCGGCGGGTTAAGAACGTTTTATGTGCAACGCTGATTTTGAATGCTTTTGATAATCTGCAGTTGTGAAAAGAATGCATTGTAGGCATGGAATTCTCCCATGCAGAAACTGGCTTATGTCATTTATCCATGTTAACTCTCTTCCTCACTGTGTATGTAAACTCAGCTTGGTTTGTTGTGTACTAGGCAAGAATTCATTGAGCTGTTCTTATCCTGACTATTGCAGAGTACTGGACCCCAACTCTGCTCGTGTCAAGAACCAAGTTTTCTGCTGCTGCTGTTTTATTTTTGTTCAGGCACTGCATGTGTATATAATAGATTTGCTATTTTTGTTTTTTTCCAACAGTGAAGACGGTTAAGCTATGGAGAAAGCTTACCATTTAATTACATGTCGATACAATAACGTGGTATCTTATATTACTGAATGGCAATGCTTCTAATACCTGTTTTACTAATTGTTGTATTACCATTGCTGATAAAGTGCTTTCATATTTTCATCAAATTGGAGAGTACGGTGAATCTGGGACTCCTGTTTGACCCTGTTAGTGTTGCACTTTGTTTCACATTATTGTGGAACATGTAATGATGAGCTCTTTTGCCTGGTCATAGAGAAGGGAGCATACAACTGGACTGCCTGGGAGGGATCCAGGACAAAATCACAGTGTGTGCCACAGATGACTCCTACCAGAAGGCTAAGCAGAGCATGGCTCAGGCTGAGGAGGATTCACGCAGCCGGTCCGCCATCGTCATCAAGCCTGGCGGTAGATATGTGGGTAAGATTGACAAGAAGGTCATGCTGGTTTTGTTTGGTACCAGTGCTGATCAAATATTGAGCAAACACTGTGCCTGTGCTGTATGTTCAGAGCAACTTTTGTCCAACTTATGTAATGTGTTATTTGACAGTTTTGATATGTGTTTGATGTCCGTTCATTTGCTGTTGCATATGTGCCAAATGTGGGTTGTATTGGTGTGAAAAGTCATTGCGGGAAGAGAGATGAGGTAATGATGGATGCAGGGCTGAGCGTTGAGGGACATATGGCTGGTGAAGTGTGGGAGGGGGTGCATCAGTGACGGCTCACTGTCTCCACATGTCTGTAACTCGTGTGTACTGCATTATTTATGAAGCTGCAAATCTCCGCACAGTGTTAGAGCTCTGCCCAAAAATATGATTTGGTGCCCTAGTACGAGTGCCACTATGAGTCCTCTCTCGCTTTGCAGTGGCTGTAATTGAACATACATTCAGCATGAAAGAATTTCAGTAGTCCACGTGCTCCATCTTTCTACGTTACTAAATTTACTTTGATGTGACTAAAAGAACTGACAGGCTTGAGTGGTCTCTCTTGGCTAGGTAAACGGGTCCAGATCCGGAAACCGGCAATGGCCCTGTCAGATGTGGCCCCATCACGGCGAACCTCAAGGCCCGTTATCATCTCCAGCAATATGAAAAAAAGCCCGGCACCACCACGGCCATTGAGGGAGCGCCTGGTGCACCTGCTGGCCCTCAAGCCCTACCGTAAGGCTGAGCTGCTGGTCCGCCTCACCAAGGACGGTCTCTCGGCCCAGGACAAAGATACGCTGGACAGCCTCCTGCAACAGGTCGGTGCTGTTGTGTCCAAGCAAAAAGGCTTGAACACATTGTTTTCAATATTACTGGAGCAATGTTCAAATGTGCTGAAAAGTTTAGGAAGTAATAATGAAATTGTTTTACCTAGTTTCCTTTTTAAATCTTTTAGTTCAATCTAAAACATGTGAACCATCGTCAATCACAAAAGTCGAAACCAGTCTTAGCTAGTCTCTTCAATAAATAAATGAAGAGTTAGCCGTTTGTAATGGTCACCTAACAAGGTCACTGCTGTAAGCTATGATGGCACCACATCATTGGATCCTTGACCGTATTGACAGATGGACTGTAATCTCTGCTCTGTAGAGGACAGATCCTCAAACTGTCTCCTACCTTGCTGGGGTAATTTTTGTCATCAGCTTAGCCATTTTCTTCAGATGCAACTTTGGGTTTTAGAGGCAGACAGATGCAGAGTCAGGGTCTTGTGGACACAGCCATTATCTGTTGGAAGAACCTTTTGCAGCTGAAATCAGTGAAATGAATCATGTTTCTTGCTCATGGCTCAAAATCCTTGCATCCTTGGGCACCAAGCCATGATCGTTTTTCTCCTGCCAGTGTGGCATTCATTGCATGCTGTTTGCTGAGGGAGTGCTCTAGCATTTTGTGTATGAACATGTATTGGGTGGCCACATCATGGATCCGAAGCCTGATGCTGAGGGCAGCTTGCTTTTCTCTCAATTCTCTCCTCTTCCACCTCCATGAGAAGACTTCGACTAGATGACTGTAGGCTTCGACCCCTGTGATTTTGTGAGCCTTTTGAGATGGTCAGTTTAGGATTATGGCCAAAGCCCACAGTCACCAGTCCTGGAACCTTTTGAAAGCCTTGATGATGTTTGTGATTATGACAGCCAGGTCATCCTTATGCATTCCCTGCTCAGCATGTTCTCAGAGATATCGTTTTCCCACGGGAGTGTTCTGCCGGGAACAGCCGCTCCATAGCTGGTCCAGAGATCAGTTGTTGCAGCAAACCAACCCTTTGCTATACTTGTCATACAGATTTGAAGTCTGAGTCCGGGAAAATATTTGATGCTTGCTATTGCACAGCAACCTTCATCAGTTTCTAAAATGTATTAAAAATAATACTTCAACCCACAACACCCATACGCAAGCACAGAAGCGTCTGTGGCCAACAGGCATTATCATTTCAAATACAAACAAATATAAAATAACAATGATGCCTATCAGAGTTTTGCTTGACTGCATTATCACATGAACACCAAAAAATCTGAAACATTTGTGTTTGTGCCCATATGTCCATAATAGAGGAATTCCATATGGTGGAAAAGTGAAATGTTTTGTACTAAAAATATAAATATACAAAATAGTCTGTTTTGCTACATCAGTCAACAAGCTTGATGTCATTCTTATGCACATTATCACAATAATGTTCTATTTACAATAGTTTGTATATTTTGACTTTTCATGGCCTAAACCAAAACTGATGATGTCTGATTAGGTTCCATTCTCCCTAGAGTGTCCAACAGGGAAGACTAAGGCTGTTTAAGGCAAATCTGACTGAAGCCGCACATTTGTCAAGACATTTAAGTGACATTCTGTACTTTTTGTATTTTATATTTTGATGATTGAGTGGTCATTTGTCCCATATCTATCTTTTAGCCTCGTAGCTGATTAGCCTTGCTCTAGCTCTGGCTATTAAAGCATTTCACAGCTATAGCTGTCAGACTATGAGAGGAAAAAAGACTCTTTCTCACTAGTGGAGTTTTGGTGTGCATTGGTGTTAATGTTTTGTTTTCTATTTCGAGAGTGTGACTAATATGAATCCTGTTTTCTCTGGCTGTAGGTGGCTAACCTGAATAGCAAAGACAACACCTTCACATTGAAGGACTGTTTGTTTAAGGAAGTTCAGAAGGATTGGCCTGGCTACACTGAAGTAGACCAGCAGATTCTGAAGAGGATTCTTGTACGGTAAGCTCAGCAAGGAATTTTGGTCAAACATGATGTAGTTCATACCTAAAGCAGACGAGAATGTGGGCTCAAGATCTGAGCTTTCAGCAGTACGTTCTTATCTCTCTTGCTTGTGCATTAATTATGTTTTGATTATTAGTCCTACATGGATGTTTTGGTTTTTTCCTCTTCCTCTTGTGAAATATCTTTGCTTTCATTGTCCTTCTCACATTTAGGTTCATTTGCTGTAAATCCCAGTAGACGGGGAAGCCTCTGTTCTCAGTTAAAGACTGCTCCCTTTCAGCTAAATTTAGAGCAGCATTGCAGCGCGCTTTGTTGCGGCTGCCATTTCAAAACATTAGTCAGAGGCGTTCTCCCAACGCGAAAGAACCATAAATGTCACTCTGCAGGAGGAATATGAATTGTGCACTTTGAGCCGTAGACCAGTGCTTATCAGCTGATGGCCCTTTTTACGTCCATAACCCCTCTCCCTCCCCACAATGTTCCCTCTGATTGGATCTGAATGTGAATCTGTCACACAAGTGTGTTGTAGCCAAGCGGTTATAAGGTCTCTGTGATGTAACTCTACTCCGGCACATGTCGATCTATGTGTGGGGGTGGCAGTGGTCCAATGTCTGGCTGTTCCTGAGTGTTTTGGGCAACAGCTCTGGCAGTTATCGCTCACTTACACCCCTCTCCTCTTCCTCTTCACCCTCTCACCCCAGTGGTGGTGTCTCAGTTTTGGTGGTTTCAGCCCCTTCGTCTCACTGCCCCCTGCTGACAGGTCCTGTAACTTCGTTTTAACCCTCTCTCGAGCAGCACTATTGGAGCTGGATTAGTTTTTACGAAAGGATGTTTTGTAACATGTACTGTAAGGGATATGACTGGCTGAAGTGTCTGTGTAATTTCCTCAAAGTACCACACGTGGATTGAAATTAGGGCAAGGCTGATAAATTGGTTGACCTGTAATTTCAGCTGCTATTATTTCATGGGTACTGGTTAGGAAAAAAGTATACCAAGTAACTAAGAATGTGACTGTCTACTGTTTGAGTTTACATGTGAATGCTGAAACCTAACAAGGATATTTAACAACTCACAATTTGCATCTAATAGTCATGACAGCAAACAAAGCACAGTTTACAGATGAGTACGTTTAATGTTTCAGTTGGCCATAATCAGAATTTCTAGCCCCTTACAGTCAGCACCTGTCACAAGGCCCTGTTAGAGTCCTAATTGAATCATCATTGACGTGTATGACGTGCATGGATGTGTCTATTACCAGATGTGTCCATTCTACCAGGCATTACTGGTAGGTGTAATGGAACAGGGCTACTATTGCTGGAAGAGCTACAGGTTTGAGTAATTAAAGAAGTTTGGTTATTAACTTTAAAAGTGACATTGGTTTAAAATCACAGGTCAGACATTTAGCTTGAGCAGGGCTTTGGTCTGGTGTGAAAATGTATAGTAAATGAATAGTTTTATTTGTGTTTTGAGCGAGTTTTGTGGCTCCGGGCAGCTGGGCGGAGCATTTTTTTTGTTTGAATGGAGCAGTGAACCCAGAGAGATGAGTCGACTCCTCCAACTCGACTCCTCATGCGGTTCACCGAAGCCTTGTTCTCAGTATGAATGGAAAGGAAGCGGTATTTAAGTGTTTATTGGTTTATAATTTTCTGGTAAAGATAAGGTGTCCCCAAAAAAAATGGCGCCTTAGAATTTCTCCTCTCCACCGCAAATGAATCGTGAAACGAACCGAATCGTGCGTTTGGTGTGTCGTTACAGCCCTAATAATGTTACATTTTATCAGCATGAGTAAAGTGAACTCATTCCTTTCTTTTGCAGAATATTAATGGTCCATTTGACACCAAGAACTTTTATTAAATATAAATAGTGCTGTTTTATTTCAGTTCCAGCACTAACCATAGTTTTATGCTAATTTAAATGTTTTACAGCCATTATAATGGTATTTCAGACTCATGTCCACATAACACAAACATGTCAACATACTCGAGACCAAACATTTTTATCCAATTTGTTGTAGAAATATCACAGTAAAGCGTCAAGTTTTTCTGTTATCATCTCACACCCCTACAGATTATATACCATGTCCGTTTTCACCAGCCTATGCTGAAATCTCTCAAATGTAAGTTTTTTTTGTCCAGTGGAGGGTCATATGCGACCTATGTGAATTGACCAGATTTGTTATGATTTTCCTTTAAGTCTCATACACCAGTTGTGCAAGACAGATCCTGTTTTTCTTATACAATGGGGATAAAGGACTCAAAAATGATGATTGGATTGCAAGTTATGAGGAAATATAGTTTATAAAGCACTGCACCCAAAATTTAAATCAATTTCAGTCACAGCAGTCTAGGGTGGTGGCTCTGCACTTCTAGAAGGGCCTTCACCACCTTCAGTAAATGTCACATATTTTGCAAATAGAAAGAACACTTCAAATAGAGCTGTGTGACTCAGAATTCTTTACCTTGTTGTCTAAACACACCATTTTTGCAATTGTAAGGAACAGCATTGCCATGAATGTTTTTAAAATCCATAAAATGCTCCAAACACAGATGAGCATGCAGTCTCAGCGTGCTCATCTGAAGGCCATGGTGAGATTTTTAAATAAACAAAGTGTTCTCATGAAATTTGCAAACGTAGCACGACAAAAATAGCACAAAAAAAAGAAATTACCAATTTGCTGTAATAAAACCAAATGCAGCAATAACCAACACCACCCAGATCAAGTGCCCGAATCTTGGCAGAAACCTTTCCTGTAAATGGCAAACCCATTTGAGTTTCATTAAATTCAACTGCACAAGACACATGTTTGTGTCCAGCTTTCCTTTTGCAGTTCTGTACTGTAATTACGGCAACTGATGTGACTATAAAAACAAGAAAAGTAAAAGAAAGAAAGAAATGGCGAAGTGCAGTTATGTAGTTTCTGTTCAAGACATTGGATTAGCTCCAAAATAATTTATGTAAAGAACTTTGTTCTCAAAGTTTTGCAAATTTTGCTGCCCTTAAACAAATGCAAATGGTGGTGTGGCTAATTAACCCTTGTGCAGATTTGGTATCTTAACACACTAAAAAATACTCCTTCATACTTGACTGTGATGATGTAAAATCAAGTTTACTTAGTCTTGATTAAACACAGAATATCAACACGATCATCTAACTCGAACATTAACACTGCCGATTTTGCTGTGAACTGACTCATTCTGTACTTATGAGGGTGTGTGTCGGTGTTAGCTACATGCTATCTTTTTTTTTTTGCACCTCTCTTTCACTGTAATTATACTGTTTTACTGAAGCCTTTAGAAGCATTGCTAGCCATTCTAAACTCTGCACCCAATAGTAAAATCATTTTAATGCAGAAGCAACAACAAAAAAGCCAAAGTATCTAAAGTATTCAGCATCCAAATTCTGCCTGTCACTTTGCCTGTACCTTGACTTTGTCACTCATTCATTTGACACAAGGCTTCTCTGAGGATTTGCATACATTTATGTAAGCCATTAAAGCATTATATGCCGGCCTGTCGGAATGGGTTTTGTTTTTTAGCGGTGGTAAACGTCCCCTAATGCGAATATATTGCAAGGAGATTACAATGAAAGCATCCTTCTCTGGGGAGCCTCAAAGGAACAGAGCAGAAGGCATGACGGTGGTGTTCAATTGAGTCTAAAAATGCCTTCTGTTGTGAACCGAGAGCTTTTTAGTTTTTTCAGTAGTGTTAAGACATGCACAGTCTTTGTCAGCGGACAAACTTTCACATTTTGTTATAAATTATGCAAGGTTTTCTGAGCAAAGGCTCTCTTTCTTAATTGGAACCTATAATTTCTTTTGCTGCATCACATGAAGAGATGCTGTTTGAAAGTTTAAGAACTTAAGTGAATGTATTTATAAAGTCTCTGTTTTTTCTTTTTTTTTTTATTTACTTTGTATGGCTGGTGGAGGCACATGCATAAATTCTTGGCTCTGTTAAAAGGCTTTTACATGCATTATTAAATGTTGTTCCGGTAAAACTACTCCATGATTGTTCCTCAGTGGTGTAAAAATGCA
The DNA here is from genome assembly GCA_037974405.1 of Brachyalestes nurse. Lineage (NCBI taxonomy): Eukaryota > Metazoa > Chordata > Actinopteri > Characiformes > Alestidae > Brachyalestes > Brachyalestes nurse. Next base: position 12,317,931 of record JBBPCY010000037.1, read on the forward strand.
TCAGGATGTAATGATCCGAAGGTGACATTTTGATGCATCAGCACTGGAACGTCTGAGTCAATTACAGTTGACTTTTAGGGATGCCCAAAAATTTCAACCACCAAAAGTTTACAGCAGAAAAGGGCAGAAGTGTTATAATACACGTGGCTCACGATTCTGTTAAATTGCTGATACCGGTCTCTCAATTCGATACTCTCATATTTTGAATAAAATTTGAGTGAATAAAATTGTTGACTGTCTTTGGTTGTGGCACAACTTATTAATTTCGCTAGAGCCGGGAGGCAGAAGGAGTGCTGGATTGGGTTGTTGATACTGTTCAACCAGTGCAGCTGCATCATAAATCATGATTAATGGTATGCTCATTCTCCACAATGCCTCAAATGTCTAACGTGCACATTGTCACGTTTTTGCATTGGGAAGTATACATTTTTTTTTTTTTTTTTTTTTGCTTCGCCCCTAAAAATTATTTTTGTTGGTATAGGTTTAGACAGACAACGAAGTATCAAAATTTTACAATTGATGTAATTAAAAGCTAATGTAAAGGTAATGAGAAATGGTAATAAATGTGGTTTGATGGAGTGCTTTTCTGCACTGGTCAGTTCAGACACAGTTACATCAACAGTGAAAACGTCGGGTGTTTGGAACATCACTTTGTTTTATCTGAGGGACATTATATAAGTCATTAGTAATCAGAATGAGATATTCAAAGATATTTAATGCCTTCTCCACTACAGATCTGTTTCCACTTGAAAACCAGCCAATAAAAAGGAGATGGTAAAGCTTATGCTTTCTCCTCATTCCCATCTGTAACCAGTTTTTGAAAAAAAATTTTTTTAAAAAGCAAGCAACAAGTGCCAGAAATGATTTTGCGTGATACCATAAAAATATATTTTCTGTGAAGTTCACTGGCTGGTTCTTAAATAAATCATATTTGTAAAGGAGATCCTGAAATAAGTTTGAGGAACCCCCCTAATATTATTAACTGCATTTGTAAAGAACCATTACAATACATGAAGGTTCTTGTACCTTCAAAAGATTTTTTTTATACTCCCTTTAAAGCAAAAAAGATTTTTGAAGGAACTGAAGTGGTTTTGGTGGTGTTTGTTTTATTTTAAAGATTATTCATGGCGTATACTGTAACCTTTTCTGTTTTTCTATTTTTCTAAAGCAACTCAATCAAATTGATTTGCTATGACATTAGAGAATTACATCCCTTCTGTTCTGGTGTTTCATCAGCAGGCCAGCGGGCCAGGAGAAGCCATCAGAAAACTCAGAACAGCAAAAGACAATCCCTGCAGAAATCAGAAGCTGGGCCAGAAGTTAAAGGTGACTGTAATACTAAGGATATAACTACAGACCCAGTAGAGGGAAAAGACGTGAATGAAGCTGAGAGAAAAACGTCCAGAGAAGGCATGTGGAGACTGGGAATTAACAACACAGCTGGCAAGATGGAACTGGTGGCTTCTGGGCTCAGTGCCAGCGAACTGGTAGGGTGGGGGTGTGTGTGGGTGTGTGTGTGTGTGTGTGTGTTTGTCAGTAAAAACATGCTTGGCATCTAGAGTTCAATTACCATAACGCTAACTGCATGCCTAAATCGTCACACACGTACCATGAACTGTGTTAATTGATCTCTTATAGACTTGCTTATGTGGTTTTTGACACTGCATGACACTTTATAATGTCTGAATTTATGAACAGCTCCAGTGGTGTCCCAAGTTCTGTTTTAAGCCAAATTTTACCATTTAGACTTTAAATTATTGTAGGTAGCCATAACAGGTAGCATAAGTTCACTAGCATTAACTAACACACTTTGTTAGCAATTCTTCCAGTTTAACAAATTTGTACAAGTTATAACATAATTTGTATGTTAAGATAAGATTAATTTCTGTAGTGTGAATTTGTTTATCTAAAACATGTCAGATCTTTTGATAGACAGTAATATAAAATCCTGATTTGTGTACGAGAGTAATAATATGCCAAAAAGCAAACCATTGATGCTTTCGTAGTAAGAAAATATGTTGTTGTCAGAAGAAAACCTTGTGTCTACAGAATTATTTATAGGGGAAAGCAAAACTTTCTTAATTTAAGTCACTTTAAAAAGACTTTCCTATTTTCGTTTATCATAAAACATTCGCACAACAAAGGCCACATTGTTCTTATCTGTGTATGTGTTGTATTTTTTTGCTTTGCTTGTTGACCTTTCACTTTCTGTGTAGGCCATGGTAAAGAAATTTGCAAGGAAGATGCATGGAAATTTAGGTAAAGAGATGACTGCCAGTACAACCCATGTCATTATCAAGACAGGTATGCATTTTCCTGTATCCATACATATCATTAATGTCAAAACAAATCTTCATATCTCCCAAATGGTAACTTTCTAGAAACGGCTATAACTAACAATTTGTGTACTTCTCATCAGGTTTTTGTTTTTGTTTTTTTTTTGTATGTCTTTTCTCCTTCTGAGAGAGGTCACGTTCTGCTCCAAATAGACACCATTTAAAATCCACAAGTACACTCCCCCATACGCACTCCTCCAGTGGTAATTACTCCCTCTGTTGAATTATTTTTATATCAAAGCCATCCCTTCCAAAGCAGCATATTAGCGAGTGCCATTAAGAAAGTCTATTTAATGGCGGTGTTGCCCAGGCAACAGACTCGGGTCCTTGATCTTTCTTGGGAGAGGTGGACCCAGAAGGTGGAGGAGAGCAAAGCTTTCGGCCATTTAATAGAGGACAACTGGGTAGGGTGGGGAGCGGGTATTTTAGTAGTCTGCCAAGCTGCCTCGCACATTCACAGATAGTCTTTAATCATTTCCATCAGAACCATGACCCTCTGAACTTCTCAAGTGTAATTATCATAACTTACTCATTCAGCTATCTTTGCCTAACCGGAACAGTGCTCTGTAGGGGAGGAACGATTACCAGTGGTATAAAGATGCTTAAAGCCATAAAAATGATAGTGGTAGGGTACCGAACAAAAAAAAAAAAAAAGACTTAAAATGGTCATTTGTCATTGATGTCATGACAAAGTTTTATACTGTCTCTTCCCCACCGCACCCTCTTATTGTCAAGTGCACTGTGTAGCAATAGCACACTGGCTAATTAGTTTTTAATGCAAGCCTAATGACTGCATCTGCAGTAAATCCAATACAGTGCGCCTCTGTGGCATTGCTCAGTGAGCTTATCAGATATGGCTTTCAAACGGATCTTAATTTCTTATATTACTTGTGTGCGACTGATTCCTACCTACAGTTGTTAAGCACATCTTTCTGAGGCAACTGATGTTCTTTTACTTCTTACTATTTTTTCAGTAGAGCACACATTCAGGCGAGCCACATTTACAACAAATTACCATTTAGCTCCATTAGCTTTTTATATATAAAAGCTATGGAGGACGAGGGGGCGTGGTGGATGAGGCCTGGACGTCACAGTTTTTTTTTTTTTTTTGTGGCAATAAACAATTTTTCATGCATTATGCTACATTAAGAAAAATATAATTTACTAATTTTGTAACAAATATTAGCATAAATTCAGCTACATTTCCTTATAAAATATAACGATTCTTTGGTGTCCAGAAAACACAAAGAAAGCACGTCTGCACTCAGAAGCGGGAGGTTTGAAAGTAGCCAATCCGAGAACGTTATTCATTTCTCCTTGCTGCTGATTGGTTGCTGCCCTGTGAATAATCTATGGCAGGTGCAGTCTGGAATTTCCCACGTGGAGCGTCTAGAGTGTTCTCGTGTTTTTCATTTTGTTGTTCTTAAAGCCCTGTATTTTTGTTATTGTAAATTAATGTAATTTATTGCTGTATTTACCCTGTGTATAGCTGAGTTTAAAATGAAATTAAAGTGTTTTGGGAGCATATTTGGGGGCATATTTAGGGTTTAAAAAAAAAAAAACAATTGGCAATTCTCACAAGTTCGCATTTTTTCACTATACAAGGGTGCTCTTGGAACGTAACCCCTGCTCTGTGTGTGTGTCTGTGTGTGTGTCTGTGTGTGTGTCTGTGTGTGTGTCTGTGTGTGTGTCTGTGTGTGTGTCTG
>JBBPCY010000037.1:12322072-12340469 GCA_037974405.1 Brachyalestes nurse
CGGTGAGTTGGAGGCAAACCCGGAGCGGATTTCCAGTGGTGTGTGTATTCTCCTATCGATTAAGTGGAATGGATTCTGGATGTAACTAATTATTTATGTTAAATGTAGATGGGTTCAACAGGGATTTCCAAACAGCCCCACCCCCTCCACGTCCAAACCTTGTCCCTACGCATTGACCCCCTCACATTAAAATGCTTCTGACGCCCCTGGTGGTAGAGGAATGTGATTGGTGAAATGAAGTCATTTACTTGCCAACTTGTGCATGGTAATTTAATCAAAACTCTGCGACGAGCAAAAGTCATTACATTTGAATCCAAGATCACAAAGGTCCATTTTTATTTTAGGTTGATCTTGAGCAAACACGGTCAATCTTTTGGTGGCCTGAACAATAAAACCCATTATTGAACCAGGTCTGCATTAATTTTAATGTATATAAATAGGAAATTCCATGGGTGTATTTTGTTTGATTCCTTCCTCTGATGTGCCTTGTTTCTCTACAGGAAACTGTGCAAGGCTCAGAGCAGTGCTCCAGCCCCTGGGGAAAGTCCAGTGAGCCCAAACAAAGAGCAGACCAGCAACTCCCCATCCCAGGTCAGCCACCTGCTTCGTATCCATTTCCCTTTAATGAACATTTATTTTCTGCACAGTCAAGTTTAGATATGGTGCATGGACTCAGAGGCAGTTCTGCAATTTACAGTGGCATGCTTTGCAGGAGCCACATGTAAAAGTAAACAAATTTATAGTGTTTTCCCCAGTGCTGTACATTTATTTTAATGTCACATATGAAGTTCTTCTATTGATACTAAAAAAACGTTTTTGCAAACAATCTATGCTAGGTTGGAAAGGATGTGTTTACTGTGGGCTTACATTTCTCAGCCTGTGGGTCATGGCATGCTGCCAGTGCTTTTATTCGCAGAAACAGTACGGTGTCATTGCTTTTCAAACACCACTGCCACTTTCTCAGGAGAAAGCGCCCTAACCGCTGCTCAACCTTTGCAGCCCTCACTAATTTAACAGTTTGCGTGGCACTTTTTGTCTGATGTTTTAAGTGGTGGGTGAAACAGCAGCTGATTGTGGAAGCAGAGACTGTCTCTCCAGTTTTGGTAGACATGAAAAGATGCTATGTCCAACAGTTCCACATACCTATGCCCTTTGGAGAAGATTATACTTTAGCAAGAAAATGTGAGGTGACCTTTTTTTTTTTTTTAATGGTGTATTGAGTGGTAATGGTTGAACATGTGAGTTTGCAGGTTGTTATACATTAAAAACACAGCCCATGATTAAGAGGGATTAAAGGGCTAGAAAGTTCACAGGGCTAGTTGAAGTGCCCTTTCACATATGTAAAATGTTGCATTGCATTTAGCAAATATTTTTGGGATTGAAGTGCTAAAACGTATTTAAACTAAGTAAAAGATCAATGACCTTTTTTTTTTGTTTGTTTTGTTTTTTGTTTTTAAGAACGTTTACCTGTCGCATGCAGCTATTATTGGAGTTGCATGCTTGAAATACTTTTCTAGCATGTTCCAAAATGAAGAAAACACTGGTCTATGTGCATGGTCCTTTTCAGCTCTAATTCTTTGCCGTTTATGCTTTTTGAAAGAGAAACTCATTTCTGTTCTCCAGAAAAGGTCTGCTGCAGACTTCATCGACCCTTTGGCCAACAAGAAGCCCAGGATATCACATCTGATCAGCAAGGGTGCGCCGCCCATCAATGGAAAGTTGAGTTCTTCCAACGGGAAGGACTCCTCCGTCTCTCAGGCAGCAGGAGAGAGTTCCAGTGTGCAGCTTCCGCTGCTGGAGATCCCTCGGCCTTTCGATCCACTGTCAGATGTCAGCAATGATTCCAGCCACAATGGGCGTGATTGTGAAGGCCAGGAGGCAGCAGTTGCAGAGCGACTGAGCCACCCGCCCACTTTCACAGGCAGCTCTCGGCAGCCAGCAGCAGGACCAGGCTCGACGTCCCCGGCCCCCAGCAGCCAGGACAGGCCCCAGGGCTGGAGAACCCCACCCTCCCTCCATGGAAAGTCAAAGAAGAAATCCAAAAAACACAAGGATAAAGACAAGACAAAGGAGAGAGACCGGGAAAGAGAGAAGGGGCCGAAGAAGGAGAGGAAAGGAGGGGAGAACTGTGGCTCAGAGGGAAGGAAATCCTGTGAAGTCACCACGAGTCCTGACCTGAGTGTTCCAGTTAAAAGCACGGGTATGTGCCGCCCACCCCTCAGCCTTAAGCAATGTAGTGTCAGATACAAAAATATCGCCACCACCCTCCCACCCCAGATGAGAAGTAAAACTTAATATAGAAAACACCACAGATCATTGTTTTGTCCTGAGGTTTTGTTTGATTTATTGGTGAGAAAAAAAGAAAAACTACTCGTATACTGCAGTAGTTGGTATTTTAAGTCTATATTTTAAGTTTATATATCAACTACTGCTACAGATGTTAGTCACAGTATCTCAACAATGTTACTTGCTTCCTGTTGTCATTTTTGCTCTTTTTTGCCAAAGAGAAATATTTGCTGGCCTAGTATTTAGGGAACTGCCCCTGCGATCTGAAGGTCACAGGTTCAAATCCCAGAACGGCTAGTGGCATCACTGAGGTACCGTCCCCACACGCTGCTCCCTGGATGCAGTGTTCCTGCCTGGAGATTGTGTTAAATCTAGAGAGAGAATTTCACACTGTGCCGTGTTGTGTTCATGTATAACGAATGGACACTTTATACTTAATTCTGGATCTGCCTGTAAGTATTTAAGGGTTCTAGGGTCTGGCAACATTTGAAGGTTCCCTTTGTCTTCAGCTTGTTTATTTTTTTGTTTTGTTTATGTGAAAGAGGAACTGAATTAAATGCTTCGAATACTACATGCTCCCTAGTCTGTTCAGTGGAAATATTTAAAATTCCTTTTTACTGTTGCAGAACCCTCTTATGGTAGTGAAGTCAGTGAGCTGTTTGTGTCTCACTGAACAAAAAGGCTGGGCAGTTGACGTGTCCCTTTACGCTCAGCTGCAAGCTGACATCATCCATAGTGTCCTTGGTCATTTTATCTGTCTGTATTAGTTCCTTTGTCAGTGTGCAGCATGAAGCCTTGTACTTGACTTCACCTCGTGTTTCCTTTTAGATCTGAATGGAATGTGCGACAGCTCCAGTATTTCTGCGTCTTCATCCGAGAAGGCAGACTATTTATTGTAAGCACTGTCTAACCTTGGCATGTTTTAATCAAATACCCTTCCAATTTTGATGTCATAGAATGACGTTTATCAATCAAGCCAATGTTTTAGTGCTTTTCTCCTTCTCTTGTCTTGGTTGTGTAAAACTCATTATTATACAATTTTATGAAGACATTGCTGTAATGTTTTTGGCCTTTTTGTGTCTGAACAGAAAATACACTGAGATCGGCTCCCAGGAGCAGCGCCAGACCTACAAGAATGACTTTAATGCAGAGTATAGTGAGTACCGAGGCCTCCACGCGCGGATAGAAAGTATCACTCGTCAGTTCACCGTGCTGGATGCTGAACTTAAGCAGCTCCAACAAGGCACAGAAAAGTATAAGGTAATTGCTCTCACACTATACTCTTTTGAGTTGCGTGGCTGTGTGGTGAGACCTCCTGGTGCCTATTTCACAAAGCAGGATTCCTGAGTAAGCCAGATAATTTGAACTACAAATATAAACTGTCTGCCTGGAATGTCGCTTCTTTTTCTGCTGTTGTTGGCTTAAGGTGGGCCACTTTATGAGAGTAGGGATTTTTTAAAACCATAGATATTACAATAAGGCTTTGCCAGCTGATTGCTGGTTTTCTTGTATTGGAAATTTTATAAACATTACATTTAGAGATGTGCAGTAGAGATGCTGTGTACTTAAGCAAGTTCCTCTGGGTTCAGTAAATTATTCTGATAAATATGTATACATTTGCATATTCTGTCTTCTGGGCTATGTTAGAAACATTACAGATTATTGAAATCTCATTATTTTATGTCTAAATCCAGATTAGAGCAATATATGTTTTAAAAATCCTTTAGGCAAATTCTTCAGTGTATCTAGTTAGAAATGAATATGTAAAATTTCAGAAGTGCAGGTGTTCTGGAAGCTAAAATGTAGATTCCTAGTAGTGAAAAGGATTATTTTGAGATGAAACTACTTAAAAATAAAATGCACCATTTCAAAAATGCTTTTGTTAGTATAAATGAAATTGACATATATGGTTATTCTTATTGGATTATACAGCAAACAAGCTTTTCAGTGATAACTGATCCATCATGGTTGTACATAGTGTGGCCAGAGCTAAGGCTTTATTAACACACGTACATGTTTAAAATACAGTTAAATATGAGTGGATGGGAACTGACCTTAAGAGTACATTTCTGTTGAATTTTTAACATTTATGTGAGTACAATTTAAGAGAATCTGTGTTATAGATTTAATCATCCAGATATCTGAAACAAATGATTGACAGGACCAGAATTTCTGTCTGCAGTGTCTTACTGAGAAATCCTGCTGTGCTGTCTAGGTCTAAATTAGTACACTGGCAATTAAGGGCACCAAAGCATGTGATTGACCTGTCTGCACTGATACTTAACAATATACTTAAGTGCTCCGTCTAAGGTTTTCTTTAACAGGCAGGTTTAGTGATTTAATATCGGTTTAGATTGTTCATATATGAAAGAGACCTGTGTCTAAAGTCAGGGATGTGTCAAAACAAATGTAAGTGAAGCAGTTGTTTGTCTTTTGGCAGATTTGTTGTTTTATATCCAGTGATTGATGTCCTGTTTTTTCTTTTTTCACAAGACAATCCACAATCAGATACTTCAAGAGTATCGCAAAATAAAAAAGGTACGCTGTGAAGCCCTGACACTCTGCATTAGAGCAATAGTCATACATGTTTATGTAGATATTTGAACAGAACACTCACCGTTGTCTTCTCTTTCCTTGCAGACTAATCCCAACTATAGCCAAGAGAGGAACCGCTGTGAATATCTCCACAACAAACTGGCACATATAAAGAAACTAATAGCAGCGTATGATCAGCAGCAACTTCAAAACTGGCACTAATCATGTTGTGTTTATTTTCCCCCCTTTCTCATCTGGAAACAAGACAATGAGAAAGAAACTTTGGATTTGTGGGATTTTTTTTTCCTTTACTTTTTTTGGCTTGCTCTAAAATAAAGTTGCTCTAATGTAAAATGCCACGAAAAGGAGTATTTCGCCTCATGACGAGGGCCGAACGCTCTAGTGAGGGCAATACAGACTGATGAGATTGTTTCCTTTTTTTTTCCTCCCCTTTTTGTGGAGGGAGGTCTTTGGCATCTTTGGCCATGCCTGCCAGTGTAGCTACACTGCATTATGGGAAAGCCTTCCATGGCATCACTTCTCAGCTTCCCTCCCTTAAAGCACACAGATCTCCCAAAGAGCAGAAGAGAAGAATCCATCTTTGGGATTGCTTTACCAACCCTTTCCTTGCTTGTTAAACAGGGGCAAGCAACACTGAAACAGATTTAGCAAGACAGATCAAGTTCTCTGACTTTTGTTAATGGGGGGAAATGATTTAAGTGAATATCATCTATTTCCCCATGTGTTGAATGGAAGGTACTTATTTTATGTTTTAGTTTTTTATTTATTCTTTCCGTTTTTGTTGTCTTCCCAAAGGATATACCAGATCTATTACTGTACACTCCTCAGTTTCCCCCCATCTTCCTTTTTCTTTAAAATAAGAATCAGTATTTTATGCAAACGCTGCCTTAGTTTTCAGGCGGCCCATAACAGGCAGTCCATTCACTTATTGAGTTTCTCTTCTTATGCAGATATTTTCCCCTGTACATCTCAAGCCAAGACCGTTTTGCCCTTTCTTACATTCTGTGCAATGTTCTACAGGTATCTTATGTCCAATGGATGTGTATTATAAGGCTACAGGAGCGAGAGAGCACGGTATGTCTGTGCAGAAGCTTTGACAGCTTTAACTCCATACTGGTGAACTAGGGTTGCACGCACTAAGCACTCACTTTATTGAACCTGCTATGCCAGAAATGTAAAGTAGCCCGAAGAGCTGTTTCTGTAGTTAAAGGAATACTCAACCCTTCTCTCTCTGCTGCATCTGTAGCATCCAGTCTGTTACTACAGGCAGTAATTTCAATGTATGTCCCTATGCTTAGTATAAAAAGGAATATCTGTTGGCTATTATTTTAAGTATTTTGATTCAGCAGGTCCCCTGTGTACAGGGAAATAAAAGGTGGTAAGCTACTGTATGCTTCAGATGCAGTGGAGGCTGTATTTTGGAAACACTGGAGAATTCCTTTAAGAATACTTTAAAGGCTGTGCAGTGTTTCAAAGCGTAAGGTCAGGTGTGGTTTTTATTTTTATTTTTTTTCCTCCTAAGCGAAGAAAACTCGTGGCCTGCCTTTGTGCACTCACCTAGTATTAATGAACTCATGCAACAGCATCAGACCAGCCGGGGTGGACTCGTGCTTTTGCATCAAGTATGAAATGGTATTCTTCCCACAGACAAGATTGTATCCCTTTAAAAGTACCTCGCTGTGCACACATGAGATCACATGGGGAGTAAAACCCAGCGTGGTGAACTTCTGTTGATACTGTATTGTTGCTTAGTGCTTCTTTCTTCCTTCTGGTGACCAAGCTTTTTTTTTCTTTTTTTTTTTTTTTTTAAATAGCTTAATCTAAACTGCATTTCTTGGGTAAATTTTTTACCTTTTCTACCACAATGCACCACTTGCTGCAGTCTTGGTGACCTCTGTGCTTTACATTGCCTTTTCTGCAGCATATTTAGACGACTGTTAAAACTACATTGAGGGATCAGTGTCTCGGTCACCGCAAGTGTTCACCTTCCAGTCGCATCCACTTAAAGATATACTCCGAACTTGTGTCCCCCAAAAGCTGTCACTCTGTCCTTTTGGAATTATTTTTTTTCCTTAAATTTGACATCTTTGCAACCAGTTCACCTGTCACATCCTGTCAGAGCATCCATTGTGTCCCTAATTTGCCCTTTATGACCTTTTATGTTTAAACATTAAAATTCTGCACTTTGCACAGCCTCTTGCTGTTACTCTTACCTGGGTTTTGTTGTAAGAAGACCTATACTTTGTCCATCTAAAGTGCATGCTTTTGTGAATGTGTTTGAAGAAAATTCCAGTATTTGTCACACCACTGTTGAAGGGCATTCAAATCCAAACAAAGCCTGATGAGACTAACGTGCACCAACACTTGAAAATGGAAGATACCACAGTAACCCCATCATTATGAGAAGAAACTGCTCTTTGTGCTGGTTCTGTTTCTTGTGGTTCCAGTATTTGGTTTTAACTTGGCAGTGCATCAGGATGGCTGTGTCAGTTGAGTGAACAGCTCTTTGCAAAGCTGAAAGGTCTTCCTATTTTGCCTTATATCTAAAACGAACCACATTTCAATGGAGCTTATCAGCACAAACCAGCAGGGTATCCCTCCCTCCCTTTGGTATTTCAGTGTTCAAACTGGTGCTAAAGCTCATGGGTACAATCAGCGAACCCAGTACTGTTGGTTGAGTCCTGCATCATTTTAGGACTCATCTCAGTCTCTCAGTCTTGTCTTAATTTCAACATTGCTATCATTTCGCTTCAGTTGTGCTGTCAACGTTGCAAAAGAAAATGGCTTAAGAAGTAAACACAACCCCAGAGAAGGTGGCGTTTGTTCGGATTTGGAGTCTGCTGTGCTGTTAGTGTGAGCTGTGAATACACAAACACCGCAGTCTGGGGTGAATGTGCCAAATGACCTGTTGTATAGGTTTGCATAAGATGAGAAATGCTGCTGTTTTAGCAAAAGGGGAGGCTTTCGGGGGAAAAAAGCAGTTTTGATGTTAACGCTAAAACCCAAAGCGTGCTTTTTGAAACAATAAGGGACTGGGACTGAAATTTGTCTTAGTATTTCAATAAAATTCTTGAAATCTGTTCACTTTTTGGGGTCATTTTCGTGTTCCTTATAGTTTAAATCAGAACTGCCCAAAGTGTGGCCAATTTTCCATTTGGCCCTGCCTCCATCCCTACACCCAATGAGAGGACAAACATATTTCTACACTATATTTAACTCTATTACATTAATGTTTGTTTTGCTGAAGTATTTTTGAACAATGCTTTGAAACCTACTTTCTTGACTCTTTGTTTGCCTTTTTGGCTCTCAGATCACCATAAATGTTGCTTCACTTAGTGAATGAGTTAAATGTAGAGAAATTTTCATGTTGTTCACCCGGTGTGCTGTGGTGTGTTCATACATGACTTTACTGGGCCACTTTACATAATTTCTTAACCTGGTCCTGGTCCTATTTAACTTACCCACTTCACACAAACTCAGTAAGGGGTTGTTAACAAACTGATTAGTTAGTGAAGATGTGTTGAGAGCATTGTGCCTCTGGTAAGAGTTGTGGACCACTGAGTTGATGAACGGCCTCTTTGGTCACGTCTGTAAATTCAGCAGTTTGCCATTGAATACTTGTTGTGTGTACGTTTGTCCACTAGGTGGCAGCACTGGCTTATAAAGTTAGTTGTCAATGCAAACTCAAATCATTGTCCAGAGAGTTTCTCCCAATTATCATAATGGAGTGTTGAACTCTGCAAAAAAGGGACTCAAAATCTGCAGCAAATCCTTACACAATGGTGGGGACTGCAGTCTATAGCAAAGTATGCCAAGGACAGCAGAGAGGACAGGGTGGCACATTTCCCGCAGCGACCATATGTTCCTTCTGTGGGCCTCTATTTCCAGGCTGGAACTGGCTCTTATATCCACTCCTCTTATAGCGCCAGTGCTTTGCTTTCAGCAGAAAAGTACATAAGCTGACACACATGCCTCTATAAGCAGAGATTTTTAAAGCACACATACAATGGAAGGAAGAGAATGCGATGTGTGAAATCTGTTGCAGTGCTCCAGTTGGCCTCTCAGAGCTGAGATTGGCTCTAAACCATGGTGTAGGCCTCTGTTTTGTAGAGGAGGAGCTGCAAGAGTGTCATAGAGTTCAGCCTGGCTGCATGCCAGCTCCCTCTTTCGGCCAATAACACACACAGCCCCTTATAAGACGCCCCTTAGGTATCTTAGGACAGCAAATTGCAGTCTGACTTCTACATTTACTTCCCTTTAAAGTGCCTCCATGAACGTATAGCCTAAAATAGGTTGGATTAGAGCCAACAGGCAAGCATGTGATTTGAAGAGAAAATACCTCCTTACACTGAATTAAATTCTAGATGGCACAGTAATCCAATTTTACATAGAAAGGAAGGATGGTCACAGCTACCTGCAGTCAAAATAGCCTGTGTATTCTTGAACTTAGATCAGTAACCCAAAAACGCTCCCCTTGCTGTGTGTATAAAGTCTCTGTAAACAGAGATCTGGATCGTGACTGGCACCAACATTTGTTTGTGCTCTCTGGTCATCTCAGAACTTGTATTCAGCTGGCTTGTGTAAAACACTGAAATTGTTACAAAAAGTGTCTTTCAAGAATGTTACATTGCTTGTATGGACTTTTGAGTAGAAACCTGTATGGTTTCTGCCTGGGGGTGTATAGTTTCTCCAGCAATCTTGCAGGGTCTGGCCCCAGGACACTCATCTATACCTCCTGAAAGCCTTTTTGATGTACCTGTCTTGGGACCATACTGAGGGAGTAAAATAGTATTTTTATGCATCTGGCAACGTTCATTCCAAGCTTTCTGAATGGTCAGGAGACATATCACTTACATGGCTGCTGCCGCTGCAGATAATATAGACTGTGCAGTGGCGCCTAGTGACTGTACAAATACATTTTCCCTCTAGCAAGGTCCTCACCCAATAGCTCCGATTTTATTTAGGGGAATTCTGCTGTTTTTCAACATTTCTGCACAATTCAATGACTGAGATGTAAACAGACATTCAGAGTGGGGTTGATATAACAACAAAGAATTTCTTTTCTTACAGTGGTACTAATAGTAATCATGGGTCATTATGTCCTGGTGGGAAATCTGAAAAAATTGTACTATTGAATGCTCTATATGTACACTTAGAATGGATTGAATCTCAAAACTGTCATAAAACAATGTCTTTGGTATGATCCAGCACGAATATTTCAGAATACTGTATTTATGTGAGGGGGCTTTTAGGCTTATTTAAACATCTGGTTCCAGTCACCACCACTGTGAATAACTTTAGATAAATCTCTTTAGAATGGAACATGAAACCACTCCAAATGACTTTTGGTGTACTGGCCCAGTGGAAATTAATTCTAATATGTTTAATTAATATCATCTGATGAAATAATTTTCCCTGTAATTCTGTTACTAGATTCACTCAGTCAGTGCCAGGGGGGTGTGGGTGTGTGTGTGTGTGTACGTGTGTAAAATGACCCTATGTTGAGCTGCTAGCAAGCAATGAGGGGTAAAAGGGGAGGCGTGAGACCACCAAACTGAAAAACCTCCAAACAGAAAGAAACTGTATTTTACAGACATTGTGAAAAGTGTTAATGAAATACTTCAGCGTTTTGCAACCTGATTTCCATCTACTGCGGATACGGTCAGTAACATGCAGTCAGTTCTGCTTTCTGTTCTTCTACAGCACTGTGCAAAAATCTTAAACACCTATATAATTTAAACCTGTGTAGATGAGTAATGAGTGAGTTTTTTTTTTACATTAACATTACTAACTGTACTACATTTTTAAAAAAGATTAAATACTATACTGTAAATAGTGATTTTATGTACAGTATGTAAATGTGTTCTTGTGGAAGTCCAGTATTACTTGTAGTTTCCATCAGAAACCTGGTTTGACTCAATCAGTCCTTCATTAAATTAAATCAGGAGCTGCTGATGGAATTTCACATGCTGAGAAAAACGCTTTTAAACAATTTGTGTAGGTCTCTAAGACTTTTGCACAGTACTGTATTGTACCTCGCAGATAAAGCAGCAGACACACTCCTTATAACTTTGAAGCCATACTGCTGCAGCCTGAATGGATGAACACATGTATTTTTTGTGACATTACGAAAACACCATATTCTAAACATATCCATGCATATTTGTGGCATATATGGAATATTTGGAATGTGTATGTTATTAAATATTACAGATTTCATCAATATATTCATAAAGGACACTTAAAAACTCCACAGCATACGATGCCTTTTTTGGCACTGACACTGACCACAAGTTTTTAACGTCTAACAAAACCTCCATTCCTCCATTTCACATTGACAACACATCTCACACTGCCAGCCCCTGACCTCACTGTACCCCCACTGCATCTGTCATTTCACATGACTGCTCCATTAACTGCACTGTTGTAGTTTGCTACTATAGCCTACAGGAGTTAAATAACTTTAAATATTAAACAATGAGTGTAGACTTTCAACCTTAATTTAGGAGTCTGTACACTCATATTGGCTGAACAGTGTAGGAATTACAACCATTTTTACAAGGTCCCCCTATATTAAGAAGTTCAAAAGCAGTGGAATTGGCTGCTCAGCCGTTCCACTGCCAGGTATGTTACATTTCCTCATTATTTCACTTAATAAAACGACTAGAGCTGATTTTGTGTTTGGATTTTAATAAGAAGCCTAAAGAACCATCACCGCCAGTAAGCCTTTAGCCTTTAGGCCAAAAAATCAAAACAAACCATCAGAGAGATGGCCAGATCAACTACTTGATACATTCTTAAAACGAAAGAATGCACCGGTGAATTTAGACACAAAACTTCTCTGGAGAAGAACCTCTTTCACAACAATAGGACAAGTCAAGAAGACCCTAAATCTTAGTAAAAAATCATTAGTCAAGAGAAGACCAGAACCATTGTCAGAAAAAAAAATCTAAAAAGTCTGTACAGTTCTGGACCAAATTATAGGGACAGAAGATGCCACCTTGTACCAGAATGTTGGGAAGAGAACAGTCTAGTGAACAGAAGGACCTGCTCACGATCCAAAGCAGGGTGATCTTCCAAGCGGGGTGGAGGCAGTGTTATAGTGTGGGCATGTACAGTACTGGGCAAAAGTCTTGAGCCACCCCTCATTTTTTGCTTTCAATCATCCCATTTGTGCCAAAATACTTCTGTATGCCTGTCAAACTATCTTGTCCTTGGCATATTGAGTAGATTAAATGACAAAAATGGGAAGAAATGTTTTACTGCAAAGTGCCTAGATAAAGGAGTTCCAGCCACTCAGCATTCAGCACCACCAGTATACTGATCACCACCTGATCATGTGGAATCATCTGCACCTGTTTCTTCACCAGTTCAGGAATTAAGTTAGATGTGCTTTGTTCTGCTTGAATGATTCATATGTAGGTCACTGTGTGTCTTAACCAACAAACACCTTCCTCTGAAACTGGTCAGGTTCAGGGACTGGACTTAAAATGAGAGACTTTGAAAATCCTTCAGGAAGCCTGGAGAACTATTCCTCAGGACTACATTAAAAAATACAAGAAAGTCTGGATCTTTAGAAGCAAAATATGAAGAAATGAGGGCTGGCTCAGGACTTTTGCATGGTACTTTTTGACTGCAGTTTTCCTGCTATTTATTTCTGACCAAAGCAGGATGAGCTCTGAAGTATTTTTAGTGTTATCCTCTCAGATTCAGCCAAATGCTTAAAAACCTGCTGAACATTGTTCAATGACCAACATACTATGAAAGCAACATAAGATTTTTCAGATAAATGAATGGAATGTCCTGCAATGGTAAAGTCCACCACTGAGCGACTTCAAGCATGCATTTTACCTCCTAGAGGCAAAATGGTTCTTAGAACAGCCAAGAACTGATGCACACAGAGCATCATCAGGGAAGAAAGGCAGCAGCTGGTGATCTCTAGGCACTTTTCCATAGACATACAGGAACTGTGCGTCCCAAAACCGTATCCATGGAGCCGAGTCAGAGCTGCTTTAGTTAATGTGAAATTTTATTATTTATAGTTTTGTTTGAGTTTTTACATGTTTTTTTCGGCAAATTTTAGCTGTGTGATGAAAACCTAACCCAGCCAACTTGTTAGAGTTGTCCTAGTACACCTTTGCATTTCTCATAGCGTTAAAGATTGTTAAGGTCATAGAAAACTCCCACTGAAATTTATCTTCAGCACCGATAGTAGTGTTTGTACTTCAACGGCCTCCCAGTTGATAGTTGTATCTCCATTGAGCAGACAGTAAAAAATCACTCAGGTTCCACTTGTGTATGGATCACTTAATTTGTATTGAAAAACATTTATTTGCAGTGCAGTGAGGTGGTTTCTTGTGGCTTCCAGACTTCATAGAATAGAAAAGTATTGTCAAAGCAAATTAAAGCAGAATGTTTAAACCCTGAGCACATTTTCTTTATTTAATTTCAATTCAAATTCAATTTACCCTGAACAAATAAATTATGAACCACCTGTCTGTGCTCCTGGCTGTGAAAGAAGCTTCAACCAATCACCTTTCAATCACCAAATTCAAGAAATTTTGAATTTACCACTCCAATTTTAGTAGTCCTTATATACATGATTCAGTGAGGACAGACCAAGGAATGGAAGATGAACTCCCTCGCCTACATTATTATTATTGGAAGTTCAAATGTGTGGTCAGAAACCAGACTTCCAGAGACCCAAAGAGCAGGGAGGAAAACATTTATGGGCCAAAGTGTTACAACTTCTATCATATCCAGCTCCAAGGCTCACAGCTGTTCACAAAGCCCAAAATGACTCACGGGCCTGAAAAGCCCACACAAGAGCATCAATCACGAATAGCATAATTTTAAGCTGAGCCAGTGAGTGTCCATTAAAACAGCATGACCAAACGGCAGAACGGTGGCCATCTAAAGATTCAAGATTCTTAGTCACAATAAACGAACTCTTAGAACTCAGTGTATTGATAAAATCTAATTGTAAAACAGTCTAAACCCTAAACCGGTGTTTGCTCTCCTACACTTTACCATTTGTTACTCTATCTCTCAACGCGACACCGCTCAGCCACTCTCCGGACCCCCCTCCCTCTCCGGATTTTCCCCATCCACTTGTGGGCAAAGACTATCCTGAAAGTTCTCCCGGGTTCAATTTGCGTGTGATGCCATTTTTAAAACCCCAGTAGGTGTTTTTATTATTACATCTTTTTTAAAATTATAGTAAATTTGGTTCTACGTGACACAGAAACACCAAACAAAGCTCAGCATGATATCCGACACCTCAAGCATCTACACAAACCGGGGGAACTTCCATATAAGGAGCTGTTTTGCCATATGACGACAATTTGCCATTCATTACCGTTCACGTTCTAGGGGTTAAATAGAAACTTAAATGCTAGAACTAAGTTATAAAACATATATCTAAATAAAGATCTAGCGATAAGCATAAAGTGTAAAGAAGAGGGTTCACGGTACCTAAAAATATACTATTTACAACACAAGGCTGCTTCTGAAGGTGCTCTGGTTTGAGGCAAACATTCCAGCTGATAAGAAAAACAAACACCAGCCATCCCAGTGCATCGGGGTCATCTGGACCCACTCCAGGCCACCGCAGATCAACACTGCCCAACTCATGTGTGTGGTCAGCGCAGGAATGCTGTCGCTGAACTAACTTTTTGGCACACCAGAGGTGGATCCACAAAGAGGGGGGTTTAAAGTGGGCCAGAGTGCTTCAATAACGGGGTGTAAACATTAAACAAGCATCCCTAGACATCCCTCACACCATATCTCATCAAATTTAAAACACTGGGCCTGGGCCATGCTGACTTTCATGCCATAATTTGCTACAAAAAGAAAATGATGCAGTGATTTTTGGTACAAACAACACAGCTGAGAGCACCAAACTGGGGAATAGGTGGTTGTTCAATACCTAAATATCACTTTACCCTTAAAATGCGTGTGAAACAAACAGTAAATTTTCATCATATGGCAAAACATCTCCTTATATGTAAGTGGAAGGGGGTTGAGGGCGTAGGTGTTTCTGATAAAATGGCCAATGAGCATTAGTAACTCAGGTGGTGCTTCTAGTATTTTGTGCCCACCTCTTATACACTGTGTGCACATTGAAGAGCACGTGTTTAATCCTCTACATATAAACCATGATGACAAGGTTAGTCCTCCTGCACATCCCAACCCGAAGCCAGAATGAGTCAGGATGGAGCTCTATCCCAAATAACATCATCTCACTGCAGCTGTAAAGAAGTACTGAGTCATACTGACCAAAGCACAATGGAAACCAGTCCGATCGGAATGTGTTCAATAGTAGTTATTAAATGAAGGTTTTCGGACCCAGATTGAGAGCGGCACTGCAGCAGACACTCTCGCAGTCTGAAAGCTCACAGCTAGTTCTGCCTGACAGGAGAAATAAACAGTTTTCATGCAAAGAGTGCCAGAGCCTATTTGATATGTCAGGGAGATATGGAAAGACAGAGAGGAGGGAGGGAGAGGGAAAGTGTATGTGAGGAGACTGAGAGCAGAGCAGGAGAGAGAGAGAGACAGGGGGAAAGGAGAGAGAAAGAGAGAGAGAAAGAGAGAGGGGGGGTGGAGCGAGAGAGAGAAAGAGAGTATCCTGTCCAGCTGATTAGCAGTGCAGAGGGTGCACATCGGGAGCGTGTCTGTTTACAGCTGACCACAGTGAATGGCCACACTGTACCTTTCAATGAAAGGGCCTTTCAGAGCCAGACTCTGAGAGAGAGAGAGAGAGAGAGAGAGAGAGAAGACTGCATCAAGAAAGACCAAGGGAGAGTCCATACAGGGTTTGAATACTTATAGCAAGCGCAAGACACATGATCTTTTCACCTTTGTCTGAAAGGAGAAGGTGCCACTGAGGGACACAGTTCATGAGCTGCTCAAAGGTGTGGAGCAAGAACGAGTCAAGCCTGCTTTGAAACTGCCAGAGTTGAGTCTTTTTCGAGGCAGTCCAAGTGGAACATACCCTTCAGTCAAAGTGGAGCGCACTTTGAGGCAGATCAAGCGAAGTGTATATAAGAGAGGCCCACATGGTGCGTACTTTGAAGCAGGCCAAGTGAAATACAGTAATCCCCCAATTTTCACGGGGGTTACGTTCCAAGAGCACCCGCGTATAGTGAAAAACCGCCTTGTTGTGATTTGGGAAAAAAAATGCCTAAAAATGCCTATTTTTATAGTGTAAACCCTAAATATACCCCCAAATGTGCTCACAGAACATTTTAATTTCATTTTAAACTCAGTTTAATGCATTACCCTTAAAGAAAATGTAAAGGAAAACCCGTATTTGCCTCTTTTAAATTCCCTGCCGAGATGCAACTCGGAAGATCAAAAAGTATTGGGACACTGCAGCGTGGTGAATGGTTTTCGGGGAACAACCCCTGATCTACTCGGGCTAAAAATACAAATGAGGGCTCGTTGGAAAGGTCTTCTGGAGATCTACCGAACTGTGGAGTTTGAAGTGTCTGAGTGCTTGCACCGGTGTGGAATTCGAAAAATTCCAAAAGCCTGCCCTGAGTCCCCTTGTGTGAAAAATATATTTATTGCCACAAAAAAGCAAAAAAGGCCGGAGGATATTTGCAGTTTCTGCGTTATTGTGGGGATTTCCGCATAAACTATGAGTTCGGTTCTCAAAAAAAATTCGCATGTGACTGAATCCACAAGTCCTCTAAGGCAGTCAGAGGACAGTTCATTCTGAAGCAGGCTTAGGGGAGAGCATTTTGAGGCAGCTCAAGCAGAGTGAACTCTGAGGCAGCCCCAGTGGAGTGAAGTCTGAGGCAGTCTAAGTGCAGCATGTTTTGAGGCAGCCCAAATCTAGTGCAAGGTGAATGAAGTGAATTCCAAGGCAGTCAAAGAGGTATGTTTAGAGGTAGCTCAAGTGCAGTGCAGTTTGAGATGGCCCAAGTGGAATATATCCTTTGAGGCAGTCAGAGAGCATGTTGAGGCAGCTCAGGTGGAGCAGCACTAATGGTCCAAGACATTTTGAGGCATTCGAGGCATAGTGTATCCTGAGCCAGCTCACGTTTAGTTTACTTTTAGTTGGGCTAAGTAGAGTATACCACTAGAATAAAACAGCACTTTGAGGTATATCAACAGTACTATGAGGCAGACCAGGCAGAGTTTACTTTGAGGCAGCTCAAGTTGAGTGAGCAAGTATAATCTAAGGCAAGTGGTTGGTAGTTTGGGTTTAGTGGAGCACAGGAGTGATATGAGAGGTACATTTAATGTGAGTGAAAAGAGCATGGCTTCAAGGACAGAACCTTGAGGAACACCTTGAAAGCGAAATAGCATAGGAGTGATATGGTAGTAACATTTAGTGTCTGGCTGCTGAGTTTTGAATGTATTTTAAACGAGTAAATGTTCTAGCTAGGAGACCAAAAAGAAGGTCAGTAAATTGATCTAAACATGAAGTCATAAAAGCATGGATAAGCATTTTGGCATCAAAAACTGAGAGAGAGTTACGAAGGCAAGCTGTATTTCTGAAGAATGTATTGCGAGGCATGTACACTGAGGTAGCCCAAGGGTGTCGCCATCACACTTGGCTTGCTCATCAGAGACATTTCATTCACACACATTCATACACACAAAAATTTATCTTATTTTGTGAAGCTGCTTTGTGACAATGACCATTGTTAAAAGCGCTATATAAATAAAATTGAATTTAATTTAATTGAATTGAGTATTCCCTAAGGCAGCCAAGTGTATTGCCTACAGTTAAAAAGAGGGCAATATATTTTATGAATGGAGAAATTAATTTGTCATAATAATACAATTATTGCCAAAAGCAAAACAAAAGACCAAACATTTTGTTTGAGTGGAAATCCTGCATATATTTTGATGCATTTTTTTCCCCATGGCAGTGACTTCCATTCATTACCTGCTCCGAGCCGAAGAATGAGCCCAGGCAGACTTTCAGCTGAAGCTCCATTCCTCTCCTGCTCTTCGCTCCTGTCTTCTCCACTTCCTATTCCTTCTCCACTACCAAACTTAGAGTGAAAAACCTGGCGCCGACACTGACACCACATGTGGGATTCATTAGGGCTCATTTCAGAACGATTTGGCCGCACTCAAGGGTGTTACTTTATTAAAGGAGCGTGTTTGTGTGTTGCACTGATTTAGGGCTTTATTGGTATGAATTTGCAATTACAAGCAGCTGCATGGACAAGGCTCCTGGAAGCAAGGCAGACCCTACCTCAATGTTGTCAGAGGGCATCATACAGGGTTAATAGTCAAGATAGTAACAGTTAAGTAGCAGGGGCAACAAACAAATGCCAGTAATATTTCATCATTTTCCATAAAACCAACTTTGAAAAAGACAGTCATAGTTCTACAGTACTATGCAAAAGTCCCCCTTCATTTCTTAATATTTTGCTTCCAAAGTCCCAGTCCTTCTTGTATTTTTAATGTAGTCTTGAGGAACAGTTCTAAAGGCTTCCTGAAGGACTTTTAAAAATACTCATTTTCAGTCCAGTCCCTGAACCTGACCAGTTTCAGAGGAGTGTTTTTTGTTTGTTAAGCCACACAGTGACCT
>JBBPCY010000037.1:12340569-12358642 GCA_037974405.1 Brachyalestes nurse
GAAACCTGGTTTGACTCAATCAGTCCTTCATTAAATTAAATCAGGAGCTGCTGATGGAGTTTCACAATCCAAACAGCGGCTGGAAGAACCGAGGAGGAATCTGGAACCGAACCTCTGTTCTCCTCACCAGCTCACACAATATGAACTTTTTTTTTACAAATAAATCTTGATTCTTTTTACTGCTTTCTTGTTTATTTGCGTTTATTCTAATGTTAACTTTGGTAGCAAATACCTATTTCCATATGGTACTCGCCCATATCGGGACGATCAGAACAAAATCTCAGGTCTCCAGAATGGCAGTTTTACAGAAGAAGCAATAGACCTTTGTCCAAACAGTAGTACAGGATAATGTATTGAGTAATAAGACTTTTTGGAAGTAATTTTGGACCATTTCTCTTGAAATGTTAATCAGGAAATTTTGACGCAAAGTAAAAGTCAGCTCATGTTTTCAATATTACAATATACAGAATAAAATAGTTAAAAACATTCAAAAACTGAGATGTTGCTTTGTTCTGACAGACCTAATGTGCTATTTGTGCTGCAGGGAGAAATTAGGTTTAAAAATGTGTTTAATAAAAGTGCAGTTGTCTTGACTGTACCTGAGCTCTAAAAGTAAAACATTAAGGTTCTAAGGCAGCAGTTTCCAAGTTTCCAAAATTTTGTTTTATCTGAACAAAAAACCAAAGCCATGAAATCTTTTCTGTTAAGAACTTCATTACAAAAAGAAAAATAATATGGAATATTTAATGTTAATATCTGCTTTGGATCTCTGTAGTTGTGCCATTATAACATCTAAAAAGTGAACTACACAATACGGACAAAAGTATTGGGATGCCTGATCATTACAGGGACTTTAATGACATTGCATTCAAATACATAGACTTTAATATGGAGTTGATCCCCCCTTTGCAGCTACAACAGCTTCCACTCTTCTTGGAAGGCTTTCCACAAGATTTTGGAGATTCTGTGGGAATTTGTGTCCATTCATTCTGTAGAGCATTTACTGATGTTGGACAAGAAGGCCTGGCTCACAATCTCCATTCCAGTTCATCCCAAAGGTGTTGGATGGCGTTGAGGTCAGGGCTCTGTGTGGGCCAGTCAAGTTCTTCCACACCGAACTCATCCAGCCATGTCTTTATCATGCTGGAATAAAAAAGGTCCTTTCCCGAACTGTGTCCACAAAGTTGGAAGCATGCTGTTGTCCAAAATGTCTTGGTCTGGTGAAACATTAAGATTGCTCCCCCAGGAAGTAAGGGGCCCACCTGAATACAATAATTCAGAGGTGTGTCCCAATACTTATCCATATTGTGTATTTGGTGTGTTTTCATATCTTAATGAAGCAGGCTGGTCTTGTTATGAGAGCTTTCATGTCAGTACCAAGTGGTCGTCAGTGTGAGTGGTCACTGACTCTGTGCTCGTAACAATGCCGGCTGTTGTCAGTCGGTGATGTAACCTGCTCGTGTTCTCATCCTCAGCTTTCACTCTCTTGTCTGTTTTTTTTCTGGGCTTGTATGGAGCACATGATGTGGTCGTGGCATTATCAGCAATAGGCCGAACAATCCTGGGCTGATTCCAATACTGACGTTTCTTTCTGGCAATCGATCCTCACATGGAAACACCTGTACATTTTTATTGAGCAGCAAACTGAGGATCTTTTTATTCAACTGAGAGGCTGACGAAGCCAGTAAATGTGTAGGACAGGAACTTCCACCTTCTCTGTCTTCTTCACACACACGCAGAAGTCACTTGACAGGGCTATAACATCAGATCCTATGGAATTATTTCACTTCACATATTTACACCTTTTATTTGGTGTTTATTAGGGAGACTACAATATATTTAGAGTCTTTGTCAGTATTATATGGAACAATATATAGTACAGTATAATTATGTGGTGTTTATTTTGATTATTAGAAAGTACAGGAGATATATGTTATTAATTACGATTATCCAAGCATATGGTAGATTTATCAAGTGAAGTAGTCAAGTCAAGTCAAGTAGGTTTGTATTGTCATTTCGACCATATACACACAGCACACAGTGAAACGAAACAACGCGCCTCCAGGACCATGGTGCAACGAAAGCAGAACAGAAAAGATTAGCACAAGACCACAACTGCAGACAGGACAAAACAGAACAACACAAGACCACAAGTGCGGCCAGACAAAACAGAACAACACAAGACCACAACTGCAGACTGGACAAAACAGAACAACACAAGACCACAACTGCAGACTGGACAAAGGAGTGTGCAAGAAAAACACAAGCGCAACAATACAATTAGACAAGACAAGCTAAGACAGCAGACAGTGCAATCAACATTAGCTACATTCTAGATAAATACAGTATTTTGACAGGTACTGTATTCTAACAGTAGAGAGTGGTGTGTGCAAACATGCAGAAGAGGTTACATGTGCCGGAAATGCAGAGCAGAGTTAAACAGCAATAAATATAAATATGATTGTGCAAATATAGCAGCAACGGGACAGAGAATGTGCAGTGTAATAAATAAATCTTTAATCTTTAATAAATATCTATTTACACAGGAAATTATAGTCTGAGTAGTTGTGTAAGTGGGGTGAACAGTTTTTAGTTTCATAATATGACATTATTCACAACACATTTACTTTGATAATTAGAGAGTAAAGTAGGTTTATATTGTGCTTATTATGCTTATATGAGAGTATAATTTATTTATATTGTGTTAACAATGATCATTAGAGAGTATAGTATATGTTTGTTATGATTATTAGAGAGTTCAGCAGGGATATTGAGTATTTTATGTTATTACAAAGCGCAGTATATTTATTTGCCATTTATTATGCTATAAGAGAACAGTAGATCTGTACACTTTTCACTATGGCTATTATTTTAGCACAGTATTTCTGATTATGATTCTTAGAGAGTACAGCAGACATACAGAGTGTTGGAGATTACAGTAATCCATAGTGTTATAACAGACTACAGTAGAGCTATTCAGTTTTTATTGTGGTTATTAAAAACTATAGTACATGTATTCTGTGTGATTATTATGGTTATTAGAGAGTACAGTAGAGCTACTCATTGTTTATTACAGTTATTAGAGAGTTCAGTTGGGCTATTCAGAGTTCATGACAGTTATTAGAGTATACACTGTTCAGGGTGGTTAGTAGATCTACAGGGTGTTGCTGTTGGAAAATCCAGTAAATCTACAGCATTTATGATTGTTAGGGAGTGCAGCAGATTTACAGTGTTATTAATGTTATTAGAGTGTACAAAAGATATACCGGATTTATATTATGCTATTATACAGCACAGTAGATCTGTACAGTGTAGACTATGGTTATTTTGTAGTACAGTATATCTGTATAGTGTTTATTATGTTATAGAGTACAGCAGATATACAGGATTTTGCTTGGTGCTGTTTGAGAATTCAGCAGATCTATATTATGGTCACTATAGAGTACAGTATATGTTTGGTGTTGTTTGAGAATACGTAGATATATATTATGGTTATTATAGAGTCCATATGGCATATGTTTGATGCTTTTGCAGAATACAGTAGATCATGTTTATGTTTGTTATAGAGTACACAAGATCTGTGTTTATTATGATTATTATAGAGTGCAGTATATCAACGGTGTTGTTTGGTGCTGTTGGAGAATACAGTAAAGTTATTTGTATTTTGATAAAGTAGTTTCTGCCTCTCCTGTTCTTTCAGTCACTAATTCCTTTGTTTTACTTTTCTGAAAGGAGCACTGTTGGGCAGTACTTCACTGTCTCTGCCCCTTCGTATATCTGAAGCCAATTTTTTTTCGGTAGGAAACTGTCCTTCCCGGTTCTTTCAAATTTGTTTGTGCAGTGAGCCCGGCCCGCTCGGGGTAACGGCTCTGCGGGCTCGGGGGGAGACTCTCTCCGTCAGGGAACACCACTGCCCAACCAGAACTGAATTTGAAAGAAATAAGGAGAAGGTGTCAGTAGAAGGTACCTCCCCTATGTATCAGCCCGGAGCCCCGGTTTGTGTGTGGCTTTGCTCTCCCTGGTCGTGTTGGTACGGCCTTTTCCACTCTCTCTCCTCTTTTCTCTTTTTTCTCTCTCTCTCCTCCACGCCGGGCAAGATGGCGGCGACAGCGCCGAGACGGAACGGTGGCTGGGCATGAGCAGTTTTTTACAGAAATAAACCGCGAAATCGACTTCAAATCCGACCTAGCAGGACTTTGGACGGTTTTTTAAAGATCACACAAAAAGAACTAGGCACGTATCGGCTTTCAAATTTCGCCAGATATCGGGATATTTCTGTTAAAAATCATGTTCTAGCCGGCTCGCCCCCTCTCTCGTCCCGCTGCATTAGCACGAAGCTGAGGCGAGAATGGGAGAGAAGCTGGAACTGAAGCTCAAGTCGCCGGTCGGAGCCGAAGCTGCGGGATATCCGTGGCCTCTGCCTATATATGTAAGTGTTTGATATATATTATTGAACCTAAACGTCTGTTTTCTGTCTGTTGCTGTTATTTAGTCGTTTGTCACCTATAGAACCGATATTAGCGTGTTAGCCGGTTAGCTAACATTCACACTACCCTCTCAGTAACTGCTCGACTTTGGCTTAAAATGTGCT
This sequence comes from Brachyalestes nurse, assembly GCA_037974405.1. Classification (NCBI taxonomy): domain Eukaryota; kingdom Metazoa; phylum Chordata; class Actinopteri; order Characiformes; family Alestidae; genus Brachyalestes; species Brachyalestes nurse. The sequence continues at coordinate 12,345,161 of JBBPCY010000037.1, forward strand.
GAATTGTCCGAAACGTATAATAATATCAGACACATTTAAGAGCCATTTGGTGTAATATCTTCATTTGACATTTAATGAGACCTTAGGAATCGTAAAAGTGACTTGATTTTTTTAAAATAAGCTCAGAAAGTCGGTATGCTATTTGATTGAAACTGAACGTCAGTCTTCTGTCTGTTGCTGTTATTTAGTTGCTTATAACCACCTTAACTCTAAATCAGTGCTTGACTTTGGCTTACAATGTTCTGAATGATCTGGAATATTTAATTATATCAGACAAATGTAAGAGCTATTTGTTGCAATATGTTTCTTTGACATTAATGAGACCATAGGAGTCTAAAAGTAACTTTTTATTATTATTAAAATAAGCTCAGAAAGTCAGTATGTTACTAAACATCAGTTTTCTGTCTGCTGCTGTTGTTTAATGTAGTCGTTTGTGACCTAAAGAACCGAGCTTAGCGTGTTAGCAGGCAAGCTAACATTCACACTATACTCTTAAGTCACTGCTCGACTTTGGCTTAAAATGTTCTGAATTATCTAGGCTATTTAATAATATCAGACAAATGAGAGCCACTTGGTGTAATATGTTCACATGTTATTAATGACGCCTCAGAAGACTAAAAGTAACTATTTTTTAATGAGTACAGAAAGTGGGTATGTTAGTGGTTTGAGAGAGGGTCTGTGTGTGTGTGTGTGTGTGTGTGTGTTGTTATGGCGAGCTGACCTAGTTGGCCATCGTTACAGCTGGCAACGCGGCTAACGCTAGATACTCTCAAGAGAGGCATTTCTAGCGCATGTTAGGTTTTGGTCCGTCTTGATAGTGGTTCCCTTATCGTACAAATGAGTGTAGTTTGGTGTATAAACGTTTTACTCCTTTTAAATGAGCTTGGGCTCTTATTTTGTGAAGGCTAACCTAGCTAGCTTATTATTCCCCTCTGCTGCTGCTGACTGCAGGACAACAGCACAACGGACTGACCTCAGATTTTGCTTTGTCAACAGTCTGTAAATCTCATCGTACAGGGTTGAAAACGGTCTGAATATACATACAAAATCTATTTAAAATTTTGAGAGCATATGCGACTGTTTTGCCAATGCATTCCCCAGCTCCATGAACAAAAGGCGAGTAAGCCGGGTCTGAAAATCGTTTGTGTGAGGTTGTCCTGGTTGGCACGTTTCTCCAACAGTGCTACAGCTTTTTGTTGGTTTCTTGTGTTTTTCTGATATGCAAAGCTACGTTTGTTTCCTAATCTTGTACCCTTATCTTGTACCCTTATCTTGTACCCTTATGAACCTTGTAGTGCAATGATCCTCAGAGGGCCAAGTTCAAATCCGTAGACACAATAAACACGAGTGTTTATCTGTTAGTTATCGACCCTGGGCGTGCATGATAGTCTAAAGATCTTTTTTTCTCTTTCAAGCATTGTCAGTTGTCTAAAGCATTCCTAATTTAGTGTCATCTGTCTGATCTCCAGGGAAACCTATAGTTTAGAGAACTGTGCCGTCGTGACTGGTATACACCTACTAGAGGTGTAGCAATGCATCATGTCTTTGTAATATCGCAATGTTGTGGAGAAGGGACGGTCTCTAAATTATCATCCAATAAGCATTAGATTTTAAACTACTAGCAAAACCCACTTCAGCACTCCTGGTCTACTTTCAAGTGGTGCAATAACATGATTATGGTCACCTTTTCTTCATCAGTCAGTATATACATATACCGTTACACTTCATTACCTAAGGTTGTTAATTAGAAAACAGTGGAAATCCGCTGCTTGGTTACAGTACTCATAATGCTGGGCTTCCATAGTATAACACCGATGGCATTGTGTACAGTTGGGTGGGTGGCTGTGGGCAGGACAGCATTCCACAGATTACTTCGCCTTAATCATTCCCTGCTCTGTGAGTACAGGAAGAAAATATCAAGAATTGTCTGATTGGACTTTCATAATGGAGACGTGATGAAGGATTTCTAAGCTTTATCAAAGCGTGCAGTCTTTTACACGGCTATTTCGAAGCATTGACTTTTCATCTGTCAGACTTTTACCCCCACTTCTATCATTTATTTTGTTCAGCAATGAAGTTTTTCATGTTCGGACTGTCCCCAAAACGCACGTCCTGTTGACATGACCATTGAAAGCTGCTGAGCATCTGAGTGGCAGACGGAAATGGAGGCAGATCAAAGTCTGTGGTTTCCAAAATGACAAGTTGCTTTCGGTTGTGTTGCCCTACTCTTTCGCAGCAAACGTAATGCTTTTCATCCAAGAAGTTCTGCTAAGAAATCGTCTGTGTGGCTTTCTCAGAATTTTTTTTTGTAGTCTGAAGTGTCATCACAGGAAAAACCGTGACACACCCAGACCCCCCCAACACCAAAACACAAGCACAAAAAACCCCACCATCACGTAATGTATGTTATTGCCACTTTATATTATTGCCAGCTAGCTCTGTATGAAGGAGGACATCGTCTACGGTCCTGGAGAGCCTCAGTTCACCTCGAATGACTTATCTCCATGAATTTGGTTGATAAGCACTGCCGCACCCATTGTGAGACATGTTTCAGCCTTCTGTGAGGACTCATGCTGGATGAGTAGAGCTTCACAGACGTGCCCAACTCATCAAGCCATATGAAGTTTTGTTTTGAAACGGCCCGTTTCTGTAACAGCGGGTTTGCATGCAGCTTTCATGCCTTTTTACTTTTTTATCACAAAACCCAGAGTGATTGTGTAACACATTTTGTATGAATTCCCACATGTATTCCAGCTGGAATGGGAGGGGTAAACTTAGATAAGATCTACTTTGATCCCAGCCTCATTTTTCTTGTTACTAAGTAGCTCCCACAACTCTCATAGTATTCTACAGTGAACCTGAATCTCTCATTTTTATGGACGACTAGAAAGAATTCAGTAATTTTGTGACTCACTTTTAGTTGCTTCCAGGCTGTATGAATTGTTTCTCTGTGTTGCTTTTGCATTGGAAGTGCAATTCAACCAGCAGCTGCCCATCTGTCATTGTACCTCACCACGTCATGTTGTCAAACAGAAGTGTCATACTCACCTCGACCAGGGAACCATTGGGTTCTCCTATGTGCTTTGGGGTGCAATAAGAGTGATTATTCTATGGTAACTATTTTGAAAATACAGCCAGATCAGTGTAGAACTCTGGAACAGAGCAAGAGTGAACATATGGAAGCTAAAAATCACCCATAACTGCTTCCATGTGATGGAACACCTCTCTGTTCAGTTTGTGCTGGGGTTGCTTGACTAGTACTTCCAGTCCTGAGTCCAATCACTTTGTGGAGTGCAACTAGATTTTACATGTTCATATGTGGATACGCTGTCATGATAATTTGTTGCACTGCGATTTAAATTTACACTGCGAGTAAATTGCCTCTTTGGCGTCACTAGTACTTCTAGAACATCAAGCGACTGAACGAATCATAAACAGGTTCAGAGCAGTTGTAGAAAACCTGTTACTAATAATCATTGCATAGTAATAAGTATCTGATTGGATGTCAGCTGTTATGCCATCAGCTTGTGGTGTTTGTATATTGTGTGTGTGTGTGTATATATATACATTGCCAGTTGTTCAGCGGTATGGCTCCCTTTCCTTCTTGAATAGTTTATTATTTGAGATGTCAATAACAAAAAACGTATAACCTCCAGAAAACTAAAGATCACTAAATTGAAAAGAAAATATTAAATATCTTCAAGTAAGTGGTGATATATTTTTGCCGTAACATCCACTCATAGTGGCATGTTCTCAAGAAGAACAGCAGCTTTCCTCCAGTGCTGCTGAACCTCGGAGGTTGTGTGAGGTAATCTGCTCAATTTAGTGGTAGATAGTCACTGAGGCATGTGTAGCAAGGGAGGTACAATTTCCCCTACACCTTCCCGTGAGTCATACTGTGGAAGCAGGAGGTGCACACGCACGAGTGTGTGTGAGTGAGTCACGAACTCACCCCACCACTCACAATGAAGGGCTGTGACGAGTGCTACCCGTGACGGTTTCTCTTTTGGTTTTTTTTTTTTTTCTTTTTCGCATTCAGACTCTTTTGCGTGCTTCAGACAGTGTTATTTTTAGCAGCTGCGCTGGTGTTGCTGTGCGCCGTGTGTGAGCCCACAGGAACACCGCCCCCTCCCCCTCACGCGCACACACTCCTCCTCCTACGCACACTCTGAAGGCTGCTAGCGAGGGTACACACTGTGCTCTGTCCCAGACTGACCTCACCATTTTATCACAGGTTCATTTACCTCATAGTAAAACCATTCATTTCAGTCACGCTCAGTTTTAGTTATAGTTTTACACACACACACGCACGCACACAATGATGTTTCTGAAATAGAACCGGGTGACGGAAGGGAGAGTGTAGGCAGGGCGGGGTATATTCAGAGCGGGAAAACAGTTCTGTGCCGAATGAGGTGGAGCCTGGAGAGGATTTTGGTCCCAGCAGCGGCACACTCCGGCAGACACGAGTCCTCTCAAGCCCCTGCTGAAGGAAAGTGGGTCACTGGGTCAGCCAGTGGCAGGGCTGCTGTGGCTTGGACACAGCCACCCAGAGCCAGATACTCTGACACGTCCATGCTGTTTTCACACGGGAACAGTGAAAAATACTGATAACAATTAACGTATAGTAAACATGGACACAAACACTGTGCAAGAAGCCAGTTGTAAATAAAATGTAGATAAAAAGACCCTCAGACAATATATGGAATTTACAAATAAAAAATGATCAAGTTAAAATAATAGCAAGACAGTGGTTCATTTCGATTACCCTCCGAAAATGATCTTGAACACTTGATTGTCCTAAGGTGTGACACAAACCTGTTGCATGAATGGACAAATCTGTTAGATGGAAATAGGTTGCAAAATGCAGGAAGAGACAAATTAATAAATGAAATGTTTATACATTGTCTTCCAGGCCAGTTTTGTGGTGACTGTTTACACGACTGGCTAATTGCGGTGTCAACTTTACATTTCAGCTTTAACCAAAATGCTGCACTTTACACTTGTAGCAAGTATAAACACAGATCAGCCATAAGATTAAAACCACCTGCCCACATTTCTGAATAATGTTTGTCATGTGGGGCACATTATCCTACTCTGAGTGAGGTAACTGCCATTAGGGAAAACTGTGCTTAGTCTGCAGCAATGTTGAGTTAGGTGGGTGTCAAATTAACATCCACATGAACGTCAGGACCCAAATCTCCCCAGCACATACTGCCCTGAGTATCACACTACCTCTGACTATTACATCCTTATGCCATCTGTTCTGCAAGTTAGTGACACACATGCTCGGTGTTCTGACTTTTTATGCTGCCTTGTAGCGCAAATCGACAGCAGAGTTGATCGATTCTAGCTCTGCCTGACAAGATTATCAAATATTTCAATAAGATTAATGTCATACTGTCATGTATTGTGCAATTACTTACTAAAGAGGCAGACAACATGGAAAAGATTTCTGAGGGATTTTCTTTGTTGGTCGCAGATAATTAATAAGTTAATAAGACAAAATGTTATATTACACTAGAGCAATGACATACGTTCATATGCCCTTACATGGTGCACAGAAGACAGCGTGTAGGTGCAAAAAAGTATGTGTGTACAAGATGAAAGTAACAATTAAAAGATCTTTTAAGATATTACTCCTAGTGATGGGCCGATCCATATTTTTCTAGTTACAATCCGATTATGATACATTTTGTAAATATCAAAAGCACAACAATCTTGGCTGAACTAAATAAATAGTTCAAGTATTATGTCCATTTTAGTAGCAGCAACTGTGTTGCTAATACATTTTAAATTACATGATTTCGGAGACACGACACGGGCAGAGTGTAATCTAACCACTTCTATATTTAAGGTGGACTGGCCGAGTTACGGGATGCCCAACTTTAGCCTCATGTTTTGAGAGATAGAGGGAGGGGGAGAGGTCAAAACCAGCCAACAAAACACACAAAATAGCTCCTGAACGAACCCTAAAAAGGTCTTGAGGAAGAGCTAAGAGTCTTCTCTGGTATTCCTTTTGCTTTTGGGTTGTCTGCTGTAAATTTGTTGCGTTTTTGGAAACGCCAGCGAGCGTCTGCTGCCTGGTATGTTTTTCCCTGTTTGCTAGCATCTCCTGGTACCCATGTCATATCGGATCGGGCCCATCTCTAGTTACACCCAAACATAAGGTAGTACAGATTTATGGGCATGGTAATGAATCCCAAGACTGTGGAAATGCACATGCGCAGATAGATAGCATGTATCGTCACAACACCGCCGGTCTTCATGATGTAAAAGAAAGCATTATTCAGTAGAACGGGCCACCTTTTTCCGTTGCTCAAATTTCCATTTGTGATGGTCTCATGCACACTGTAGGGACTTTTGGTTGTGGACTTTTCAGCAATTTGTGCTACAGTAGTTCTTTTGTGGCATTGGACCAGACAGCAGTGAGCCCCAGGGTTCCCATGGCCCTGTCACCGGTTCACTGCTGCATACCAGGAAAACCCTGCCATATTTGAGATGTTCTGACTCAGCTGTCTTAGAAGTTACAACTTGGAAATTTTTCCTGCTTCTAAAACATCAACTATAAGAACTGACTCAGAACTGCTCAGTTACTTTGTAATATATCCCACCTCTTGACAGGCACCATTGTAACAACATAGTCAGTGTTATTCACATCGCTAACAAGCAGTTTTAATGTTCTGTCACACTCTCTCGCTCTCTCGCTCTCTCTCTCTCTCTAGGATAAACATCATGATGCTGCACATGAAATCATTGAAACCATTCGGTAAGTGTGACTTTACAGTGATTTGTAACTGACATCTACGTTGTCAGCACTGAACTGAATGTCTCTTTCTTTCTCTTCTTTATGTAGATGGGTATGTGAAGAGATCCCAGATCTTAAACTTGCCATGGAGAACTATGTGCTCATCGACTACGATACAAAGAGGTATGTTTCTTAAATAGGAATAAAAAAAATGAAACTATGGTCACAGTTCTAATATTCTCTAATAACTAATATCTCCCCTTAAATTGCTTTAAATAATGCATTAGTTTTGGTTTTAGCTCAGTATTTCTGATCAGAGGTTGGTGGGGTAGTGGGAGGAGATGACACATGATAATGGTTTATTTTTTTCTGCTCACAGTGATGTAATCAAAACCCACAAGACAGTTTAATGGTGGGCATTTTCATTGGAGGGTTACAGGAAATCAAGAACATTTATGAATCATACTTAGTATGATTAAGCCTGAACTGCCAAGGTAAAAAAGTATTGATAGATGATAGATTTGAAAATGTATATTTGTGTTCTATTGTAGTTTTGAGAGTATGCAGAGACTGTGTGACAAGTACAACAGAGCCATTGACAGCATTCACCAGCTGGTAAGTTGACTAAACAAGAATGATGACAGTACATGTATGAGTGCATGTCATATCTTACTCAAAAAGCTCATTTTGTACCAATCTTATGACTCAGATGTTACAAGATGACCTGACTCGTTTTTTAGCATTCTCTGTTTGTGTTTGCAGTGGAAAGGGACCACTCAGCCCATGAAGCTGAATAAGAGGCCTTCCAACGGCCTGCTCCGCCACATCCTGCAGCAGGTCTACAACCACTCCGTCACTGACCCAGAGAAGCTGAATAACTATGAGCCCTTCTCCCCAGAGGTGTATGGAGAGACCTCATTTGATCTGGTGGCTCAGATCATTGATGAGATTGAGATGATGGAGGATGACACCTTTGTGGACCTGGGCAGTGGTCAGTCCTTCAGTGCTTTTTAGAATTTAGTTGAGCGGGGGTGGTGTAGTTGACTGACGTACAGCAGTGCTTGGAAATGTCATTTCTGTGGTTGCATGATATTTGATTATCAGCTGAGTATTTGGTCATGTTAGAGTAGTCTAGAGCATTGCAATATCTCTACTACTACACTAAGATACTATAAGAAAAAAAACGATTATGTGGCAGTTTAGTACCATGTGACTTATATTTTATATTTTAAAGTGTTTCCTTTCTTAATTTTGAACAGAACAATCTAGGACAGAATTATCACCTCCTTGGCTGACTCTGCTCTTAAGACTGCCAGCCAAACTACAGCTGTTAGACTGCCGGGAGAAACACAGTTAAAGGCATCAGTATGTGTTGCTGAAGGTGTCAAAAAGACATTGACCGCAACCTCAGGCAGCAAACTAAGCACTGTGAACAATTAACATCATTTTTCAAACAGGAGTCTAGTCTTTCAATTGAGCTTCATAGCTCCAAGTGGAGACTTGCACTGGCATCTAGCAATGAAAAGGGCACGTATAGGGTGTTAGCCTAAACAAATATTTGCAGTGTAAGAACCATTTATAGTAGTGTACATGGAATTGGCATGATAAAGCCATCACAAGGACCCTCTGAAATAGTAAACTCTGTGTGTACCGGCATGTTCATTGTTAACATAGCAACTGAACTAGCAAAGCAATCATTACTTTAGTCTGTTTAATCAGGCACAGTGTAATTTACTCATTCACACTTTGGGTGTGCATATGTGTCCGTGTGAAGGCTTCCTCTCAGTGCGTATGGTTGTGGGCTGGAAGTGTGGATATGAATTTGCTCTTAGAGAAGGAGCTGCTTGATTACACATCTTTCTCTAAGCGGTTCCATGCTTTAATTACAGGTTTCTGACTCTTGTCTTGTCTTGAATTGCAGGTGTTGGACAGGTAGTACTGCAGGTTGCTGCTGCCACTAACTGTAAGCACTACTATGGTGTTGAGAAGGCTGACACTCCAGCTACGTATGCAGCGGTGAGGGCGCTATCTGAACGAATCTAAACTTTAAGATCAACTCTATGTACGCCATGTTCAAAATGATCCAAACAGCACTTCTGATTAGCACATTTGACTACTTTAAGGTGCACCCATTGCTGATACAGACACTAAATAGTGCACACACAGCTTGTGTAAGTTCTATAGAAAGGCATTGCCTCTAGACTGGGATGCACATGAGCTTATGGTTATCATTTGAGGTGTAAAAAGCCCTTAACATTAGGCTGTAAATTAGTTGATTTGACTGTATGATTGAAAATGCAGAATGCATAATGAAATACATTACTGTTTTTTGTATGTAAAATTGTATTTGTATTTGCTTGGGGAGCAGGCGATGGACCGAGAATTTAAGAGGTGGATGAGGTGGTATGGAAAAAAGCATGGGGAATACACGGTAAGTTATAGGCTATGAACTGACTCTGTTTACATGTAGATGTTAGTAATGGTAATAACTGCCCAATGATAGGTTTACTTTGTTTGTCCAACATGTTGCAGTGATTTAGAAACATGTGGTTGTAAAGATGTGCAGACAACAACCCAGTTTCTTATCAGGTCCTGTTGACGAAAGAGCATATTAAGCTATTTCCAGATCTAGTTGCTAAAGGTCCTGGTTTAATTTAATTAAACATATCTGTAAAACCATGATGTGTAGATAATATGCATGTAACGATTCATGAACTACACAATTTGGTTTGAGACAATACTGTGCTATTGGAGTACAGTTTGTGTGCAAATGACTCCTGCACATTAGCCGCATTAGATTCACCGATATGTAAGATGATAAAGTACTTTTCATAGTTCAGTTATGTGTTGTTCCGAATTTCTAGCTGTCTTTTGATGGCCCAGCAGAATTTGTTCTCATTCAGAATGCTCCAGTAGAACCTGGGGCTTGAGACCCATAAGGTAGAGTATGAATTAAGTGAGGGACGATTGCTTGTAACAAGTAGCCAGTGACATTATGAAGCGCTTTTCTTGCTATGCTGGTGTTCATTGTGATTTCCATCTGTTACCGTATAGCTGGAGAGAGGAGATTTCCTTTCTGAAGACTGGAAGGAAAGAATAGCCAACACGAGGTAAAGCTTATCAGTCAGTTATTCATTAATGAGTTCATTTTTATGTTAAACTTGTATTGCATAGTTGATTTCAACACCTGTCTAGTCCAAATACTGTATGATGCATAAAATAAATTATTGTGAATAATAAATTATTGTGAATTTCATTGTCATTTATCATTGAAGTTATTGACTTGTAACAATGTGATATTAGTAAATGATGTGTTCTCTTGCAGTGTTATTTTTGTGAATAACTTTGCCTTTGGTCCAGAGGTAGATCACCAGCTGAAGGAACGATTTGCCAATATGAAGGAAGGTTTGTACATGTGATCATATGTAACTGCTCTTCTGGACAGGCTGAACAATGTAGCCTTCTGCCTTATTGAATCATTTTAGGATGCTCAAATAATGTACATCTGCTCTCTTTCAGGTGGAAAAATTGTATCCTCAAAACCTTTTGCACCTCTGAATTTTAGAATAAATAGTCGAAACTTGAGTGGTAAGTTTTAGATTTGCAATTACTTTTATTCAATCACAGCTTCATTCAAACTACATTCATCTCAATTTCTGCACTTTTTTGGACAGATATTGGCACAATAATGCGTGTTGTTGAACTGTCACCTCTGAGAGGCTCAGTGTCCTGGACGGGGAAACCAGTTTCCTACTATCTGCATACAATAGACCGTACCATAGTGAGTGTTTTTTGTATCCCTCTCTGCCAATATGTAATCCTTTTACAGCGAAACACATTTTGCTGTCTTTTAGTAAAACTATTCATATGAACAGAGAGATTAGCATATGCTTGTTTTTTTTTTGTTGTTTTTTTTTTTTTGCTTAAATAATGATTGTCTTCCTTTCTAAGTGCTTGATTTCTTTGTTCGCAGCTTGAAAATTATTTTTCTAGTCTCAAAAATCCTAAACTCAGGGTAAGTCTTAAGCAGTCATAACCATGTTTGATAATTATTTATTAGTTGCACAAGTTGCATCAGTCGCGTTTTTTTAAACAACTTTTTCTCTCTCATTGTTATGGCTGCAGGAGGAGCAGGAGGCAGCAAGACGTCGTCAGCAGAAAGACACCAAGGACAGTAAGAGCAACACCACAACCCCGACCAAGCCGAAGGAGCACAGGGTAGGCTTGCGTAACTTGGTATATTTCAGTCTCTTCAAAAGAATTGCACTATTGTGACTGTACCAGCACAGGCCAGCTTACTTAGTTTTTGAATGGCATATTTGAATGAATGCCTCAGCCTTAAGCCCACAGCTCAAAAATCTGAACGTGTGGTATTTTTAGCTTTGGAACACTGAATGGCTCACTCAAATATACAAGGCCAAAAAGAAAAACCTCCCACTCCCTCCCACCCCGCAGGACTCTGCTGGTGAGGAAGAAAGCTCAGGGCCTCTGGTACCTGTGAAGCCGTCTCCTAAACCCCGTCGTGCCAAGCTACTGGCCAAGGGCCGCAAGCTGGGTAACAAAAAACGTGGGCGGCCCAAAAAGGCGGCCGCAGCAGCAGCCGCTGAGCGCAAGACCAAGAAGAGCCAGAGCGCCTTGGAACTGCTGCATGCCAAGACCCTTTCAGCAGCCCCTCCTCAGGGTGAGTGTGCGCCCACCCAGCAGCACCTGATCTTCACAGTTGGATACTAACTACATATTTCTAGTCAGTTATTAATTATTTAGAATATTCACATGCCAAAGTTTAGTTTATTAATCCATCATGCATATTTAAGTAGTTCATTGGTAACCCGCACTTGCAAAGCATAAAGGAAGGAACTACTCACAGCTGGAACATTTTGAAGAGTTTGGCAATGCTAGGACAGCTCTGAGAACTTTTTTTTTTCTTCTTCTTCTTTTTTTTTTTTTTGTAAATTTTTGGTTGTAGTTCCAAAAGAAACTAACTGCTTGATCATTAGTAATGGTGCAGTATGTCATTAGTAATGGTGTTCTGTTGGCGCTTTTCCACTGACTGGTACCAGCTCGGTTCGGTTCGACTCTACTCGCTTTTTTTGCTTTTCCATAGCCAAAATCTGGTACCTGGTACCCGGTCCCATTCTTGGTACCACCTTGGCCGAGGTCCCAAGCGTGCCGAGCCGATACTAAATAATGACGTGTACGTTTTGGAGGTTACTGATTGGTGGTTGCTATTGTTACGTCGGTGTGATTGATTTAACACAAACAAGCCGCCCGGCATTTACCTCAGATTACAACTTTCTCTGCCTCAGCAAACAGCCACAAGCCAAAGATAAGAAATAAAATCCCTTTGATTTCATCCATGTTATCGATTGTAATGATGTTGTTTATCTCAGATTAGAGCGCTCCGTTCGCGCTGCTTCTCAGAATGTTTGGTCGCTATAGCAACCAGTTGTCGTGGAAAACTGTATGTTCAAAACAGAGTAGAACCGAACTGAACCAAACCGAACCGAACCGAGCTGGTACCAGTCAGTGGAAAACCCCCATATGTGGACAGTGATGGACTATGTGGATGGTGCAGGCGTAGTGTGTGTGATAGTGTGTGTGTTAATGCAGGTTTAATGTGTGATTGTGTGTGGGTGTGTGTGTGTTAATGCAGGTTTAGTGTGTGTGATAGTGTGTGTGTGTGTTAATGCAGGTTTTGTGTGTGTGTGTGATAATGCAGGTTTTGTGTGTGTGTGTGTGTGTGTGTGTGTGTGTGTGATAATGCAGGTTTAGTGTGTGTGTGTGTGTGTGTGTGTGATAATGCAGGTTTAGTGTGTGATAGTGATATATAGAAACAGTGGTAAACAGCTGGTAAATATTTGTAGATTTTATTTGGAACATTTTGTGGAATGTATGTTTAAACAACAGCTGCAAATTCAGTGGAGCAGCAGGTGTTTAGATGTTCAGTGGGTGTTTAGATGTTAATTAGATGTTCAGTGGGTGTTTAGATGTTTAGTAGGTGTTCAGAAAGTGTTTAGATGTTCAGTATATGTTCAGAAGATCGTTAGTAGATGTTCAGAAAGTGTTTAGATGTTCAGTGTATGTTCAGAAGATCGTTAGTAGATGTTCAGAAGGTGTTTAGATGGTCAGTAGATGTTCAGAAGGTACTTAGATGTTCGGTGGGTGTATAGAAGGTGTTTAGATGTTCATTAGATGTTCAGAAGGTGTTTTAGAGTTTCAGTAGGCGTTCAGAGGAGCTGAAAGCTGAACAAAACTACAAATCCCAGCCTCGCTGGCGGTGCGAAAGTGACGTCACCAACCTCGCCTCCCCACTGTGACTCCGGAAGTCCACGGAAGAACGCAGTGCGAGATGGGAGCGCGTGCGGGTCGGATGTTCCGGCGCTTTAACGCGGAGGGTCGCGCGCACACAGAGATCAAAAAAGCCAAACCGGAACCGGCGCCGCGGCACGAGACACACCGGACAGGTAGCGCGAGACACGCCGTCACTCATTAATAAATACCGTCCAATCACCGAACCAATGATTTTTAAAGTCTGCTGTAATGGTTCCGGCGCTCATGCTCTACACACACACACACTCTCTCACTCTCTCTCTCACACTCACTAAACACACACCAGCTATATACGGTACATACACACACACACTCCCTAAACACACCAGCTATATACGGTACATACACACACACACACACACACACTCCCTAAACACACCAGCTATATACTGTACGTACACTTCCCC
>JBBPCY010000037.1:12368544-12389024 GCA_037974405.1 Brachyalestes nurse
TCTCTCTCACTCTCTCTCTCTTTCTATATGTCACACACACTCTCTCTCACTCACTCTCTCTCTCACTCTCTCTGCTTTGTGTCTGCAGGGATTTTTCACCACATGGTGCCTTCAGTCACCTCTCAGCAATCTGGGGTCACGCTGGCCGGCCCCGGGACCCTCAGTTCCCTGCTCAGTCTCTCCTCCTCCCAGCAGAAGCATCAAGACGCCAAAGCCTCAGGGGCCTCTTCATTCCTGGCCTCGGGCTCTTCCGTCTTCCCCCCTCCACAAGCGCAGCATGGCCGCACGCAGACAGTCCTGCACGCTCCTTCCCCGCCTACACTCTCTCTGCCTCCCCCTCCCCCTCTTCTCAATGTTTCCTCTTCTTCCTCATCCTCGTCTGCCCCTCCCCTGCCTTCCCCGCCACGTTCGGAGAGACAGCAGTCTGCCTCCCTCCAAACGCTGCGAGCAGCCCCTTCCTCCTCCTCCAGTTTAGGCACCCCCCCTGCTTCTGCTGCTTGTGCCACAGCTTCTCCCACTGCATCCACACTCCCCTCCGCTTCCTCCCGGCCCTTCACCGTCCACTACCAGCCTCACCTGCCTCCTCCGGCCACCCCCAGCAGCAGCAGTAATAGTGGGAGCAGCAGCAGCCCGGGAGGGGCTGTGACCTCCTGGAGAACTCTGGGTATGCAGGCGTCCTATGCCGCCTCGCAGGTTCCCAGTGCACGTCCCAGATAGGATGAGCTGGGGAGGGGGGGGATCAGAGAAGCGTGGAGTATTTATAACAGGCACGCTGCTGCACTGTACCTCTCGCAGCTGCTTTATCAGTATGAACAAGGTATGTTGTTTGCTTTTGTGTTCTCAGCCAGCTCTTGGCATTCTTGCTGCAGCTCACAGTTGTTTCTGTTATTGATTTAATCTAATGACAAGGGAGTGTAACAGTGCATCAAAAATGTACTGTTGCAGAGAAAAAATGCCTGATAATATGACCTCCTGCCACAAAGGGCTATAATATCCATTTTCCAACATCTACTGTCCACTCAATCAAACTGTGTTGAGTGGCTCATTACACCCATACTATTGATTGTTACCTAATTAATCAACTAATTTAACTGCCTTCTTTGGTTCTTCTCCATTTGCTGATATGGTTGTTAAAAATTCCATCAGTGTGACAAGTGACTTCTTTTATGCTACTACTGAGCAATAGAAGGGACCCCACAAACTTGTTGATTCTCGCCTGCCTTCTCTCATTTTAGGTAACTGAAGCAATCTACCTCAACCCAACGTAACCTATGCAATGGACAGGTGTGGACCAATGGGCTCTTCTCCCTCACAGGTGCTCTGACGTTTGCTAAAGCTGCTGCGCTAAAACCGGCATGGGTATTGGAACTCAACGAAGGTGCAGCTGAACTTATACACACAAATACATACACACACACACACACACACACACACACACAAACTTTCAAAGGCAGTCCCACTCACAGCAATGTGCTCTGGTCTGGTGAAAGTTGAAAAGGGAGGCACATAGAGAAAAATGACAATGTAAACACTCATAATTGTATGTTTTGCCTAGGCCTTGGTGGACAAATTACTTTAAACATCATCAAGGGAGGTTTTTATGCACGATTAGAGGTTCTCCAAATGTGGCATGATTGTCTAACAGTCAAATAGATGAAATTGATGGATTTTTATATTTTCTTAATTTTTATATTTTGAATTCCATTAAAATGACAACAGCTGAGCCATGACATGTTGTATAAATTGTCGTTCCTGAATACTCACTCTTTGCTGCAGAGGGTGTTTCAGCAATGTGTTCGGTTGCTAGTTTGCCCGTCCTCATTGCTGTGTGCCTCCCTGGTGCTGGAACCTGCTGTTAAAACTAGAATAAAATCTGCTGCACACACTGATAATTCTAGGACACCTTCAGATTCAAATGTGGGGGGGATATATTTAAAACTTACTTGAAAAAAAAACAATTAGATTTCCAGTTCTGTATTTTAATGTAATTGTGAATTGTTTTTTGAATTTGAAACCATTCTTTAAAAAAAAAAATGCAGCCACTTTGTGCATAGATATACTCCTCTATCTTTACACTGGAGAGCAGACCTATGGAGCTGGTATGACACACAGCTGGTATGATGGAAATGAATTTTAGTTTATTGTGCTTAAAAAACAAAGCAAAAAGATCATTTCAAGTAATATTTTTATTTGGGTTTTCTATAGTATGAAGAAAATCAGTTAACTCACTCAAGTTCCCTCCCTCCTCCCCACACACACACACACACACACGCGCGCGCTCGCACACACGCTAAAGCACAACATACCAGGACAGAGAACACTGATAGCCTGTGTGTAAATGTCTGAAGTGAAAGGAGCTAGTTAATGATGGTTGGTTAATGTTACTGCGGAAACTAATGTATAATCACTACACTTACCCCAGATCAGCTCAAGGCTTGATTTTTGCTTTTTTTTTTGTTGTTTTTGTTTTTGTTTTAATACAGAAACTTTGATTTGAACCACCCTCCCCCCCACTTAATTACTGCTGATCTTGTAATATCCTTCAGAGATGCTTAAGTCTGTAGGCTTGCGGCTCAGTGTTGTGCATATGGTACAATCTATTCAGGTGATTAATCAGAGACAAATAAACATTTGTGGTGCTGAAACACTTCTACTCAGAAAGGTTTCACAACAAACTGGTATCTGCCTTTGGACGATCCACTCCAATAATGTTGTGGTGCTCTGTGCAAGCAGAAACTGTTCACACACAGATTTGAAAAACAATCACACACTGGGGAAATGCAACATGTCAAACAAAAGACTACTGGGCAACCTTCACCTTATTTTCCATTATTCCTTTGTTTTTGTCAGCTTTTTTTGTACTGTGAACGAGAGTCACTCTCAGACTGTATAATTGTATATAATTTAGATTATTTATCATTTCAGTTTCATTTATTGTAATTTTGTTCATTTTTTGTGTGTAACAGTAGAGCACAATACGTGCAAAATGTGTGTACTTGACTCAGTCTCAAAAAAAAAAAAAACCATGGTGCTACAATCTGTACAACTCTGGACTGTGCCTATTTATATTACGGACATAAAACTAAAAGACTGATTCCGGGTGCTTTTGTTAACAGAGACTTTTTTTCTTGCTGTTTTGTGGCTTTTTCCCTTTTCAGATATTTATAATATAATAGCATTTAGCCCCGAGTCTGAAGCGCTGAAGCATGTTTCAGTAGGCCACTGTCGACAGTGGCTGATATTGTACCATATTTGAAACACCTTTTTGCTCTTAGGAACCGAAGACCATGTTATTTAGGCTCCACAGGTTCACCAGAACACTTACTCGAACTAGGCTTGGAATATGATGCGAATCTTTTATGCTGCGTCATGAACTACGGGATTATAAAAAAACAGTCATCAAAAGGTGGGGTTCTGTCTCCCATCGGTGCTGATGTTTAGCAGTGCTAGCAGCCTTTAGGCAGGGTGTGAACTTTTTTTAAACATATTATATGACTTGGTTTGGCTGGTGCTATTGTGCCTGTATGGCATTCTTCCTTGAAAATGTCCTTAGTTCACTATAGAAATAGCAAATAACTGCAAATCTGTGCTGAGACCATTGCCTCCATTTTTTTGGGTGCGATCACGTCACCCAAAATCTTTCACATGATAGAACTTCATGTGAAACTGGTGCTGCTTAGACCATAAGAATCAAACGCTCTTTTGTTGACGCTGAACGTGGAGTGCTTTGGTAAAAACTGCTCCACCATTCCAGATTTTCAGCCTGTTGTGTGTATCGTGATGAAGTATAAGTTGCTCTGATGTGGCTTGTAGAGATTCTCAGTATTCAGCGAAGGGTGGTTGGAGAAACCTTGGTAGCCTAGTTAATGGTAAGGCGAGTGCAGGTTTATTATTCATCGTTTTGTGTTTTGAGGTTTTCTTTTTTTTGTGTGTGATCAAGGAGAAATAAATCTCACCTAAGCTTTATAGTCACAAGGCTGTTTAATAGACTACAGTGTGTTAACTTAGAAATGTGTAATGATTGTTCTCTGTGAAGTGGAGGCTATTTTTTATCATGTATGATATCGACCAGAGAAGAAAGTCCATTGTTACATTACCAGCACTGAAAAGGTCTGTCTATATCTATCTATATATAAATATCTATATGAAAATTTATAAAAAAAAATATATAATAGTCTTTGTTAATGTTAACTGTTTCGATTTGCCTGTTTGTGTTTGATATCTTTTACGACTGTTTTATTGATGCTTTTATTATGACTTAAGATTCAGATGGTTTTAATACACTTTAGACCAGTAACATAAGGTGCTCTCCTACACTTTAAACAAGGACAATGCAGCTATGAATTGAGGCACACGTTACACTGTGTGCTAAAGAGGCGAGACGTTTCAAGAAGAACTCATGTACAAGTTTTACTTTCTGTGATGTCTGAATTGATCCTATTAATTTACAGCTTTTTTTGTGGGGGGTGGGCTCTTGGAGCTGTGTGGGTGCGGGGGGGGGGGTCCCTCAGTCTACGTAATTAGGAATCTCGAAGTTAATTAGGGTAGTGTGTATTTACTCAGGTACATGTGCAAGGTTAGAGTCCATTCAAAGGCGACTTGTGTTGGCATGTCTTTGTGATAGAGCGTACTGTGAGGATGCGTTTAGATCCCTCTATAGTCTCAGGATGATCGCTTATTGTTTGGCTTCATAGACAGTGTCTCCAACCTAAAGGAAAGGTTAGAAACATTTAGCTGTCTTCTCCATAAGTATACAAACGCAGAACGTACCGCTTTTATTATTATTTTTTTTTTGGTCGCCCACCATTTCCAAGCTTGCATCTAGGCGCTCTTCGCAGATGGTGGAGCTCTCTGCTCTTTTTTTTTACCCTCCGTCACAGTGTCCGCTAACCTTCTCCGACCTCACACATGTGCGTACCCTACTCAAACCTGTCCCTTCACACTAAACCA
This sequence comes from Brachyalestes nurse, assembly GCA_037974405.1. Lineage (NCBI taxonomy): Eukaryota > Metazoa > Chordata > Actinopteri > Characiformes > Alestidae > Brachyalestes > Brachyalestes nurse. The sequence continues at coordinate 12,373,495 of JBBPCY010000037.1, forward strand.
CAAAGCTGATCATAGTTGTGTGTAAAGATGTTGTAACTCATGCATCGATGTTGTATTCAGGCATTTTTTTTTCCTTCCATTCGTTTCTCCACACAGAACAGGATAGGATGATGGTGCAATAAGTCTTCACCAATGTTCTACTCCTATTGCTGTCTTTGGTGCTGGTTCTTTTACCAATTGAAAATGAACAGCTGTTTTAAATTAAGACTAAAATTCTTTTGAATCTCAGCTTTTGTTATAACTTAATAAAGTGTTTCTAATAAAGCCTTGTTTGTCTTGATTCATTCTTTCGACCATCCTGTGTAGCCCTTGCTGAAGCTGGACTTTAAAGGGTGTAATTCTTGCAACACAAAGTAATGAATAGGGAAGAAAATGAATGATACATCTTGTTATACTTTTTTTTAAATTACAAAATACCTTTTAATTAAAAAGGTAAAATAAGTGTGAAGTTATTTATGCTATGCTTGCAGAATGTCATTTAGATAGCCAATAAAAAGTTTAGATTATTATGCCAGTTGGCTCACAAATGGGAAGACTGACCACTAAGGTCCTGCCTATAGGTATTTCTGTATTCAGCAGTACTGAAGTCATGATCAGAAGCATAAATGTAATCCATTCCAGAATTACAGGTATGAAACAGCCAGAAAGACCAAATTTTAATGACCATGATGCTCTAAAGGTCTGTTAAAGCACATGTAATCTGACTCAGTTGTGGGCATTATGTTGAACAGATGCTGATGCAAGACTGTTGCCACAGAGGAGTACACGCTGTCCACGTCTTATCACGGCCTTGACCAAAACGGGCCTTGCTGTTTTGAGAAATTGCCTATCTCTAAAATATTTGTGTAGTAGAAAGAATACATTTGTTGCAAAGATGTTTGTGTTTTGTCCTCAGTGGGTTCTGGTTCTGCATTAAAATGAGTAATTAATACAAAAAAATGTACTTTTGCGCAGTTTTTCTGCAAGACATGTTTGAAGTCAGCCAAGACATAGTTGGATTATTTATTTGTGTTTTTTTTGTTTGTTTCAAATATGTAAATACAACCCCAAAACTTCTCACTTTGCTCAGCTGCGTCCAGTTGTGTGTATGGTTTAGGACATAGAACCCTGAAACCCTGAAGCCTAACGCACTTCAGGAGTAGGTGTGCCAATCTAGAATCATTTTTGGGGAAATGACCATCACAAATGCAGATGAATGTGATCCCAGATCACTCCTTTTATTCTTGTCTATGGTAGAGGTTTTATTCACATTTACAGCTCAGTCTAAAAACCACATAGACAGGTCTTTGCCACTTTAAAGAAGAGATGTATGTGGTTTGAAAGGGTTGAGAGAAGTTTAGGAGATGTATTTAAGTACAAAATTTGAGTGATTTTGGCTTCTAGTCTTAGCAAGCAAACCTCAGCCTCTAAAGACAAAACCATGTCTTGGCTGATTGACTACATTCCTTTAAACTCAACAAAATCTCAAGATTCATAGCAGCAAGGAACTCTTTGGCTATCAGTTGTGTTGGGTGTTTGTCAATCATGTGGAGACGTCTGATTCTTTGCCTACAGAAGCAAAAAAAATGTTCACCTTATGTCAGTGACGCTTTATTTTGTGACTTTTCAGCGGCATCCATCTCGCCTTATCTCTGGGCCTTGTTCAATACCTAGTGGGCCTGAGCGCCGAAGACCTTGAAGATTTGCAGCTGCGAGTCTTCTGTGAGCTGGGCCACACCGAAAAAGCTCAGTTTCGCAGCAAGATCATCCCGCTTTACAGGCACAAATGCTTGGTAGGTGTCCTCCAAAATGTGCTGAGCTCATAGTAGATTGGTGTATGAGATGGTTCACCATTACATGGGCGACGTGTTGGCACCTTTTGACCATTATGCCAAAGTCTTGGTGTCATTAATAAGTAGTGATGGGCTGATGCACGTGTTTCCAGTTCCGATCTGCTTCTGATACACGACTGCCGATACAGATTCCGATATAATGATCTCTTTTTACTTTAATATTAGCATTATTTTTGTTGAAATCGTGCAGTTTGCTAGTAAGGTTACATCACAGAATAAATGAACTACTAAGCACTTATTAGAAGAGCAAAAAATATACACAGCTACATTACAGGCATTCCAAAGGAATTTATTTGTCACATTTCACGAAAAGGTAGCAGCAACAGCTGTAAAATTTTGTAAATATCAAAAACAATCTTGGCTGAATCATTTAATCTTGGCTGAATCAGTTCAAGTATTATGGCCATTTTCGCAGCAACAACTGTGTACAAGAATAAAGTGTAAAACTAATCCATTTAAAATAAGTGAATTCGGGGACACGACACGAGCAGAGTGTAATCTAACCACTTCTGTATTTAAGGTGGACCGGCCTAATTACAAGATACCAACATTCAGCCTCGTCGTGTTTTGAGAGAATCATCTAACATCTAAAACACATAACGGCTGTTTGGGTTCGGCACAGTAATCCTTTGTGTGTCTGATTGGTGCGTTTACTTTGCTTATCGGAACCCTGCAAGGCATGAAAGACTTCCTGCACTTTCACACAGCCTGATTCAACCTCACTGCCCAACAGCCACACAAATCAAAAGCCCCTCAAGGACACTGCTATTGTGGAGCTATTTTGGCAGACTGTTTTCCTTCAGGAATGCAGGAGTCACGTATAAAAACGCGTCTCCTTTGCCGATACACCCCAAAACAACCGCTTGCACTTTGGTGACTACGAGGCCATGAGTGCGCAAACAGGGCTTTGGCTGTTGCTGTTACTGCTTCTGTCAGCAAATGCGGCCACAGTGCCCCCCAGGACCGCTGAGGGAAAACTGGACTCGAGCCAGGACCTGATCCCAGTGCTCCCACTTCCAGGTTAGTCACGTCCACACTTCCACACAGACAGAAGAGCATCATGATTATGGTGCTACATACTGCAATCAGGGCGTGCCTTGCAGTGTTTTGAGGGTCAGCCTTTTGACTTTTTTTGGCATGCTTATAGAATGAATCACCCTATTTTTGAAGCATTTCTTAAATCCCACTTGAAATGTTCGTGTTATTTCAAATGTTAGAGGGCTGATTTGCATAGTAGTAATACAAAGGCCAATATTAAGGTATCAGTTCATAAATCATGAAATAATGTACCATCCAGCCCATACAGTTCCATTACTTTCTAGATGCCTGAGGGCAAATGTAGGTTCTATACTTACCAAAAACACAGGACAGCAGTGGTGTCTTACACAGACAGGACAATCACAGTGGGGCTTCAAAGTCTTCACCGGACGCTTACCATTATAATTATAATTATATATTTATTACACAGGAGCACCAGTTTTGTTGAGATATAGCAATAGCAGTAAATAAGTAATAAGCCTTTTTCTGGGCTCCAGATGATCATACTCACATCGGCGGTCCACATGTGTTGAGGATTGTATCGCGGGGCTGTTCTAAATCTTTTGAAGGCCCCTTCCCACTCCAATTATATTTTGAATGTAAGGCTTAAAATCAAAGAAGAATAATAATACTGTATTCATAATTATAACAGTACCTACAGGTACATTCTCTTTATAAATAAATAAGTATATTACACTGTGTATTTTAGTGGCATGTCTTATTCTATTTTTTAAAATGTCTTTGCAAGATATTTTTCAATGCAAAAATAGCTTACAAAGCAGGGGTGGGGTGCTTGTGGCTTGGGGTTGACCTCATTCTGCGGGAAGCAAAAAAAAAAATCTCCCTGTAAAATTCACATAGTTTCGCAAAAGCACATGCAGCGTGCAAGATGTTTTGAAAAACCCTCACACTGTAACCTTTTCTGGTGTGTGGAATGTGTGTTATTTATATTGTTAACATTGCTCTGCTGCCTCAGCCTTCTGAAATACCACCATTAGTTAAGCTTAGTCTGACTGATGCCTGGAGAAGACTGTATCAGTAGTTAAAGGAGCTTTCTGTGTGCTGTGTACTAGAACTCTGATGTGATTTGAACCCATTTGCAGGAAGTGATGGAGGCGAGATGGGGGAGGATACAGCACCTTCACCAGCTTCGCAGATCTCTGGTTCTATACTTGGTTCCTCTCAGCGCCTCTCAGAGCATCTGCCATGTGTTGATGAGCAACAGCGTCCTCCTGAAGCTCTGGGGAGCGTCCTGCTCGCTCTGCGTGAAGGCTGGAATAAACAGAGCGAGGTGGGGAAGGAGGAACTGGCACGGTTTGGAGTTTGTTCACATTCTGACAGTCAACAGCGTCATCAGTTTCCAGCATTATTAATGCTGGGCCAGAGGCTGCATGAAGAGCACAATGACCCAGGATATTTTCACACCAAGAAAGGTACCAGCACTCTACTTTAAAACACTGACCGACATGCAGAATCAGGACTGTACAAAAGCTGTAGACATTTGTGAAAGAACCTTTGTAGTTACCAGTTAATGTCTGATTCAGCAAATGCTTCATTGAGTTAAATAAATTAGATGTAACTATTACAAAACCATTACATTAATTGTATCATGATACCAGGCAAATGATCCATTAAAAAGCGGCCATGTCCTGCATTCTACACCAACCAGACATTACTTTAAAACCACATGCCCAATATTGTGTAGGTCTCGTCATTCTGTCAAAACATAATTCCTTTATTTCCTGTAACCGCTTCGTCCTTACTAGGGGTGTGGGTACCCCGGGCCTATCCCGGGGTCTATTCACAAATACACACACTATTCACTCACACACGCACCTACGGTCAATTTAGAATCCCTAATTCACCTGGCCCGCATGTCTTTGGACTGTAGGAGGCCCTGGAGGAAATTCCCATGAGGAGAAAATGCAAACTCCACACACACAAGGCCAGAATCTGGATTCAAACCCCCAACCCTTGAGGTGTTAGGCAACAGTACTACCCACTGCACCACTGTGGGGCTGTCAAAACAACAACAACAATAATAATAATAATAATAATAATTATTATTATTATTGTTATTATTGTTATTATTATTATTATTATGCATTTTGTTTATAGGAGCCTTTCAAGGTACACAATGACCTTACAGTACACAGTAAAATCAGATATACGGTAGTATGCAACAGTGTAACAAGGCATAAAATACAGCAAAATAGGTTAATATAATAGCATATGCTGTAAACGCTAGAGTGACTGAAGGCTCTGAACCCCAAACGGGAAGGAAGTATAGTAAGACTGATGGAGGAGGCCGATCTAAGAGTATAAAAAGGTGTGTAGATATGAAGTTGATCCGAAAGAGGTGCTGGTTATGAAATATCCTGAAAGTGAGAAGCAGAATCTTGAAGTCGTTACGATATTTAACCCGGAGCCAGTGAAGCTGCTGGAGGACAGGAGTAATATGTTCTAACGACCTGACCTCTTGATACATGGACTCCACAAGACTTCTGAGAGTTTATTACCAAGATGTTCAGCAAATTCCTGAGCTGTGAATTGGGGCCTCAATGGTTTAGACTTTGTCCAGCAAATCCCACAGATGCTCAGTCACAATAAGATCTAGTCAATCTGGAGACCAGGTCAGAACCTTGAATTCTTTGTCATGTTCCGTTAACCGTTTCTGAACAGTTTACAGTGTGGCAGGGTGTATTATCCTGCTGAAAGACACTTGCCATGACTTCCATGACTTGCAACAGTGAGCCCTTGATCCTGTTGCTGGCTCACTGGTTGTTTTAGTAGTTTCTAACCACCTCATACCAGGAACACCCCACAACACCTGCTGTTTGGGACATGCTCTGACCCAGTTGTCAAGCCATCACAATTTAGTCCTTAAAAATGTTCGGATCCCTACGCTTGTCCATTTTTACCTATTTCTAAAGCCTCAACTTCAAAAACTGACTGTTCACTTGATGTCTAATACATCCCACCCCTACCAGCCATGGTAATGAGACAATCAATGTTGTTCACTCCACCTGCCAGTGGTTTTAATGTTGTGTCTGACAGGTTTATATACATCTCACCAAATATCAGAAAACAAATGTGTTGTTACTGTTCTGTTACTTTTAAAAATGCATTAATGTTTACTAATCTTTATTCTTATGTTATTGTTTTATGAGGAAAAAAGACGGCCCACATTTTGTCCAGTACTGTACATTTCTAAGTTACCTCCTTAATGTACATATTTGCTTAAAGTATTAGAACCAGAAAACGTTTAGTCTTTTATTATAAACTTTTATTTAGTCTGGAGGAAACTGCTTATGTTACGACTGCACAGAGACAATATAAAATATAATATACATATATTCAAAGTGAAACAAGTGAAAAAATTCTGTACCCTATATACTATAGAACTTACACAAAATGCTGTGGTCAGTAAGAGAGGTGGATGTAGATAGATAAATACATTAAATAGATAGTTAGATAAACAAACACACTATACAAACGACCAAACAAATTTAAAAAATACATTTTCTTTATTTCATTAGAGCACTGGGATGTGGAAGAGAGCGGGAAGTTCACTCTCACCCTTCACCTCACCAAACCCTGCAAGGATCATCAGCAGAGCACACTGGGCTCAATCACACTCCTGTTCTTTGTGGGTTCCATTAACACAGAGGAGGTGAACTTGAAGTTCAGCAGTCGTGCCCTTCAGCCAGACAAGCAGGTTCCCTCGACAATAATCATACCTTACTAACACTACACTGTAGTACTGAGACAGTATTATTAGCTGTGACTTCAAATGTATGCCTGTGGTTTGAATCAGCACTTTGTCTCGTTTTTCCCCTCCCAGACAGTGTGCGTTTCTAAGGACACCCAGTTTCTAGCTCTGACAGCTGACCAAGCACAGATCTTCAGTCACGGTCACCTAAAGCTGAGGATTGTCATTGATCATCAGAGTGACAGTGGTGAGAGAAGACATTTTTCCCTACTCAGTTCAGTCATTTTCTTCATGCTTGACATGTATAACCATCTTCACTGGTCTTAGGACAGAAAATGGGTTTGGCTGACCTTCAAGCCATGCTGGTGAGGAAGGAAACCAGGACCAGCGTTCCACTGAGCCCAGTGGTTCTTTTCTTCACACACAGCAGTAACCGTGAATTAGAGGCAAATCCTTCAAATCAGTATGTTCTCCGGCTGTTCTTGTTCATTCATGTATAAATGCGAAGTTCTTGATCCAGTTCTATGGGTGCCTCTTTAATTCTACTCTGGCCCTTAAGACATTTGGCATACAACACTCAGAAACCACATAATCTGACTACTACAGATCACTAAGAACATCTTGAAACCTCGGATGTTAATTTGTCATGCTGTTAGCATCGAAACTTTGACCATTAAATGTGTCTTGGCTAATCTACATTTATAGTAAATGGAAATTTGTGTGGATTAGATTTTTGGCTGAACTTTTCTTTAAGGTGTCCATATAATTTGTCTTGTTTATTTTAATAAGTCAGTTTAATGTAGTATGTAAACACTGTCCATGCAGTCTATATATCCAGTTAAGTCAAGTAGGTGTTTATTGTCATTTCAACCATATACACAGTACACAGTTAAATGATTCAACATTTCTCCAGGATCATGGTGCAACACAAAGAACAAAAATAGTAACTACCCAAGACTACACAAGTATGAGCAGGATAGGACTAAAAAGAGAGCGCAAAAAAACACCACCTCAATATTTTCCAGACCAAGACAACATACAGTTAAGCTGCAAAAACTGAAAATTCAAAAATTCACTATTATCATTTGTACGCTCAGTGACAAAAAAGCTTGTTTAATTCCAAGAGATAAGGAAAGGTTAGAAAATGTAAAAATGAATTATGATTATTTTTGGTACATAAAAATGATACAAACTTCATAAGTGGACCTCAGAGAAAAAAAAGTATGAGAAAAATGTAGGTTATGGCTTGGAGCCACAACAGAGCAAAAAATATGAGACTGGCTTCAGAATCCTTTTATGAAAATGACCCAAGTAGAGAGGTTCTCACCTGGCCTGCTTCTTTTCCAGAACATACTTCTTCTTGTGTGAGCTGCAGGAGTTCCTGAATGAAGTCCTGCCTCAGAAAGATTCAGCAGAGGAGGAGGCCACAGTGTCTCAGGATGTTCTTCACTCTCTCCCACCTCTGTCTCTTGGAGCATCATCCAGCGAGTCTTTCCTTCTAGAGCTGATTAATTCTTCTGGCCCTGCTGCCTTCTTCTTTCCCCGCCAGAGCCTGGGGATGCAGAATCACAGAGTGGAGCTGACCCTGAACCCGGTGCTGCTGTGGGAGCTGAGGCAGCGGCTGGGAGAGGCTTTAGCGCAGATCCGCACGGAGGAGGCCGGACGCAGCGTGATGGACAAGCTGCAGACTCTCACTGTGCTCACCACACTCCCAGACAACAGAGAAGGAGCAGCAGGTGATTATTGTACTGTTTTACTGCTGTTTCATATAGTATATTAGTGATTTTTAATATACAGCCCTGTGCAAAAGCCTGTTTTCCTCAGTGTGTGATAAAGTGTCATTCTGCCAACCAAGTTAACATTGGAATAAATGCAAAGCAGTGAAAAGTATCAAGGTTTGTCCTGTTTGTAAAAAAAAAAGTAGTAGTAGATATTGTGTGAGCTGATGAGGAGAGCACAGGTTTGGTTCTAGATTTCTCCTCGGTTCCTCCAGCCGTTCTTTGGGTTTGTAAAACTCCATCAGCAGCTCCTGATTTTATTTAATGAACTGAATGAGTCAATCCAGGTTTCTAAAGGAAACTACAGGTTATACTGTGCTTCCACAAGAAGCACACTGATATACTAGACATAAAATCACTACTAACTGTAGTTTAGTTTTTAGCTTTTTAGTTTTATTAGTATATTTGTAATGGGGAAAAAACACTCACTGCTCATCTAGCACATAGTAGCACATAAATGTAATTGTAATTGTGTACAAAAGTTAATATCACTTTCCAGGTAGGTTGAGCAAGATGAAATATTTCAAGAATTTTGTGCACGTTAGTAAATGACAATCAAAGGTGGAAAGAATGCTAGTATTATATTGATAAATCACTAGAGCACAAATAATAAGAAATAAAGGACATTGCTAACTTCCTGGCACGTTACTTGTTATTTGTAACCTGTGAGTTTGCACATTAGTAACAAATGCACTTTCTACACTTTGTTTTATTTTATTGAAAGTATTGATTCCGAACACTTATTGTGAGCTGTTGCATTCAGTGATCTTGCTTTTTTTTTTATTATTCTAATAATGTCATCTCCTCTCTGTAAAGGTTTTGAAAGCCCTGGTGAGATCCAGTACAGGGCGTTCTTGTTGCTGAAGGCTTTACAGACTGTGCTGGGTGTGTGGGCAGAAGAGAGAGCGCAGCGGGCAGCTAGAGCTGACCAAGAAGGCCCGACGAAGTCAAGTAACTGTCGCCTCCGGAGTCTCACTGTGTCTCTGCAGAAGTACTTGTTTGAGCCTACCAGAGCCAACATCAACAACTGCGAAGGAGCGTGTGGTTTCCCACTGACCACCGCCTCCACCAACCACGCCATCCTGCTGAACAGCCACCTCCATAGTGGCCATTCCCTGAACCGCACGCTGTGCTGCGTGCCCGTGGACTACGACGACCTGGCCGTGATCGAGCTTGACAGCCATGGTACCGTCATCACTTTTAAAACCAACACAATAGCCAAAAGGTGTGAATGTCGCTAAGTGCCATACTGAAGAACCAGGAACTGCACTGATTTACACTACAGGCCAAAAGTACAGAAGCAAGCAGTGAAGTAGTACTGAAAATATTTCACACTTAAATAGCCAACAACCAGAATATTTCCGAATCGTCCATTAATCTGCAGTGTTGTTCTCCTACTCTGACATATAGGAAACTCCTTCAAAAATATAACTTATAATAGTTTCTAATGTAGACCAGTATTTAATCATGCTCGCACTCACCTGATTGGGGCGTTCATTATTATTACTCCGTAACTGATTGAAGTTGACCTTTGTAAGAGGCAGTTGGCATGATAATGAATGTTTGATAATGTATGAGTGGTGAACCATGAATATTGGAGCTATATATCAAAAATATCAAACCCCGTCAAAGAAAATGACAAAAATGTACACCTCTAAGACTGTTTTTATACTTTTTCTCCCAGCATCCTTATGAACTTTGAGTAGTATTGTAGCACCAAGCTAAAGGCATTGTACAAGAACATTATTTTGGTCATTCTAGATGAAATAAATGAAGTCATCAAAAGACATTTGATGTTTTAGATCAAGCTTTATTAGAGTATAGCATTTTTAGAGTGACTCCTTCAGTAAAGAGTCCTAACAGAGAACTGTTTACCATCTAACACACTGGTTAAGGATCTACTTCTGTGACAGAGTGACGTTTTCTCCTCATGAAATTGATCCACCAATTTGAGATCAAAATATGACTGGTTGATTATTCTGTAGGTGGCTAATGCAGCTTTAAGTTCATTACGTTTTAAACAATGGGAGAGCTCACTTAGCTAAATCCACCTAGACAGTTAAAATATGAATAATTTTCCATAAGAATTTAATTTCTATTGAACTCTATTGTTTCCAAACAAAACATATATAAATAAGAGTAGTACTGCAACACATGATTAAATACATGATAGTATTGATAAATTATTTTGAGACCTTCTGGTTCCTCATGTACTTTTTGTTCAGTTAGGCCCTTTTGTGTTGGATGGCCTTTTTAAAAAGCTCTCATTACTTTATCCTCACACCTTTAGCCTTCAGGATCTTCTGAATAAAGGAGCCAGGTGGATATGATTAGGGCTGCAAAAAAAAATAATGATTTTTTACAAAGTAAGTGTTGCTTCCCAACTTTTGGTCTATAGTGTGTGCATTTTCCAGTATATTCATAGAGGCTTCACCAATTAGTCTAAATTGCATTTATTTTGTATATGTAAGCATGTTCATCTATTGTACTACTGCTCTAATATTGCACTGTACTACTGTACTAATGTAACAGGCAGAACACACTGTGTATATCAGTCTGTGTATATTCAACAACATTCATTATGAAGCCAGGGCATGGAGAGATTAATGTTTCTGTGCTAATCGATTATTTGCCAGATACAGCAAATAGAGATTAGGCTGAAATGGAGTTGAGTAGATTGTTTTGGGTTTTTTTTTTTAAAGGCTTGACACTGAGCAATTGTGGAAGATTCAGTGGTCTAAGATGAAGCATGATGTAAATAAAGAGACTTATTAGATGGTTTTCCAGGATCTCTACATGTGAAGATTTATGAATAGTACCCAATGCTGGACTTAGACCCTTAGATACTTACATAATGACCTATTATTTTAACCATTTAGTTAAAACCCTTAAACATACCAAACCACAGGCCACGGACCAAAATGTTTGTCAGAGTAGTCCTCTGTTCTTGTAATCTGTGTTTGATTCATGACCTGATGCAACCTCTTGCAGCACTGATGCTCTGTCAACACTTATTTCCATTCATAGTGGGTTTTTTTTACTACATTAAATAAACATGCTAACTCAGTCAACTATGTGCGACAAACTGTTTATATATATATATATATATAACGAAGATGTCTGTAAATGTATCCATTGTCCATTTATCAAGTACATGTTTCCATTTATCAAGTAATTTCAAGCTGTCCTCTTGTTGGGATCAGATAAATAAAGCAGTAATATGTACAGTTGTATGAAAAAGTTAAGCAACCCATGGTCGTATGACATGTTTTTGTTGATTTTGCATGTAAAAATAAGAACAGACCCTCTACAGAGGACAGAACTCTGCACATTTTATGTCACTCATTTCTGTTTAATCCCTTTCCTTCAGAAGCCCTTTCGTTGGCATTTCTCTGTTACGGATCCGGGGTCCAGGTTTTTCTCCAGGCTGCTTCTGCCTGGATGCTCTCTTCTTTCTAAATTCGTCGATTTTATCTTCTGCTCCCCAGTTCCAAAATGCTAGGCTGTCCCACCAGGATGCTTCGGACTAGGGGAAGGATACAGAGGGATTCGTCAGTAAGAGCTTCTCAACCAAACTGAAGGTCCGGAGTCCAGCACAGTTTGATGTTTTTTCCATGTCTTAACTGGCCTGTCAAGTGGTTTGAGTAGGAAAATCACCAGACTGTCTTGGATTCTGGCCCTCTTGGACTGGAGTTTACCACTTCTTTTCTAAACTGAATGGCAGTGTGTTGTCGAGTGAAAGAAGATTTCTACAGTACCTCTTCACCCCCATCCTGCACCTCTGATCCTGCCTCTTCTGCCGCCTCAAACCAAGGCTCCAATGTCTCTGAGAAACAGAAGAGTGACAAATCAAGTCATTATGAAAGCTAAAAATGATCCTAATCTTAAGTCAGAGTCGATCACACAAAGGAGGAAAAAATAAATCACATTTGATTTTGTAAAAAACTGATTTTGTAGAATTTGGCGTTTTATGTACTTTTCTACAGTTATATGCAGAGATGGGAGTCTGAGACTGGGACTCGAGTCGCACTTAAGTTGCACAAAGACTTGTGATTTGACTTTAGACTTGACTCGGACTTGGGTGTTGTGACTTGTGAGTCATAACTCGTAAATGGCTTATTTCAAACTCGTAAATTTCATGGAATTATTTATTTATATCTCGCACTCTTTCCAACGCCCCCTCGTTTGCCATAATAACCCCCAAAAAACGTTCACCTCACTCCGGTGTCCCATTACTTTTGTATGAGGTGAACGGTTTTCAGCCAATAACAGTTTTCGAGGAGTCGTTGGAAAGGTGTCACCGAGCCCTGTCTAACTGTGACGTTTTGCATTTAGAGTGCGAGATATTTTTTCATATTTAAAATTTAGATTTAGGATCATTTAAGGCAAATCATCCATGTTGGTGAGGGAATATCACAGCATGCAGTCCAGCTCCCTGCTAAGCAACAGTAATTGCGGGGCGTAGCCAATTAGCATCTTCTAAACATTTAGAGCTCAACATTTACAGCTGAAAAATCCCACATTTAGAGTCGCCATTTGTAAACATTGCCACTCAAAGACTTGAGACTTGACTTGAACTTGAGCACAAAGACTTGAGACTTGACTTGGACTTAAAAATGACTTGTGAACTTCTCTGGTTATATGAATCTAAACCTATTTAACTGCTGATAGTGCTCCCTAATGGAGAATTTGTAGCCTGTAAAACATGAGTGAGTTATAAGCCAGTTCTGTGAGGCAGTTTGCATTTAAGTAAAAAAATGTGATGGTTTTGGTATCAGCATCGATGTCAGCAAAGAAATGTATGTCACCCTTTATCAATTGGATAACCCAGTCACAGAAATTAGGCTATTGTGATTGAAAATAATGAGCCGATTTACCTTGTACTAGTTCAACACTTGAGCTGACCACCGTGATTACCAGTGCCATCAATATGCACCGGTTCATAGTGACTCCTTTCCATGGGTTTTCCACTTCGCTCAAAGACTTAATGGGCAGAATCCGGCGATATTTCACTACAGGGTCAAAAATGCTTAATTACACCTCAGTCTGATATATCATATTAATGTTATATTCATAAACATGAGTAGTAGGGTTGCCACCTGCCACCTGAATTTGGTTGTGAATTCCATTCCTGGACACAAAATGTCTTAAAATTTAGGCATTTCAATACTTTTTTGGCAATCAAACAATTAATTCATAAAGAATTGATTGGTTCAGATTTCCCTTAGCATGTTGTCAGGGAATTGTTTTGAAAAGGTGAGACGATGATGACATGTTTAGGTTGTAGGCATCAGTGTATCAGGACAAATGAGCAGCATTAGGTTCTGTAGCTGAACTGACACCTAGATACTTTACTCTACATTGTAAGCAATGCTTCCCATTCACAGAATGTAGCAAAATTTCAAGTCACTGACCAGGAATTTTTCAGGACTGAGCTGGCAACCCTAGAATGAATAATACTGTCATCTCCATACATAATAGTTATGCAAATGAACAGAAACACATCTACTAGATGATCATTAGAATGAATTAGAATTAGTAAATTATGACATTTTTCATTTGATATTTAACCAATTAAAAGCAATTGGAAGCTTTGCTTAAGTTGGGCTGGAATCCAGCTGAATCAAATGAGAATAACACAAGAATACAAACTTTCAGGTGCAATCCTTTCTCAGTCAGTCAAACAGTTCCTTTAAATAAAAATTTAAAAAAGCATTGTCAGCACATGTAAAAAAGAACAGCTTTTACTGGCAAATAATGAAAGCAGCAGATACCAGACATTCACACTAATCTGTTCTGTGTCCATTTGCAGTGTACTGTGTACTACAGTTATACCACACGTACAGCACAGCTTAAAATAGACCTCGGGATGAACTTGTGGAAAGCTCAGAGTGAATGAACCACTTTTTAAACTCAAAAATGTTCTCCAAAATAATAACCTACATTTTTTGGAAAATAACTCTGGTCTTACCTTTAACCTGTGCTGTCATGGAAAGAGTTGATATTGATTTCAAACTCAGTGTCTCATGGTGCGTCAGTGTCTCATGTTGTGCGTCAGATGTGGCTTTTTGATTGGCAGGAACAGCTGAAGGTGGATTATAAAAAATAAAAGGCGGCACTGAAGGAGCGCTTGGGGAAAACACTGCAAGTCAGTGCAGGCGAGCTTTCACTTCTCTCCTGAGATTCAGATTTGTCCCAACTGTGCCATGTGCCTTTGCCCACCTTCATACTGAGCACATGAGCTGAACAAAGTTTGATAGACTAAAAAAGACCGAACTAAGCAGGCCAAAGGAATAGCTGGAATTTGGAAATAATCATCAGATGTCTTGCATTTACAGTTTATTATTTTTCTTCTTGTTGTTGTTATGAAGGTTTCATTTCAAATTTCACTCATTAACTGGCACCTTCATTCATGTGTATATATCTGTGTGTGTGAATAGTTCAATATAGAATTAATGTAATGTTACAGTGGAATGAACTGTAAGTAGTGAGATGGGGCCTTTATGGATTGGATTACTTTATCCAGCACATCCAACAGAAGACGAGTCAGATTGAGATCAGAGAAGTTTTATGTCTACACCTTGAACTCTTTGTCATGTTCTTCAATCCTTTCCTGAGCAGTTTCTGCAGGTGGCCGAGGGCATTATCCTGACGAGGCCGCTGCTGTAAGGGAATACTGTTGCCATGAAGAGTGTACTATGCCATCTACTATGTTTAAGAAGATGTTAAGTAACAGCCACATGAATGCAGGACCAAGGGTTACCCAGCAGAACGTTGCCCAGAGCATCTTAATGCCTAACCTTGTCGTTGTTTTACAAATTCAAATTCAAAATAGCTTTATTGACAGGACTGTTTCAGGAACAATGTTGCCAAAGCAGTGTGTTAATGTAAAACGGTTATAAAATCCTTCATGTGAAATTAACAGTAATTCTACAGCTAATGTTATTTACAGAAAAAAGTCAGTAATAAAATAAGATTTGAGATTTACAATAAATATTTGAACTGTAACTGTGTTAAAGGGAACACTGCTATTAAAAAGTTCATTTGTGTAAAGTGTTCTCCTAAATGCAGTGATTTCTATGGTGGACAGTGATGGAGGAAGTACTGAAGCTTAGTACTTAAGTAAAAGTACAAATATCCTACAAAATATGTACTCAAGTAAAAGTAGAA
>JBBPCY010000037.1:12397438-12464287 GCA_037974405.1 Brachyalestes nurse
ACAGATGCAGAAGAATGTGTGTGTGTGTATGTGTGTGTGGGTGTGTTTTCTCTTTCCATCACTGCTTTAATAATGGAGCTCCAGCCCTGGTGTCGTCTACAGAGAATACAAGAGAATATCTCAGTGATATATAAGCTTCTAATAACTATGCGTGTGCACACACACACACACACACACACACACGCACACACACACACACACACAAATATAGACGCTGGCAAGCAGTATTAGTCTTTGTTGAAGGCTATCTTGCTGTGTGTGCAGATGGGCTGGCTCATACTTAAAGTGAACTGAAAAATGCTGTTGAATAGACTATTTGGACTATTTGTAAATGCAGTGTAATATAAGGCTTCATGCTTGTGGCACTTCTAAAGAAGGGACTAAAGTCTGTGGACAGTGTGGACAAAAAATATCACAATGCTTTAATAACATCAGTGTCACAATATGCATCTTAAGACAGCAAGGGAAAATGATTATTCAAACTTTTATTTACCATATTTCCATTCTGTATATCCACTTTAGGTTTACCAAAATTGAACCAGAATGCTGCAAAATTCGAACGACTTCTTCTGTAGTTGTCTCAAAGCTGTAATTGCTAGCAGTGGCCTTGCAAAAAAGCATTAATGTTATCAATTTCTAGTGTCTAAATACTTTTTCTCAATGTGTTAATAACAAGTATCTTTATTTATGCGGATGAATACCTCTGAATGCATCTGAATACGTTTGCTTATATTAATACCAAATCAAAACAAATTGCATGCGAAACATTTTGAGCACTCACAGATGATGCAAATAACACTGATTATCTCATTACAACTGCACATTTCAAGGTCTGGGATATATTGGATAGTAAGCAAACAGCTGTTTCTCATAGCTGACATGTCGGATGGAAGGAGCAGGTGAAAAGATCTGGGCGACTTTAGGAAAAGTTGTATTATTATAGTACGGCAGCTGTGTTAGAGCATCTCAAAAATGGCGGGGTTCGTGGACAGCTGCTGGTCAAAAGTGGTGAGTATCAAAAGTGGTTCAAAAAGGGACAACCCACTAACCGATATTGGAAAACCAAGCCTCATCGAGACTTTTTGAAAGCAATGAATTTTGTCCTGTCTGGTCTGAACTGAGAGAAAAAGTTACTGTTGCGAAAGTTATCAAACTTTTATAGGTGAAATTTGCAATGACACACTTTTCAAGTCACGCACTTGAGTATAGGGACACCACTGAAAGCACCTACAATGTACATGCAAGTGTTGGAACTGAGCAATGACCTCCTGCTATAAGTCCTCTTATTTCTTATATCACATAAATGGCTGGTTATATATGAACCTGGAAAAGTGATGGCACCCGGATAAGTGACCAAGATGGCACCATGGTAACATTGTTGTTCAACATTGTGGTGCAAACTGTTGTCATAGCCTGATTTTCACACCACATGTCTCTAACCTTCAGACTCTGCTTCAACTAAGAGTTTAACCAGAAACTGACCTTCCAGGTGGAGAATGCTGAAGAATCTGTGCGTTCTCAGCCTGCTACAGGGACCAGGTCTACAGACTTCGGATCGCCTGATGCTACCATTCGGGGAGGGTACATCATAAGGGGATATACAGAAAGTGTGAGGGGGCTAGGAGAAAAGCTCTAAAACTTGTTAGCCAGCTCTTTTAACAATGTCCACTTCCTGGATAATAAACTGAACTATAGCCATTTTTAGCACACAAACAATGGTCCTGAAGTGAACTAGACTCCTGAACTTCTCCTAAACACACTTAAATTTTTCCACAAATCACGCTCGAACTGCCAGCCCCCATCCACACACTCATACCGTACTATTCCTTTAAATTTCTGTTAGGTTTTGTTGCTTTTGCTGTTTTGCATATTTACACAATATGTATTGTTGTTCTTCCCAAGTCTCTGCTACTGGAATATAATATTTGATGCAAGACTGCATTCACTTGGTGCTGTTTCTGCTCTGTGTTATTGCTTGTTGCACCATGGGCCTGAAAGAATAGTTTTGTTTCTCCTAGTACTTGTGTAGATGGTTGAAATGACAAACATTTACTTGACTTGACTCAACTTGACCTGATGCACTGTGGAAAGAAGACCAGCAGGTGGAGGGAGTGTGATGCTCTGGGCAGTGTTCTGCTCTGAAACCCTGCATCCTGGCATGTGGATGTCAATTTGACATGTGGAACATACTTAAACATTGTTAGGTCGCAGGTACGTCCGTTTATTGCAGTGGTATTACCCTATGACTATGGCTTCCCTTAGTAGGATAATGCACCATGCCAGACTGCACACATTGCTTGGGAAAAGTTTAAAAAAGAGTCTGGGTTGTTCCTTTGGCCTCCAAAAGATCTCTGTCTGATTTTCCATTGGTGGGAGGTGCTGAAACAAGATGTCCGATCCGTGTTAGCTGCACCGTCACAAGTTCCAGGACTTAAAAGGATCTGAAAGGATATTTGTACTAAAGTCTTGGTGCCAGATACCACAGGGCACCCTCAGTCTTGTAGAATCCATACCCTGGCAGGTCGGAGTTGTTTTGGCACATGGAGGATCAACAGCATGTTAGAGGGGTCGTAATGTTTTGCCTAATTGGTCGTTTATAATTGGTCCAAATCTGGATTGTTACATCAGTTTTGTTTTCTAGAAATACTAATGACACCCACAATATACCATCATCAAATTGCCCACCTTTAAATGAACTAAATGGTGAATGATGATAAAATGTAATGGTATAATGGGCTGATTCCCAGTGCAGTTTGTGCAGTTACTAAACACTGTTTACAGGCACTATAACCAGTCTAAATCAGTCCCTTAATACATGGAGTTATTTGGTGCGGTAGAAGTACTGACCACATCCCACAGTACTCAGGAAGGCATGTTGTGATGTGCACTATATGGCCAAAAGTATGTGGACACCTGTCCTAATTGTTGAGCTTAGTTGTTTGTCAGACCCATTGCAAGCACATTAGCCATGCAGACCCAACAGACAAACAGAATGAGTCGTAACTTTCTCCTTCGTTAGATCTGCTCCAACCAACTGTAAGTGCTAGTATTGTAAAAGAGAAGCATCTTGAAGTAACTGCTCAGCCGCAAAGTTGTAGACCACCCAGACTCACAGAGCGAGTCTGCCTAGTGCTGAAGGCTGTAGCATCTATCCTCTGTTGCATCACTTACTACAGAGTTCCAGACCAACTCTGGAAGAAACATCAGCACTAGAAGTCTACGTGAGGAGCTTCATGAAATGAGTTTCTATGGCCAAGCAGATGCACATAAGTCTTAGACCACCATGGACAATGGTGGTGGTGTGAAGCAGACCGCCACTGGACTCGGGAGCAGTGGAAAAACGTTCTCGGTGGTGGTGAATTACGCTTCAGTGTCTGACAGTTTGATGGATGAATCTGGGTTTGGACAATGCTAGGAGAGCACTACCTAAAGGAATGCAAAGTGCCAGGAGGGGAACTGGGGCTGTATTTCAGGGTTTGGGTTTGGTCCCTTATTTCCAGTGAAGAGTAATGTTAACGCTACAGCAATAACATTTTACGCAGTTATATACTTCAAGCTTTGTTGCCACAGTTTTGGAAGAGCTTTTCCACTTCTAGCATGACTGTGCCCCTGTGCACAAAACGAGATCCATAAGGACATAATTTGATGAGTTTGGTGTGGAGGAACTCTAGTGTGCTGCTCAGAATCTTGACCTCAACCCAAATGAACACCTTTGGGATGAATGTAAACATTGATTGTGAGCCAGGCCTTCTCGGCCAACATCAGCGCCTGAGCTAACAAATGCTTTTTTGACTGAATGGGCCAAAAATTCCCACAGAAACACTCCAAAATCTTTTGGAAAACCTTCCCAGAAGAGTGGAGGCTATAATAGCTGCAAAGGTAGGTAGGTGTTGCAGGGGTGCAAATCCATATTGATGTCTGTGGTTTTGGAAGGGGATATCCAGTATGCTCTCATAGGTGTGGGGGTCACATACTTTTGGCCATATAGAGTCATTTAGGATAATGATGTCATTGCATTACCCACCGCACAAGTTAAAACTTAATAAATGCAAATGATACATTCGGTATGTGAAGACTATGCAATAATGAATGTTCTGTTTTAGCCAAAACCCAATCTGTGTGTGTATCCTTCCACTAATTGTGTGCCCATTTCTAACTGTTGAATGTGTTTCTGTAAGACATTTCTGACTAATAGGGAAGGAAGGAAGGAAGTAAAGGAGGGAGGGAGTAAGGAAGGAAGGATGGAGGTGGGGGGAGAGGTAGAGATGAGGTCCTGCCAAGTGGTCATTAGAGCTGCCATCTGGCCGAGCTCTGCTAGATTTTGTTCTCCCTCTCAGTGGTCACTCTCACGGGAAATCTGTATTCGTTTCCCAAACACAAGAACGGGAATCGAGAGAGAGAGAGAAATAGATGGAATTGTGCAAATGGTAGGTTCACTTCCAAGACATGCCTGCCCTGAATCATGCTTGTGTTGATTTGCGTCCTTTAAATCTGGCATTAGATCAATTATTATTCAGTAAAAAAAAAAAACGCACAATTATACTGTCCCATTAACACTTGCCTACTAATTATGCGCAATGAATATCGACAAAATATGTGCAAGTGCAAAACTCTCTGGAATGTTCATGTGGCCAGTCATTATTTACATTATTTCGCTCCAAGGCCTATATTTGCATAAGCAATCATATCATGTTAGAGCATAATAAGTGTTAATTGAAACAGTGTGCAGGTAAGGCAGGAAAAAATATCTAATTTGCTCTTTACACCATAAAGTATGTACTTGATAAAATATGTCTTGTGACTAGTTCTACACGAAAAGGCTCATGTAGCTAATGTATATAATTGAAACCAGATACTGAAGGCTAAAGAATAAATTTAATACTCTGCGTTTTTGTTATGGAAACTGTTTTAGGTCACTGAGAACACAGTTTTCTGAACTATAGGACTGGGTTGTATGTGTTCTCTTTATTTTTGGGGGGATAACATCTTTATAACTGTTTCGCTTTTTAATAGCACCACAGAGCATCTCAGTGTAATGGCACATCCACTGGTCATGATCAGAGGTTTTGCCTTATATATAACTGACTTGGGCCCAATGAGGCAAAGTGAAAGAAAAGCTGATAGGAAAAGGAGTTTAATTCAGTAGGATTCATCTACTGTAATTTCCATGTCACTTCAGGTTCACAGTATGTGTGCTTGTAATGTTCGTAAGGGTATTTAACATCAAATTATACCGCATATGTCACCTGTTACCAACTGGCATGCTCATGTTGGCATTTTCAAGCCGTATTTAGTTCGTATGCAGATGGAGATAGTGCTATAAAATACTATTACTAGTATTTTATACTAAAAGTATTTTATACTAAAATACTAGATATGTTCATTTATCCGTTCATTCATATGTAGTTTATCAGTAATAATAAATATAAGTGATAATACAAATAGTAATAATAATAATAGCAAGTATAAGGATAAGCCATTCTGGCAATTCAGACAGTTTGCTCCTGGTTTTGCAGATTATGCCCTTCATACAAATACATTTTTTAAAGAAAAAGTGTGTAGTTCAACTTCTCCTAAAGAGTTGGAAATTGCATTTATGGCTACATTGAAAAGGGGTTAAAGATCAAATAAATAAAGTGCTAGAAGTTATGCATATTCATAAGCTGGTATATTCTTGTTGATCTCTCTCTACCAGTGCCATTACAGCTGTTTAGAATTGAAAATCTCAAACTGTCATCCACTCTCATCAGCCTTCATCTCTCCCTCCTGCACCTGGTGCACTAGAGCTGAGTACACACCACAGAGCTCTGGCATTCTTCAGGAGAGCCAGGATAGTGCTGCTCTTTGACCCACCACTGCTTGTTGTGTTCATCACATACACAGTCAAGCTCATGAGCGAGTCACGCTCAGTATTACTAGCTGGCTTAAGATACACAATGCGGACAAAAGTGTTGGGATGTCTGACCATTACACCAACAGGGACTTTAATGACATTGCATTCAAATACATAGACTTTAATATGGAGTTGGTTCCCCTTTACAGCTAAAACTGTAAGCTGAGTTTCTCTGGAAATTTGTGCCCAGGCACTGATGTTGGAGAAGGTCTGGCTCACAAAGTGTATCCCAAAGGTGCTGGATGGGGTTGAGGTCAGGACTCTGTGTGGACCAGTCAAGTTCTTCCACACCAAACTCCTCCAGCCATGACTTTATGGAGTACAGTCATGCTGGGATAGAAAAGGTTCTTCCCCAAACTGTGTCCAGGATTAAAGGAATAAAATTGCCCTTTGCTGGAAGTAAAGTACCTAGCCCAAAGTCTGAAAAACAGGTTTGTCCCAATACTTATGTCCATATAGTGTATGTTAATTGTATTGAAAGTATTCCAGGACCAGGGAAGTGAACCACTAGGACGGACAAATGGTTGGGTAGAGAAATGGAGAAAGAAATACTAGACAAGAAATGTTGTAATGAAATGAATGACAGAATCCAACCATCTATCCATCCATCCATTTGCCCGTTTATTCCGTCATTGCCTTACTCTTCCAGTGGTGGGGATGATTACGATGATGGTCACACAGAACAAGATGGTCAACACCAGGCCTGGCACCACGATGGAGGTCTCCTCCAGGCACCGTAGAAATGCTAGACGTACTGCTTGGTAACAGCAGCACACACCTTGGGCAGCGCTGCGTCGGGGTCTCCCTCTCTGGTCTTCAGGGGTTCCTGAATCTCGCTGCCGCTTAGCAGTCACATTGAGAGATCTAGAACCTTCTGACGCCACTAAACTAGGGTTTCTCCCATTCTTGTTGGATTTAGAACGTTCGTTCAAAGTGATTCCCTTGAGGATGTGGGTTTCAGTGCTTTGGGTTATGATGTGTCCGTTTGGTGTGGTATTGGATGTACATGCTTTGACTGGATCAGGGGCGCTTTCCCTCCTGGCTATTCCAACCTCAGAGTTGAGCTGTTTGACGGCATGCTCCTCCTGACTACTGCTTTCTTGAAAGACAGTTCCACCAGGATGCTCTGCTTTACTACCGCTTGACAAAGTGTCTTTGACATTGCATGTACTGTGGTCAGCGTTGAGTGTTGTGTCGGTATCTATAATGGTACATTTCCCATCATTGTGAATGTTTTTGTCAGAATTGCCGTCTTTCTGCGTTCCTTCATGGTTGTTGAAATTGATTTCTCTTATGTCTAGTTGTTTTGACAAGTCGTTTTTTGCGTCCTTCAAATCCAGTGACCCACCGAAGTCTTCACCGTAAATCCCTTCTTTGCAAGAAGGTTTGAGGGGATCAGTTGGCCCCTCCCTCTTTGAGCCACCTCCCATTTCCAGGAACTCATGTGAGTCATCCTGCATGCTGGCCAGGAGGGTGTAAAAGCCTAGCTTCTTCAATCAAGAGTTCTTCAAAATACTCAAAGATACAATCAACAGTTGCTTGAAAGGGACTACTACTATAGCAGGAGTGTCTATTCGTCCCATCCATCTGGATCCAACTGTACTGTCATTTCCACATCTACAAGTTCTTTGTATTCCTAACAACTGAGAATGGCAACGTGGAAGTGAAGAACAACAGCCCAGACGCGGTGGTCCTACTGTAAATCCATTTCAGGGATCCAGTCTTGGAGAAGTGGATGCAAGAGACTCTTCAGCCATTTCCCTGGAGCTTCAAATAAAAAACAAAGTTGGTAAACAAAATAGAAGGATAAGCAAAAAGACATACATGTGTTTTAAGTAAAACCATTTAAAACAACTTTATGACTTTTGTATGAAACTGATTTTTTACTAAAATCCTTGCTGTGTTTGTAATAGCACATACAAAGTTTGCCATAAGAGTGATTACAAAATACCAATCACAAACAACAGGCAGCGCTGTGTCATTTATACCCCAAAGACGTCCCCGTATTGCGCCACAGTCTAGACAGAACGGCTGAGATTTGGGTGGAAAGTACTGTAGTGATACTAGTGCCTGGCACATAAACCACAATGAGAACTGAGTCTAGAAAGTCTGTGGAGTGAAGGGGAGGACAAAGAAAAAGCAGGAAATACGTAAAAAAACAGTGGGCTAATGTTGGTTTGCAGCACGCCAGTAAAGACAGGTTTGTTTACCAAGGAATACCACAGAAATGACTATATTTATCGATGCTATTCATTTCTACACACACACACACACGCACACACACACGCGAGCGAGCACACACACAAACACGCACACACACGCGCGCGAGCACACACACAAACACGCGCACACACACGCGCGCGTGCTCACGTACACAAGCACACACACACACAAACATTCCTATGAACATTGCACAGATGCAAACGAGAACATTTCCCTATGAAAACAAGAGCAACATTCAGTTTGCAACAGCTATTCCAGGCACAGCTATGCAAACACAACATGTTTTATTATCTTTCGCGTTCTCTCAGTTTCTGTCTATCATTTCTTTTCAGATTTCTTCCCTCTGGTTACAGTTACATAAAACCCCCACGAAAACACAAACATTCAGGTTATGCCTCTTAAAAAACGCCACCTCAGACTCCCAAGTACATTTATGTTAAAAAGAATTCAACTGCCTTGACCAACTGGACATGGCTTTATTTTCTCTCTAGCTATAGTTATGCTATATGACTTGATTTATAAACATCTTTCAAGTCAGCTGAAGACACTATATAATAAAGACAATCGTACCTAATATAAAATGTATAAAAAGGACTAAAAAGAATAACCAATGAATTAAAAATGATTTAAATAAAAAATAATTAAAGATAAAAAGCTATAAAAATAAAAAAGTTATAGAAGAGCATACTGAGCAAATGGATACACAATATAAACAAGGTGCAGAAAGGAAGGGCTGCTAATCAGCTCATGATCTTTGTTGGAAGGTCCTAAATGACATCTAGTCATAACATTTATTGTATTTACCATCTACAGTTGAGGCCAAACAGGGTTTTTTGGAGTGATGCCACTTTTGGTTCCCTATAAAACCTATGAACTGATGGTTCTTTTAAGAACTATATTAGTAAATGAAAGGTTTTTCAGAGCCACACCTCCAATAACATTAAGAACATTTGTTTTTAAATGTGTAAGGGTCTATCAGATTGGTTAATGTTAGAAATAAAAGGGGCTTGTCTTGCTTTCCATTTTCTACCCCATGTAAGTCTGCTCTTCTATAAAGCCTTCAACAAATATTTCACTTTTAAAATAAAAAAGCTAATATTTGCCTCATGTGAAACATTGAAATATAGTCAGAAGAGAAGCATGAAACGCAGTTAACAACTTAAGTTTCAATCTCAGCTATTGAGGTGTTTATATTGTTTATATTGACGACAGGATATTGTTATTGTAACAAATTACATTGTAATACTCCTACATAAAGATTTTAGTACTTAGAACTGCTGCCCTAAACTTGAGTGTTTCTTCAAATTGTAAGTCGCTTTGGATAAAAGCATCTGTCAAACGAATGAATGTAATAATACATTGTTTTTGTCATATTACTGATGTCAGTCCTCAGAACATTGAATAACTTTGTGTCATTATATAGATCAAATTTCAACCAGTTATAGACTCGATAAACAACAATCAGTGTAGAGCAACTGCACAGCAGCAAAACTAGAAGTTGACCATGATCTTATTGCTCCATTTTTGCAACAGTGTGCATGGCCAGGGGCTACAACAATGCTTTCCGTCTCAAAAAGAGAATTGTCTCACATTACAGCTAAAACATCAGTAGAATTCATAGCTAAACTGTATGAGTAAAAGTACTGGGACACACCTGTTTTCCAGGGTTTGGGTTAGGCCCCTTATTTCCAGTGAAGGACCATTTTAATGCTTCAGCAGACCAAGACATTTTGGACAACGCCATGCTTCCAACTTTGTGGACACAGTTTGGGGAAGAACCTTTTCTATTCCAGCAGGACTGTGTCCCAGTACACAAAGCAGCTCCATAAAGACATGACTGGAGGAGTTCAGTGTGGAAGAACTTGACTGGTCCTGACCTCAACCCCATCCAGCACCTTTGGGATGAACTGGATGAATCCAATATCAGTGTCTGACCTCATAAACGCTCTACAGAATGAATGTGGCACAAATTCCCTCCAAAATCTTGTGGAAAGAATGGAAGCTGTTCTAGCTGCAAAGGACCAACTCCACATTAAAGTCTATATATTTGCATACAATGTCAGGCGTCCCAATACTATGCTGTATTTTAAGTTCCCTATAAGTCAACAGGCATTATGTGACCAGTTGAAGCCACCAGTTAGCTTGGGAGAAGGTCCTGTTATTTCAAAGTCTCCACACACAGCCAGTGTTTGTTTTATCTGTCATATTCCTGATCCAGTTTCTTCTTCAAATAACAGAACAAAGGGCCACTTTACAAAAACTACATGATGACTAATATTAAACAATACCAGTTTAAACCACAGACAAAAAGGAACAAAGCTCTGTTAGGTCACTCCAAACCAGTTTCGGCATTTCAAACACGGCGGTCAGCTCTGAGGGGCCGCAACGTGGATCAATAAGACAAACTAATACACATGTCTGATGTCTGAAGTTAGCTAGAAGAGGAGTAACTTAATAGCGCAGAGGTCAAGAAGATAGAACTGGAAACTGGTTCTAAAATCTGACTGGCTGAGTCACGTATGACCTGATGAGTTAACTTGATACACACACATAGGACCTCATACAACAGTCAAATTCTGTATTAATCCATCAGCTTATTAAAACAAGTGTCCTTCACCAACCACATCCTATGCATGTTTTACTGCTGATATTATTACGAAATTAGATTTTTTAAAGATTTACTGTACTGCAATTTGTTTGCTTTTTTATAAAACATTGGTTTGATTGATAGGAATCCATTTTAATTAGGATCATTGGGCTACACCTCTGTTTATGGTTACATTATATCAGTTTCAAAAGTTATCAGAGTACTGCTATCACAGTAAAATGGAAGAAAACTACCATAGGAAGAGGAAAACTTTGGAAACAGAACAGATCAATTTAGAATAATCATAAATCATGTGACAGGTCTAAGTTGTATATACTGTATACGTATATTTCTACACTAAACACTAAAGAGAGAACATTAAAGTCATTAAAGAGAGTCCCTTCGCTTCTGCCATTTTTTGCCACAAATGTCAAGGAGGACAACATTAAAAGCAGTGGATTTCATGACTAAACCAACTGCTTGGGTTTGTCAAGCTGTTCTTCAAGCATGTTATTCAATCACTGTGGAAGATTCATTTTACAGCTTTTTGACTGTAGACATGTATGTAATCATGGCAATTATATTAAAAACTAAATACAGTATTGTTTAATGAAGGCAACAGTGTATGTGGCTCTTTCTGGACCACATTAAAGGTGTATTTTTGTGGGTTTTCTTTCAGTTTTTCCGCAGAATTCAGAGGTTTAGGTAAAAGTCATTCAGAGCAAACTGATGTCCAATGGTGTCTTTGCTACTTTTTACAGTAATGGTAATAGGAGCCAGAGATCATGATGTCTACAACACAATTATAGCTAGTTGATTTACTATCCAAAACAAGCAGTAAAAAACTACAAGTGCCTACAAGAGCTTTTACATTTAATGATAATGATGATGATGACAATGATAAAACAGTAAATCTTGTTTTGGGGACTATTTAGCCTTTCTGTCATTAATGGAAGAAACGTCTTTGCTATAACTCGATTTAAAAGGTCAAATTTTAGGCCAAAATTTTGATGTGTGGTGTTTTTCTAAGAAATAGTTTCTGAGTCATAAATTCTTATGTTGCACTCAGTCAAAAAAAAGACTTAATTCCACCACGTTATCTTGTCAAATGAGATTTAAGGAGCCTTGTTCTTTTAATACTATTTACTTTAAACCCACCATTAACACTTCACTTTTAAATGTAACCAGAGACAAACTGAAGAAATGAAGCAATAAATAAACAAAACTTTGGTGAAAAGTCTAAGTAAAAAGAGTCATAGTTTCTCGTGTTGCACTCAGTCAGTCAGAAAAGGTTCTGAATATAATTCCACCACATTATCTTGTCAGATGAGATGCAATGAACCACAGGTTATTTGAATGCTATTTACTTTAAACCCACCTTAAACACTGCACTTTTAATCAGAGACTAAATAATTGAAGAGATGAATAAAAGAATAAACAGAACTGAGTCAAAGAAGAAAGAACTGTCAGGTGTTACCTTTGGTAGTCTTTTGGAGAGTCTTTAGTTCTCTCTCTCGCTCTCTCACTCACTCCCTGTTCCACACACCTCTCTCTCTGTTTCCTCTTTGATTATGCATCTCTGTTTTTCCTCCTCCTCCCACTGTCCTCCTGTTCTCTTTCTCGCTCGCTAAATGGCACCACACCGTTCGTGCGATCTTGCTACTCCTCCCTGCTTCCTCTTGTTACTGCCATTAGGACCAACCATAGAAACGGCTGTGTTACATTCAAATTAGTTTACTGTGTATAATGTAAAAGCTGTGGTCATTCCTCAGAAAGGTACAAATCATTCAACTGGACACTTTTGTAAACAGTTCATTATATAATAGATGCTGCCTTGTTGGTTGGTTAACTGGATTTGGAAAGCCAAACTCTGAAGTAGAATGAACACATTACATTCACTCTACAAGTCTATACAGAAACTAAGGTAAAAAAAACAGCCTGTTTTGCATGAACTGTGTTTGTGATGCCAAAAAAACCCAACATATTTAAATTCACCATATGGACAAATGTAGTGGGACACACCAATTTTCCAGGGTTTGGGCTAGGCCCCTTACTTCCAGTGAAGGACAATCTTACTGCTTCAACAGACCAAGACATTTTGGACAACGCCATGCTTCCAACTTTGTGGACCCAGTTTGGGGAAGAACCTTTTCTATTCCAGCAGGACTGTGTCCCAGTACACAAAGCAGCTCCATAAAGACATGACTGGAGGAGTTCAGTGTGGAAGAACTTGACTGTTTCACACAGAGCCCTGACCTCAACCCCATCCAGCACCTTTGGGATGAACTGGAACGGAGATTGTGAGCCAGACCTCGTCCAACATCAGGGTCTGACCTCATAAATTCTCTACATAATGAATGGACACAAAGAAACTCCAAAATTTTGTGGAAAGCCTCCCAAGAAGAGTGGAAGCTGTTATAGCTGCATAGAGGGACCAACTCCATATTAAAGTCTATATATTTGAATGCAATATCATTAAAGTTCCTGCTGGTGTAATGGGCAGGCGTCCCAATACTTTTTTCCATATAGTGTATACCTATTGAGCCCACAGCAGGTTGGCCCTGCCTATTCAAGCTGAAACTATAAGGAGTTTTTGTTTTTTGAAAGAGGTCCATTTAGATCAGGACTCATTAACATTAAACTCATTCATTTATAAATACAGACTGTTGATTTTAAGGGATAAAGAAAAGTTGGAAAATGGAAAAAGAATTCTTTTGGGTAATATTAATAATATTTTGGGTACATAAGCCTCAGGGTACATAAGCCTCAGGGTAAAAAAAAGTATTCAAATAAAACACAGAAAAGAGGACATTCAATAAATTCTATTATTTTAGGTAAAAATGTAGCTTGTATTCAATATTTAGAGTAAGAAGCTATTAAATGGTAAATAATATACTAAAATAATGATTCCATAAATATATGAGTTAAACAGAAGGAGTTAAAACACAAAGCACATGAAGTTATAGCCTACATTTAATTAAATAAATGATTCACTGCAAATCTCATTTATGTGTTGGCTGGCAAAGAAACATTCATAGTCCTTCTGTTTTGTACCTGTAGCTCTAGTGCCAAAGTAAATATATCACAGTTACTTTGGGCACTGAGCCTTCCCTGGCCAATCCACTATGGGAGAGAAACTGTTCAAAAATTCACACACACTTGTGTTACTCTCATTATATGTGTTTTTAAATAACAATCATTATTTCTCTTCTGAGCATACTGTGCAGTGTTATGAAATCTGGACACCTCAGTGAAATGACTTGTTCTGTTGATTGTTGATTTATTATTTTCTGCTGTTTTTGAATGTTTTTGTGCTATTAGTGCACCATTTTATTTGCATAGTTATTCTTTGCACAGTTATTATCTAACATGACTGGAGTAGAAGAGGCTGGAAGGTAAAATAGTTGCCTGTGAACCCGATGACCACAAAGTCAAACCCCCCACTTTCTACCATTGTGTCCTTGAGCCCTCAGTAGCTCCAGGGGGACTGTCCCTGTAACTAATGATTGTAAGTTGCTCCGGATAAGGATGTCTTCAAAATGTCCCTATATAAAAAATGTCCCCCGTATATACAGTGTTGGGGAGTAACGGAATACATGTGCCGGCGTTACGTATTTAGAATACAAATTATGAGTAACTGTATTCCGTTACAGTTACCGTTTAAATAGGTGATAATTAGAATACAGTTACTTTGTTGAAATAAATGGATTACACGGCAGTATTTTCCTGTTCCATGTTAGGCTGTCCCCTCTCATGGCCATGATGCAGACCTATTCACCTATTGCTCCTCTACAGTAACTATATTGTCTGTTCAGGGAGATTTGGGCTTAGCAGCCAATTGGTAAAAAAAAAACAAGAATTTGCAGGATGTGATTGCTGCATTCATGTTTTTTGTAAAAAACATGACAATATATTAAGTAAGTAACTTAACAGAATATGTTACAAACTACATTTTGGGGCCTGTATTCTGTAGAGGAATACATTTTAAAAGTAACCTTCCCAACACTGGTCATTAAATACACCCAATGTGAAGTGCAGCTGCTATTTTCAAATTTTGTAAACTGTGTAAATGGAGTGGCAATTTACTTTTTGCATCTGTACATAGCTTGCTGGTATAATGTATTCCTGTGGTAAGGTGTGAAACAGTATCCCAGTGGCTGAGTCGAGTGGCTGTTCTGTGCCTGTTCCAGCCCACAGCAGCTCCTTATGTAAGAGGCGTGGGCTGCAGCCTAGCAGAAGCTGAGCGGAGGCTCAGACGCTGGGGTTCCCAGCAGCCTCGTCAGCCGCAGAACCACACACTCGCACAGCACACTGACCTGAGGTAAAATACCATCGAACCGAACGCATAAAACAAACTGCGTGGGCAGCGGAAGAACAGCATGCTGACCCAGGTTATTTTTATGACAAATACTCCTCTTCACACATTGTTCATGTTTGCAGTGTCTTTTATTCAGAACTTGAATTTTACCTAACCAAGGCTGCTACGTTTAATGCATCAAGCTTATTTGCTTATTTAATAATCCATTAAACTGTCCTGTCTGTATACATCAGCAAAAATTAGCTGCCTATTTGCATTCCGATAATACATATTTTACTTTTTTTTTTTAATTCTAAAAAGAAACAGAGCTGGGGAGGCTTCAACATACATTATTTCTTGTATGGTTTTTGTTTGGCCTCATGATTATACAGTTGGTTGCAAAAGTAATGACTAAATAAAAAATAAATACTACTAATAATGACCCATAGTTTAATTGCTGTTTATTGTTTAGTTCATGAATATAATTAGCCCTTACTACAACAATTTGTCATGAATAAATCAGAAGACGTGCCCGAATACAGCTAACAGGCGAAAGAAATAGGAATTCATTTGGGCAAACATGTTCTTGAAATGGAAAACAGTTCTTCTTTTGTGCATTTCATATAATGTTCTCAGTCTAGTGAGAGTGACAGGCGCCCATTAAACCCGCGCAGTGTGCTGGAGGCTAAATATTCAGAGATTGGGCTACTGCTGCTTTGCTATTCCATACTGTCTTTGAATTGTAGCCAGCAGGCACACCCACACGGCACACTCTCATTTCTCTTTACCTTTCGGACAGCACACAGTTGAAAACATGATGAT
Source organism: Brachyalestes nurse (assembly GCA_037974405.1). Lineage (NCBI taxonomy): Eukaryota > Metazoa > Chordata > Actinopteri > Characiformes > Alestidae > Brachyalestes > Brachyalestes nurse. The sequence continues at coordinate 12,413,261 of JBBPCY010000037.1, forward strand.
GCCTTCGGAGGTGCCACACTGGTCAGCATACACAATTACTTCAGCGGGTTCTCTTTACTATCTGCATGTTGCAAATGTGTGAAGATGGATCTTTTTTTTCATAATTTTCCTCATTTCCCAGCAATAATGACTCCAGTATCTATCAGTATCCATCAGTCAATGTCATCTTCATGATATATTGTTTACTGTTAGCTATCTAGCTATCTATTTCTTTTCATTAATAAATACAGGAAAGCATGGGGAAATTTCTGGGGTAATGGGCCGTATGATATAAATGCATCATATATACATAAGCTTGCAGTTTTCCTTTAATTATGCAGCTTTCCCATTTTCAAAGTGCTGCATAGATGGATAGGCATAAATCAGACTGTGCTAGCAATATGTATAATGCATTGTCCCTTTTCTGTTATGGTCAGTTAGACTCCTACTCTCCAGTGGTCATGCACTTACTCATACAAATATCCCTGTGAATTTCAACTGTTATATTCATAGATGCCATTAAGCCGCCCACACAAGCTTCCTCTCTGTTTGAATCTGAATACAGTGTGGGTGGTTATTGTATGGCATTGTGACATTAGATTCACAACTGGCTTGTTCTCATGCTCGTTGGCACGCACTCGCCCAGCAGAAGAGCAATTTTAATCAATTTTAGGCCTGTGGATGTGCAGCGTTTCTGTATATCCAGTCCATGTGACCTGGAGCTCAGTCCAGGAGAGGAATGCAAATGACTTAATCATAACGTCTATTGTTAATTGTGTTTATGTAACTGGGATTTATCTGCGTATGAATTTGAATGGAAATGTATTTTCTCTGCAGCTTGTAAATGAAAGTGGTGGGAGGGGCAGCCTCCGGATCAATTTCTCCATCTTAGTTCGGTTCACTTTAATATTTTATCTTTGTGTGCACAGGCAAAGCTTTGCTTTCTTTCCCAAATTGCAAATTGGATTTTGGAATGTGTAATTTTTTCCAAGAGAAAGTGATCCAGCTTTAAACAATGTGTTTCTTGTCTGCAAGCTACGCGAAGGATATTGCCAGAGGTTAATGGTGTTTTATGTCTAAATATGTGGGGAACAATGAAAGTAATGCTATTCTTGGACAGTCTGTTCCATTCTTTATAAGCTGATATATTACAGCATCCTCTGGCAATTGTTTGCTCGTGTTGTTCTCCTTGTCTCTCTCTCTCTCTTTTACTTTTTCTTTCTTTCTCTGCGGCTGAGCGACTCATCCCTGATCTGACACTCAGCAGTAAGCAAACAGCCTGGATCAGGATTCTTCCTTTTTCTACTTTTAGCAAAATTGCTGACAATCATAAAGCCACAAAGACCCACGTTCACTAAGCTGCATCTCAGGGACTCAAAGCTAATGACCTATCTGGTAATCTTCTCTCACTCAGGGATGCTGTTTCTTCTATAAAAGATTCTTTTGTGCTCTTGCTAAAAAAAGCAAAGCTTTTCTTTGTTCAAAAGGCTGCTTGTTTTGTGTTTTTCTTTAATTTAGTTGGCCCTACGTGGCTCTCCACAGATAGTTCCATGCCATTTGCTTGAGCTTTTCAGAAAACTGCTCACTGTCCTTATCCTCTTTCCCTTGAGCCTTTTGTTCACTTGTGACAACTTGGAAATTGGGGTCCATGACCAAAAATGTGCAATCCCACGGCTTTAGGCTGCATGTAAATGTGAGCACTGCGTTTTTCTTCTTCTTGAAATCAGGCTCTTTAGTGTGTCAAATTATGTGCCAGCCCACATTTTTTGTCAGTTCTGTCCGCAACGCATTCTTGCATGTGAACTTGTGAGTGGAGAAGAAATAAGGAGAACTAATCGCCATGGCAGCTTCTCTGAGACATGCTTATGAAAATCAACGAAAAGGATAAAAAGGTGGTACTGGGTTTCTGCCACATGGAAAAAAAGCAGTTCAGTAAGCCATAATGTTAATAAGGTTTCTCTTAATTATTATATCAAATCTCATATTAATGAGAAACATTGTTCTTAGTAGGGGGTGCTACTTTCTAATTATGAGAGGGTTTAAGTCATGATTATGAGTTAATAAGCCAACGATGAGAAACATTCTCATTACTACAACTTAAATGGATTTTTTTAAAGTGGCAGAAAACAGGCATCCATACGAAGATGCAGCAGCTCTACAAATCTACCGCAGTGTGCCTTCTTTTGGCCTGAGATGACACAACTCACAGCACCTCTGGGAATGTGATTAAGAGATCTGTCTCCTTGTTAGAACGTCTCTGTAGACAGCATGACAAAGAAAGCACGGAGCCAGCAAAACCCAAAGCAGTCTGGGATTGCATTGTGCATATTGTTAGCTTTCTTATGCAGTTTTGCAATCCATGACTCACTTATATTAATGGAATGTCCCCTAAAACATGTGGATTTTGATGTATCGTCAAACAGCATTGCTATATATGATTGATGGTCCAGATTCAAGCTGGCCACAAATCTCACACACACACACACACACATATATATATATAGTATGTGTGTGTGTGTGTGTGTGTGAAAAAACACATGGCGGCACAAAGCCTGTGGCACGCTCCCTTTGATGCCTGGCCTCCAGCATGGCAGTGGCAGACTCTGGGCTTGCTGGCCATGATCCCAGCATAACCCTGGCATGTAGCCGCAGGCAAAATGCTTGCCCGTGTTTTGTATTGCTCATTACACTCCCCGAGGCATGCATACTGCAAGCCGGCTCGCAGAGACAAACAAAAACAGACGTGGCCCATGGCAGGGAATTCCCTATCCAAGCATGCTCACGTCGTACCTGCAGTGAGAATGCTATCTTTAGCCACAGATGCTGGAAAATAATGTGCTTTTAATGGGCTGTATTCTTAGAGGACATGTCCGCTCTTCCATGTCGACTGCTTTTAATGGATCTTCTCTTCCTCCTTGACAAGAGGTATACACATATTTGCATACATAACACACATATACGCAAAACAAATAACTTTGTACGTAGTATACGTTTGTATTGTACTCATAAAAACAGTTTATATGAGTACCAAAGATATATTAAACCAAATAAAGAACAATTTTTAAAGTTTGCTGAAAGAACCATACACAACATTTTATCTTATAAGAATCAGCATTCTTTCAGTTGTTCTTTCAGTTGTTCTTTCAGTTGTTCTTTCAGTTGTTCTTTCAGTGGTTTTATATATCGCCGCTGCCTTATATATCTATATGTATTCTATATGTCACTAAAAAAGAACCCTTGAAGAACTACTATGTTCGGGTATATGAGTCCTGATTTAATAATGTCTGTAGCTACAACAAATGAATTTAATGTCATTTCTAAAAAAAATTTTATAGTACCAATTCTAAAATCTGCTTGTCTGAACCACATTTGAAGTGGTTTAGAAATGTCTGGTAGACCCACAAGACCACATCGGCTGAATGTTGTTTATGCAATAATGCAGTTGAAGTATTTGAAACTGTAATCTTGAACTGATTTGAAAATGTCTGAAATGAGAATCTTTGTGTGATTTTAAGTTGGTCTTACTCTGATGATGATGAAATTTACTGTGTTGTCTATTTCTTTTATTTTTTCTGCTGCTTCACTTTCCCCCTTAATCCAACGCCATTTCGTTAACAGCATCAGCATCTCTGCGAGGATGATTAAGAACCCGATCAGATTCACCTGATTTCTAACCACATGACTCAGATTCACCAGTACAAATACACCCAGTCTGCCACTTAAAATTAGCAAAGTATTGTCAGTGTTTTTATCTGTATTTTCTACCTTTGTTCCTGTATTTTTTTTTGTCTGATGTTCTGGGTATTGTTCCCATTACCTGTTTTTCTTGCCTACCCCTCTCTGTTCTATTTGCTCGCTAGAATGCTATGCCAGATCACAGTTGCTTGGATTACATGATTCACTTCTCCTGTCTAACGATTCAGTTTTGTTTGCCTGACAGACTGAATTCTGGTGTTGAATTTTTGCTTGTTTCTGATTTATGTCTTCTTCTTCCTGGAATAAACATATCTGTATATTGTTCTCCACCTTTGGGTTCTCCCTGTTCATTTTGTGACAAATGGAATATAAATAATTTAATTTTAAACAAATCTGAGGAAATAAATGAAAACTGCGCATCAAAAATAGACAAAGAAAACTGCAAATATATGCAAATCCAAGAACGTGTTTACATTTGTTTTCAACTGAAGTGCAATTTTGCTGCTGAAACTGATTGACTGTGTGTGACTGAGCTTACTCTTTCTGGTTTGACTGAAAGCACTAATGCAATGCAGGATAGTATTAGACGAGTGAGAGATCTGTAATTCTTATGGACAAAAGTACAAACTGTTTTGATGAGTTGTCAGAGTCAGTTGAGAATTGCATCAACACAATGACAAAACATCTTTAGTGGCGAAATGTGTGTAGAAACCATCCAAGTTTGTACAAACACAATGAGAATTGCTGATGTGTGTGGGGAAATGTGTTACTGATTTGAGAGTTAATTTATCACACTGTAGTTTGTCACCACCATTTTAAGAAAGCAGTAAGTGGCCTGAGGTTTTTGCGTTTCTGTCCCAGTTATGGAGGTTTTGCTTCATTCCTAACAGCATCTTTTAACCACTGTAAAACGCTCAGCCTCCTGTGGCTCATTGCTTTTCTGTATTGCAGTCTTTTGAGTAAGTCTTTGGGGTAAACCCAAAGGAACTCATTTCTATTGTTCCACCATTATAAGGTGTAGCACATTATATTACTACATCTCAAGGCTGTAGCTCCGCTGCGCTTTTTCCGCTGTAAGAAATAAGCACTTGAGGCACATTTAACATCATCAACTGAATGAGTAAAAGTGTTTGCATAAAAAAAAATAAAAGGTTTGCGTGACGGTGGTGCGTTTTGAGTGTTGGCCTAAGTGGATATTAATTCATGTCGACTGCAGCAAGCCCTGCTCTCCAGCCCGCGCTCACCCACCGCAGCATGCAGAAGCCTCTAATGATGTAGGGAATTGCTGGAGCCAGGAATCATGCTGAATGTCAAGCGTGTTTGCTTTAATGACTACGAGATTTCAAGCCTCTATGAGGCCAAATAATCATTCCGTCCTACATGTGTGGTGGTGATGTCAGCTAAAGGTGACTGATTTGCATTAATGTCGGCATTTTGGATTTGATTGTAAGGGGTTCTCTTTCATTTGTACAGTTTATTTGTGTTTACTCAGTATGCACAGTGAGGCTTGCTTTACTAGACTGCTATCTCAGTTTTTCAAATATTGTTTATGAAACATCTGAAAATACACAGAGATGTGACACGGCTGTATGTATTTATCCATTTATAAACTTTCTATGCCCTCATACTTTAGGCATTTGGACCACAAATGGCCTTTCTTATAAAAGATGACTCTCCCCCGTGGACCTTAAACAGTGAAAGACCATTAAAGCCGTGTTTGGCTATTTTTGGAAGCTGGTATGTATGGAACAAAAGAGGGCATCTAATACTCTGAGCACGCACAGTACAGATTACTGCCTAATGAATATAGATGACCCTCATGACTGTTTGAATGTGTAGCCAAAGACAAAACATGAGATTTGCTTTTGTTTGAGTGCTGATAGTCATTTACTGTAAGCAAGGGCAATATGGGAAAAGCATTAGATACCGGAATATGATGCTCAGTGGCATGTTATTCCTCATTTCAGTAGTAGCCTTCTTCTGTGACTAACACACAGACACATACCAATGGTCCCATTCATTTTTCTTGTACTTGATTTTCTTTCTGAGTTCCATTTATGATGTTTGTGCAGTTTTATGTACCATAAACACTTGTAACATGAGAATTTTCTAACCTCTCTTTTTAAACAGCATTTTTCTTACTGTGCTTCTAAGAGTGATGTATGTAAATGAGCTTTGTTATGACTGGGTGCTCAGTCGTGTTGTGTCTCCTTTGAAAAGAAGTCCAGATTGAAAACCCTTTTTAAGTTTAGTGTGAGTGGGTGGAGCTGAACTGCTGCAGGTTGGTTGGGGTGCTAATTGTCACTCAAAAGTTTGGTAAATCAATGGCAACCACAATGAATTCAACCCAGTTTTTGAATTGAATCATATATATATATATATATATACAGTTTAAAAGTTCCTGAAGTACTATTTTCAAGTGATATGGGGCAGAAGTTTCATTTCTCTTATAGTTCATTTGTAATACTGTGTTAGTACTAACCTTACATTGTGGAGGCCTTGCTGTATCCAGGCTTGCTCTTATGAGTTGTTCCCATGCATCAGAATTCTGCTGAATTACAGCTGTTGAGAAACCTGTTCACTCAATGTAATGATGGAAAAACACAAGAAAATTTACTTTATGGCGCAAAAGCACTGTTTTGAGTCAATCTTTAGAAAAATCTGTCCATATGACGTTTTGTCCAGATGGGACCGATTTGCTGATGAAGTTGCTGTGGGATTTCTGGAGGATGTCCAAGTGTTATTTTCTGCTGCAACCTGTTCCACTGCATAAAATATCCACATTCCATATTCCGGTTCTTCTCTACAGAGTTTTTAATTCTGTGATTGCTACACTCTTACAAAAACAGTTCTATATAGAACCAAAAAAAGTTCTTGAGCTTGTAACCCATTTTGGTGCTATAGAACCATCCTTCCAAAAGTTCTTTACTGTGTTTTTGCATAGTAGAGAAAATGTCAAATTCTAAAGGTGTTTGATTGTTACAAAGCATGATAGTTCTTGTTTCAGGGAGTCTTAATGAAGTTTTGGTGGTGAAAGATGGTTCTTTTAGTGTCCAGAGTTCTGTATAGAACCATTTTACTGACTGAAGTACCACATTTTTAGAGTGTACATAGTTCAGGGTGAAAAATTAACAATTAATGAATAAAGTAAGACGTCTGACAGTCAGATACTCATTAATTTGCAAGTTTATGCAGTTACTGTGCAATGTCTGCATCTATGGTGGCAAACAGCAATACAAAGCATGTCTACGACTGTTCCTAATGCAAAGAAATGGATTCTAGCTCAGCTGCAGACCTCCAGGGAAATGCCAGAACTTGCTATTATTCAACTTAATTACATCATCTGTCCATGTATTTTTCTACAGTAACTCTCCGAGAACCTCCATCGCCCCTCGTTCCTGCCTGCATCAGCAATATTGGAGCGGGCGTACATGACAGATTCATACCGCCAGCTCCATCTGCTGCATCAGCAGCCTCCCACATCACATCACTTAATGTGCTCTATATGTGTGCCTGCTGTGTTCCATGAGTTATGCATGCTATCTTGTTCCTTTTAATGCCGTCAATGTAGGACGTGTCTGCAAATGAATGGTGGAACCTCCGAGCAACTCCTGTGTCCTTCTAAAGGAACCTTTAATCTTCTGCTGGTCAGGCACAAATTGTCCCGGTTTGAATGGGCAGCCTGAGCGCCGTTCCCTGCTCATACAATTCATGAGCTCAAGCTTGAAAGAGTCAGTTACAGAAAGCTCTGAGTGCTCCTCAGAATGATTAATTCTATTCCCTCCCATTAGAATGTTCACAGATCTACTCATTTCCATAACAGCGTAGTGCACTTTCCTCTCTTTTCAGCATAAATGCTCGTGTGGCCTTTCAGTTCGTAGTAAATGAGCTCACTCCAGCCTTATTTAGGCACGGTTAGGGAATATAAAGGACACTGACATTTACATGTGGCTTTGGACGTTGTTGACCTCTCAGGATTGTCACCAAAAATGCAAACCAAGCCAGTTCTCGTGCTCTCAGAAGATGTGGAAGACAGCATATCAGAGTAGTTGACAGAATTTAGCAGTGCTAATTTTCTTATGGCTATAAATGTTTTTTAATAATATGGTTTCTTAATGCTGTTAATGCATTTATTTTGAAATCTAAAGAAAGTTCAACAAATTGTTGATCTGCATTTTGTTTGTGTCACAAACTACTTTTTTGAGAAAGAAAATATATATGCATAGGAATATACCTCATATTGTTCCTTTTATTGTTCGTCTGATGAAATAAATCTGCATTTCCATAGTGATGTGAACTTCTCAGATACTGTTACCACACATCCAACAATAAAGGCAGCATGGCTTTTGTTTAAGGCACACTCAAAAAGAACAGGAACCAACAGAACTGTGATGATAACTGTAAATTAATTGTCTTTGGTCTTTTTATGTCTCTAGAAGTATCTAATTTGGTTAAGTAGCTACATTGCTTGCTAGTTAGCTCATTTTATTCCCGGAGGAGAAACGGAGTACTGCACCGTTATGTGCACCAACAAACATCTGCTTTTACACAGAATCATTTGTAAGAAAAGTTCGTTTTCTTGTGGCTTTGCATAGCCCTCATACATCTATAGCTAATAACGAGTTGTCCATCCTTCCTCATCTTTTCTGAGCCACTTATCCAAACCAAGGTGGTAGGGTGCGGGAATCTGTTTCAGCAATAATGGGGCAAAAATCTGAGAAACACCTTGAACACGCCATAACAAGGTGAGCATGCATGAAATAATATTCATATGTGCTCAAACACAAAATATGTGTTTGAAGCAAAACTGCTATTTGTCTCTGATAAGGGAGAAAATATGAGCAAAAATATTTATTCTGTGGAGGATGGCATGAATACTGCTAGCATTAAATTCTAGCTTAAATACCTTAGCAAACCAAAGATAATAACTCTGGAGATATTAATTTAATTGTAGTGTGATAAGGCTTGATGACCATTGTTCTCTAAACTGTTACTGTCTTCAACTACTGTGTTTGCAAAAGACTGCTGTGGAATGCTCTGGAATACCATTAGGCTCTGTTGGTACTAGGGCTATCCAATGGGATCAGAAGTTTCCTGTCAAGTATTCTGATATATTTTGATATATTCTACATAAATATGTAACAGCAGTAAATACCAGTTTCTAAGTTAATGTTATATCTTGTAAACTCACAAGAGGGCATAAATGATCAAGAGTCCCCAAAAGCACAGTGTTTAAACCAGTGATTCTCACCAAGATGGTCTTGACAAATCACTATAGGTTTATAGGCTATTCTGACATATCTTTGGAATGATTTCTGCATAAAATCCCCAAGCCGATGACGTCCTGCTGTCAATACAAGCTAAGGAGAGTGTCTGTCCTAGAAGTGTGAACACACACTGTAATGAAAGTCTGTAACTTGTGTGGGTGACTGTTGCTGTGTAGCAGCTCAGCAACACAGATAAATCAGCGGCTTACTTCACTGCCATATAAATATTACATGATTATTAGCTTACTGCGCTACAGAGTGTGCTCATCTGGCTTGTCAGAAATAGGTTTCTCAATCGGATCATTTGGTTTCAGGTAGCAGAAACCATAAATTGGTTCCAAGTACTGCAAAGAGTAAAACTGGAAAAAAAACTGCCAGAGCCATAGAGTGTGTGACTGATGGTAGGACAGAGTTCACTGCAGTGTAAGTTTGGCTATAATTTGGTCAATATTCTGCAATTAAAGGGCAGTAGGGGGCAGAATGTAACTACAGTAAATCTATTACATTTCAATTAAATACACTTCCTTCTGAGGGAGACACACACACACACACATACAGTCATAGTCTCAAATGGGTTCTGTATTTATTCCTGTAAACATGACTGTTGCTCTTTCCTTTAGGGATGCCTGCCGGTCTCTCTCTCTCTCTCTCTCACTCAAATCCCTTGGGATTTCAGCCGAGCTCTTCTCCTTGCGTGACTCACCTCACATGGCAGACCCTGGAGGCAGAGAGCACTACCCTACACCACACACAGCCTTGGCTAAAGTTTGGGCTGTATTTTTTGATGACATCAGAATGAGGAACACACATTTAGTCCAGTGTTGTTCAGCTGAGGTCTGAATGACACTGAATGTTTGAGTCATTCCTGCCTCCCAGCCTCATGCTGATTTCACACTAGCATGTCACCTTGGATCACCATGTTTTGCTCTTCTGCCAGGCTGTAGCACTTCATCACAGTCGCCATAATGCCAACACACACACGCTTAGGAAGCTTATAGGAAGTGTATGTTTTACTAACGCCTTCCTCAAGGCGTGATGTTCTCATACATGGTAGAGCATCTCTGGCTAGAGCTTAATTCAACAGCACAGCCCCATTAATTTTAGTTCATTTCATGACGGATGAACCAATAGAAGTGATTGGAATAAGATTTTGAAACAGAAATGTTACAAGAATGGTTTTTTTTTTCACAGATGAAAGGTTTCCTTACGTTGGCGGCGATGAGCTGCGTCAGTCAGTTGGTTGCGTCACCACACTGAACTAATAGTTCACATTCAGTGTTACATTGAAAGCACTTAATTAGCTTGCTCATTAACACATCATCTCCGGCAGCCGCTGTCCGTTTACCCAGTGCATTCTCAGGCCACCATACGCTAGCGGCCACATGACACTTTATATCATCATCCACTGTTGGTCAGGGACTGCTGGCATTATTATTCAAGTGCTTTCCCTGCCGTGACTGCATCGTCTTATCTGGAGCTGCTTAACCGGATACAGCTCCGTATAGGTCAAGCACACACATATATGCTCTCTTAGACATACATACTCCAGGTGACATTTAGCTTGTAGAAGGGGAAAAGCCCCCTGCAGTTAAAAAGGCTGGTCTCTGTCACATGCTGTGTTTACTTCATGGCCGTTCTGTTTTCACTGACAGTACTGTAGAGAGACATAGAAATGTTTTTTTTTTTTTACTTTTTTGAGAATGGGATGTATTATGTGTACAATGGTACATATTTCATTGACTCCACAGCCCATACATAGAATGTAAGCTGCATAAACACTGTTTTGAATTTGTCATGTTTGTGATGTCACAACAATGAGCACATGTACATATGATCAGCTATTTAGTCTACTACATTTAGCCACCTGCTCATGGTGAAAAGATAAGGGGGATCCAGAAATCTGAAAGATTTCTGTATAAATATATGAGCTTTTTGAAAAAGCTAAATAGATAAGCCATACATGAGAATGGGTGGCATCTAACAAAACAGCCTCTGTGATTGTAAAAGATAAAAAGATTATGTAAAAGAATTTAGAGAGTTCCGAAAAATGATCAGGTGAAACTGAATGGCTGTTTATGCTACATGAACACAAACACAAAAATGTTATTTCAAAATGTGGGAAAAACTACATAAAAATGATCAAATAGGAGCCCTTTAAGCACATGCAGTAGATGCCCTTTTGCAGGCCTCCACCAGGCTGTACTGCAGTGAATGTGTGTGTGATGTGCTTTCACTGTTTCAAAAAGGTCAGGCGGTCTCTTCTAAGGTAAAAAAGACTGAGCTTCTCACTCCTGTTTCTTCACAATCCTCCAGTCTTCACATTATTCTGTCCGGCTCCTTCCAGCGCCGCCTCAGACTAGCCCTGTCTCCTGGACATATTAATTGTGCTGTGGGTGAAATGTGTCCGACGTGGGGGTGTCTGTCAGAAACCTCTTGCATCTCAGCTTGGCCGAGGCCATTACGAGCCCCATTATTGCTCTGCTGTGTGGGTGTGTGTATGTTTTTTGAGGATTGTTTTCTTATTAAACTATTGCTGCTGACGGAGATGATTCTGTTAACACGATGTCAGTTGAACTGTGTTGTGGTAATAGTCTGGACGAGAATTCCTTTCATTTTGGCAACAGTTAGACATTAAGTTGGTAATAGTCAATTCGGAACGAAATGGAAGAAAAACTGGCATCCAGACTAATAAGTGCCAATAATAAAAAGAGCACCCTAAATAAAAATATACAAAAAGCCGTTTTCTGACATTAATCAATATGTGCTGTTTTGCTGAGTTGACCGCTGTTTAATTGTGTAATTTGATTCAACCAGTTTCATTGTTTGTTCAGTGCGCAGTTGTTTAGTGTGGTGAGTTTTTGAATGGATTCATGGAAAATCTGACCACCAAAATGGCCAAGTATACAATAACTAGTTGGGAGGGCTTGTGGGGTCATTTAGTGGAGTAATACTCCACTAACCAATAGGGGTGTAACAATGCCTCGAAACTTTGTTTATAGCATTAAACCAGTGTTAGTCAACAATCCAGTCCAGCACTATAATGTCATACAACCCCACCGTCCTGCTCTAGTTTCATTAGTAAATTGTGCCAGAATTGAACAGTCATAATTGTCCTTCATTTAAATTTCATTCTGATTATTATGAGAATGTTGAATAGTTTTCAGCCTTGACTAATAAAGTGAAGCGAATCATTCGCCAGCACAAGGTGTGAACAGTGTGAACAATTTATTCACTGCATTTAACCCGTTCACCCAAGTGAAACAGTGGGCAGCTGATTCCAGGGAGCAGTATGTGGGGCGTTACCTTGCACAATGGTGCCTCAGAGGTACAACTGCTAGTAGACCTGGGATTCAAACCCACAACCATCCAAAACATCTGTTGTAAGTTGACGATACTTCCTAATTGTAAGTTGATAATACTCCTGTGGTCACAAATTGCAAATGTGCACGCTGCTTGCAGTCTTTTATAAGGCTCATTATAAAAGACTGCGTCGATTAACACAGGTGGGTTGGCATACCTCACTTTGAATCACATTTAAAGGATATACTATATGATGCTAGAAGATAAATTAGCAGACAGCTTTCCAAAAACATATTAAGTTTGAAAATTTGCTATAGATGTGGCTCTCATATTAATTCTCTCTAGAATGTGTGGAGCCTTTGTACACTTAAACCATACATTTCCTACCCAATATTTTACTTGGCTGTTTTTTTCAGATGCCATACTCAAGATGTTCTGGCACCAGGCCTGGAGTATTTATATCTATATTGACTGAATTGCAGTGAGGGCAAACGAGTGTTGTTTTTGTTATTTAACACACTTCCGGTGGACACTGTATACTTACATATGTGTAAAGGCCATTCTTTATTTATTTCCATATGAACACCTTTTACATTTTGATGCTTTAAAAAGTAAATGCACCTAAATTGACCCATTACCTAAATTTCCCCATTGCATAATATGACTGCCTCTGCAAATGAGTTTCAAATCATGTGTGTTAGTGAGAGTGTTGATGTTTGTGGTAATAACACACTGAGAATTGTGTTGTGTTTTATTCTCGATGGAAATTTGAATGTTAATGTTACTTAAAGATTTAAAGACAAAACAAATTCTGAAGACAGGTAGAACCATGTTACAAGAACAGCGGAGAACATGCAACTGTAGCAACATCTTATGGCTGATTTGTTTGAGGTAAATAGCATCTATATGCCATATACAGACAAAATGTAATTAGACTGGCTTTTCACACAGGCATGTATTAACAGATTTGCTATTGGTGGCCATGTTGTTGAGTGAGACAAATGTAAGAGTAAATATACCAAATTTCAAAATTGTAGATTAAGCAGTTTTTGAGATATTTAAGTATTTGTCAGTTGCAGCGCCCCCAGAAACAAAACACAATTTCACCAACATTTAGCATGTATCCAAAGACTGGCAGTGATGAAGTGTGTTTAAAACTTTACATCACAAGATTATTTCAGAAGCAAAATAAAAACTTTGGCAGTCACTATTTATATTTATCAGTTGAAGACTCCTAGCCTTAACATTCCCGTCAAACTGTTTGCTAATATGTAATTGGAAATGTTATGAAACCACAGCTGTTTGTCCATAGACAGGTGCACAGTGTAAGATTAGTCTTAGACTAATGATAAGGAAGGTAAGTGAGAAGCTGGAAGGATCACCTAAAAGCAGCAGAAACAATAGTAGCATAGAGAACAAACAGCAATGAACTGCATCACAGTTATCTCCATTTTTGAAGTACTTAATTACGAAAGTCCCATCATTATATAGAGGAATCATGGCTCTTCAATAAAGGGTCCTGCAACAAACTGTTCAGTTCTGTATACTCTGTATAAATGGAAGTGAATATAGATAATCAGACAACATTTCAGGAAATGCTCATATTAGATGATGTTATTAGAATTTAGTGCAGCAGCTGATAGAACCCTTTGCTCTGAAAAGGTACGGTAAACAAGAGGCACACTTTCTGCTCAGTCCAAATAGGACACATAGCTTCCATTCACCAGTCAAGTGATGGGTCTTAAATTTTAGTTAAAAAAAAAAGACATAAGTCTTTTTTCATTATTATTATAACTGGATTGTACAAAGTTTGATTAAGACGAGCTGAGGTCGTATGTGTGCTAAAGCAGTAAGACTGCAGCTGTTTGTTTTCCTGTGGAGTAAAATCCAATCCTCAATGGAGCTGGTTGCCAGCTGGTTAGGGAATGTGTGTGGTGAAATCAATAAACAAGCTCGGGAGAATTAAAACACCATTGTCTTCTTGAAAGAAGTGGAGTCTGTAAATTGTAATCCATGAGCCACATCCATTCTCTCCTTCAGATGTCATTTTGGGGGGTGCCAGGTGGACATCAGCCTAGAAAATATGAGCTTTACATTTTCTTCTGCTGTGTGAACTTTTTAGATGACCCCTAAGCCTGTCTATTAGCTGGCAGAGTGAGTTTAGGAACCGTGCAGTCGTAGTGGTGGAGAGACAGAAAGAGAGAGAGAGAAAGAGAGGCAGTAGCTTCCCCGTGCGCACACACACACACTCTCTCTCTCTCACACACACACGTCAGCTTTAGAGAACAGAGGCAGAAATAGGACATAGGACTCTCACTGACATATAACAGTCTTTCTCTCCCATACATGCACACACTTTTCCAGCCAGTGCTTCTGCTCCCACCCCCACCAGCTCTCCTGTCAGTGGGGCAGTGTGAGGAGCTCTGACCGATGCCTACTGGGAGCCAGCAGTGAGAAACAAAAGAAGCAGGAGGAAGGCTGGTCATGCATGGCTTTCTCCCTGCGCTCTGCCATAGACTATGACCAAAAAAGAGAGAGAAAGCTGATTGTTCTCAGGAAATAGAGGCGGAGGGGGTGGGGGTCCATGTTTGATAGCACAGGCAGATGTATCTGCATTTGTGAGCCTCGTTGGAACATTCCAGTGAAAGTCCAGAAGAAGGGCACAGTTGGACTTGAGACGGCCGTCCACATGAATGTTCATGCACTTTAGGAGCTGTCAAGGTTTGCTGATGTGGGGGCATCAACTGTCAAGTCCTGGGTGAGTACTCTTACACTGCAACCCTACACCAATATTTTGGGGGGTCTAGGGGGTGGCTGTAACAAGAACCTGAATGTTCCATGTAGTGCATAAATTGCATAAATGAATGAAATGTCTACATCGGCTGTTGGCGCAAGTGTCTCCTGTCGGCTCATGGTGTAGCATCCACGTCCATCCTTCTTAAACAGTTTCCACAACTATGTCAGCTTCAGAAGTGGCATCAAAGAAAATGAGTGATTGCTACACAGATTGAGCACAGTCCAAGCTTAATTCCTTCATGAGGTGCCAGTCTCACATTGGCTGTCAGTAGAAAGCACAGGCTTTTTGAAATGTTTGGAACTGTGTTCCTTTCAGAAGAGGGAGAAAACTAATGATATGCAACAGTGGTGCAGAGACTCAAGGCTTTGTTACCTCACGTAGTTCCCCGGGTGATGTTCTTGTATCAGTGTAATAGTGTCCAATCTTTTGGCTTGGTTATATGTTTCTCCATGCCTGAAAGCTCCTCCAAGCTCCTGCTATATGTGTACTGTACTGTACCATTATGTGGATCCGTGCCATTGTCTGTGGATCTCCTTTCACTGTATACAGTTACATATTGCTGGACATCACAGCCCCATCACGGTCAGCTGATAATCGCATGCATCTCTTCAGTCAGCGGCAGCAAGCTCATCGCCCGGTGGGATCGCTGATAGTGATGGCACCACAATATGTGTGAAGCACATTAAAACGCTCCATTGGTCTGGAGGGAATTTTCAGGGGCGCATGTTAAACTGCCCACTGCACCCGTAAGTGACAAGATGTTTCTTTTTAAGATGGTGACGTGGCGTGCCATTGCTTTTATAAAGGTTGTGAAAGAAATCAGTGAGATGCTGGCAGAAGCGTTTGGGACATGTGTAGGCTCTGGAGAGTTAAGCTTGGTTTGAGTGTGTCATGTATTGCTGGAGGTCACGGTACCATTTGAACACTAGGATTGTATTCCAGCAAGCAGGAGACAGCTGTAAGATGGTGTGGTATCAGATGTTTGGAGATACAACACGGTTAAAGGAATGGCTCGGCAAAAAAATCTAATTTACACAATGCACTTGCACTTGTCCTACATATAGGCAATCATTCAATGCATGTTAAAAACTCCAATTTTATTTTTTTTAATTTAGCACTGGAGCTGTGAGGCTAACGAGAAGTCAGTAGTCACCCAGATTGTTTCTGTAAATACGTCTACAACACTCCTCTCACACTGCACCGATCTCTTCATTAAGGTGCCACAGACTTGTTGAGGTTGAGGAGCGAGCATGACTTGTAAAATGAACAAAACAAGGCTACAGGAAACCATTTCAAACACCAGGGTTGGGATTCACAAAGCAGTTGTAAAAGGACTGATTCGATTCCTCCATGTTTATGATCATCATTGTCCCAGAAACGGATTCTAGATCAGCACTCCAGAGATGGTTTGTGAAAACAGACCCTGTGGTCTAAAACGGCTGCCTGCAGCACTACATAGAATAGTCATACTGGCTCCTAAACCCCACTGATGAGTCTGCATCACCTCAGTGAAGAGCTGGATGTGATTTGAATGGGCTGAGAGAAGTTTTGAGGATTTAAGGGACAGATTTAGGTAACTTAAACTCTATGGTTTGCTAGCAATGTTAGTCTCACCGCTGCATTTCTGCACTAAAGAAGCATAATTTGCACACTAAAAATGTCTTTACTGATTGACTGCATCTGGGGTAAGTGGGAAATTGTGTAATATATATTTAAGAAGTATTTAGAGCATGAATCTGTGCTTTTCAGTATAACATTTCTGTGACACTTCTGCCTAAGTGCAAATCTAAGTGGTATTATTGACTCTGATTTTAAAGAGAAAGTAGAGCAGTTGTGTGAATGTCTAGCGTAAATCATAGCGTGGGGAAATTACTGTCTGGACCTTTGCTTTTGGCAGTGCGTAGATTGTGCAATCGCTCATACTTGCCTGCATCAGATGAATGCCATAAGGTTTCACTGAATCACTCATGTGCCTATTTTTTTCATCTTATGCGCTTTCACAGCTTCTTGTATTCTCTTTTAGGTGGAACCTTCCTCAAACTGTGCTGTTCTCAAAGCTAATGACGTTAGCCTGTGACCCGGCTGCATCATTAAAAGAATCAGGCAGATGTGAGCTTAAAAATCACAAGTCTTCCAAATACGGGGGGTGGGGTGGGATGGGGGTGGGGGTTGTTCTTGGCAGATGTAGCTTGAATTTTGCATTTCTACAGCTCATTTATAATGGTGCACAAACAGGATTTCACATAGCAATTTTCTTGTAGGCGCTTTTTTGCATGATATTAAGCAATAAGCAGTAAGCTTGGGTGAGCAGCTGGAACAATCCTATAGATGCTACTCACTGCTCAGTGGATGCCAGCTTCAGAAATCCATGTTAGCGTCCTTCTCACTGATATCAAATTCAAAACAATCCATAAACTGTGCGTGCTCACCATCAAACCCTGCTTGTGCAGTGGTCTTTAGGTCCTTGTGGACACCAGCCGAATGATCCTAATGCGCTCGGACAGGGTGGAAAAGTGGGACTGCTGTAATTCTCAGAGCGGGGGGCTGCCTGCTCGCCACTGCTCTGGCACGCCATAGATAAACGTGACTGTGTTTATGCTCTTGTCAATATCTCCCTCCCATGTTTGATGGATTCTCCATGCGTCAAAATCGTAAACCACAGTTATAGCTCTCAGTGGTAGGGGAGATTAGGAGTGAGAAAATGATACTCTGATATCCACCACCACTGGTGGGTTTTGTCTCCTTGTTGTGTCCTGAGCTGTCTCTTGTAGATGAGAATGAGCTTTTTGCTATCCTTGGCCACAGTAGTTTGCTAATGCCTCTGGAGAGGCTCAGGTTGCATGTCTTTCCCATTGACCCTGCCCTGGGCCTGTATTCTGCCAACTCTTTAATTTATGTAATTGGATCAACAGCGCACTCATCAAGGAGGCCCACAGCTCGTTTGTCCTTTTCTACCATTATGTGACTGATTTGATGGAACTGGTGTTTGATTACCTTATGCCTGCAATTTTTCCCCCATCAATTGTCAGCAGGTGGTAGATGATTAATTTTTTAAAATGCACGCTCAGAATAGAACCCCAGCTTTCCTACTTCTACTGCTTTCCTGCTTCCAGGTTACACAAGGGCTGGTTATCCTGCGTAATATGTAATTGATTGCTTGGTTCTATCTGACTGAGATGTTGGCATTGCGCCGATTAATCACAATGCTATGATCTTTACACAGCTGCTCATAACAGATTGGAAATCTGGCTGAGGCAGTCAAAGCCTGGACCAGCCCTAGCCTATCAGTAAGACGCCATATCACAAAGGCTATCATCCAGAGCCCACAGAGGTGGTCTGCCGCTGCCTGGCAATGACTGTGGGCTCTGATAATCATGACGGAAAATGAATGATAGAGCCGTGTCTTCCACACACGGTCAGAATTCATTTTCTTGACCCTCTATGGGCCCTAATACCAATTTAAAAGCTTCTATCTTGACTCTTTTTTGCATTAGGAAGACATGACTCATCTCATTGACTCTTTTACAAGGCTGATACATCGGCGAAAAAAAAAAGCAGACAAGGCAATTTAGCTGGGTGTCACGTAAATTCATAATTCACACTTGTCCTCATGGGAGGGCAGTACACTCAGCTAATGATGGAAAGAGTTGTTTTTTTACTGCTAGCCTGATGCAGCCAAATGACTAACAAGTAGCAGCAGGAACAGAAAAAGTTCTTTAATCTACTTTGGTTCAGGAGACTGTGTCCTAGATTTGAAAGTGACTGATTTTAGCAGCTTCCACAATAGTTAAAGTGACTGACTGCGATGTTAGTCAAAACATAGCCCGCTCCCCACGGATGAATTTAATTGTTAATATGCCTCTACCGTGTCTTACTCTACAATATGGCGACAGATGGTGCATGAGATCAATCTGAATGGACTCCTTCCCGCTTCCTCTCCCCTGAGGTATCTGTCAAAAAGGCCTAGATCATTTAATCAGATGAATGTAGCTTCCAACCACCGTGGAATTCTGAGGGAGATTCTTGCTGCAATGTGTCAAGGTGCTTGTGTTGATGGATGCAAAATTGAGGTCACGTCTAGAAAAAAATGGCACAAGATCTGTTGGTGTCTAACAATAGGATAGTAAGCTTTGTCTAAAGGGCCTCCTTGTTTTTCGGGTTGCTGTGACTTTGGGATGTGAAAAGATGTGATTCTTTTTGATGTGTTGTGATAGACAGCAGTGACAATGCTTCGAATTCTGGATAGGTTGAAAATCCTATGATGCTTTGCTAGACAGGGACCCTCGATCATCTAAGCCTCATCTGACATTTCCTCCGTGGTCTGCAGAGCCATTCCAGGGGCCATATCATTACCCAGATGACAATGCATCCATCCATCTCGGTATGATGCTTGCGCATGGCCTCACCCTTTGCTTTTTTGGGACGTGCCGTGGATTCCTCATGTCTACTAGAACAGAAATGCTTGGTGGTCTCAGGGTTGTCTCCTTTGCAGGGCTAAATTCCCTGATAAATATTCTTATATTCATCTCAGATCTTGCCTATTGAGGCACCGTTGATCTACATTTGACCTCTCTTTACCCATGAATCCCCCCTCCGCAAACCGCCCCACCTCCAGGTCTCCACCATTTCTCTGTCTCTTCTCAGCCTGTCTGGCTGGTTCACCTTCACTCCGTCACCCTCTGAGGAATGTTCTGTGGTGCTGAACCACAGCAGGGGCAGGTCAAGCAGCAGGTCCATCTGGCTTCACTTTGTCTGGTCTGCCGTTGTTGAGTTGGGGTGTTCACCGCGCTTCATTGTAGTCCTTAGGTTAGCTTTGATCAGGGGATGCTAATGGATACATTCAGCACAATGCATTACATAAGCTCCAGCAAGTACCATGATGCCAGAGACAGTGCCTTTTTGTGTTGTGTAATGCCAATTATCCCAAACCCCTGCAATTCAGAGTGCATTTCTGTTTCTGTGAGCCTTTTAACAGCCACATACCTTGCGAAGTGCTGTCAGGGGTTATTGTAGGTTGAGGTGTATCGAGAGAAGTGTCACATTTGCTGTTGATCCCTGACAGGAGGTCAAAGACCTTTAACTTGTGATGATGCTTGAATTTCACTGCCAGCACACGGGGTCAGAAAGGGCTGTTGGAAGTCATAAGACTTGGTGAAAAAGTGCTGAGCAGTCAATATTCCCTCTGCTCCTCCCTCCCCCGACTCATCCCTCCCCTTCTCTCACCGTCTCTCTCTTTCATCCAGCTCTCTTCCTTCCTCTCTCCGCAGCCCTCCCTTTCCCTGCACTTAAACCTGTCTCAAAGAGGCCTTAGGATTGTCAGTTATTTTGTGGGGCTCAGGGCTAAGTCCCCTCTGATGCTTAGGCATCGTCCTGCTCTCTCCGCAATTGGATTTCCACCTTGACAGCCCAAAACAGGTCGTAGCAAAGAGGGAAACGAGAGCACCTGTCAAACTCTCATCCAATCGTGCTACCTTCATCCAAGAGGCCTTGGATTTGGCAAATCCCCTCCTCCTTTTCTCTCTCTCCCCTCTGTCTCTCTCTCACTTTCCAATTATCCTCATGGAATTTCCTAAAACATTTTCCAGTGTTCTTCACTCATTCTGTTCCATACTCTGTAAGACAGTATGACACAGTTTTAAGGTCTTAGAAAATGTATAAATTGATAAGATTAATTTCTGGTCATCCTAGTCCAAATGACATACGGACATCTAGTCCAGTTTGTGAACAGTACTGGGCGTTTCGTGATGTGTGCTTGTGTGTACGAGAGTCCTGGAGTTGTTTTGGCTGGCAGGCGGATTAGTTGGTAGCACTAAAAAAATTCTCTCAAAGCCTAAAGCCCTATAATATAGAAGCCTGCGAGGTTTAAAAAACAAATATTCCAGACCTGGGTATCTGTCAGTGGTGGACTGTCAGGATTTTCATGCCATTAGTTACAGTATGTAAGTACTTAATTTAAGTATCTGCACTTAATTTTTGGTGACTTTATACTTGTACTGCATCTTTAAGTACATATAAGTTTTGCCCCACGACTTTATTCGCCATGTGTTTACTGTATATATATATATATATAGTGAGGGAAATAATAAATAATTAATTTAATCCCCTGCTGTATTTGTAAGTTTGCTGACTTACAAAAAAGTGAACAGTCCTCATGGAAGGACTAAGGACAATTGATGGTCATTTTATATTTCTTCCATTTCCGAATACACCAACTATTGTCACCTTCTCACCAAGCTTCTTGTTGATGGTCTTGTAACCCATTCCAGCCTTGTAACCCATTCCAGGTCTACAATCATGTCCCTGACGTCCTTTGACAGGTTGGAATGGAAGAAACTGATTCTGTGGACAGGTGTGCTTTATACACATAACGAGTAATTGATAGATTGATTGTGATCTGTGTGCGTCATGGACACACAGCCAGTCTGTGGGAGCCAGAAGTCTGGCTGGGTTGTAGGGAATCAAATACATATTTCACTCAATGCAAATCAGTTTAAACACACATATATGTGTGTTTGTGTTTGTATGTATACACATATAATCGAGTGTGTGCGTAATTTTAAGTAAAAAAAGTACTTTCGTACTTTAACTCAGCTAGGAATATAAATCAAGAACCAGCACTGTTATTCCAGTGGTTTCTCTTCTCGTGCTCAAGTACAGGATTTTTGACTTTTGTCCTCCACTGATTTGTATTTAACAGTTTGTATTACTGTTTAGACAGCTGCACTTTATTCTATTTTTTGATGCTGTGACGATTTGCCACTTGTCCCACTTGGCCTTCTGTCGTCATGTCTGTGTACAGATTAGCACTGGTTGTAGGTAGCAGCAGAAGCTGGCAATGTGCCACAGGATTAGGGGAGTACTATGAACTAGGCCAGGCCCCACATCCAGTGCCGGAATACGGATGCTGCTGTCATAGAATGTAGCTGGCATAATATGTTAAAATTTTACACAGTCATGTGTGACATTTCTCCGGCTGGAGATGTAATGCGGAGGGCTGACTGGCATTGCCTCTGGAAGGAAATGCATGTAGTCCTTAATTTTCCTTTCGTTAGAAATGTAATTACAGTATCTCAGCTCTCCCTTTTATTATTATGCAATGAGAGTGAAATTGCTTCTAATTTTCAGTGGCTGCAGATGTATTACATGGTACCGCGCCAATGGTTCATCGCTAGTGAGTGGAATTAGCAGATGCGGCCTATTGCAAGGTAGCCAGTTTGAGCAATCACATTGGGAATCCATTTATCTACTTAATAAGATTCTTTCAAGGCTTTGGAAAAAGACCTCTCCCACTTTGATTGACCATTTAGAGCCACCATTTAGTTACCCTGTCGCCTCATGAGGGACATTTCTGTTTGGTGCGGTGTGTAGGGTGCGCTGTTATTGCCTGTAACCCAAGCTCGGGTGTATAGAGTCTGCAACGTCTAATTTTCCAGCCTGAAGCGAGTGACCCGCCTTGACTTACACCACCCAATCCTAATTTAACGGGCTCAGCGCACTGACACACCTGTTGGGGGAGGTCAGCTGTGACTTGGTGATAAGTAGCTGTTACTCTGTTGTCAAATATATACTCAAGCTAACCTATATATTCATATGTATAAACAGTAAACCATTTGTTGTAATTTCATCCGAGAAGCCTTGGACGCACATTTGGAGGTCTCTTTGTCCAGATGGGACAGTCTGGGAAGGACAAAAACAGTTGCCAAGGAGAGGTTTATTTTAAAGTCTTCTATTCAGTTCAGAGACTTTTTTGTGATGATTCCCAAGAGAAGTATTTGTATAGGTCACACAAGGATAATAGGGATAAGAGACCAGTGCCAGTACAGTCAGGCCTACTGTACAAAAACAAGCGGGGACAAGGAAGGTTGGAGTACCTAGGGTGATTTCAGGGCTCTTTAACTAAAGCTGCAAATAATGATTTCAAAAATAATATATATATATAAATATATTCATTTAAAATGTAGTATACATACACACACATAATTTGAATGGAATACAGACCTATGCTTGCTTTCTTTTGGGTGGTATTTTTATTGTTTTTTAGAACATTACTATTTTTATTTTTACATCTTGACTACTGTGAGCTTTTAATGCTAAAGCAAAAGACAGTGTGAACGAAGCTTCTTTGCCGGAAAGAACAAGTATTGGTTTTCTAAACTTAAAAAGATGATCTAATGTGATAATGCCCCGGGTTTTTAATCAACTCTTTTATCTCCAGCTCGTGCATTCATCATTCATTACACAGTCGGATACTGTGCCGCGTATCTGATTGGTTGCTGCTCAACTAATTTGCATAAGGTTTGTTTAGAATATATACATATATTAATATTTATCTTTACATTTATAAATGTAAATATGAATTGTGTTTTCATATTGTATGTTGCATATTATTGTATATTATATTATTCAGTATATTGTTCATTGTATGTTTTACATAATATTGCTGTTTTATACTGTTGTGCTTGAGAGACAACATTAACCAGAATCAAATTCCTTGTATGTGCTCGCTCATATACTTGGCCAATAAACATGATTCTGATTCTAAATGAAATGTTAAAATGTAATTTTCAATATTTTAGCATGACATCATGATTTATATTCTACTTAAAATCACCCCTAACTTCACACGCCTTCCTGCATTACCGCAGACAGGAACGGATCTTATGTCGGAACAAGCGAGATACTTATCAAAAGCTGTTGTGTTGATGAATTCTCTAAAACGTTCCCAAATGTTTTCCCTCAACAGTTTGAAACCTATTTGCTTGCCTTTAACCACACTTACCTCTCCTCTGTCACACGAGTGCCGGTTTTGGTGTACAAACTTCAGCTTTCATTTAAGGCAAAGCAAGAAGGAAGAGGATTACTTTCGTTCTTCAAGGGCGTATGTCTTCATTAGCCTGCCTAATAGATGTATTAAATAACAGAGGCCTCAGGTCACTTAGAAAGACCTGCTTTAGTCTCTTGGGTTACTCACAGTTTGCCCCACCGCTGACACTCTTCTCTTGGTTTTAGAGCATGCAGGATCAAATGTTAGTGGTACTGACGTCTCAGTGATAGAGGCACGGCCAGTGTGGGGGTAGGTGGACGGATTTGACCCGGGCCCCATCTTGGGTGTAACACATGACCAAAGTTAAAGGTAAATAAACGAATAATAAACATACTAATATATACGAAATATTCTGGTAGTTGTTAATATAACTAAACTGATATAAATGACAGAAAGATAACAGTTCTTTCAGAGCAGATTAGAGGTCCAGTACAGAACATGTGAGGGAACCATCAAGAAAGTGTTAAACATAAATCAACAGCACTGAAGAGGAACAACGAGAAAAAGCTCACTTTAGCTGAGCCTTGAATCTCACTCATTCATTTTTTTTCTGAGTCGACCAATTACTTCAGCTTCAAACTCCAGTGACCAAAAGAAAAGTGACCATCAAGCAGGGTGAGAGAGAGAGAGAGATAGAGTAAAAAGAGAGAGAGAGTGGGAGGGAGAGAGAAAGAGCAAGAGGTAAATAGAGTGAAAGAGAGGGAGAGAGAAAGAGAGAGATAACAAAATGACCACAGACATAAGAGGAGAGGGAGAGAGGATTAGAACAGCTCTGAGGAAACATACTGGAAACAAAGTGAGAGCCAGAGTGGCAGGCAATAAAAAACAGAAAAATTACAATGAAATATCTGTTATCACAAACAGTGTCTGTCTGGAAGAAATATACTAAATTTTGTTTTCAGAGAGAGAAATGGGTTTTGTTCACGGTTTGTTCTCTGGGTGGCAGTTCTTCTGTGCAGAGGAAAAAAAAACAATTTGAAAGGGTCAAGTAGCTCACACCCCCACAACACCCCCTCAGCAGTGCTCACCCCCTTCTAGCAGCCTCTCAAGTTCTGCCGCCTTCTTTCATTAATCTTTGTTTCCAGCATATAAGTGAACAGCAGTTAGCCAATGAGATCTTCATACTTTTTTTTAGCTGTGACAGATTTTAGATCTCCAGAATGTACCGTGTGCTCAGTGATTCAAATGAACACAGTCATAGGAGTTTTTTCTTCTCCAGATGCAATCAGAGGTGTCTGCTTTGCATCAGCAATGCAGCCTTGGGTATGACGTGCCAAGCAATGAGTATTACATTTCTGTGAGTGGGTAATTGGTAATTGAGAGAAAAGGGGAAATAAAAAAAGATGTGGGTATCAGAGTCCAGTCGGCAGGGGATGTCTGAGCTTGGGCTCTTATTAAAGCTTGATGACTCTAGTTAATAGTGTTTAATTACTCTTGCTCGTCTGTAAGCAGTACGAGCCCTGATTAAAAGCACTGAGTGATGCTCAGTGGAGGCATCAAGCAAAATACCAAAAGCATCAGCCAAAGCATTAAAACCACCTGCTTAATGTGTAGAGCTCCTTGTGCCACTAAAATAGCTCTGACCTGCTAAAGTAAGGACTCCACACGACTCCTGAAGGTCTACAGAACATTGGCCAGAGTGTCACACTGCATCTGCCAGCTTGCCTTTTTTGCATAGTGCGTCAAACACGATTCAGACTAGACCCCCTCTTCCATCACTTCATGGTCCAATTCTAATGCTTACATGCCCAATCTAGGCACTTTTGGTGGTGAACAGAGGTCATCATGGGCTCTCTGACTGGTCTGTGGCTGTGCAGTTTTGGAGATAATCTGACGCAGCCGTCTAGCCATCACAATCTGGCCCTTGTCACAATCACTCAGATCCTTAGGCTTTCCCATTTGTCCTGCTTTCAGCACATCAGCTGCAAGAACTGACTGTTCACTTGCTGCCTCATATATCCCACCCTATGACAGAAGCCACTGTAACGAGTAAAACAGTGTTATTCACTTCAGTTGTCAGTAGTTATAATGATGTGGCTGACTGGTGTATATAATACATTGACATTGCCCATAAAATGCGTCCAAATGAGCTGTGAAATAAACATCATTGTATCCTACTAACAGACTGTTTAAATTGTTTACACTTCACATTCTGTGGAACTGGATGTATTCTGCTCTCACTAGGAAAAAACCTACAACTTAACAAGCTAACACTCCAATAATGAGACCGTCCTCGAGTGTATATCTTTGTAGAAGTTACTACAAAATGTAAATAAATTAAATACGTTGCATGTTTCTGGATCTAAACTAGAGATGACATCAAATCAAATGTAATGCTAGAGATCAGATCAAATGTAATGGTAAGAGAAGACTCTGGTGACTTGGTGCTAGAACAGCACAGAAGAAATGAGTTGGAGTATTTCATCTTACCCTCCACCTTCATGGATCTGTCACAATTCCATAATTGTCAGTGCATTACGATGTATCCACAGCATCATGATGTTTAAAGCTTGAATACTCACTGGTCATCTCCACCTCTGCAAATGACAAATGGCAATCAGTGTGTTGGAGCTATAGAAGACCATTTATAGCTACTACCATCTAGATTACTTCCTCCACATTGACTAGCAGTGGATGTGACTATACTCAAAATAAATATACATGGAAGATATTGATGCTAAGCAGAAACAGAAGTATGGTTCCACAAGCAACACTAGTATTGACATGAGTCTTCCTGAATATGTCTCTATCTTGAGTGCGTATTTTAGTGCATAGAATGGAAAGGCAGATCATACATACGAATGACTGAGCATGACCTCAAACCCTGCTCACATGCCCAGTCTAACGGATCACTAAGCTCCCCACCAGGCAGAGCCCAGGTGATTTGAAGTGATGCTTTTTGACAGACAAAGAGTGCCAACAAAGGGTGTATGCCAAGCCACTGAACCCAGACTGAGGAAGCCATTCTCACTTCGCTGCATGTCCTAGCTAAGCTGTGCTCATGCTGTTCCTGTTATGCATGTCCTCTACTTTGACTTCTACTGTTTTCCTCATCATGCCAGTGGTTACAAGCTATCCAGCTAATTCTGACGGAATCAATTATGTAACTCAGTTATCCTGTGTTTATGTGTAATTGGCCCCAGGAGTCAAACTCCATAATGAATTCGCTAGGAGAATGAGATGCATCTTGAAAAAAAACCGTGATAAGACAAGGTCAATCACAGTTAAGGTCACAGTTAAGCGTTGTATGTTTTAATGTTTCTAGTGTGGTGAATGAAGAAGTAATGGCTCTTGCCCTTGGTGTTAGAAGTGTGCTGTGGAGGTTTTATTATCAATCTTGAGCCTTGTGAAATGTAAGTCTGAAAAGTCAGTCAGTACAGTATGCTGTTTAGATCAATGCTTCTTAACCTTTTTTGTGTTTTTCCCTTCTATTACGCACACTTCAGCCTTGTACAGGCTTGTTAATTAATTGGACCAAGGTTGAAAACCACTGATTTAAATTATTAAACCATACATTTTGCTTTCCTGGGATGCATCCATCCATAAGCCACTTATTCTAGGTTTCCTAGGATGATGCATGCAGAAATGGAGTTCAGTCCTTTTATGTGTAACCAAGAATTTACAGTTTGTGTTACTTTTCAGTTCCCAAGCCTCTAGCTGAATGATTCTGAAGAAAAGAATAGTACAGTGAAATACAGTTAATATCCGTTAATAGTCTGAACATTGTCAAATGTTATTGTCATTGACAAGCGCTCCAAAATGCCTTGCTGCCTTCCCATATCTGTATGGTCCTTGAGAACTCAGATGAAGGCATTCCTCTCTAACCAGGCTGCATTCTTGTAGGCCTTACAGAGAGGATGTTTGTTTCAGTGTGCTGCCGCCTGCGCCCAAATGCCGGGGGTGCTGCACATGGCTGGCCTACTTTTGGACCCCATCCTTATGTATACTCACAACAGTGAGGCCAGAACTCTGGCTGCCCCGTGCAAGTCATTAAGTCTTGCATAAGCACCATTTGACACTGATCTTGCACAAGCCAACAGAATAGTAAACTGTTTTTACACAGCATGCATTCTAGTAAATGGACTTCAGTAACAATGTGAAATTTTGACAGGTACTCTGGTTACATAGATTGTGTTTCAGGAAATTAGTTTAAACTGATGAGAAAATGAAATGCCAGAGGAGCCAATGACCTTGTGAGAATAGCTCTGGTTGATCATGTTTCAGCAGAGAGTGACATTTGCTGTCATTTTTGGAGAAACAAGTTTACTCAGCCAGACTTTACAAACTTTGACCTTGCATGGGAAGGCAGCTCATCTCCTGCTGAGTTTAATTCAGGGACTGCAGCTGAGTGCAAGAAGTTTGCCTGGTTAACATATTTTTGTTGATTCTGTTGATTACATTTTCTGAATGTAATAAATTGTAACAAGAAGTTTTATTTATCTTATTTTTTCCAATATGTTAAATTCAGCAATAATCAGAAACGCTGTTTTCATTTGTTTCCTGAAGAGGGCTTGTTAACTTATTAGTTGTTAACTTATGTAATTTTATTTAGAAAATCAATAAAATATTACTAGGTGTAATATATACACAATGTATCTATTTTTTGGAAGAGTCATTTCACATTGTGTTTTTAATGGACAGTAGCAATAACAGTTTCACTTGGTGGTTACGCTGGAGCATTCGTTCCTTTGAGGGGATTAAATAGGAAGATTAGATAGATTATAAAAAGAAAAGGAACAAAAACACGTTTAAGGTAATTGTGTTTTGGTTTGTGAGAAGTGGTCCTCTGTGCTGTGAAGTGTAGAATGATCAATTTCTAAAAATATCTTATAATCCTCCAAAAATACCTCTTGAGCATTTCAAAACAAAACAAAACTCCCCAAAAACAGTTGATTTCAGTGGGATTCCTCCTGTAAAGATGTCCTGGCATGTTTCATGCGATTCATGTCTATATTCTGAATACCTTTCCTTACTTCTGCCTAGTTCAACAAAGTGCTATTTCTGCCTTCTTATGTTCCTCAGTTGAGCTCTGCATGTCCTTACTTCAATAAAGTAATTTCATTAATGGAATAGGTTTGTGTGATAGAAAAAAAAAAAAAAAAAAAAAAAAAAAAAATATATATATATATATATATATATATACAGTAATCCCGTTCCAAGAGCACCCGCATATAGTGGAAAACTGCGTTGTTGTGTTTTGGTAAAAACAAAAAGCCTAAAAAGGCCTATTTTTATAGTAAACCCTAAATATGCTCCCCAAACACTTTAATTTCATTTTACACTCAATTTAATACATTACCCTTAATGAAAATGTAAAGATAAACCCATATCCATACTCCTGCAGTGCAGTGCACTGTAATTCATGCCCGGACGTCTTCTTTGGGATGCGCTGTCCTTTTCTTTTGTATAAGCAGGGTAAATACAGTAATAATTGGATGTGTTTTTTAGTAATAAAAGCCTCTTTTAATTTAATTTGTAGTAAAAAAAATATAGAGCTTTAAGAAGGACAAAATGAAAAACAAGAGAAAAAACAAGCATTATTAACCATCCCTAGGCAGCTTTCTTTGTGTTATCTGGGCAGTAAACATTTATACAGTTATATTTTATATGGAACTGAAGCTGAATTTACGTTAATATTTATGTTACAAAATTAGTAAATTATTTTTTCCTAATCATTTAGCACTAAAATACATGAAGAATTATATATTGTTCGGTTCTAAGAAAAAATGACTGAATTTGAAACACTTTAATTTCATTTTAAATTCAGCTTAATACATTACTTCGGTACAAACCTGTATGAGGTACAAACCTGGAAGTGAGCTGGATTTTTGTCTTTGTTTGTAAGTAAGCAATTGCTTAAAAAATAAACCTCAGAAAATAAAAAGCAATATTTGATGATGTATTAATTGCAGTCCAAGAGCAGAATGTTTAAGTGGTGCTGGACTGCAGTGCTTACAAATGCATTTTATTCATGTTTATCCATGTAAATGTACTCTCTTTTATATATGTAGAGTGTATATAAGTTTGCTGGTATCGGCATCTGCATCGGCCAACACATGAGAGCTATCGGATATCTGCATGGCCCACAGTTCCCATACGAGTGCATCTTTTATAGAGAGGTGTGAATACTTTTCATAGCAGGGAGTTCTCACCTTTCCCCCTCAAACGTATTGCTCGCTAGCAGCTCAACATAGATTCACGTAATTTTACACAAAGCCAATATTAATCCTAGTTCATCTGGTGATAGAGACAGGGAAAATATTTTATTTGCTAATATTAATTAAAATACTTGATTTACTTTGACCACAAAAGCCATATCACCTACGCTTTCTTCTTTTAATGTGGCAAAAAAACAAAATAGCTTAATTATGGTGATGTCTGGGTACCATAAGACCCAAAATTTGCTTACCACCCCTTAAAAGGTCGTACCATACTACAATGCAATGGGCTGACGCTATCAATACCTATCGATTTTGGTTTATTAAGTGTTTGACACTAAAGGAATAATGTAAAAAAAAAAAATTAATACTCAGATGTAAAAACAGGACTAAATCAAAGCAATAAAGTTCTGTCTCATGCCCAAACTGCCAAAATCCCAAGCTCACCTTGCTTTTAACTCTGTTTTCTTTAAACTTTTGTTTCAGTTATACATTTCAGTCAGATCTACTAGCTTTCTTGAGATAAATTAGTTTTTTATTAGGGCCCCATGCCAGCTTAGGCTTAGCATAAAGCACATATTAAAATAATTGATACAATAAAGAATTTCCTGCTCTGTAGGTGATCACTAATTCCAATTACCTCAGACTCTTTCTGTACACTATTCTACCTCTGATCCCACAAGGATAGAGATGAAAGGTAACCGCCATTAAATTAGAAAGCACCTATCTCTGCAGCTACAAGAAGACAGCAAGAAGTTCTCATGAGCAATGACATTCTGTCCATACATGTTTTTTGTGCTGCGGTCATCAAGATTTGTCAGTATTTGCTATTGAAATGTAAGTATCTGTGCCTATTGTTTCCTATTCCCCTCTCCCTGAAGACGTTCCTCTATGAGAGGTGGAGGTCAGTATCTCTGTCAGTGGGTCATGTCCATAGACCATGCAGATCTCAATAATTCATGCTCATCAGCTAGCTGTGCAAACCCTTTGATGCATGGCATGAACCGCAGTTTCTTGTCTTTCACCTATCAAATATACATGTCAGACAAGCCTTGTTCCCTGCTTTGTGCTATGCCTTTGCCTTTCTCTGAAATGCACTTGACATTCAATCCCTTGAACAGTCAAACGATGCTTAAGTTGTTTAGAGTTGCTCTATTATCACAAGGGCAGGTTACTTTTAGCTTTTTGCTCCACACACGTTTGTCTTTGAACTCACCAGAAAGATTTAGATAGTTATTTGGCCCTCTGGGATTATATTCCAGGGTAGGGGTGGAGATATGGCAAAAATGTAACATCAATATTCTTTCACAATGCACAATATTATTTTCTGAACTTGGTTGGACAAAACCAGTGATGTCATGTAAGCGATAAAAAAAAAAAGAATATTCAATTTTTTACACACTACACTGCCCTTTTGGGCAGCTGGTGGCCTGGTAGCTAGGGAGATGCCCCTGTGATTGGAAGGTTGTGGGTTTAAATCCCAAGTTACCCTTGAGCAAGGCATTGTCCCCACACACTGCTCCAAGGGCACTGCTCCAATCGCTGGTTGTCCACTGTTTCACTTGGTTTATGGGTTAAATACAGAGAAAGAATTTCACACTGTGTGCTGTAGTGTGACAAATATGGCCATTTCACACTTTTATGCTTGAACAGGACTAATTATCCTTACTCTGTAATGAAACATTGACAATGTCCACAATACGCTCAGATAAACATAATATGACATATGCTAACCTGTGAAAATTATACATATCCTCATCTTGCCCAGCCCCAAGCCAAAGTAGTTAAGGTTTAGCAGCTGGACATGGTCTTCATTTGTAGGCAGTACATGAGACCATCATCCCTCATCCACAGTGACTGCAGTGTTATTGAGGCACATAATGTGAGCTATTTAGAGAATCCGCTCCTCGTTTGTCATTCCCTTGACCTCTGAGTCCGCTCGGAACAGACATGGACCCTTGTGGCCTGCTGCACTTCAGCAAGCGGCTGCTGTCCTTGTCCACAGTGTTCTGCCGGGACTGGCCCTGCTGTCGTCATGTACCACAAGACTTTGAGATCTGACCTCCGGGGAATGGCGACTTGTGCAGTGAATCCTTCGTCCTCTTAGCTTGTCTTCCCACTGCCCTGAAGGGCCACCGTGCTTCTCTCCTGCTGCCTGTGATGGATGGCCCACCTGAGACGGTGTGCGTCCGAGCAGAAAGCTTATGTATGGATATGTGAAGTGTTGTGTGGGCAGTGAGCAACTGAAATCGATGCGAGTTGAAGAGGGCCATCAGCTGCGCTAAAACGGTGCAGCTTGAGTGGTGATGGGCGGGTTGAAGTACAGAGCTGACGCCCCCACACCCCTCACACTAGCCTGCAGCCATGCTTACGGCCCCCCTGTGTGCTCCTGCAAAGCCTGAACCTGCCCTGGAGCGAACCATTTTGTGCTATTCTCACTCGATTAGTATCTGTATATGCTGATTTCTCTCTATTTCTTCTTCTACTTTCCTCAAATATGCACATGTATTAGTCTGTGCATTCAGAAAGTCTAACGTGCATGTAGGCCAGGCTTGAATGCATTTGTACATATCTGGCACATGTTGAACAGATGTCACTGTTCAAATCATAATTTTTCTTGCAGCTGTGGTTCAACAAAAAATCTCATTTACAGTGTTTCCTCCAGTGTAGTCCATCAGACAAGCCATGTTTGATGGGAAGTTTGGTTCTTTAGTTTTGCACTGAAACGACAACGCAAATGTAGCCAACAGTCAATGGAAGATACATTAATCAGCGTCATCAAGACTGCAAGCCTAAATCATGACACACTTGCCTCAAACCAGGCTTTTTTGGGTAACTGTGTGGAAAATAACAGTGAAAAATACTTTGCGTTTTTTGCGTCCCTGCAGAAGTAAGACACAAAAGGGACACAAAACCCCAAAACAGATGTGGCAATGATGTCAAACTGAAGTAAGTTTCTCTTCATGCCATAAAGTCAGTTTTCTTTTTTCAGTATTATGTTGCTGTTACAGCTGGGGCTGATATATAGGAGCTGAAAGTATAGTGGAGTGTTGCAAGTTAGACATTAAAAATCAAGAATAAAAAGATTCATATGTTAGCAGAAACTAAAAAAGGTAGCAAAAAAGGTAGCTACAATATCAGATAGCATAGAGTAAAAGGTATAAGCACCACATCAACCCACATCGTTCCTGTGATTGCAGCCTGAAGGTAGGTTACCCTCCAGGACCAAACAGCGAAGTATAAAGAACACAATATTCCAGCTCAGCTCCCCCATGGTTTTGATAGCCAGCCAGACTTCTTAGTTAGCTAACATTTTTTGGATGTTTTTCTTTTCCAGGTTTAATATGTAATGCAGTGCTCCACACTTTCAAGTGCCACTCGAGGTGATTGATTCGTTTTTCTATTTGGATGCCTTGACCCTGCTTGAAGCTCTTGTACAAAATTTAAAAAAGCAAACTGAGAATACTAATCATGTCTTAGCTAATCAATTTCATTTAAATCAAGCTGGAAATTATGCATGTGTTTTTTGACGCATTTTGTCAAGTGTTATTCTTTCCTTATTTCTTCACGCTTCAGTTTTTCTTACTACTTCACAGCATACAGAAGCCATGGAAGACCCAAAGGTCTTGATTGCAGACCCCTTTGAGAAGTCACTGATACTTCTCTGAATGCTGGCATATTATAATTATGTAGGCTTCATTGTGTAGAGCCCTTGTCTCCGTGATTACACAAAATTCATTCATCTCTAGGCAGACCAGCCGAAACACTGCAAGTCGTTGGCTCGATTAGGCAACACTTCAGCTGTGCCCTTTCCCTGATCCTCTCTTAATAATGCTGATGTTCTGACATGTGGATGTTTCACACTTGACAGTCCTCGGCAGCTGTTTGTATGGCACTGTGTTGTAAACACTTCCTTTAGTCTCTAAAATCAGACATTTCACACATTTGTTTAATTTGTGCTCCGCTTCTACTAACAGCTGTTATGTAACTCGGGCACATGGGCACTGACCACCTGGCCGATGAGAAACATGCCTCGAAATGCCGCATCTCATGCTCCGGCCCAGCACAGCCTTTACTGTACCTGGTTACTAATCGTTCTCTTGTTACAGCATTTGCCATGAAATTTGATACATACCTATGCACAGGCTGATGAGCCTTCTATGGCACGTATCAAATCCTCCATTTGAAACTGTTTTGCTTGGCTAGTGTGCTGCAGTTTCGGTTAGGAACGGGAAGATGGGATGGCTCCTGGCCCTGTGCCCCTTTCGAATACAATGATTTCATACATTTTTAATTTTCCCCATATTAACCGAAGCTCAGGGGCCTTACACTCACATCCGCCTCCCAGGCTCCAACTATTTACCCAGAATCATCTGTAAAGTTTTCTCTCAAGACGGCAAAAATATGAGCCTTCAAGCCATCAGAATCAGAAAACTTTGTTGATCCCAGCGGAAACTGATTATGCAATGACTGCACAAACACAAAGACAAGAGCAATATAAAATGTCAAAATAAAACGTACTCTACACTTAATGCACTATGTTACACACACAAAGAGGACCAGTTCAGGAAGAAAGGTGGATATAAATACTAGAGATAAATAAATAAAATTACTGCAGAAAAAGTTTAATACATGACACAAATAGTGTTTTGGAGTTGTTCTCTATTGCAAGTAATAGTTACATAAGTAATGATATTGCACATTGCACATAATGATAATGATTTAGCACACAATAAGTAATTGCACATTTGACTAGGAGCAGGTTATTTAAACAGATTATTATGTGGGTATGTGACAGGGGAAGGATATTCCTTTAAATTCTGCGGTCAATTCTCACCTGGAAAAGTAAAGAATAGCTCAAAAAGGCTGCCTGTACAACATTTAAAAGGAATTTCAGCCAAAAACAGGCACCTTCTATAGCTCAACTGCAAACACTCACCACTGTGTTAATGTCCGTTATTAAGTGAAGATCCGTGGTGTGTTTCAATAAATAGCTTAAATAGCTTAATATTTCGGTACCACCGGGAGAATATGAGGGCAAGATTTACTGGTTTATAGTGATTCCTGTTGCTTGTCTCATGTATGCACATTTCAGCAATGGTCACCAGTCAGTCAGTCACGATTTCAGCAAGAGATCGTGACTATTGCAGGCTGGCCCTTTGGGTGATGGCACCACCTTGAAATATCTCTGGCACATTGAAATGCACATTTAGGGACAGTTATTTTTCTTGCCTCACATGTTAAGCTGATTCTTTTTGCGGAAGCCATTTAATAGCCAATTTAAATATGCTCTGTGGGCATGGGAGTTAAAGTGGGAAGGCAGAGTATAAATCATTGTTTTGTTCAGGTATTAACATTTCCAGCATTGTAAGCTTCAAAGCATCTGAGGCTGACAGTGACGTATAGAGCTCTTCTTTTGAGATGAGTGAGTCTTGTCCATTTGTCTTGCAGCTAATTCCCTGTAACAATTCCTGTACTCCACCTGTCATTATGAAGGTCAGCCCTGAATGGAGGGCTTCTAAGTGTCACCCGATACAAGGTAGAATGAGAGACTGGTCATGTGTTTGGGTTACCGGAATGATGGCAGTAGGATTTGAGACAGGAGCTTCTGCTTAAGGGCAACTTTTCAATTCCAGCTTGGTATTATGCCTCTAACCTTTGCTGATGGCAAACCAACAGGAATCTTTGTGAGATATGGATAAAGAGTTGTCCAACTTTGCAAAAAAGTATATTTTTGTTATCTTCTTAAAAGGGTTGTTGATATGAGAACATTAATTTTGTTACAGTCTTCATAGACCATGTTATAGACCATCATCAGATCTAACATAGCATATCGTTCCATAACTGAAACTTTGGAGGTATTAGAACAAATGGTTAATTTCATATTAAAAGGGAATTAAGGACAAATAAAAGTCATCAAATAAAGACTTCTAGCTGACCTAAAGGTACTTATGAAAGAAATCGATTTGAATTTAGCTGTAATGTATTTTAAAAGGTCTGTGTGGTTGAACAAGGTTTGTATTAGAAAATAACTCAATGCGAATTTAGTAGAGGGCAGAATTTTTGTTTCATGTGTAAATGAGATAAAATATCTAATTAATTGATAGGCTGTGTGCTGAGTTCGCTTGATGCCTGCATTATTTAGATGTTTTCGCTGTTTTTTAGGAATATTGGTAAACTGGACATGGATTGCTACCTGAGTTTACAGCTTTAAGAGAGTAATTAAAGTGATGTGTATGAATGTGTTTTCAAATTTCATGTCATATAAAATCACCCAGTGACACTTATGTTTGTGTGGTTGCCTATGTTTCATTCTATTTAGTTGGTATAACCATGCATCTCCTTGTGTCAGTCAGCAATGCTACCAGTGCAAGGACATTGATGCAGATTATGTCCTTACAATCAAATCCACTCATTGAGGTTGAAGGACAAGGCCCTTGTTCTTAGTCTTACAATGCCTTAAGCAATCAGTTTTGTTTTAGAGTAGGTGTATCTGAGAAAGCATTGTGCACAGAGAGGGTCATTCATGTTGGCTGATTTTTTATATTCTTTATCAGCGTGTTGTCCTCCGCAAAAAAAATAACTCAAATTTAGAACCTTAGGATATGAGATTTCAGAAAGATGAGTCTGGCTTTCTAATCTCCCATCTAGATTATTTTTCCTTGCAAGCTAGACCACACACGTTCTGCTACATGAGCTCTCATAGTTCAGGGTTATTTAACTGTGACTTTTTTATAAATCCAGCTGTGTTGCAGACTAGCTGTTATCTCCACAATCACATTTTATTCATAAAAATGTGCAGATATTTGCAGAGATATCACAATACACTTCACAAGGCATCACTGAAGAATCTGCCACACATCAGTGTTCACCCCAGCCCCTCTCTTTTTATGTAGGTGTTCATTTATTGTAGATAATCAGATGGAGTTCATTAACACGTTCTGTTTTGTCCTCTGTGTGTTGTTGTGTCTAGGTGTCTGGTGCACTGATCCAGCCCCAGTAAGGCAGAGAAAGGGTATGGCGGTCTGTCCAGTCCTGGGCTTGCTGGGCCTCCTCCTGCTACTGATCACACCAACGATATCCCAAGGCCAAAGCTGTCCACAGCGCTGTGACTGTGTGCTCCAGAGTAAGGCTGTGATTTGCCAGAACAAGCGCCTCAATTCTATTCCAAATGGAATACCACTGGACACGCGGCTACTGGACCTTAGTGGCAACAGCTTGCGTTGGGTGGAACATGGTGATCTGGCAACCTATGTACATCTGGAAGAATTAGATCTTAGTGAGAATCTCATCAGCGTGCTAGAGCCTAATGCGTTTTCCAGTTTACTGAATCTACGTGTGTTGCGCCTGCGCGCAAACCAGTTGAAGCTGGTGCCAATGGGTGCCTTCTCGCATCTTGCCAATCTCACAACTTTGGACTTGAGTGGGAATAAACTGGTCATCTTGTTAGACTTCACTTTCCAGGATCTGCGCAGCCTCCGAAACTTGGAGGTGGGTGATAACGACTTGGTGTATGTTTCAAATAAGGCATTCCTGGGCCTGGTTGGCCTACGGGAGCTCACCATTGAGAGGTGCAACTTGACATCTATCTCAGGCCAGTCTCTTTCTTACCTCCGTGGTTTGGTCACACTGCGACTACGCTACCTCAGCATTGCCTCACTGGAGGAGCAGAACTTCCGGAAGCTAGGTGGCCTGCGGGGTCTAGAGATTGACCACTGGCCATTCCTACAGTACATTTCCCCACACAGTTTTCAGGGGCTTAATTTGTCCTGGCTGTCCATTACCAACACCAACATTACCACAGTCCCCACCGGCGCTCTTAGGAGCCTAATCCATTTAGCCAGTCTGAATCTTTCTTACAACCCTATCTCTGTACTGGAATCTTGGGCCTTGCGGGACCTAGTCCGTCTGAAGGAGCTGCACCTTGTTGGCACCAATTTGGTATCAGTGCAGCCTTATGGTTTTGGAGGCCTGCAGCAGATCCGTCTGCTTAATCTGTCCAACAACAGGCTGGTGACACTGGAGGAGGGTGCCTTCCACTCAGTAAACACACTGGAAGCCTTGCGAGTTGATGGTAACCCACTGTCCTGTGACTGCCGTCTGCTGTGGATCCTGCAGCGGCGGAAGACCCTCAACTTTGATGGCAAGTCACCAGTTTGTGCTGCACCTGTAGAAGTGCAGGATAAACCTCTCAGCTCCTTCTCTGACTCAGCACTCTTTGACCACTT
This sequence comes from Brachyalestes nurse, assembly GCA_037974405.1. NCBI lineage: Eukaryota > Metazoa > Chordata > Actinopteri > Characiformes > Alestidae > Brachyalestes > Brachyalestes nurse. Next base: position 12,451,510 of record JBBPCY010000037.1, read on the forward strand.
CACCTGCCAGCGGCCAAAGATCCGCAACCGGAAACTGCAACAGCTGACGGCGCGTGAGGGTCAGGTGGTGTCGTTTTTCTGTCGGGCGGAAGGAGAACCAACTCCAGTCATCTTTTGGATTTCACCTCAGCGCCGTCGCATCACCACTAAGAGCACAGGTCGTGTAATTGTGCTGCCGGAAGGCACACTGGAAATCCGCTACGCCCAAATAACAGACAGTGGGACCTACATCTGCATTGCCAGCAACGCAGGAGGCAATGATACTTACTTTGCTACACTGACAGTTAGTGGGCTGCCCTTGGATGCAGCTGCTGCAGCAAATCGCACCTACTATGTGGGTGACCTCAATGACACTAACGTGAATGACACACGTGTCTTCCTAAAATTCACTTTAGACCTTAAGACCATTCTGGTCTCCACAGCCATGGGCTGTATCACATTTTTGGGTGTAGTTCTGTTCTGCTTCTTGCTTTTATTCGTGTGGAGTCGCGGACGTGGGCAACACAAGAACAACTTCTCAGTAGAGTACTCCTTCAGAAAGGTGGATGGCCCCACAACCAGCGGGGGCCAGGGAGGAGCTCGAAAATTCAATATGAAGATGATATAAGGGGCTCAGATGGAGGATCTGTGTATTTTAAATGTGAAGACAGGGTATTGCACAGAAGAATTTGGCATATGTATGTCCACTTCCTTTCGGTGGGCAGATTTTTACACATCACATGTTACAATATCATATTTTCTTCAAGAAATAGAGATATAAGCCATGGTTCAGCAGTTGTTACTTTAATGGTTTATGATCATTTGCTTTTGCAACATGCGCACTATCATTATTGGTTGAACCGCAGTAGGACACGTAATAAACAAGCTAAATAAGTAATGTATACTATCACAGGTATAAAGAGAGCAGAGTGCTTATTCTGTTGAGCTCATAATGCTTTGGATGCATTTAGAACGGATGCTCTCTGATTGCCAAGGAAATGCCAAATCTTTATATGGTGATACTCAGAGATTTAAATAAGAAAAAAGAACGATTTTGTATTTTGCCCGGATTAGGACACAATACTTTTCCGTTCATAACAGTAGTATGTACAGTTTGCACTGCCAATACTCAATAAAAGGTATGATTTTGACAGTTGCTGATAAAAGGGTTGTTGGAAACACCCTTTAATGTGGTACTCTGACCGCTTTCTCATCTGACTTTGTTCTCTTTGTGGTCAGTTTGACATCCTGCACACAAAACTGCAACCAGTCATACTGGAGAGTTGCACAAAGCACACATATACCTTTTTTCATATTTCAGAGAAAGCCTTTGTCAGTTATGCACCACTGGCAGCAGTGTGGAATTTTTATTGTGTAAGAGATGTTATTTGTTTCTTAACTGTATATATGGCCGTTTTTGTGTGTAGTACTTTCTGTGCCCAGTCATGTTTTGATAACTTTTAAATGCCTGCATTTAGAATAAAACGTTTATTCTACGCGACACTTTCAAAACAGGTGATATTGGAAGTAACACACATTTGTAAACACTTTCTTATTTGTGGAACAGACTTAATACACACCATATTGTGTTTATGACTGATTTGTTCATGTTGTCACATGGCAGTATGGTTTGAAAAATGTAGCAATTGTGTCCTCCTCTGCTGTCTGAGATAAGCTACTCTGCTGCCCCCAGCTGGTGCAAAGTATTTACTAGTCCAGCATACTCAAGTCCTTCTGATATTCTTTCCACCACCCCACATTTTGTAGGATGGCTGTCCATACATAACCTTAAATGCTGCCTCAAAGTTGGTTAGAGTGCATTCTGTTGTTGTTTTATCCTTTAAAGCTTTGTTTCAGATATAAATACAAGCAGTATGGGGTTATTCCGCTGGACTCCTTTAGTGTTCTAGTGCAACCTGCACGCACAGGTCTAGTAAACACCTCTGACATTTCTTTTGCTTCTTTTCAGGTCATGTGATCTGAACCAGCATTTTTATAGGTATATATGAGGATCTTTGCGTTTTGTTTTTGCATTACAGCACAATAATGTCCAGACTGTCATAACTGATCTCCAGGCAAGATTTTGTACTTTTAGGGTGCGAAATGTTTTTGTTTTTTTTTCTGTCCAGATAGTGGCCTTCATAATCTTCCCACAAACTTCCTATGAAGCCTTTTAGACCTTCTATTTAAAATACTTGTACTGTAATCTGAGTATTTCTGCAGTCAGTACAAAATATTCAAAAACTGCCATAAATAGAAAATGTTTTTTTTCTATACATTTCTAAGATAAATTACCATCACAGTCGGAGCTAAAGAGAATGAACAATGAAGATGGGTCTATTCTTTCACTGTCAGAAGTATTATACTTATCTTGTACAAATAGTCGCTGTTTATAAAAGCATGTATCCTAAAATACCTCTGCTGTCTTCTGTTGCTTTTTTTGGGTGTTGCAGTTCATGATTTTCAACAGAGTGTGTTTATCTTACATTCTACAGGTGCTCTGTGGTTGGTCTTAAGGGGGAATGACGTTTTCAAGGCAACAGTCAACAGTATATATATATAAACTTTATTCATCCAGGTGAGTTCTGACTGAATTCCTCCCCATGAAAATGTCCAACCAACATGTTTTTCTCCCTCTGAAGATATTCAGAGATGAACTAAGTTGAAACATATGTCACAGACTAAGAATTAAGACTAAGATTAGTGAAAATGTCTTTGCATTTGCAAAGAAAACAACAAGCAGTGGAGTTCTGGCATCAGGGCCGAAACACATCTTGATCACTGAAGGTGGTTTCCTTAGCACATACGTCCTTGTGGTAAAGCCACACCAATGCATAGGCTATTCACAGTGTATGTGGTTTAATCTTAAGGTGCACATTTTTAACCAATGACAGACCAGACTATATATAAATCAGTAAATCTTTTAAAAAAAAAAAACATTGAAATAAACAGCAAGAGACTTAAAATCCCATTCCTGACATTTCATTTTGGTGGAGAATCCCAAAGCAACACAAGCTGCAGTGGAAAGTGGTTAGATGGTCAGTGGTTTTGCTTGAATGCTGTGGCTGCCACAGACAGTGGTGGACAGTAACATATTGTACTTAAGGACTTTTTTCAAGTTCTTTATTGAAGTATTGACATTTCTACTACTTTTTACTCGGAACAATTACTGGTTTTCCAAAAGATGCACTCTCAAATCGCTATATATCGCTATATATCTACCCAACTACCCATTTACCAGTCACAGCTTAGCATCTTTAACCAGCTCCAGACACATTTGATGAGTTAACTGTCAATATTCTGAGAGTTTGGAAGGAGGAGCGACATTCTATTCATTTCCTAACCCAGCAACTGAAGAGAAGATGTGGATTTATCAGTGTGAAAGAACACATCTGTAATTAACCAGAAGTCATGCAGAAGAGCAGAGCCTTGTCATGTAGCTATGTTTGCTAACTGCAGTCTGTTCATAACTGCATCTAATCATATATTTACTTCACCTGCAGTACAAAAACTCTCCTCTTTACTTTTCATCTTGTTTTAGGACCCAAATTAATTCATATGAACTAGAAAGCTAGTATTGGAGCAGATAGGTGGTAGCATAGCAGCACATGTTGGGCCTGTGTATAGGTCTCTCTCTCTCTCTCTCTCTCTCTCTCTCGCACGCTCTCTCTTTCACTCTTATTTCCCTCTAATTATTTCTCTCGATCTTCTCTCTCTCTCCCTCACTTCTCTCTCCACCTCCCTTTCCCTCTCAGGAAAGTGTGCCTGCAGACACATGTCTTAATAAAAATTGTTTTTGAAAACTAATACTGTAATTAGATTGCAATACTTTTTATAGCAGCTTAGAATATGTTTACTTTTGGTGCTTGAGCACACTTCACAGAAAGTACTTTTGCACTTTAGGTCAAGCAGCAATCTTAATGGGGGACGTCTACTTCTACTCCAGTAATATTTTACTTAGGGTGTCTGCAGTAGTTCCGTTCTGTGTCCACGACTGATCGCAGGCCTGTCCAGAATACAGTGAAAAAAGAACAGGGCACAAAACACAACGCAAAAAGAAAGAGGACTAAGTCTGTTTGGACAGGAACCATCAGATCTCCTTGACGCAGAATTTTTTTCCTGACACGAGCTGCTAACAACAAACATTCCTTCATGTTACAAGGGGAATTGAACCTGTTCTACTATTAAAACAATGTGTATTGTCTGATAAGAAATATATAAAAATGAGAAGAAAATGAGAAAAACTTAGGAATCAAGAGTACATGACACATTATATACCGATCACTCCCAGTACAAGCTCAGTTCTGAAGCTTAAGTCTGCTCGAACTATGAGCGCATGGCTCTCACCGTCCTTTAAGATAAAGACTGATGTACTACTACTGTCATTTGTGTTCATAAGAAAAAGAGAAGTTCTCAAGAAGTTTCACTTTCATACCAGAATGGCAACAGATGACATTCTCAGAGAAAGAGACATTTATTTTACTAGCTAATTCAATGTGATGATGTAAAGTTGATTCAGTTCAATTAAATTACATTTTGATAAATGCCAATGTCTAAGAAAAATGTTCAGCTGTATTATGAAACAAGCAATGCACAGTTGTATCCAAGTGTAGTCCAGTCAGGTTTAAATGGATGTTTACCTCTGAGGCTGTTTTGTTTGTCACTGATGTGTCATTTAATAGCTGTCATCATTTGTTACTAATTTGAGACTGATCTATGACATAAGTATTTCATTATTACTCAAAGTGTGGGTTTTAAATACTAGTCTTGTTAGGTAAAGAAGTAAAGTTTAACATGTTTATCAGTTTGTCAAAAATTGATCTCAAAACCCATAAAAAGATATATATATATATATATATATGTCACAGTTATATTCTTTATTCGCTGTATTTGTAATGAATAAAAAACATTTCTTAGGAAATGAATATGATGCCAGCAGATACCATTTCACCCATTTATTTATATTATGTGGTTTATATATTTACTCTTTTGGAATAAATCTGAAGCCTATTTAGTCTCCAATACTGCCAAATTACACAGACAAAAGTGATGATTGGTTGAAATGTGCTTTAAAATGCATAGGCATTTAAAACAGAGCTATGAATGTGTATTCTCTGTGTAAGCCCTTGCTCGTATCTGTCATATCTGAATCTAAAATCAGTAGCTTTTAAAGAACGGCAATTAAGCAACAGTAATTTTAAGAATGAAAATGTCTGTGGATGTTATAGTTTATAATCCTGCCTAAAGGAGCCAAACCTTTGGTTGTTTTTGTGAAGTCAGTGTTAAAGAGGTACTAAAACCAAGCAACTAAGTAAAGATTATGTACTTCTGTAAGGCAGAGCTAATTTGCTTTGAGGTTGTGGTGTAGTGATATAAAAGACAAAGCCCTCTTTCATGTTCCTCTTTTCTCTTCTATGCTGCTTCTGTGGTGTGAAACAGTAGAAAAGTAATGAAGGAATGTAGGCAGTAGGGCGACTGGTTGAGAGTGAAGCTTGATGACACTGCTGTAAGAGACAGTTTGCTTCAAACTGATCATTAACACTTTGTATTCATGAAGTAACTCACTGTTGCACAAGCACTTTTGCATCTGGTCATCTAGATGACTTGTAGTGTCATTTGTGTTACAGAACTAGTCATCTAACATACCTGACTTCACCAAGACTCTTGAGATTAAATGCAATCACAAGTTTCAACATCAAGTGTGAAGTCCTTCCAGAATCGCAGAGGCTGTTACTGTAGTAAAGCGACAAATTGCCTATTGATACCCTCAATTTCAGATATATAATGTAAATACAAAAAAAGCTATTTTCTACATCAGTGTTTCCCAGCCCTGGTCCTGGAGGCACCCTGAAGTACACAGTGTTTTCCCTGATTAGTTGGATCAAGCAGTGAAAACCCCCCAAACCCGCAGAGCAGGGCACCTTCAGGACCAGGGATGAGAAACCTTTTCCTGCACCATGTCTCCATAATGACTAAGAGGCTTTAATTAACCTCAAATCAAAACAGACTTTTGTTTTTTACCTTGTTAGTCCTCGCTGCTGGTCATTTTAAGGACAAATCACCATGTTATATAATTTATAAGATAAAACAATTTATCAAATATGATTGATTTATAAATTAATCATTTTTGATCAAAATGATGTCACTTTTGAACACACCTTCTGATTACACTACCTTGCACAGGGAAAAATAATTGTAGCCATTTGGACAAATATATTGTGCGATGTTGTATCGGTATACATTACTGTATAAAAGTTGACTTACCAACAAAGACGATATTGTAAATTCTATTTCAAATAGATTTCAACAGCCATCTCCAATATATATAATATATAAATTTGTGTGTCTGTGTGTGTGTGTGTGTGAATGTTGGGATAAATATAGAGAAAAGTCTGTTTTACTGTGTACAATGATTATATATATTTGCCTGTGTGTGTGTAATCTTCAAACTTTGTAAAAATGTATGTTGATTTTCACAAAGATTTTATATAAATGTACCCACATGTGTTATTGATAACCACCCTGAATCCCCCCCTCACTATGTAGACAGCTCATCAGAAAATTATAGACGTATGTTTGGAAACAATGCACTGTTTTTGTGGAACCTTCGAGTAACTGTAAAATTATTCACAGTCGTGATGAATTAGTCACGGTTCTGTGCTGAATCAGGGTCTAGGTGAGTAGAGATGTTTGCCTGAAGTCTTGCTCAATGCTTTTTGATATGCAGTGTGTTGTTTGTGGTGCCTGCTGGAGACACTGAAATTAATCTCTAACCAAAGTGACTCATAACTGCTGAGAAACTCCACCCTCCGCTTTTCCAGCCCCCCCATGCCACTGAAACTTCACATGCAGCCCCCTCTCTAAACACTACCAAACCACAACAGACCACGCTGATGGCTTTGCAGCAGAACTGCAAAGAAAGATTTAATATGAAAGTAAATGTAAGGCAGATATTTATTATATAACACTTATTTTTACATCTTCATACCCACTATTTAGTGGAAGAACAATAATTTAATGTGTCGACACTGGATACATTTGACCTGTATTTTAGAATTATGCAATTTGTATTGTATAAGTTTTCTCCTACAACATACATAAATATATATAAAATAAATTCAGACCACGAATAGCCAACTAAAGTGTCACTTTGGTGTAAATTCTCACATGAGTCTTGTAATGCCTTTATTCAAACAGGAGATTAAATGTACGAGCAAAATGGAAGCATCACAGTGAAGATAAGGCTCACGGTGAGGGCCTTAGCTCAGAACAGGTGAACGAATGTTTCTGTAAACGTCTAAAATCATCGGAGATAAATTAAGTAAGCGGATGTGTTTATCTAGTTGAAGCATCTAAATAATCAAGATTTCTTGCTGGTTGCCTGAACACACATCACAGTTTAAACTGCCCACAACTTTCAAAGGGAGACAATCAGACTTACTGCTCATTTTTCACCCCCACAACGAACATTAATGTGCTGTGATGTATGCGGGTACATCTCTGGGCACGCTCTCATATCAATTTTCATATTAACATTTCACAAATTAAACAAACTCTAGAAGATAGTTAGCTTTATTTGTTAGTTGCCCTCACAATGACATAAAAAGGTCTAATAATATGACTAGCAGCTGATTCGGTTGATTAAAGGGGATTTTTATTTTCACTGAGAAATTCGGTTTTGTAAAATAGTCATTAGGAGGTTCATTCTAGAGAAATGTATGATTTCTTTACAGTGCTGGTGACAGAAACCAGTGGTAACAATGTCTACAATGTCAATGCAAATCATTTTATTTACTATATAAAATCACTGGTGAACATTATACAAGTCTTCTGAGTTTTACAGGTGATGATTATGGTATAATAGTGGAAATATTGCCTTACAGCGCTATTTGGCATCTTTCTACCTTGTATGTATTTTGAAAACACATTTTAGGCTAAAAGCTCATATCAGTGAAACAATAGCTGAGGCATCAGCCAGCACATTAATAAGCCTTTCATGTAATAACTTTATGTGAGGGAACTTTTAGTGGTTTCATTGGGCAGAAATCTTGAAAAAAGCAGCAAACTCCCCTTTAAATCATGAGTATTTTGTGTGAAAGGCCTTTGTTTGACAAATGCTTTTATTTGTATTATTGATAAAGACTTTTTATTATTGCTCGACATCGTCAGGGACCCATCTCTCTGATTTCACAGATGATAAGTCAGGATACGCTCAGGACAGTGTTCCAGTTCTTTGCTGGACACACATACCAGGACAGTTCTGAAGCTAATCCCCAGGTCTTCAGAACACGGTTAACCCACACAGAACAAGGAAACTCTTGCCAGATGGAGAACCCACAAGTCAGTGAAAGGTGAATGTGCTAACCACTGCACCACCATGCCGCCTTAACATGCTTCAACAGATTAAATTTCTTTTTCAAGACACACAAAAAACCTTTTATCTTTCTACTAAGCTAACACTACAAAAATATAAGAAACTCTAGATATTTTATTATTGTATTATTATTATCACAAAATAAATGTGCTAAAAAATGCTACTAATAATAATAATATTTTGGTCTTTGGTTCCAGTTATTTGTTATCATATAATCTTTAAAAAACTTCTTGGAACATCTTGAAATGATCTGACACTCTACTTAATTGTGCGATGTCACAAAAAATATGACATTAAAAAAAATGTGGTAAAAAGCCCAATTTAAAAAACTGCGTCTGTAAAAGGGGGTCCTCTGTGTACCATAGTCTGGGCACTGAAAGATGACAGGGACCATCTTTCTTCTTTATAACTTCTTAACAGAGGAACTGCCGGGGCTGAAACAACCCATCCATTTCACAGGTACACCAAACAATGTGTACACCAAACAATGTGTAAATATCATCTGACTGATTATGGCATGACTGGAAGGACTGATGTGTTACCACTGTCTTTGACCCGGTGAACACAACAGTGAAGCCATGTTGTCTGTGGGTAAGGAATAATGTAAAAGAAAAAATAAACTGAAATACTGTAAGGAAAACAAAATAATTTGTTTTGAATGTACATCACCTCCATAGACTTCAAATGTGAACAGAAATCTATAAATGCTTGTTTGATCCATGCTTGGTCTTGGCAGCAGACAAGATTTAGAGCATTAGGTCTTTTTTTTGCATAGAGATTGGTCACAATGGTCACAATGTTTAACAGATCTACACATAGGAGCCCATGTAGTCCACATAAGCAAGCCTGCTTGGTTTTGTTTCAGTCAGACACGTTCCTAGTTAGGTTTTATTTCAGTCAGACATGGTCCTAGTTTGGTTTTGTTTCAGTCAGACGCAGTCCTTGTTTGGTTTTATTTCAGTCAGACACAGTCCTAGTTTGGTTTTGTTTCAGTCAGACACATAGATTGGGCCTGGCGATGCAGCAGAGGCTCCGGTGCCTTTTTGCAAGGCTGCTTTGGGGTTCTTTAGCCTCAGTTTGTGAGGCAGAGCAGCACTGACATCAGCTGGCACCTGCTGCTCACCCTCCTCATCTGACGTGGGCCTCTGTCCTCTGGGCTTCAGCACTGGAAGTTCAGCGTAGGAGGCTGGGGGAACCACAGGGGCCAAGAACATGGAGGTGTTTGTAGGGGGAATGAGACCAGGGACGTCAAGAAGGTAAGGATACGCCCTGCTGATGGGCAGAGAATGTGTGGGCAGGAAGTTTGAGCCAGGGTGAGGAGCTACAGCCACAGGCCCTCGTTGGTATACAGGCATTTGGGAAGGGTCTTGATTCCTTCTGTCCCAGTAGAGCTCTCTGTCTTGTAAGGTGTTGGGGTTTGGTGGGATGTATGAATGCATCTGAAGATAGCTCCTCTGGTGACCAGTGTAAGAAGGGCTGGAGGTGAGGAGGCCACAGCGAAGCTTCAGAGCCAGGACCTCAGCCCGAAGAGCTGCATTTTCCTCACTTAGCGCCACGAGACGTGTCTCCAGCATGTAGTCATTTGCTCGCCGCTTCTCCCGCGAACGCTTGGCTGCTTCATTGTTCTTGCGCCGTTTTTCCCAGTAGGAGGCATCCTTTTTTTCCTCTGGGGTGAATTCTCGTTTGCGGCGCAGGCCTATGCCTCTGAGAGACGACTCCTCAGATTCTTGCTCTTCTTCCCCCCTAGGCCGTAGGAATGCAGACTGCATCCTGGCCAGTAACAGTAGCGTCAAATATGCCCCTTCCTCGGCTTTAGAGTGTGGTGTTGGGAGCTACTTTCCTTGAAATAACTCTTCACTCACCTTCGCAGCACCTGTAATAAAAGGGCACATAAGAAGATTTCTTAAGTTTCCTATTTTGACTGGTGTAAGTTATCTTGTAGGGGAATGTGTGACACTACACAGATTAAAACATCAAATTTAACTGCATACAGAGTGATCACCTACGGAGATAGTGGCATATCTACACTGAACATCTCATTCGTTGCCTTTGCCTTGACCACAGTTACATGAGCTTCACAAAACTTTGGTTTCATAAACTCTATGTATAATTACATTCCTGTAATGGCCTGTATGAGCAACATAGGCGTAATGAAGAGGGAAAATTCCCCTTGTGGTCACGACAACGTGTATGAGAACTCATCTGAATGCCTCACAGCTTCTGTGTGTGTGTGTGTCTATGTTACCAAAGGAAATATCACTACAACTGCTGGGTTGTAAAGTATGATGTAATGAATTATTTAAAAAAAACATTACAGCAATTGCAAAGTACATTGTTAATATAAGGTGACCGTGAACTACACAGAAGTAAAGTGTGTTGTGTTTAATTACTGACATGGTGAAAATGTCTTTTGTGTACACAGATGTAAATCCAGTCTGAGATACAGTTGTAAAAATGGCTTTGCATCCAACCTAACCTAATAAATAATTACTACATACAGTGCCACCAGCAATTATATACACTCCTTCACTTCTGCCACATTTTAGGTTACTGAAATATTCTAAAACTAGATTTGAGTATAGTTTTCTTTTACAAACTCTACACAAAATGGCATGTATAATAACATGTATGAAAAATGTATACATTGAAATACAATAGGTATGTCAGTATTCACACCTTATGTCAGTATTGACACTCAAAATTCCCCGTGATCTGGACGTTAGACCGAACTGACTAATCGGGGAGGAAGGGCCTTGGTCAGAGAAGTGACCAAGAATCCAATGGTCACTAAGGTGCAGCTCGAGCTATCCCTTGTGGAGAAAGGAGAACCATCCAGAAGGTCAACCATAGCTAACACACTGCACCAATCGGGCCTTTACGGCAGAGTGGCCAGATGGAAGCCACTCCTCATTAAGGCATATGGGAACCAGCTTGGAGTTTGCCAAAAAGCACAGTAGGATTCACAGACTGTAAGAAGCAAAATCCTCTGGTCTGATGAAACCAAAATAGAACTTTTTGGCCTGAAGGATCGTGTCTGGAGAAAAACAAGCACCTGGCTAACATCATCCCTACTGTAAAGCATGGTGGTGGCAGCATCATGCTGTGGGGATGTTTTTCTGTGGCAGGAACTGGGTTACTAATCCGCATAGATGACAGCAGCCAAATGTAGAAGGATTCTTCAAGAAAACCTGCTCCAGAGTACTCTGGAACTGAGACTAGGGTGACGATTCATCTTCCAACACGACAAAACATATAGCCAAGATAAAAAAAGGAGTGGCTTCAGGAACAGTCTGTGAATATCTTTATACAGGCACTGGCCATCAAACCTGATGAGGCTTGAAATGATCTGCAGGGAAGTATGGGAAAAAATCCTCACAAAGAAGTGTGCCAAACTTGAAGAGGCATACCCAAGAAGCCTTGATGCTGCGATTGCTGCCCAAGGTGCTTCAACAAAATTTTAAGCCATGGGTGCTTTTAGCAATAAAAATTGCACATCCTTCTAAAAAGTTGTTTTTGCCTTGTCATTTATGGGGTACTGTGTGTAGATCTTTGAAGAAGAACTATGCCTATATCTATTTTAGAATAAGTCTGTAATGTTACCAAATTGTGGAAGAAGTGAAGTGGTGTGAATATTTTCTGGTGGCACTATACAAACATGCAGCACAGGTTGTCTCAGACAGACACTGTAGGCACACTGGGGTCTCGGTGGCCCCCACACTACTGTGTGTAGGCTCACAGACTGGACAGACTGAATCAGAGAGAGAGAGGGGGAAACAGAGAAAGGCACAGAATAAATAAATAGACTGAGAAAGTCAAAGAAGCTGAATTTGCTAGGTTGACTTCCTTCCCTTGTGAAATCATTGGCACATTCAAGCCTTGTGCTAATTTGGAGCTTAAAGAACAGCTATACTTTGCTTTCCTTTTATCACTGCATCAGTGGTGAACCATGACTAATAGACCAAGGCCGTAAATGTTCTCAGAAAAGAAGGTAAGGAAGGTTTTTTAATATGTAGTGCTAATCAAACACTGGTGGGTATGATAATTTTTGGCCATTCTAGATTAAATACATTTTAGTCTTGTAAAAGTAATTGCTTATATTTTTTTCTGATTTTGTGAGAAAGTCATGTGAGAAAGCTAGTGCATGCTTCCTCTGAGTCATGTGAAGCACCACTGCAACTTTGAACTTCCGCTCACACAACACCATTAGACAGGACAATGCGCATGGAGGAGAACAATCCTGTTACATCAGTTATGAGACACCCATGCTGGCAGGCAAAACACTAAGTGATGATGGAGAGCTGTCTTATCCACCCAGAAAAAAAGGCCAATTGTGCTTTCTTGGATACCTGCAGAGGTGGACAGTAACTAAGTACATTTACTTGAGTACTGTACTTAAGTACAGTTTTTGAGTATCTGTACTTTACT
>JBBPCY010000037.1:12477758-12503275 GCA_037974405.1 Brachyalestes nurse
TACATAACGTTTGTGTGTGTGTGTGTGTGTGTATGTGTGTAGTGAGAACTGCAGAGGGAGAACTGAAGCTGTACTGTAAAGGTGCAGACGTTGTGATTCTGGAGCGATTGAGAAAGGACAGTCCACATCAGGAGAGCACAGAGCAGGGCCTGGAGGTCAGCTCACATCCCACACCCATCGTTACAGATTTGAGTCAGCTTTTGTATGTCAAGAACATTTTAGAAATGATGCATGTTGTTTTACCATTTCCCAGTACTAAATGAGATTAGCTTGCGGTTGTTTGTGTGTGTGTGTGTGTGTGTGTGTGTGTGTGTATGTGGGGGGGACAGATCTTTGCCCAGAGTTGCTTGAGGACTCTGTGTGTGGCTGTTCGATATGTGACTGAAACACAATGGACAGAGTGGAGCCACGCCCTTAATCAGGCTGCCATGGCAACCAGTCACCAAGAGACCATCCTGGAAGATCTGTATGAACTCATGGAAAAAGATCTAACGGTATAGACCTTTTGTTTAACATTTATCACTTCTTACTGCTGGTCTTCCAGGTTACCCCGTCCTCACTTTTTGAAGTGTCCCTGCTCTAACACTTGTTTTTAATTAGTTTAATTAGTTATTAATTAGCTGACTGGTTTGATTGGCCGTGTTAGAGCTGGGTAAACAACAGTATGTGCGAGCCATGGATACTCCTGCACCAGAACTGGATTAAAATAGTATTTACATACAGAGCAGAGCTGCTTTTCTTTGGTCCTGGAGGGCCTCTGTCCAGCACAGTTTAGTGATTTCCTTCCTCTAACACACTTTCAGGACCACCTTTTTTACATAGCTATGTTTTCAGGACCAGCATTTCATAGATATGTTTATTTAGGTGTGTATCTATGAAATGCAATGTTCAGAGGTGTGTTAGAGGGAGGAAATCACTAACCAGTGCTGGACAGAGGCCTTCTAGGGCCAAAGCTGAGCACCTCTGCTCTATGCACTATATGGACTAAAGTATTGGGACACCTGACCATTGCTCCACAGAGCCTTTAATGACATTGCATTTTAAATACATACAATTTAACATAAGAATTGATTCCCCTTTGCAGCTATAACAGCTTCTGCTCTGCTTAGAAGGCTTTCCACAAGATTTTGGAGTGTCTGTGGGAATTTGTGACCATTCATTCTGTAGAGCTTTTATGAGGCCAGGCACTGATGTGCGACAAAAAGACCACTTAACTTTATGTGCTTTGCTCACTCTGCCTTCTCCTTCTGAACAAACTTTGTACAAGCTGAGCAGCAACAAATGAGACTGTTGACGTGTGACACAGTAACTGAATGTGCCTAGAGCTGGACGAAATCTACATTTTCAATACCTTCATACTGTCGACATTACCTGAGACATTAATACTAAACCTGTTGTGTAGGTATTTGGGTCTGTCTTTGCTAAGCTAATGATACTTTAATTATCAGGATAACCCTGACACTTCATCCCATATTAACAAGACAGACAAATTCCTTCCAAATGACAATACAGAACCACCCCTGGTTTAAAAACCAGTCTAGCTGCAGTAGTAGTTAATATTAAAGTTATGTAGCTCTGAAACTGACAAGTTTAGGCCCACAGGAAGAGGTTAAGGGATTGATGAGACTGATGTTTTTAAGATGCTCGGCGTGACAGCCATTGAAGATCGTCTGCAGGAAGGTGTCCCTGAGACCATCTCCAGCCTCCGGCAGGCAGGAGTAAAGGTGTGGGTGCTGACTGGAGATAAAACAGGTACTGTGCTTCCAGCTCTGGCATATCATAGCTTTATATGTGATGGGCTAAAGCCTGACTCTTCCCTTTCTCTACATACGCATAGAAACTGCAGTGAATGTGGGTTATGCCTGTAAACTGATGGATGCTGATACGAGATTGCTCCAAGGCAATGAACTGAGGTCAGATCTCACTCTACACATGTTTGGATTCATAAACAAACACAACGTTTAAAACTGAAGCTTTACTCAACTTTTTATTACTATTATTCTTATTGTGTTGTATTTGTTGTTTGTTGTTTCTATCAATAACAATAGTAATGTATTTATAATATTACATGTGTTTAATGTATTATCATTACTACTATTGTACTACTACTACTACTACTGCCATGTATAAAATGCATTATTATTTTTATTATTATTAGTAGTAGTATTATTAGTATTAGTATTATTATTAGTAGTAGTATTATTATTATTATCCAGTGTGGCTGTGCACTAATGGTTAATTGGCTTTGCAGTAATGGTTAATGTCAAATTCAGACAGCTTCTCCAGTCTCCCACACCAGAACTTTGCTTGCAGAAGGATAAGGACTCTCTTGTGTGGAGCACAGATAAAGTATCACAGAGGAGTAAAGCTGCCATCGTTGTTGATGGATTTGAGCTTGTGAGTATTTGATTTTCTTAAGGAGGCCTGCATAAGAAAATCTTTACTGGGCTGTTTTTTTAGCTGCTTGTATAAGGAAACACAAGGTCCAGCCTGCGCTTAACTGAGTTCCCATTAAAAAGGATCAATGGTTTAGGAGCATAAGTAAACACCCTCTGGACTGTGGAATCAGTACTCAGTCATGTGGATAGCTTAAGATTGATTGTGTCTGATATTACGTCATGCCCAGAATAAACTCTGTTACCTCTTTTTTTGTCCTTACGACAATGTTTTTACAGGCAGAAGTGACCAAGACACCTGAGATGGGTGCCAGGTTTGTGTCTCTGGCCAGTGAATGCCAGTCGGTGCTGTGCTGCCGGGTTACTCCAGGACAGAAGGCAGAGGTGGTAGAGCTGGTCAAGAAGTATTCCTCCTCCATCACCATGGCGATAGGAGACGGTGCCAATGATGTGAATATGATTAAGAGTAAGAGTCACATGTAACAAAACACTAAAGTACCTTGTAACCTTGTATCTTTTACCATTGATTATTTATCAGAAATTAGAATGTTTTATTGTTACATTAACAAAAATTGTTTCCCTCTAATATCAAATAAATTTTCAAAAGCTAAGTTTTTCTTACAGTGCCAATGATTTCCTAGTTGTTTTTTTTCTTAATGTCTTGAAATAAACAACAGAGAGTTTTACCATTTTGAAAGCTCTAAAATTATGGCTAAGCTGAAGAAAAAATAAAAAAGTTTCAGACTATTTTGGCCTTTGTACAAAACATCTCTTTTTTTACATTAGACTTTAATGGGAGTACATGACTCTTAGGTGGTTTTGATCGAAGTATTACAGGCTTTTGCACATTTAAGTGACATTTATGAACTTGATAGGGTGGCTACAAATGAAGTGAACTGAATACTAAGAAATTCAGACATTTGTCAATATTTCAAATCTTCTACTTTTCACTGAAATTGTTATGCTGATAGTGAAAAAATATGTATTGCATTCAAAAGAAATATAAAGAAAACTTTCAGTATTGGTCCCAGACATCTGGAACCCAATGTCAATTAAACCAAATAGTGACCCAAATCTTGAACAGTGTTCCATTTTCTCTCTCTCTCTCTCACCTTCCCCCAAACCCTTTTCTTTCTCTCTTTTTTCCAAAGCTGCACATATAGGGGTGGGCTTGTGTGGTGTGGAAGGTGGTCAGGCAGTACAGAATGCAGACTTTGCCCTGGCCCAGTTTAGCTTCCTGCGCAGGCTGCTGCTGGTCCACGGCCGCTGGTCTTACCGCCGCATCTGCATCTTTCTGCGCTATTTCCTCTACAAAACCACCTGCTTTGCTCTTGTACACATCTGGTACAGTTTGTACAATGGCTTCAGTGCACAGGTAAAGTGGCAGCTTCCTCAGAACTGCTTTCAACTGGTAGACTCACTGAATTCAAGTTTTTTATTCTCAAAAGTAGCGGTTCCATAATGGTTTGTGACTTGAGAAGAAAAAAATATTCTTCATACATGCTGTTCACACATTTCTCCATTAGACAAATCCCTTAGCATGAGAAACAAAACCTAATAGAAAGGGTTCAATTGTACAATGTAAATATTGTTAAAGGTTAAAATAAAAGTGTTTCTGGATCATAATTTCACTCCCCAGTTCTTAAGCCTGTTTTGAATTCAGTACATTTACGCATATCCACCTATTCAGCCTGTATCAGTCTGACTGATTCTCACTGAAGTTTTAAATGGTGTTTTAACCTGGACTGCTTTCTGCATGAGGCACAAATAGCTAGTCAATCTGAGCCAGGCTCATTTATATATCAGTCTTAAAAGCATGGTAATAAGAACACCCTGTTTAATTCAAAGGGATAAAGAATGGTTGGAAAATGAAACCCACACACATTATCAGAGGACCTGATATTGTAGAATAAAGACTCTTTCAAGAACCATCAGTTGAAAAGTTTTTCAGGGAACCAACACTGATTTCCATTACCTTGCTACAAATAATTATTGGTACCTTTATCTTAGTAACAGTAATTTATATATGTATATATGTGTGTGTAAGTGTGTGTGTTTGGGTGTATATATATGTATATACACGTATATACACATAAACTCTCATGCACACACCTGCCCTGTTCAAACTATGTCTTCTATGGATTTTCTAAGTGAAAAGAAGTTCACAACCACTATTTATTTTTCTCTGCCATTTCCCCCCAACATTTTAAATTCAGCAAATTAACACCAAGCTGTGTGTTAAATAGTACATAAATGTGTTCTCTGTACATGATGTGTACTTGTACTTATATGTGTACTGCAAAACCTGTCTTTGACCAGGTGTGCCAAAACCTTTGTGTACGCTGTAGGACAAGTAGAGAAATAGGAATTAAGGATGTAATTAAAAGACTAAAGGAAAACATTTTGTATTGCATATTGATCTTCACTCAGCCTATGTATGAGAGCTGGTTCATCGCCCTCTACACCATCATGTATACGTCCCTGCCTGTTCAGTGTCTGGGCATTTTTGACCAGGTGAGCAAAATGGCTTATCAGATGAGAAATTTACAGCAGGTATTTTTACACTGGCTTACATGAAAATGTGTCCTGGGACAGGACATGAGCGCCGAGAGCTCTCTTCACTGGCCGGAGGTCTACTCGGCTGGACAGAAGCAGGAGTTTTTCAACACTCGAATTCTGTGTGCCACGCTGCTCAATTCCATCTACACCTCCATCATCCTCTTCTTCTTCCCCATGGGAGTCCTCCAGGACACAGACGTGGACTATCAGACGTTAGCCGTTACTGTGGAAATGTCAGTTGTGTTCACAGTTACTCTTGAGGTACCTTCACCTGTTTAGTTAAATATTGCATTTTTTTACTAGGAATGTAAATGTTGGCATATACATAGTAAGCCAGTATTGCAGAGGGCTTATCCCTTGTTGCATGGGTGCCAGAAGCAAGAGGGGACTCCCCCCCTGCTATTATGGTTCCGGTGCCCATGCCTTGTGACTTTTTATGGTTATCCACTACAGTTGAATGCAATGCAGTCTTCCATCTTTGTGTCTCCTAGCTCATTTTACAGACCAAGTCCTGGACCAAGTACAATGTTGCTGCAGTGCTGCTGAGCTTGGTGTTGTTCTTTGTGTCCACTGTGGTTCTTCATGGCCCTCGTCTGTTTATGGCTTTCCCTCATGACTACCTCTTCTATGGTATCCTCTTCATTTCCTTGTCCATAAGATCAGAATTCCATTGGTTTTCTAGGTGGATCAGTTTGTGTGCAGATGTGAAAAGATGGTCTGTTCTTTTTTGTGCTGTCAGGAGCATCGTTTAATGCCTTTGTTAACCCTGTGGTGTGGCTGGCTGTGTTTCTGACCACCTGTACTGCCATCCTCCCCTCAATTACAGTGCGAGCCCTAAATGTGGTGCTAGCACATCCCAACAAACACAGAGTGAGAACCCATTTCATCATATATGATATGATTTTTTTAAAGAAAAGGCTTATGTAAATTTTTGATACGTGAATACCTTTGATATTGTCTTCTGCATGTAAAATAGCCACCAATAAGTGTGTTAGGTGTTTTATACATTAGCTGTTAAATATATCTTCTCAAAGTAATTTTTGGACATTCATTTCTTAAGAACTTCATACTTGATGCTATTCATCTTTCTCATTCTGGACACATCTAAAAGTGCTGACATTTTTTATAGTTTCTTTGCACCTCTGGTCACATAACTTATTTTGTTGATATTTTTGAAGTGATAATAAATCCTCTAAATCGTCTACAGAGAACAGAAAGAGACTTGGCATTTTCCTGCAAATTTTAGAGCACAATTTTAATTCGACATACTGCAAAACTTGCACAGGCTGTCCAAAATTGTGCATGAATATCAGGAAGAAGGGGGTTATCTGAACTGATCTGTACTGTGCACTGATTTTCTTTTTTTCACTCAATCAACAAAACAATTTGCCAAAACCTTTGCATATTATGTAACATTAAATTTCATGTAATTTCATGTAAAACACTGATTCCACAGTTTTTAACAGATTCCAGACTTTTTAATGGCAGTGAATGCCTGTCACAACCTTTATCATGCAATACGAATGTTTTTTTTTATTATTATTGTTCCTATGTGTTATTCTTTTACTGTGTTTCAGGTTCACTCCTCAATGGAGCCAGTGGAACTGCAGTCATGGTTCAGGAGAGATGTTCCTCGCCGACGTTCATCTTACGCAATGTCCCAGGGAAAAGGCTTTGGAAGACTGATGACTTTGGGGACTGGGCTCCATTCTACAACGCCCTCTCAGGACGGGAGAGTAACAGCGTCCACTGTAAGGGCAGACTCTCCACGAGTAGCACAAAGAGAAGCTACTGATAGTGTGAAGCACAATGAAAACACAACTGAAGACCTTCAGCATGGTATTGCCTTGCACAGGACAAAATAGATTAATGGGTTTATAGAAAATTCCAAGCTAAAAAGGATTGTCAATCAGGTTTTCAATTCCTGTTTGACTGCAATGTAGTCAACTGGGAACAACTCATCTACATGGGAGGTCTGCTTTTGGCATTATATTCATTTAGTTTTCAGTCTGTGACTGATAGGGGCTAGAGTAAGCCTGAAGAAGCAGTCGTGCCCCAGCAGTGCGAGAAGTATTTAATATAGCTGAAAAGTATGTAATAAGCACTCTGAACTGAAACTTGGCTCAGTTACTTAAGTTACTTGCACTGCTTGAATTCCCTCATCCATGTGTTCTCAGGTTTGTAGGAGCATAGAGCTTCTTCTTGCATCAGCAATGGACGGTACATGATTTCAGTTTAATAACTGAAACACCTGTTGAAATAACTCAAACTAGAGTTTAAAACCACACAGAAGTTTGTATCTTTGACTGTAATTCAACTTTTTATATGTATGTTACAAATAAATATTTCACACAAGCCTTTTATACATATTAGACAGAAATCGGTTTCCTTCACTTTTTCAGTATTTACATGAGTGAAACTTCCACAAAAAAGAAAACGCCTGAATAGCAACAGTTTTACAATTGATTTTATTCAGTCATTTACTTCAAAACACGCAATTTACCCATATTTCCTTTTTTATTCTGTAACAGTTATTACTCCAATTTTTCCTCTTTCTGAAGAGTCTCCATTAGCTCTAAACAAAAGGGTACCCTACATTCTCTCTGGCTCCCCCTGTAGGATGGGAGGTAGAAAGAGGCCCTCAAAAACACCTCCCTGAGGCCCACAGGTAAGAGTGTGTGAAAACACACGGCACACATTCGGCCTGTTGTCACTGCAGAGAAGTCACAGTAATGTTGCAGTGCAGTGATCAGTTTGTGGGATCTATTATATAATCTTTGGTTGAGGAGAAATGCTCTAAAGTCCTGTAGTGCCTTGACCCTGCCTTTGCTTTTAACCATGTCATTACTGATTCTGGTCCAAAAATGACAGGACTTCAGGCTGAGCTTTGGGTCTGGGTGACTGGAGTGCAAGGACCAGAAATTGCCCTTGTGTGTGGACTTTAAAATTGTTGGGGGTCAGGATTTTTTTGCATAGATCTCTGTGCAAAGCCAACCAGCCTCAGCAACTCTTTGGTAATTATTGTTTATATGGTGTCAGTAGCATGCCCTGTGATATGTTTTCACCAAATACTACTGGAAATGTACACCTTTTAGGAAAGGTTCTTTAGTATAGCTAGTGGTTGTATATGTAGAATCATGGCAACATGGCAAAATTTGAATGGTTCTTTGCATGATTAAATGGCTCTTTAAAAAAAAAAACTTTTGAAAATGGGTTCTATGTAGCACCTAAAATGGTTCTGCTAATATTCCAAGGTAAAGAACCCTTTTTTGATACTATATAGAAACCTTTTTGATAAGAGTGTACACTTAGGGTTCTGGGCCAGTGTTAAATTTGTACATAAATTTACATTATTTGAAGGTATGGTTCCTCAAGCTTTTAAAAAGATTGTTCATGCTTGCGCATCTCAGTTACAAAAATATTTCTTTCAAGAATCACCCACTGGAAGGGTCTTCAGAGAGGAGACTTTTTATGTCATCACACCATAGAACCCTATTTGGCACCATTTTTGAAAAAGTGAAAATCTCAATAAAGTATTAAAGCATCTAGAGAATGATTGAGATAAGTGAGTTCTCATACTTAGCCAAAAAGAGTACAACCGTGATATAAACAAGCTAGAGGAGATCTTTGAGAGCCTCTTTCCTCCATTCCCCCCTTCCATTTCCTCCTCCCAGCCTGTCCCCTCCATCTTCCTTCCTAGTTTTGAAACTGATTGTCTTCTACCATCACAAAAGACACTTAGTTCTTGATTGATTGACAGGTTACAGAAGAGAGAGACCACAGTGTGACTGGGGGCTCAGTCTACGATCAGGCCTGGAGGGACACAAACACGCTGCTTGTAGATGAAAGAGCATTTCTGGTTGGAGGGGTCCATTGCCAAGGACTGTCACTCGTGCTGCAGGTTTGCATGAATTGCTTTGCAACCCAAATCGAGAGAGTGCCACATGTGAAGAAGCACAGCCCAGTGATTACAATTCAGAGGATGACGAGTCACACATACACAGGGATGATGCCGTCAACTAAGCTTAGCCCCCATGAGAAATTCATCGTACTCCACTGGAACAATTTCTACGTGTAAAAGAAAGGGGAGAGGGTTGCAACAATACATGCACACAACCAGTGGAAAATCAACAGTGACTCTAGAAACTCTAGAAAAATCTAGAAACAAAGACCCCTCCAACATCCAAATCCCGACCACCCCCACCCTCAACCAAACCCCAACCCTTCCCAACCCAGCCTTTTCAACCTCCTCCAAAGTGCAGGTGAGTCCTGCTTTAGTCTATACAGTATACAACATCCATGCAGAAAGAAAGGTCATGCTGCCATCTAAATGGATGGAGCTTGTTTTTTTTTTTTTACTTTATCGTTTAACTTAATGTTTGGGGGATTTGGACACTACTGGGAGTTTTTTAGAGGGTGGGAGTATTCAAAAGGACGAAAAGAAGAAAAAAAAACACTGATTAAAGTTGAAAATGGTTGATATTCCACCTACATTGTAGCTCCCGAATACAGTTGAATCAGAAATGTAGTTTTCTTTTTTTTTTCTTTTCTCCAGATCCACTCAGACATGTCTGTTTTACATCTCCCATGGAAACATTCAAAATGTCTTTTTTTTTTCTTCAAAAAAGGTTAATGCCATCACAAAATGACAAGAACACGCACAGGAGAAAAAAAGGAAACAAACGAACCAAACGAGGAAAATAAAATCAACAGTATAAAGCTTCAAGTCACAAGTTCAAAAGCTATTATTAGTCATAGTGGTCTAATCATTATTAGCTTAATCTAAATTACATAAACTTTACAGAAAACGTTTGAGGTATTTCAGAATTAATTGTCAACACCTGCCTGCCAAGTCCTAGTGTTTACCATGGAGAAAGGGAAGAGAGGGACTACAGGTGCACTATTCTGTCATTCTGAAACTGGCCCCTTCAGCCTGATCTTTATGGGTGACTTAATAAGAAAAGTAATGGACTGATTAGGTGGCAATAAGGTGTTAAACCAAATGTCCCCTTAACTCCTGTATTTAGATGACTTCAAGATGATACAGATGCTTTAAAAATGGCCAAAAATATTTGAGTGCTAAAGAAAAATGTACAAAATTTAATATGTCATTACTTAATGACTACTGATGCTAGATGCTTTAAATGTTTCAAATGAGATATATTTCATGCTTTAATACCAACTTCATATTAGGTTTAATTATTCATTGAAATGATAAATTATCAGTACACTGTCTTAAAGTCACTATGAAAAGATTAATAAAGCTAATAAATACCAAAAATGCATCATTTTAGCAAGACATAAAGTATCACGCAATGTGTCTTTTCCTTGTTTTGGTAATTGAACACTTTATACCAAAATAATATCTTTAAAAAAATCCCCATCTAGCATCAACAGTTTACTGATGTCATATTAAATTGTACCTTTTTCCCCACACCTACTTTTTAGGTCTTTTTAAGCTTTTAACTTTTATACATCATCTACTTTGCTCACAAGTCTTGAACAAATGTTAGATGGTCAGTCAGGGGATTGTTTGGGATTTCACATAGATTCACATTCACATAGATTTCCCATCTACCCAAAATGACAAATTTGTCATCCAGACCAAAAGATTACAATAAACTAGCTGTCACCCTTTACAGATTAATGGCTAGAAATGTTAACTGGCCATTTGTAAGAACAAGATGGAGCATGAAGCAAGTGAAGGACATTTAAGTATGCCAGCACGAAAAAGATGGAGAAAGATATAAACATTTTTAGATACTGTAAGATAATTCACCAAGAGTAAGAGGTCCTACTAACTCCATGTGTCTCATAACTTTCTATCTGGTTTACAACAGCTTTTGGCCAACTTGTGATTTTATTTTACTTTCGCCAACTCTGCTTCCTCTGGTTTGAGGCATCTAGTTCAAAGCTCTCTGTTTCTTTTAACAATTTTCTGTTGTGATTTTTTTCAGTGTTCAAGAACATTGTCTTGCTGCAAGACTGTTTTAGGTTTGACATACATCTAAATGTTCTGTGTAAGAATCTGTATTCAGTCAGTGGTTATTGTGCTTAGAGGTAATTCTTGGTTTGAACCAAACATGATCTCCAGTATTTAGGTTTTAAGCTCTTTCTTCCTGACCTCCCATCTTTCTGGGCAGTCTCTTTCTGACTCAAGTACTCAATTATTTTAACACTGACTGAGACTAGAGATACCTTTAAAGGAGCTTATAGATTTCTTTGAACATCGTTAGATTACCACATGGACTGATTTTGGGGAAACAGCCCATGCTTTGTAGATGGGCAATAATCATCGATCCTCTGCTCGTAGAAGATCCATAGTACTGTAAAATAACTGACCTGAAATACCTTTGAAATAACACTAAAATCCATTTCAGACACATGGGTATGAACCATCTTCTAAGTGCTCTATTGATCTTTGCAAAGTTACTCTATACTTGTGGACTAAGTAGGCCAAGATTCTAGACCGAGCTACACCAAGTATCTAAAGTTTTAATTAGTAATTACACTGACTTCTATTTGTTAGATTAGGCCTCCTTAATAAGGCATTCAAACAATTTTTTAATTCTGCATAATGATTTAAAATCATTGAGAGTGGTTTAAGGTGAAATACAGCAAAATGTGTTATGTATAAAATCTGGCAAAACCAATGGTTGTGGTGTCTACTAAAAATACACTCTATTTACTATGCAAAATGACCAGTGATCCTACACAAGTTTTTATATGTAATTCTGATAATGGCAAAGAAATAGTAAACCAAAAAATGGTAATAACGGTAAACCTGTGCGTACCTCTCCGCCATGAATGTAATAAGAATGTTTTAGTTTCAAAACGATCATAAAACAATGTCTCTGTCAGTATGCAGTGTATCTTTTAGATTTTCTTGTAATATCTTTAAGAAGCATTAAACACTGTGGACCTCTGGTTCCTATCACCACCACAATGAATTCTTCTTTGGTAAGTTTCTCTCGAATGTAGAGTTTTACATCAAACCACCCTAAATGACTTTGTTTACATCTTTACAATTTAAATATGCAGACTTTTGAAAATGGGTGGAATTCCTATCTACTTCTAGCATTGATCTCTGATATTTAATTGATTTAACCACAAAAGTTGTTTCTGTAGAAGCACATTATCTGTCAATGCACATAATTTGTTTATCTTTCTCCATCCCTCTGTGCTCTCATCCTGTATGTATTTTAGTGTGTGTGTGTGTGTGTGTGTGTTTGTGTACACATGTGCTTGTGTATTCCAGCGTAGTCCCACCCGTGGTTGAAGGAAAAAGGCACTCAACTCTAATCTGCATAGAAGCCACCTCCCTCAATGTGGCACTATGCAGTCTGACTGCGCTGTCTAGAAGTGTGTATGTGTGTATGTGTGGTGCATGTGTGGTAGCTTTTACCAGACCAGTGTTCTATACCTCATCCATGGCAACACAGAACTAGCAGGCTGAAAAATCTTTGGTATCAGTGGCTGTTTCACAAACCACCCAGCTAAAGTGAGGTAGCCACAGTGGTTCTCACTACAAACGAAAGGTCATTTCATTTTTTTGTCAGGTAATGTACATAGAGAGTCCTACTGATTTGCACCAAACATCTCCTCTCTAAATGCTAGGAACTCAATGCTCAGAGCACGTTGAGTTCAAGTCCCTTGGTACGTTTAGCTAACCTTGCAACGTGTCCAGCAATGCTACACGGCTGCACCCTTCAAGCTTGAACCCACACCATTGCTGTGAGGATGGGGTTCTTGCCTGAAATCTCCAAACTGAGATGAATGTGGAGAACTTTTTGAAAAAGGCTGTTTTCTTCTGCCTTAGTTTTTTACGCTGATGGAGAGGATGCGCCATCCTTTTCTCCCAGAAGTCCACTTTTCACAAGAGTTCCTCCCTCCACCAGCTGTGGCAGTTCCCATTGTAGAGCAGTCCATTAAGTTCTCCTCAGTCTTTTCATCTTGACATTGTCAAATTTGTCAACAAGGTGCCTTACATATGCACAACAGGTATAGTAAGAAGAAATAGAAACGTTATGTCTATGGTACCAATTACCCGCATCAGTATTACAAAGTTGAAGAGGGGGATGGTTCGGGTGAGGATGGGGGATGGGGCTGCAGGGTTGGATTTTGAGAGTATGGGGAGAGAGGTAGAGAAATAAAGCTGGACTGGTACAATCTTTTGTAGCTATAGTTGTGTTGGAGTTTCTTCCTTTGATTGATTTTGCAAACCTAGCATTATTTTGTTGTAAAAATGGTTTCATCTTTTTGATTGTTGATTTCTTTGGCATATCTTGCCTATATATTGGGGCAGCGCCAGCTAAAGCTGTGTAGGTGTGGTAAGATTTTCTCAGTTTCTCAGATTGTATTAAGGCAAATATTATTGGCACTCATTTTTTTGTTTGACCTTTAAATGTTGTAGTTTACCACTCCATCATTTGAGTAAACACAACTGAAGATTTGATTTGTCAAAAGGATTTGAATGTTGTGGTTCCAACAAGCCTCCTTACTCAACTGTTCTATTGTGAATATCATAATTATCAAGACTTAGCAAGGATTGAGTTATTACTATGCAGCCACTGTTTGTGGGAAGCTGTAACAAATTTTTTTTATCTGGCTGCTTTATCATAATTTGACATCTTTCTTGGAGTTAAAAACAAACAAAACAATTTGGCTGAATTTTTGTCATTGTGAAAGGTTGGCTGCCTCTCTCCTGGAAACCAGTTTCTGTATAGTGATGCACCCTTATGACCAGCAGGTGGCACTGTGGTCCTGTGCATACTGGATGATGGCTGCAAACTCTTTGTGCACTGGATGACTTGGTTGTCATGTGCTGATTATAAGAGACCTGGCTTGCCATGTTAGCGAACCTCCTTGATGCAAGTAATGCGTTTTCGGCTCATTGTCGACAGGAGCAAAAGTCCCTCCACAGGCCTCCATCTCCATCTGTGCAAAATAAACTGAGATGTCAGACCTGTGAGAGCTTGGCCGGGGAAAGTGCATTATGTTTCACCTTCACTGGAGGTCAAGGCGTCTGCATCGATCTCGTCTCTTTCATTAGCATAGCGTATGATCTGAGAGGTGCTATGAAACGGCCATTAGGTAATGGCGACAGTGTACTGGAGAAGGACAGTGGAAGAGGTGGCTTTCTTTAGAAAGCCTTGAATAGACAATAAGCCTTCTGTGCTATGTATTGCTGCCCTTTTTTCATGTTTAGCTTTGGCCTACTTGTCCACAAACTTGAAAACCGAGCTGCACAGATCGAAGCTAACAAAGAAGAGTAGCTAGCCTACGCTAAAGGGGCACCACTTAAGTAGGGAGGCTACTTGAGGCTCCAAAATGCCTCAATATACAGGCATCAATCAAAGCCTGTCCCCTGGTGCTGGATAGTCCAGATTTCTGGCCTATTTCCTAACAGTCCAGTTGAAGTGAAGAGATTGCATTGATGTGAAACGTTGCCATGGTGGCAGCGGTGAGATTGATTGGCACGCTAATCTGGGTGGCGCCTGAGGGGATTGGGACCTCATGGCCTCCAGGCTCCCTGGGGAGAGGAAGCCAGACCCCCTCAGGCTTTTGAAAAGGTGGGTGCGGAGGTGCCCGGCTGCCCAGGGCTGTGGCTGTGCTGGTGCTCATCATGCCAGCGGTCAACACAGCGGCGCCGTGCATTCATGAAGAAGTTGCTCACTGTGTTAAGCTCCAGACCCAACTGCTGTGCGATCGTCACCTGCATTTCCTTGCTAGGCCGCTTGTTTTCCTTGAAAATGGCGATGAGCGTCCGTCTCTGCAGGTCAGTGAAGACTAGTCGCTGCTTCTTGGGTGCTGAGTTGCGCTCCTTCAGCTGCTCTTGCTCCTTGCGCTTGCAGGCTGCAGCAGAAAGACAAAATGTAAGTTGAGTTGAGTATTGTTTCCCAACCCTGATCCTGGAGGCCATCCTGCTCTTCACATTTTAGCATTTTCATTCTCCCAACACACCTGATTCAGCTAAACAGCTGATTTACAGACCTTTTCTAGGTTGAAGTGGGTGTTTAAGAGCAGGTAAAAAACCCAAATGTGCAGAGCAGGGGCCTCCAGGACCATGTTTAGGCTCAATTCTTTTATCACAGCTACCGCTAAGGGGAGACTAAGTAAGTCTTGAGACTGAACTGATACTGAGCAGATGTGTCAAATGATTTCAAGACATTTGACCTCCTGCACTAAACTGTACTCTCCTGATTTGCTGTTTTACTCGCATCTATTTTCACAAATTTACCTTCTGAACCTCAGTACCACAACAGATTCCAAACATGTTTGAGGCAATAAAAGTTAGGAGGGAGAACAGGGTAGAGAGAGGATACCTAAAGGTCAATGATGGCCAAAACCTGTCAAAGGTAAGAATCCGGTTGTGAGAAACCTGAACATTTTGAACCCAAGTTTGTGAATTGCTGGGTTCTGTTGGATTCGGACAAATACATAAAAGGTCTAAGAGGAGCAGACACTCTGATCAAGGAGCGAAGGAGAGGGGAGGGGGCTGGCAGGGGGCAAAGGAGGGAAGGTGTGAAGGGGAGGGCAGTAGGAGACAAAAGGAAAGCAGCAGAAAACTCATTAGCCCCTTTGTTTACGCGACACACAGCAACGCGCCCATTTCGGCACCAGTTCCACTGATTAGCTGCTCGTGTTGAGCAGAAATTTTTTCAGCCTCTGCTGTTTGGCCACGGATTAAAAGTGATTTAAGACAAATCCATTGTACCTCCCCAGAGGGCAAAAATCATCCCTTTAAAAAGAGAGCAGACAGGGAGCTGGCCAGGGGTGAGCACTTCAGACTGGTCGTTAGAGACACTGCTGTTTTGATTCAATATTAATGCAGTTTGGGCTCGCAGTGGGAGAGAGAGTGACTGGTGTACAAAAGCAGCAAAAGCAGGCGCTTTGTGTGCATGTGTATGTGAGTGTATGCATGTGTGTGAGGGAGGGAGAAAAGCATAAGGGAGATATTGACCCGTGCTTCAGTGTGTGGATGAGGTGGGGGTTGTCCATGGGGACTGAAGGCTGGATCTCCCTCCAGCAGGTTATGCAGTCTGTGACTTCAAACGGAGGCCACTGGAGGGCTATCTGACGCACTGAGAGCGAGGGGATATTTATAACTGCCTTTTGCCCCATCCACCCCAAACCCAATGCATTCATACACACGCTGGCAGTATGAATATAATGGCTCAGTGCGGTAGCATCACAGAGGGAGGATTCAAGGTAAGATTCAAGGTCTCTGTTGACCATGAAGATAAGGTTAGTAGGGCTGCAACTAAACAATCATTTCTGTTATCTATTAATCTACTGGCTACAGTTTGATTAATTAGCCATTCCTCTCACTTAGCTTCAGCCATCATTCTAAAGTTCCTTCTGTGCAACAAGCCATTTCTTATTTTATGAGGCAACAAAACAATACAAAGCAATACATTTGCCCCAATACTTCCTGTAGTGTACTTCAGTCGGTTAGAATGATGAATTTATTATAGGAAGATTACAACGTGTATTTACTACAGATATGACGACATAATTCTGTAATTAGAATTGTTGATGACTGTTTGACCATATAAACTAGTATTTGCAGTCCTAATGTTAGGAAGCATTGGACTGTACATATCACACACATCTTTCTTCTAATTCCCATCGCCTAATATATCATAATAATTATAAAGGTTCTCTTAATTGTCTTATTAATGTGGGACATTAAGTCATAATTAGTATCTCATAAGACTATTCATTATTCATTTTTTTAAATAATTATGATAGATTAGGTTGTAATTATGTGAAACTTTCTAAATTGCTCATTTTTTTCTTCCAAGAGGCAGACATGGGGTCCAATATGAAGCAAATTTGACAGAGCATTCACTTCTCTGAGTTCATCATTCATTAGCATGGTCATTCTAGTCCTTCTGCCATGTGCTGTGTCTGTCTTTAATGTGCAGAAATTTCTCATCAGTTGAAAAAACATTCCTCTTTCTGTCTGTCTCTCTTTCTTTCTCTTTCGGTCTGTCTATTTCTTTCTCTCTATCTCTTTCTTTCTCTCTATCTATCTCTCTCTCTCTGTCTCTCTCTCTCTGTAGTTGCTGGAGCTAAACTGTGGGTCCGTGTATCTAATTACAGAGAGTTGGAGTGCATTGATCACGTCACCTCTCACAGTCAAATCAGTTTACCACAGGCGTCTAACCTCCTGGACCACATCCATCATGTTCATATTCCTCATTGGTTTTACCGCTATGCACATACACACACACACACTGCATCTCTCTACTCACTTAAACATTTACAGTCTTGGGACAGCACTAATCATTTTTGCATTGCATTACTTCTTACATGATGTTTCCTTGCACTGCTCAAAAAAACATTTAGTGTCATTTTCCTGAAGAATGAAAGCATGAATGTACTTGAATGTGCATTTTTCAACCTAGCCTGTATCTGCTGCGTCTTTACCATAACACAGATTACTTCTGAAAAACTAGCCAACTCTGTGAAAGGACAAATTGCATATAGATTTATTTTTTAATACAAATATTTCTGACAATTAAAAAAAAAACATAAACATATGTTTGGGATAGCATTAACTGATGGTATTCAACAACAGCCCAATGGCCTCTATTACATCTGTATACACTGCTTTTCAGTGTGCAGTGAAACATACGAGAATTATTGTATACAGGCTTCGTATGCAGTGTGTGACATTTAAGTTGAGGTGTTTCTTTAATCCGGCCATTGCATGTGGGCTTGCACCCTGTGTGTTAACATTTTTTCTGCTCTATCACTACATCACACAACTCAACCACTTTCATTTATATGCTTATCTTAAAATGCACTGAATTGTACATAATTTTACACACACACACACACATAATAGGTACACTCGTGTGTGAACACCGTGAATATGTGCCTGGTACACTTTGGAGTACATCATGTATAAATTAAATACATATGACATGTATAGAACTCTTAGACAAATATAAGGGCATATATGGACACGCTCCTTGTGTCCATACTGGGTGTTAGAGCAGAAAGAACATTAAGCTGTGGGCTGCAGGGAGCACGCCTGCAGGCCCGGTTTGCTCCATGATGACCTACTCTCGCCGGCAGGTGTCGCTGCTGTTATTCCCTGGTGTGAACGAGGGGATTTAGTGATCGATAGTGATCGAGCAGTGGGGAAAGGAGGCCTGATTACTGAAGCAAGCGCGCCAGAGAAAGCAAAAGGAAAAAATCGATGCGCACAGACTTCAGAGCTACATTACAGACGGAACTGTACGAGAAAAGGAACAAAACGTATAGAGGAGGCAAAATATGTTAACTGGTTACAGCAGAATCAGTAAAAACAAGCAGCCTGTGATATGGGATAAATTAGTAAGTGGATGATATATATAGTTAAAATGGGGTCAGAAACTGATGTAAAGACATGAAGAAATTAGAATCGGTAGTAGCCATAAAAATCATGATCAATGTATCCCTGGATCATGAAACAGAAGCTGTTTGATTGGATTTCTCTCTCTCTCTCTCTCTCTCTCTCTCTTTCCGTCACTCTCTCTCTATTCACACAACTACAAAATGTCCTGTGTAACTATGTGCTTAAAGGCCATTCCATACTCTCTGACACTAATTACTCCTCTCATTACATTTTAATATAATTAGGAGGGGTTGGCATGCTCCTAATATACTCGCAACTGGGACAATTACTTTCTCTCAGGTTTGTGGTAATTTTGTCTGACATAGACTAGCCTTAATCAATTAACTTATTTATTGATACATTATGGATTTGTTTGTTAAATTGTTTGTTGTTTGACCTCTTGCTTCTAGAAAAATAAAAAATGATTTTCTTAATACAATCAAAACCTCCAGGCTACTGTCGATCAATGAGGTAACTGTTTTTTGGTTTTATTTGGTAACCATACAGGGTATTTCCACAGATTTGTCATGAGTTTTGTGTCATTTAG
Organism: Brachyalestes nurse; assembly: GCA_037974405.1. Lineage (NCBI taxonomy): Eukaryota > Metazoa > Chordata > Actinopteri > Characiformes > Alestidae > Brachyalestes > Brachyalestes nurse. Next base: position 12,496,651 of record JBBPCY010000037.1, read on the forward strand.
TAGCTTAAATGTATACACAGTTATTCAGAGTGGTTTGATGTGAAATGGTTCTTTGTAGAGAAACTTACCGACTTGGATTTCTTTACAGTGGTGGTGATAGGAACCAGGGTTCGCGATGTCTACAACACAAAAATAGTAATTTTATTCACTATTTGAAATAACCACTAAACCTACACCTGTCTTCTTATATTTTCTGTGTAATGTTGATGATGGTAAAGTAGTGGTAAAAAAGTTTCTTTAGGAACTATTTTGCCTTACACACACCTCTTCACAATAAATGTGTTTTAAAATTATGTTTTAGGTTAAAACCTTTTAATACCACCATACAGGGATGTCTTAGGCCTTGTGTACTGTATTTGTGGTAGGGAGTTTTTAATGCCTGGCTCCAATCACCACCACTGTGAACTGTCTTTAGAATGGAACATTTTAAATTAAACCACTCTGTTACCATATTTATAATCCTTTCTGGGTTTTTTCATAATCTGTTGGACTCTATTGGCTTTAGCCTTGATTTTCACAGCCACAAATGTTACATGGGTTATGACATCATCATCATCCCAAATCTCCATGCCATCCAGATTTTTTAAAAATCCAATTAAATAAATAAATGAATTTGAGCCAGGTCCATGCTCTTGAGCTTTACACAAACTGAGTGGAAAGACCAGTGCAGTCTGCCGCCTGCCAAGAAAAAAGACGTTGCAAATAAACGCTTAAAATTAGGCTTAGCAAATAAATCTGTTTTGTTCCTACTCTGATCATCATGTTACATATAAATGACAATCATGTATCTTTTAAAATAATTATGTGACATGAGCATGTGAACATTTTAAGCAAAACTGAAAAAGGGGAATGGCAAATGGAGGCATGATCTCTATAAAACTGGACAAAACAAACTGACAAGTTGATGTTAAATGCTGAAAGGGGAAGAGTGTTTAAATGTATGTATTTTTTCAGTCTATTCCTTTGAAATCCTCCAAGCTGTTCTGATGTTAAATGTATTCAGAATGCTTCTTAACCTACAGGACAAGCATGTTTTACTGCAGCACCTTGGGATAGCTACAGGGAACTATGAGCGTGACACAAAAGGTCACTGGCCATTACTTAACAACTCTATAGGGACTACTCCTACAGTAAAGCACCATACATCACATTATGCACACTGTGTAACCTGTTTACATATCTGAGGTTGAGTAGGAGGTATACACTGACTCACATTATTAGGAACATCTACCTTGTATCTACACAGTTTTTCATTTTATCAGCTCCGCTTCTCATTTTAGTGTATTTTGTTGTTTATAATTACAGACTGTTAAAAATTTCAGCACTCTTTATCCTATTTTATCAATGGTCATGACCCCCACAGGACTGCAGGTAATACTTGGTGGTGCATAATTTTTGAGGAATTGGGTAAAGAGGGCTAACAAATGCAGAGGACTGCTGTCTGAAGTCACAAGCTACACCATGTACCTATATGGTCAATGGAGCTATTCATGCAAACAATTAATGCAGATACAAGGTAACTGTATCTAATTAGGTGGCTTATTGGTAAAAAAAAATTCCGGATTTCATTGCAGCTTTTTCTTGCAAGCTTTGTGAATGACATCTTATTGTACTTGCCTAGCTCTTATTAATGTATAAGCCCGCTGTATAAGACGCACTTGATAATTTCGTATTATTCTTTGCACTATTACATTTGCACATGCTTTTGAACTAATAAAAAGCATGTCTTGGGAGTCAACCTTTTCAGTTTTATTAGTATTGAGTTTTTATAATTTACCATACTAAATATGAAAGTTGATGCTTTTGGTATTTTCTGACCTTCAGTTTTAGTATCTTTACATACACGGACAGAACATAATTATTATTAGAACCTCCTTTGGTGATCCAGGGTCCTTAAGCTACAGAAAAAATATGACTTCTGTATAGGATTTTTTAAATTACTTTCCCATTTTTAGCCATAGCCAGTTCCACCCACTGTCTAGGGCAAAAGGTTACATGAAGGCAGCCGCCACATCTTTTAGAGCCCTAAAACAGAGATTCCACTATAGACTGTTCATCAGATGTGCAGATATGCATATTATGTTTCAAATCATTTTGCCAATGGGTGATATCATCACAGCCACTACTAGTGTGTTCTCATAGTCTTGGGATACCTGGAAAGTAGTAGGCCTTGAATTTCTGTGTGTTTTTTGCTATCTGTACATTTAGCCCCTACCCAAGGTCTTGAGTGAGTTGGCAGAGAGACTGATTCCACATTTAACACTAGTTACTAATAAGTGTTTTTTTTAATCGAGAAGTGCTATTGCATTTAGAACTCCAAGTGGAATTTTCTCTTGACCATTGTGTTCTTTAATTTACATAGGGCTGTAGCAATCTCTGGATAACAGAAGAACTCATCAGGTCATTTGACACTGGAGGGGTAACTGTGTTTTTTGCGTCAGATTAGGAAATCAGTCCTGTAAGATCAAATCATCCATTGATTTGGGTACCAGTTGTAGAGCACTGTGAATTTCGACATCCAGCAGTCTACATACCCCTTTACTCCAAATACTTATGTAAATCCCAAATATCTCAACATCCTAATATTCCCTTACTATTACTATTACAGCCCTGAATCCCACCACACCTATTTTCACATGAATGAGCCAAATGGACAAGCCTACCTAAATTAAGACTGTACTTACATTTTACAGCCTTCTGCTGCAACAGCCTGAGTGTCTTACTATCTGTTCATGACTCAACAGACTAATTTTTTATCTTTTCCCTTGTTTTGACTTGAATGGTGGCCACTCTTATCAGTGGACCACTAATCATCCAAAGGTCAGTCCTTAGACAGGGCTAGGCTACTTTTGTAGAGTCAGCTGGAAGAAAAAACACAAGTGACGGGAAAAAGGCAAAAATATAGGCTAAACCTGAAAGCTTTACATAAGCAGCTAGTCAGCACCTCATAAACTAAATTCCAGGGCCTATATCCAATTAGACGGTATTGTAGTGTAAGTATATTGTCATGACATCACACCTGGTTATCATCATGGATCAATATGTCAACAATAAAGGCTAAATGTAAATTAAAGGTACTTTAGCCTTACACTTCCAATATATCGTATTGAGAAAAACATGTTTGTTATTGTGCAACCCCAACCTGGTGATAAGTGCAGTTTGTTTTTCGATAAGCGACTGCACTTTGCGAAAAAGCCTAATCTAGTTACGGTAGCACGTTTTTTTACTCCTCATTAACTGAATAACTCAGTGATTTATTGCACCTTTCATACATTACATACGATTATATAAGATAGAAATCCGCTGCTTACAAATGCAAGTCTGTGTGAAATACAAAGAATTGCGCTGTTACAGTTTGCCCCGCTATGTGGGTAGGGAGTAACAGAAGGTGGAGTATATAAAATATGATGGACTTGTAGTGGACATTTCCCTGCTTTATTTTTCATGGATGTCAAGGAAGAAACAAACAGGAAAAACACTGATGCAGAATCTTTAAGTCTATACCAAAACAGGTAACACTGTGTGTGTGTGTGAGTGTGTGTGAGTGTGTGTGTGTGTGTGTGTGTTTGGTGCTTCCCAAACTGCATACTACCACACTAAATAGTACATTAAATAATAGTACAGAACCATTAGAAACGTATTTAGTAATATAGTATGTGAAGAACAAAAGTGCGATGCCACGGCTTGTGTGTATTAGAAATGAGAATCTATTTTTCTTTGGTCAGCCTCCCCTCGTTACATCCCTTAAAACACCCTGTCCTGGTCAGTCATGTCAATCACCTTAAGTTTAATATATATGTACTGATGTACCCTGTAAAATGTAGATATATAAATATACATGGTGAATGATACCACCAGTGTAGCTTATTTCTGACTGGTGAAACTGAGGGTATTACAAATTAGCCCCTCTGCCCCTATACCTCCTCCTAAACGAACTCAAGTGACTGACAATATTGGTCAGATCGTTGACCACACTGTCAGTTCTGATTGCCTATTGCTAAATGGTCTCATTGGCTTTGAGATGAGTCAGAACTTCCACGTGTGGGTTGGTGGCTTTGCCTTGATTGACCCTGTTTGAGCTATTAAGTTGAATTCCCGTTTTCCGAGTTTGGGGGTGGGGTGCAGATGATGAGTCAATCGAGCTGGGAGTTAGTGGTCTCAAAATTCAGCTGTGATAAAACAACTGTTCAGTCTCCCCGCTTGATGACGCAATGCAGTTTAACCCTTTGATGCTCTCCTTCTGGCCCGCTGCTCGCTTTATGATTTGATTTAAAGGTCACCCTCTCCAGAATCGATCCGCTTTGGCGGACGCGCGGCGCATGGCGCGCGGGGATTGATCAGAAATCAGAGCGAGAATGGGCCGCGTTTTTAAGCCATTGTACAAGCAACAGTGCTGGACCTTTGGGTCGCATTTACCATTACGCCATCCCCTGTGGATTCAGGCAGGGGAAAGAGTGCAGATGCATGCCCCTGAGCCAGCCTTTGGCCATGCGCACGGATGAATTTAGGCCCCGTGCCCGGCCCTTTTGTTCTCACGCCGTTAAATTACAATGTATAAGCGCAGGAAACGCCACGGTTTACGTGAGGGTAGCTTTTAGAGGCATTAAATACTATGGGCGTCTGGTTCCATTCACCACCACTGTGACCAATTCTAGTTAAATTTAAGTTCTTTCTTAATTCAACTTTCTCTATAATTTCTCTACATTTTACACCAAACCACCCTGGATGCCTTTACTTACCTATTTATCATCGATGCAGGATTGTATTAACACATTTAACTTAAGCAACTCCACTGAAATGTAGTTCCCTGGATTTTCAGCAACAACACGCACATCCGGAATTCACGGCTTCGGAAAAAAGGAAAGGCGAAATTATACAAAAGCTCCAGAGGGTTTTAAAGAAAGCCACGCTGTGGTGCAGCACACATGTGGGGATAAAGGGGGTGCTCGGCTCTTCGGGTCAGCTTTGGTTACTGAAAGGGGAGAGGAGGAATGGAAATCAATACAAATTCAGTGCTGTTTAAATATAGCCCATCCTAACAATGTAGGTACGGTGTATAGCAGGAGCATGTTTATGTGGCCAACAGTCCCTGGTGGTGCGGCCTTGCAGAGGGTTTGCTCTAAACCAGCAACTAATTTTCCAAACATATCCTCCTCTTTTAAAGACGCGAACACCAAACCAACCGCACTGTAAAAAATATTGTTGTTTTAAAGGTGAATTTAGAAATCTATATAATCACACAATTGAAATGTAAGCGAGGTAATTTGAAGTTGTTTCAAATGGTATGGAATTGTACAAAAACTTTGTTTATAAAACGACTCAGATTTCATAGGAACCCGGGGTCAAAGTGTCTAAGACACAGATCTATAATAATGTTTATTCATTATCTAAAAAGACCCTACTTGTTAGCTGATAATAGTTCAGTTCTATGGACGTCTGGTTTCCATCAGCACCACTGTAAACAATTCCAGTTTCTCTACAATTTCACACCAAACCACTCTGAATGGCTTTGTTTACCTATTTATCATATAATTATGCTGGATTTTATTAACACCTTTAACTTAAGCAACTTCCCTGAATGTATCTGAGTTCCCTGGATTTTCAGCAACAACACCAGCACATCTGGGATTTTTGGCATCAGGAAAAAAGGACAGGTGAACTGATACAAAAGCTCCGGAGGGTTTACAAAAGAGGTGGTTGTGGTTTGGGCTGCGTCTTCCCCCACTATTAAATACACGTGTAGGAGAGAAATGGTCCCTGCATGACTGTAGCACGCAGTTTCCATCAGGGCCAGTGTGTCTATCTGCAGCCTGGCCATCCATCTCTCACTGTCTATCAATTATTAAGGTGGATATCGATCAGTGCTGCTGCTTCTGCCTAAAACCTGCCTCCTAAATCAGTCTCAGGTTGGGGGACTCGAGAGGAGACCTTTAGGCCGACCATGATGATGATGACGATTTTGTTCATCCTATTAGATATCACCCGCCCTAATAATCGTGCACTATATTGTTAGATATTAGTTATTATTCATCTTAATATTCTTTTTATTTCCCTCTCCATTCCAGGCTGTTTGATCTACTCCTGCTTCTCTCCACTGTACCACTCTGCATCATCCTCAGAGGGCAAATTTAAAGCAACACCTCCATTTTTCGCTACAGATATTTGATTACAAGAGGGAACGCAGAAGGCACACAATACAATCAATGTTTTTTTCTCCTCTCCCCCCTCCTCCTCTAATATAAAAAGCCCACATCCAGAGAGAGAGGGAGAAAGAGAGAGAGGGGGGCTCCTAAGGGGAGAGAGTGCTGAACTGGAATAATTGATAGATGCACTGGCTATCTTTATCGACCGCTCTTATTGACCCAACCAAATACATTGAGATGGAGTGTGAAATTCTGCTGATCCGAATTGTTTTTCATACTTAATGCAATCTTTAGATGTCTCTCCCACCTGCACACATCCCTGCCTTAGCAATTTAGCTGCTTTTGTGCCATAAATCTACTTCTCTTTATTTTATTTGTCACCTGTTAGCTTCATATAAACCACACTTTTCGGTTTGTGGAAGAAAAGTCACGTTTTTATAATGCGCGTGGGCAATTCTAACAAAAACAGGGCAGGTGGGAGG
>JBBPCY010000037.1:12516942-12536933 GCA_037974405.1 Brachyalestes nurse
TATAGCAAAAAACGTATATTTCTGGGCTGATCTTGCCTCCATCCCAAATATGGGATGGACAGTGAACAGGTTAAATAACAAAACAAACCTTTTTTCAGAATTATTAAAACTAAACAGTCAACTGATTTGTTAACAATAAAACAATTTTGCAATTTTACATTAAATAAATAACTGAAGAAAGTAACACCTCGTAAAATGAATGTGTATTTGGCCTTAACATTTTTTTTTTTCGTTTTTTTAAACAAAAATGTAACGAATCTCAACTAAAACAGGTCCTGGCAGAAACCACACATGTCCTAGCAGATGCGGTGTTGAACACTAGAGTGGCTGACAGCGTCAACTGACATAATTTCATTCAGAATCAGAATCAGAATCGCGTCTATTGGCCTATTGGAGCAGCAGCATGCTCTGTAAGAGACATATTGGTGTGGTGTAGGCACATGTACACACTAGGGCATTAACGACTCCAGATTTTTTCAAGTCGACTAGTTGGTCAGGATAGTCGAGTCGACTTCGATGTCATCACACACGCAGAGGAGGAACAGGGGTGTGTAACATTGAGCAACCTTTATTAAAAGTTCTCTGTAACAAAACAAAACAAAAAGGCTGATACCTTGAATTTTCTGGTAAATTTAAGTGTCCATCTGAGAGGGAACAGTGTAAGCCGGCAGGACGACTCCCTGCAGTGTTAGCGTTAGCCATGTTAGCTAGCGTTAGCAATGCCTGCTAGCGGTGCCGTGTCAGATGGCCTTGCAGAACGCCAGTACTGTCACTGTACTTTAACACAGACTTGCAGATTGTGCAGGTCTCCGTGCTGTTTGTGTGTCTTGAGTGAAGTATCTCCACACATGTGATGTGTGTCTCTGCTGCCGTGTCTCTCACCTTCTTGTTGTCTGTGTTTACCTAAGTGGCAATGGTACCGCCCCTTTTATGAAGGGACTACAATAATTGGTTAAGTCACGGAGCGCGTGTCAGCATCAGCCAATCAGAGGCAGAGACTGCATTGCGTACACAAGTGGGCACAGAGAGAGGAAAAAAAAAACCCACTCGACTTCAGACATGCCGGAAAAACGCATACAGATGCTCTTTCCAAAAGCATCTCAGATCAAACATCTTTGACAATAAAATCTCCCAACTTTTATTTCTACAAAAATGTTGCCAGGTTTGTTAGGAACAATATGAAAGTTGGACAATTTAATGCAAACATTCTTTTTTAACTGATCAAACTAAATATTGAGACATTGCCTACCCTTAATAAGGCCAGAACAGACATGTAATGGGTGGTAGCACATGCGTGACACCAACATGGAACAGTAGCAGCACTTAGTCAGTAGTGGGCAACAGCAACAGATGGGCTACAGTCAGTAACTACATCTTCTTAGTTCACTTAAATGGAGGGTATTCCTGATATACTGGTAGGCACAAGTTGGGTGTAACCAGTAAACAGACAGCGTACATATTGTGTAATAAAGGATACCAGCAGAAAGAGCTGAACACTGTGTGCGCATAGAACAGGGAAAATCCCTCAATTTCCTGTTCTTAACCATGATTATTGATTGGCTAACTAAATGGAAGGTAGCCTGCTTGTGTGGCAGCTGGTGTGTGTTTCCCACAACAAAACAGAACCACTAAAGTAGGCTGTGTCCTTTGGAGGTTATGTGGTGGTCACAGACAGTAACATCAGAGGAGTAGCCTTTACTCTGAAGTTGATTTTAATGGGTCATAGAAAACAATTCTGATTAATGTTTATAGTCTGCTAGTTTTTTTTTTTAAACAACTGACCCCAGGGATGTCACATAATGACTGACAACATGGCTTAAAAATAAAAAGTCTGAAGTGTTTTTAGATGCACCTGTTGGTTCCAATTTGGTACACTTTATACCAAGGTAACAAGAAGAACCAAATTCAGTACAGGCGCTCAGGGACAATATGGTTTACTTGGCACTGGAAAAGATGACAAAATGCATGGGATTGTAAGCATACCATACTGCACTGCTTGGTGAAAAACACCTAGGATTCTCTGGATGGCATTTCTCAACATTTGCAACATCTTTGATTTCTGCCTTAGCAAAAATGTGTCTGTGCTAGTGCACATCTGTGGCATTGATGACTAGTCCTCGTTCTGAAAAAAGGTCCCTCATATCTCTCCAGCTCTCAGGAGTCATCTCTACAGGTACCAACAACATGAAACTTCAGCATAGCAACAAGACACTGCCACCTAACCCAGGAAAGAATATTTTAGAAGAAAGGTGACAAAAAGAAGTCTGTAAGTAAAAAATATAATTTTATTACATGAAACTTAAAAAAAAAAATCCATGATTATGGATCTTTCAAAATCCTCTTCCATGCAAGGCTTAAACCACACACTTGGCACCTTTAGTACGAAGAGCTTAAATTTCAGACTCGTCAATGGTGTGCTTTAAAGAATTCTTATTGGTCCCGTTCCTGTAATTGTTTATTGCAATGACTGACAGTCCAGTCAGTGGTTCTGTGCTTTCTGAGGCAGTGCACTGGTGCGGTATATATGCAGCAGAAGCACACTGTGACGACATCCCGATCTGCTGCCTGCAACACCTCTGCAGTGGTAGATGTCCCATATACAGATTCCACAGCAACAAAGCTGCCATCATGACAGACAGCACAGCCAGAGCGACCTGCATGGCCACCCAGACGCTCTCTGTACTCTGACGTGCTGGAGTTACTGGAGGCACAGCACTTGAAACAGTAGTTGACACAGTATGAGGCCTTTCTGTAGTTAAGTCATCATCTGTGGACGTGAGGTGTAGTTCATAAATGGCCAGCGTTTTGCGGTACTGCGTACTGACCACCTGCTCCACTGACTCACAGGTGTAGCGGCCTGCATCAGAGATTGAGACGTTGTAGATGAGGAGACAATCACTGAAGGTGCCATACTTGCCCTTGGATGGGTTGAGTGGCTGACCAGCAAATTGCCAGTTCACCTTAGCCAAGCTGGAGTCTGGCTGGCATGGCAGCTTTATGTTGTTGCCCAGCACAAGGGTTCTGTTCTTTGCCTTCACAGGAACTACAACATATACAACGGTTAAAATCAGTGTTTGTTTAAAACCAAGCACAGTGATAAAGTATAAAAACAAGGAACCAGCCAGTACCTGCATCAGGACAGCGAGAAGCATTCCCCTCTTTTAAACTTTGCACCAAGTAACTGAAATAAAAAAGATTGATGTGCATGAATTACTTTCACTCCAACAACTATAGATGTTCATGTTGTAATATGAGCCAAACAGACTAGAAGCAGCCTCTCTTGGACAGTAAAACCTGGCATCGGTTTCTTTAGGTGGCTGAGCACAGAAGGCAGGTTTCTTCCAAAAGTACTTAATCAGCTGTTTGAATAAATCTTTCAGCAAGGTTATACATCGCAAAAAAATATGTAATTAATTAGAAATGCCTACTTTGCACCTATACCATTTATCCGTCATCATTTCCACCAACTATTGGTACAATGTGTAGTTCAGAATTACAGACTATAGTCCTTCTGTTTCACTGGGTCATTTGTTAGCCTCTTTACCGCTTTCAGCAATGGTCAGAATCCTCCCACAGCAGGACCAGTGAACAGCAATTAAACGGTGGATAATTCTTAGCACAGCAGTGACAATGACATACTGCCGGAGTTTCTGAACTTTACTGTTACTGCTGGGCTAAGAATAGTCCACTAAACAAAAATATCAAGCTAACAGTGTCTTGTGGTGAAAACCAGACAACTAACTGTGACTACAGAATTGTGCAGAATCAGATGAACGATCAATAACTTTACATCTGCAAGGTGGAACAACAAGTGTTTAAGAACTCCAGCAGCACTGCTGTGTATGACCACCCCCTCCAAACACACAATGGAGCTGATCAAATGGACAGAGGTATACATAACGAAGTGCTTCAAACACAAAAATAGTTATCTATGAAAAAGGAATGAGAGAGAATACGTTAAGACTACAATGAACATGTAACCCATGTATGTACATGGACTAGGTAGTGTGGGATTGCGTGCATATTCCAGACTTCTTTTACATACACATCTTTTGATGGGCTGGGTAAGGTGGTACAGTGCTGAGAGTTCAGGTTCCATACACAATAAGGATCTCTGGCAAGGACACAATCTAGACAAGAGGCGTAGCGGCCACAGTCAGCTAAAGGCATCTGCACCACACCAGAGGCTGAACCTGCATACAACTGGCCCTAATGCAAACAAGAAAAAGGCAGATGACAAACCACAAACTTCACAGGGCCAAATAAAGCACTCATTTTTGACCATTCATAAAGTATAGTAGTTTCATGTTTCATTATGTTTCATGTTTTATAGTGCTATTGTATATTACAAGTTCTGTTGTAACTGTGTTTTCTGTGTGATTGTCTCTACCTTGCTGACGGAGAGACGCAGAACAGTGACTGGCTCAGGGCTTTTATAAAGTTGTAATTCCTCAATGATGTGCATCTCCCCATCATAGTTCACTGCTTTCTGCACAAATCCATTGTCTAAAAAAAAAAAGAGCATCTCAAAATAATAATAATACAAAAAGCCACTAATTTCATCCTAAAATGTTTGAATACATGCTGTTTCCAACAGTGAGTTGACAAACAGGTAGGCCTGGGTTTCAACTATAAACATTTACTGCCAAAAAGTTCTAGTTTAAGGAAAAAAAAGCAATAATAATTCATGTGAATATGACCACAGAACCTGCATATGCCTGATGCTTAAGTTCATCAGAAGCAACAATCATTGTTGAGAAAGCCCTGAAACCCCACCCAGGTTTTGGGGGAAAAAAAAAAGAAGCAAACAAATCTAGTAAACAAGTATTCAAATTTCTTTGGACTTAACATGATCTTTATCAGGGAATGGAAGTGTAAGAGGAAATACACTTCGCAGCAAACACATACCTGTGCCAATGAACATAACAAGATAAGACTGTCCGTCCAGTGCGATCATGTGATGAACAACAAGGCGAGAGAACACCACCCCTTTGCTGATCAGCAGAGGCCTGCCTGTGAGGGCCTTCACACTGTCTTCCAAGAGCGGTCGGTCTCGGATAAACTGCAGGGTTTTATCTGGAAGTTCCAGAGAGCTCTGTATTCCTAAGGCTCTCACTGCATTGTTGATGCACTGTTGAGAATATTAGTCAATGAAAACGAAAACTGTATCTGTAGAGTCATCAATATATAATCCAGTGATGCTAGGATTAGTTTTAAATGCCATTTCTGTCAGTTAGATACTTCTAAAAGCCTCTAAACTTTAGGCCCCAAACAATTCAGTTTATAATGAAATCTCATTTTATTTCATGATATGATTGTTTTTATTTTTTAGATGAAAAACAATAAGCATTTACCCTACCAAATATTATGATAATTTAGCCTAAAATTCCTAAATTGATGGAGATGATTCTCCACCTTCAGATGGATGCATCAGTGATGTACTGTTTTTAACAACCCTAGTTAGAAATCTCTTTCAAGCAGAGATGCAGGGATACAAAATAAAAAATGGTGACTTACAGCTCCTGGTCGAGGGACAGGGATGTCCCCAGTGTACATAACCCACTTCACATGAGAGGCCTCTACTGTTACTGGTGTTTTATACCTTCCTCCAGAAAACACCTCATTGATGTCAGACGCAGCATATGCACACACTGCTGACGACACATCATTCGAAGTTCTAAGGACACAAACACAGTTTAAGAATAATAGCTTTCATCACATGTGAGCACACACAATTCCCTCCTGGGCTGAAACAATCCATTCCCTGTTTTAGAGGATATCAAAAAACGAAACCAGTAATGCTGCGCTTACATGCTGGCTTTGAAAAAAGTTGTTCTGCTTCAAAGCAGGACTGGTAACAGTACACAGCCGAAGGGCTTATTCAGCCATGTAAATACTGCCATGGTGACAGCTGTATTAATGCCTCTGTTTGGATGAGGGAGTAAGCCCCATTTCATCCTAAAATGTTTTGAATACATGCTAATGTTTCCAACAGTGGGTTAATGAACACCAAGGTCTGGTTGCCACTGTAAGCATTTACGGCAATAAAATTTTAGCTTTAGAAAAAAAAAAAAAAAAAACAGTTGGGAAAGCTAAACTCTTCATGGAATGTTTGCTTACTGCCATGGTCATTTTACGATGTGACTCAAACTATCAAAATCTTACTCACGATTGAGAAGTGAAGATGGCATAAAATACTCTTTTCCTCCAGTCATTGTGCTGAATCTGGAAGACATCCTGTACAACATAAGGGAGAATGTCCCCAGGCACAGGGCAGCTCAGACTGGCCTTGAGGAAAGAAGTCCATTTTCTCTGCAGGGTCCTCTGGCCACCTCTATCCCCCTGCACAGTTCAAAAACAAAAACCAAACAAACCACCTTTGTCAGCTAAGCAAATACAGAAACCAAAACACTAAAATCATGAAAACAAGTAGCACAGCCAAACCAGCATTACTGCATCAAGCTGACTGAATGAACCCAAGGCTTATTATCCAGTTATTGATCATAGGTCTTATTATTCAGCAACGGCTTTAAATTATTAATCATGGAATTGAATATATGGTAATGAATACAGTGGCCTGTGGGGTTAAAGGGAAAACCTGAAATGAACAAGAACATAGAAAAGAACTAGCATCTTACCTTGCATACTCGAGCAACTCGTGACACTACAAGCTTGTTGTAGAAATCATATTCTACTGCGTTTTCACTGAAGAATATGTAGATCTTGTCATCATCACCCTCAGGACTGTTTTCACTCTCTGGGACCACATCCATGTAGATAAAGTTGGGCTCTGTGGAGAGAAAAAGGTGATAGGTCATGACAGAATAGCTTCAACATCCAAATGACACATCAACTTATTTAGCACACATTTTATTAAAAAATAACCATTCGAAATTTAGCCTTATGGTTTTTTTATCCCTTCAGTTGTCAGTAAGACAACTGTTTAGAGTTTTGCCTCATTATCAGGGGACTGAGAAGGGGGAGAAGAAGCCCTAGTTATCTGCAATTACTGGCAACATTGTCTACAAATAATAATACTGTGGATTGCTGATATCAGTTAACAAATTTATTGGCTGGGCCGTAATCATCACATCAATCTTTGTTGTGCTGCATTAATCTATCATATTTTGCTTTTTTCCATAAAGGGTAGAAATAGCATACTCAAACAAAACTATTAAAAAAAGCACCTCTGAAGAAACAAAAGAGAATACCATTGAGCCAGGAGCTTTTGAATTCAGTGCGCAGGAAATTCTGAGAGCTGCGGAGGATGACTGGCTCTGAGCCCAGGAAATTGAGGACAGTTGCAGAATACAAGTCTCCATCTGTCAGGTGAGAGAGCGATAACAGATCATGCTCAACCACTGTATCAACTCCTAATAGCTATGACACAATCTCCAAATATATTTAACCAATTACAGAAGGTGCCTGTTCTATATCAAAGACCGGACTGTGGTGTTTTTAAAGTTACAGTCAATTGACACTGACAGCAAAATCATTTTTCAATCAAGCCCAAGAAGCACTTTAACATCACAAAACATTTTAAAGTTATAAGATCAGCAGCTGCAGCTCAACTTTAATCCCAGATGAACAAACTACAGTAGCCTGAGTTGTTTAAAGCTGCTCTGCTCCTCATGAACCAAAACGGAATAAACACTTGTTCCATTACAGGAACATAAGCAAGCTTTTGCGATAAACAACCAAGATCATATTGATAAATTCTATATACATTGTTTCAACAGTAAATGCAATCAATGACTAGACTGCAGTACTTATTAAAATGGATTTTTGTATTGCACATCTTGCATGCCAACTTGCCCTGTAAGCAAATAAACACTTGGGATGGTAAATTGAGTGCTTTGAAATTAATTACTTGACTTGTAGCAATGGACAAAAGTAATTATAAAATAAATTTTAAAATAAAGTTGATAATTAGTGAATTTAGGATGCACATTTCCTTCCAGCTGCTGTCAGACTCTACAACAAACATCATGCAGTTAACCGCATACACACAAGCCAACCGTCACCTACACACCAAGGACTGATAAGTACAATGGTTCTTTCAAGTGCAATTTCTCGTGCAACATGTGCAATTATATGTATCTTTTTATGGTGCTGGTTATGCGGTTTCTACTTTCTTCCTTTTGTACGGTAACAAATTTCCCATCCGCGGGACTAATAAAGGGTTATCTTCTCCTACTAAGGGATGCACACAAACAGGAATGCACAAGAACTGCAGCAGACCTTGGCAAATATGTCCAGTGCACTCTGTGAGGAAGTCAATACCAACCAACAACAGTAAGGAAGTACATACCAACAACGATGGAGGAGTACCTCTGAAAAGGATCAAAGGGACATTTGCCCTTCCCCTCCTCCTGTTTTCCCTCTAGTTTCAGCTGTCCGTCAACATAAGCCTGTTCACACAGAAAAAGCAAATAGATCATGACCTTATACGCCTATCTGTCTTTATCTTGTTTTTCAAAGCATGACCCAGAAAAATGTTAGAACGCATGAAATCTGCCCTCTGTGGGGGTTACAAGTGGATGATCACTGCACAGGCAAACAGACATCTTATTAAAAAAATTAAACAGACATTTTATAGAACAGCTTATATAAAAAAATTAATTAATTAATTAATCAAACGAAACCTATTTGGAGATGGCATACTTACAATGTTATCACAGATGGGGTTAAAAGCATTTGTTCCACAGACATACATGACACCATCGTTGATTTGATGCAGTGTCCTTATGTAGTTCCGGCATTCAATCTGAAAGAGTAATCTAGTTAGAGGTAGACACAAATATATATACACACACATACATACATATATATATATAAAATACATATGTAAATAATAAAGATGATACCTAAACTGTCTTGGTGTTGTACTGTATAGACTACTATTAAAAAAAATGTGAAAACATCATATCAACCATATTTTATATACAGTAACGTACACAATGTAAAAAAGTAGTTTTATGATATGAAATACATACACAATTTATTTTATTGAAAACCCATGTACTAGCAAGTAGTCAAGTGCAAACCTTTGCATACCACATCATTTACCTCATCCTCTACAGGTCAAAACCTATTTTTCTACCATTTTTAGAGCACAATTTCTATTTATTTTAAAACATAACTTTAAATGTGCCACACATTTTGCACAGGCTACTTTTTAATAACCTGATGTTAAATCCGTCAGAAAATAAACAGTAATTTTATACTACAACGTAAAGGTGTGTTATCTGTTGTTGATTGAAAATTCAACAAAACATCATATGACCAAGGGCATTAAATGTTTGCTCTAGACTATATGTGGCAACATTTAAATTACTAAAAACTCATTCTAAATTATTTTCTTGGTGGTTACAAACTATGTGTAATGCTAGTGTACATCAGAGGTGACAACAGAAACTGAATTTTAGATAAACTCACATCAGGATTCTTTCCTTTGTAGGTGCACTCATTTCGCTTTGCCTGCGTGACTTGCCAGCTGACCTGAGTGTGTGAGTACAATCAATTCAACAAAGATGCTGCGTTGATCTGAATACTGTTAAAATGTAGCTAATGTTATCTACAGGGAATAAGAAAACCTACATTAGCCTTAGCAATAGAGACGTCATTAATGTCAAGCGCATAGATGGCTTCTCTGGCTCCCAGTATCAGCAAACCCAGGTCCTCTCTCATTAGCATGGAGGAGTAATTCCAAACTCCCTCCTCTCGGAACACTTTAAAATTGCCATCTGAATGGAGAAAAACAGCTATCAATATTTAAGAAATGATAATGACAATACAGAAATATCCAGTGTTAGCATTTATACAGTTGACCTACCCAAGACCTACCCTCAAACATTTTTTCTTAGGAACTGTCAAGAGATTGGACAAGCTTTAAAGACGGCAAAAATCAGGTTAACTGATAAACTGTAGCACACAACTCATTTTTGAAGCCATTACTGAAGCCAGACAGGTACAATGTTCCTTTCAGTGGGTATCGGTTTACGACATTGTTGCATGACACTAGCAAATCAAATTGTACTGCCTAAAGAGTAATCCATCCATTTGTTATACGTGAACACACAACAGCACACAGTATGAACTTCTTTCTCTGCATTTAACCCCTTCACCAAGTGAAGCAGCAGGCAGCCAGGAACAGGCCGTGCGGGGGAGCAGTGCGCGGGGAGGGTACCTTGCTCAAGGGTACCTCAGTGGTGCCAACAGCAGTCCTAGGATTCAGACCCACGACCTTCTGATGGCAGAGGCAACTCCCTAACCACTAGGCCAGCAGCTGCCCCCACCATTTTCTTTTTTTAAAAAGAATAATATATATATATATATATATATATATATGTACAGACAAACGATACAGTTGCAGAACTGTTTCTTACTTTCATATGGGACTCTTATTCGAGGAACACAGTCCGGAGTGCAGAAAATGGCGAAGGTTAAGACAACCAGCAAGTTGCGCAGGATGTTTGGGCTAAAGAGAGGAGAGGACATGGCGCGACATGGAGCGTGGTCACTTGGGTTCTGCTCACCAAGCGAAACAAAAATACTCGCTCTCTCGTGCTTTTTCCTCACCACACACACACCCCAAAGTGTGAGAAGTGTCTAACACATTGTCAATATTTGCAGTAATAATCCAGACTATGTTGGGATGAGTCTCCAGCTTAGTTGTCTGCAATGTTTGCCTCCGTGTAGTTGAAAAGGGAAATCCATGGTGTTGCAGGGCAGCAGTTGTGGCAGATATGAGGGAATGATGGGATTTCAGCCTCTTGGCTTTGTACCATCCAAGGTGTGCATTTTCTCAGCGATCTACATCTGAAAACAAATCAAGACAAATCATCCATTAGGCAAAATAAACAAGCATATTAAGCGGCAAAATTGTGTTGGCTAGATCGAGTCAGAACATCTCCAAAACTGCAGGTCTTCTAAAGTGTCAATTTGCCATACATTAACACACCACAGCCCAGCACACAGTGTGAACAGCATGAAATTCTTCTCTGCATTTAACCCATTCACCAAGTGCAGCAGCGGGCAACCAGAGACACAGTGCCCGGGGAGCCATGTGGGAACTACCTTACTCAAAGGAACCTCGGAGGTGCCACTAGCAGTCCTGGGATTCTAACACATGACTTTCTGATCACAACTCCCTAACCACTAGACCATCACTGAGTATGCAGTTTTGTGAGTACCTACTAAAAGTGGTCCAAATAAGTGGTCACTGATGTATGCAGGGAGCAAAAGCTAGCCTTTGTGTTATGATCTGAAAAAGTTTTTTGCTGTTCATGCTGGCTATGACAAAAGGCTATAAATAAAAAATAAAACCTCTAAATATAAAAGTATAATATTTGTAATTGACAAATGTTTATGACCAGGCAAATATGTCGGCTACATATAAATTAATTATAATTACAAGTCAAGTGCCATCATTGCATATTAGGAAAAGCTTTGTATACATCATTTCACAAATTGGCCATGTGTTTATTTTTTTTAGAGCCTCACATCCCCATGCCCTTCAGATCATTCATTTTAAACCACTCTAGTGTTCAGTTTGCAAGGCTCACCCATGATCAGCAGAGAGCAAACGAGGAAAAAAGCAGGAAAAACAAGCTATGAGCACACCTTTGCTTGAAGCGAAGCTGTTGAGTCCTTTTACAAATCATAACAAGCCTGTTTTTGTTAGCTGTCAGGTTTCCACCTAGCTACCACAAAAGGGACCGCCATCTCAAGGCCTTTAGTGACACTCCAATTCCAATCCCAGCTCACAGAACTGCACCAATTAGCATTTTCCCAGAACGATAAAGGATTATCTACAAACAAGCAATCACAGATCATTGGCAGATATTTTCAGCCACAAATAATTACAGTGCACAAGCAAATGATCAAGATTTGACTGTAGAGGTGGATGATATCTATCGCAACACTCCAATAAATTCACAATATACTATATAATCTGATAGATAGGAACAATAGTTTCACAAATTCTGATCACATGTGGCAAAATTCGATTTGTATGGTCAAACTGTAGCCGTAGTTGCATGTTACACATAGATTTTGACATTTATCAACCACTATAACTAGCAGAAAGGTCAGGTTATATTTCAACTACAGCAAGTAAAAACACCACAAGAAATCTGATCCAACTAGTCAAACTCATGACCTCATGTCCAAAGATCCACCAGATTTGAAAACACCTACAAATGAGGGGTGAATCTGATTGGATTTCATGAGGTTTTTTTTTTAGATTTAGACTGCAGAAAATCTGTTTTGCACAAAACAAATAGACTGAAAAATCAGATTTTAACTGCTAGTCTGAACAAGGCCTTAGTTAATGACAGGCAGGACATGCTTTGGGTCTTTATTGGAATTGTCTGAATACTTACTGTTCATTTGATAATATGGAATTCCTAACGCTTCATTATTTGACTTACAAAAAAGCACATTTTAATTCATTTTCATCTAATGTGTCAAACAATGAGTTTGACCATATGCATGGCTGACTGTGGTCATGTTGTGCACATGAGAAATCCAGTCCTGCAGATGTGGATAGATAATTGCAGAAGGAAAATGAGACATGGTCTACTTCCAGCCTAAAGAACAATATACATCCTTTTTTCCTCTCAGTCTTACAAAACAATATGCTTGTGGACTCTGAATTTTCTTTCTACAACTGCCTGAGTGTTACAAAGGTATTTGGAATATACTGCCACCTATTTTTGGGAGAAAAGGGTCACAAAGCTAAAGTAAACAATTGTGAAAAACAGTTAATCTCCATCCTTTGATGCTTATATAACTGTGAGCAAAATAACCAGTATTTGTGAAGATACAAACTTTCAGTGCTTGTTCACACCTTTTCAACCGTTGTGTGCATTCCTGAAGATCCACCTTTGGTTCCCTAGAGAACTTTACAAGGGATTAGTGCATTATTTGTAAAGGAGAAGTGAAGAATGTTTTTAAAGTTTGAAGAACCTCAAAAGGAAATGTGTTTCCTCCTAGAACCCAACAGCCAACCCAAAACTCATTTAGTAACCTTTTCTTAAAGAGTGTTTGAATTTAGCTAAATGAGTAAATAAAGATGCCACACAGCAAAAAAATATGCAAAGTTATTCTGTTTAGCAATCTTCAGTGCACCACAGGAATAAACAGGTGGTTTAAGGGTAAGACAACTCACATTTTTTGCAGCTCCTCACATGTTCAGACCTCCCACAACCATGTACACAGTGTGCCTAATTCCTGGAATACTGTAATGAGTCACTGTTTTCCAACAGGGCTTCAATGTGTTAAAGGACAATTCACCATGGGAAGCAGATCCATGCTCTGTTAAGGCTGATGACATGGCTACTCCATTCCACACAGTGAGACCTGAGTGCATGCTTGGTTTGTGTTATTACTTTAAACAAGGGGACAGACAAGCTGAGGCACGCCAGAGGCCAAGCAAAGACACCTCACTGTTGTCTCTGGCAAAGAAAATATTTGCAGTAGCATGACTGCCTCTTAATATAGGGCTACACTGCATTATGTGATTCTCAAGTGTTGTAACTGTTGCACGTTTTTATCAACGGCTCATATTGGGTGTTAGCGGAACTATACTGTTCAGGCTCACAGTCAGGTGTAACAGTGGCTGGTGCCTACTGCGAACCAGGCATACTTATTTTGGGAAATTTGGCTTTTCTTAGAGAACATGTGTATCAACTATAAACTACCCTTAACAAAATCTTCATGATTCCAAGCATTCAGAACCTTTTGGAACACATTTCTTTTGGAAAGCTGGCTCTCTTTACATAAAAAAAAAATGTAGACACCAAAGAACTTTTAATTAGAATTCCTGACAAAACCATTTCATGGGCCCAGTTCCCAAAGGAAATTCTATTTACTTGTGCTTTTAACGAACATACGAAAACAACATTATGAAATAACCCCGTGGTTACACCTAATGGTAATGCAGTCACCACAAAATGTGAGGTTCAGGATCAGCTGATGTTGCTCGCGCAACTGTGTAACTAAATGTTACGCTGCTGAAACACACTCAGCACACGGTAGGTCCATAAAGTCAAGAACAACCTGTTAACTTTTCCATAAAGCTGGAAGAACTAGTTTCATGGATCTTAATGTACATAACTACATACAGCGTGTCAACTATGTACGGCTACTTACTGACTCTGAGATAAAAGTACGTATTCGGTGTGTAATTTTTCCTCTCACAATGTTCATATAAAAAATTACTGTAAAATTTCCCAAAGAGGCAATTATGAGTACAATGAGAGAAGGTCTAACCAAACTTGTTAATTCTCTTCACTAAAAAAAGCAACCCTCAACTCACCTTACTAATCTCAGCAATAGCCTGATTAAACATATCTTTAAATGAAAATAATAAGTTTTTTTTTTTTCAAATCAAGGCTTTTAGAGGTGAGGATATCAGTTAGCTTTGAAGTACAGAGCTTTTTGTTCCAAAGCTTTGTCCTTAGTTAAAAGTTGGGCGGGAGCCTGATTTTATTCACATTAAGCCAATGCTAGATAACATAGATGAAGTTCATGTGGCAAACCCAGTAAACATGTAGGTGGCGTTGAGTAAGGCAACAAGCAGACAGACCTGCTCTTAAAAAAGTCTCTTACACAGACAAGTCTGAGCAGGACAAAAACAGAAAAAACAAAGATACGACTGACTAACACTGTCAGCTGCTGAGCACTGTTCTTGTCATAGCACATGGATGAAAGAAGAAATAATTCTGCCATTCAAGTAAAAAGTCAGGTTTACATTGTTTGCTAGACATAGGAATGTGTCTTGGTGTGCAAACATGCATAATATGCCACTTTAAGACAGACTGACCAAGCACAACAGATTGTTGTGATAATGTACAAGATAAGAATGATATATGATGCAGGCATAAACAAAAACATAACAGGTGTAACAGAGGACTCTGTAAAAATAAGAAGATATATGTGCTAGGTGTGAGAATGAAATAGCACAATATGCATTATAAGGTGATGCATGAAATAAAGGTGAAATAAAGTGTGTCCTACCGGTTAAAACAAACCAGCAGCAGTGATCAACCCATAACCCAGCCAGACAGCACGTAGGAAATGAGCATCAGACTCCTGTTACACTGAGTCTCCAGTTAGAAAAACATGACAAATGGCACTACAATTACTTGTCACTCAATGTTGACAATGCAGAATGCAACAAGGAACTGCTACTGTTGAACTGAATTTCAGGGGAAAGCATGTGGATCCACAAACGTGGGTGTGCTGGACTGTCAATAGAGAAGCCTGGCCAAACTGTACATATGCCAAAGGATGCTTTCTGCTTCACCCACAGTCTCTGAAGAACATATTAGAATGCAATTAGACAACCCAAACACAAATAAGTCAAGTTACGTACAATATGACCGTCATCAAACCCGACATTGACATTTTTGACAGTATTGAACATTAAACTAATAACAGTGACACACCATGATTTCCTAGGAATACTGTAATAGATTCTAAAGAACACTAACCCACTGTATGACCCATAACAGCATAATTAGTTTGCCTAATGAAATTTAACGTAGTGCAGCGAATGAAATTCTAAATAAAAGTATTTTAATAGATTTCAATAAACTTCGTACTAGGTTTATTTTTGGCCACTCCACCGCTATTTTTTGTTATTAACTCAAAATGGTTCATCATTTCCCCCAGACTCTGCACTCAGTGAAAAATATTCCTACTATTAGGAATACCTCTGCTGCTGGAGCACCCCTGCATGCAATGGAACAATATTGGACTGGGGCCCCAATATTATATAATATTTTCTCTCAGGTGTTCAGTGTTTGAGGACCCCCTATCAGCGTCAGGCCCTTGAAAAGGTTCTAATTTCCCAACCCCCTTACAGTACCCCTCCCTACTAATACTACTAACACGACCACCAGTATTACTACTGCTACTAATACTACCACCACTTCTATTACAGCTACTAACACTACTACCACCTGTATTTCAACTAAGTTACCTGTAACACTACTACTACTGTTACAAATACTACTACAAGTACTACCACCAATACTACTACTACTGCTACTACCGCCAATATTGTTACTAATAAAGCAATTTCTATAATCGGTCTTTCATGTAGTACACAAAGTGTTTCACGTACCAGATTCAGGCTATTTTTTAAGTAAAATAAATTAGTCCATGCCCTGTGTTGCTTCTCCAGGAAACATTTAAACAGGTTACTCAGCCCGCCATGATCTCAATCGGGTGCCTTAGGGGAGGGAGGACACTGTCCAGAGAGTTTTCTGACTAACACATTTACTGTGGTCGACATTTACTAAACACTGGCTGGGCAGTTAAATCACATTAGATCAACAAACACGTCAAAACCTTCTTAAACTAGCCAACTTCGCGACCCGCATTTCTATGAATCCATACGAAAACAAAACATTAATCAGTTTGATACATCGAGCAGGATAAACAAAGTAACTTACTCACCTGTGCAACTATTCCAGCCTCCTGCACGGAAGGTGGACGTTAGACTATGATAAAAACGGTAAAACGCGGATTAAGCTCCCAGATAAAATTGTTTAACTGGTCGTGGCCACAGTTTTACAACTCAGCGTGGTGGCTAAAGCAGCGAAAAAATCAGAGGAGACCAAATGGTGACTTGGCTTCCAGGTGTTAGTCGTTCACATTGCTGTGCTCGACTGTTGCAGCTCTCAAAGCGTTCAATTACATTTCCACGTGTTCCCTTGTTCCCTTCACTGAAGGGAGCGACGACCACTAGGTCCAGCCTAAGAAAGGTGAGTACGCTGCATGGACGAAAGTATTGGGACGCCTGACCATTACACCAACAGGGACTTAGACGTTAATATGGAGTTGATTCCCCATTTTGCAGCTATACCAGCTTCCACTCTTGGAAGGCTTTCCACAATATTTTTGGAGAGTTTCTGTGGGAATTTGTGCCCATTCATTCTGTAGAGCAGTAATGAGGTCAGGCACTGATGTTGGACTAGAAAGCCTGGCTTTGTTCCAGTTTATCCCAACCTGGATGATGTTGAGGTCAGGGCTCTGAGCGGGCCAGTCAAGTTCTTCCACACTCAACCCATCCAACCATGTCTTTATGGATCTGGGGTGAAATCACGCTGGAATAGAAAAGGTTATTCCCCGAAATGTGTCCACGAAGTTGTAAAATGTCTTGGTATGATAAAGTATTAAGATTAAGCCCTTCACCTGAAGTAAGGGGCCTAGCCCAAACCCTGAAAAACAAGTGTGACCCAGTACTTCTGTCCATATAGTGTTTGTATCCTTAAGCATCTCAAACCGAATGACAGGAGAATGCCAACATTCCAGACCCTGAAACTTAACCAGTTTAGGCAAATCAATTCATTTGCTCAAAAATCAATTTGCTTAATTAATTTACCAATTAAATTTGAGTCCCATAATCAATGTTCCATCCCGCACTTTGATTGGTCAGTTGAAATATCAGTTCTGCAATCAGATAAATTATTTGGTTTAATCTGTCCTGCTATCTAATTGTCTACTGGAATTCTCCCTTCTGTGCCCTGATTGGCTAGTTCATATTCACCCTGCAAGCTGATTAGTTGGTATTGAATCTGAGACCTTCCCCCAACCTTTTGTTGAATTCTTTTCTCTGCTCTCTGATTGGCTAGCTGAATGCATTAAATGTTCCTGTTAAACCTACTCTCCTGCATTCTGTTTAAATTTTCCCTTCTGAAATCTGAGGGACAAGATTAATTTTGTTATCCTACTGACTTTTATTAGCTTTTGGCTAGTGTTATAGACACCCCCGCCAGGCACAAGTTTAAACGCAGATAGCAAATCTGTGGTCCACAGGTGTTTTCTGATTACTGTTCCTAGAAGTTGTACCCTCAACAAACTCACAGTGTATCAAAGTATCAAACAAATTAATACAAATAAAGTAAAATCAAATAAGAAAAAAAGAAAAAATGAACTCCCTAACCACCCTTCACATGTCTCATCAATAATAATGCATAATAATATACATGTTTTGAATCCACACACACATTCTATTTAGTGTTCTAGTTGTAGTAGTGGATAACATTATTGACTTCCACCAAGGTCTGGATTGCTGACACTACATTTACTTTCCAGTGTAAGTCAGTGTATCTGACAAGAGCATCTGATTCATAAATGAATGTTTTGCATGCTTGCATTTGAAGAGAAGATGACTATTGATGCATTACTTCGTTCAGTTTCAAGATTTAATGTTTGTATACTATGTAGTATTTTGTAGTGCAGGGCTGCGTCTCTCAGTTTCATCAGTTTGACAGAATTCATTATTTTGTGTTGTTTTTGTCCATTAGTGTTCTCTCACTACTGTACCCAGCATTGTATAAATACACCACAGAATTATTGGGATGTTTAACAAATCCTGACTGCTACTAGAGACTGGTAAATACATGGCACTAGGTAGCATTAATGGTATAGACTAACCTCAACTGGTTGTTAAACCTGTTTAGTTCTAGGAATAGTTTAGTTAAAGAATAAGCCAACTAGCTGGGGGCAAAAAAAAATCAAAGTGAGAGGAAATTCCCTATTGGCTACCATTTATTTAGAAAATAAAGATTGAGTGCCCTTTAAGGTGGTCCTTCATACAGTGAATTATGAGGAAGTGCCTTCTAGAGCAAGACAGTGTCCTTCTAGTGGAGAGACATGATGCAGTGCTTTTTACAAAAGGTGTTCTTACCATAGTCTAAATTTGACGTTACCAAAAGATGCCCTTCCCAGTAGAGAAACTGGGACGTAGTGCTGGGTACTCCTACAACTGAAAAAACATGAAGTGACCAGTTAGGTACTCCTCAAATGAAGAAGTGCCCTTCACTGAATAAAATGTGCTGCAGTGCTGTAAATGGTGTATGTGTGAGAATGTGTTTTTTAATGGATGCCCCTCCAGTGGAGAAATGTGATGTGGTGCCATATGGGAGCCCTTACAATAGGAAAAACCTCATGAAGTGCCCTCTTAGATGCCCATCCAAGTAGGAAAACACAGCGAGGCGCCCTTGCTGTAGAGAAAAACAAATCCTGTGGAGAAAATGAGATGCAGTGTCCTACAGTTTCCTATACAACATTCCCTCTAGAACAGGCTCTCAGAAAGTGGGTGCTGCGACAACAGTCTAAGATTTTGAATTTATCTCTTATCTCTTAATCATTCAAAACACAACCACTGACCACTGACAAATCTTTTCTGCATTTATGTTAGGCTAAAATCTAGCTAGCATTCTGATATATAATCTCATCTGCACCATCCCTGTTATATTTTTCAGTGTATTCCTTTAGGTTGGATTAAATAGTAAATTGTTATCATATTATGACACAAAAAAGTTAAAATATTAACTCCTATTGTTAAAAATGTACATCTATTCCATTCATTTCAGTTTTTAGTTTCAGCTACAACCCCTCTAGAATATTCAGATGCCAGAGGGGGTTTAATATCCCTGAACCCTAAACTCCTACTACAGCAAGCCTTCTTTGATCTTGTCGATATTGAGCTTTACCAATTACTAAATACTGATGTCTGCCACTGCAAGCGTTTCTAAAAAGGTGTTCAATTTTTCAGCCTAGATGCCCAGCCAAGGAATCAAGTTAACTGAACTTAGCTTGCTTAGATGATTCTAACCTCAGAAGTGTAAAATCCATCACTAACAAAATTATTTTAAGTTTGGTAAGAATTGCTTTTCAGTTAACTCAAGAGTGGGCTCTGCATTTGCCTGCCATTTGATTACAGAAGGCCAAGGAGAGGAGGAAATAAAAAGGAGTTTTTTCTGCTCTTTCTTTTTTCACCCCTGCCTTTCCACAGCTTTCCAGCAGCGTGAAATCATGCGTTAACAGGCTAACTTTGGGTTAATCATAAGGCATGACAGAGTTTACTTAAACCACCAAAACCTGTGGGCCCAGCGACCACCAAAACCTGTGGGCCCAGCTCACCCTCCTCCTCCTTCTTCGAGAGCTCTCCGGCCGCTGCCACAACGCCA
>JBBPCY010000037.1:12537033-12547108 GCA_037974405.1 Brachyalestes nurse
TGTTTCATTAAAACCTGTACTCACCTAACTGCTGTGTGCGTCCTCCCCTTCCCTCTCCCTACCTGCACCTCTGACAGACTCTTAACTCTCAGTTGCTCCAGGGGGACTATCCCTGTAATGATTGTAAGTTGCTATGGATAAGGGCATCCGCCAAATGTCACGTGAAATGCCCCCTCCAAGAAAATACGCTGCTGCATATTTTCAAATGACTGATGTCACTGGAGAGCTCGACACATTTGGAGAAGAACACTAACTGCCAATTGCTGCTGCAACAGCTAGCAGATGGTTGCTATAACACTAAGTGTTGCAGGGAGAAGGGGGGGCCATCTGAACTTGTGAGGCCAATTGTACTCTCCTGAACTCTCCTGGCATTGCAACGGATTGAACTCAGGATCTCCTGATGGCAGGGCCAATGCTTAGACAGTTGTGCCATTCATGGGACCTTTTCTTTGTTTGTTTGGAAGATAACTTGATGTCTAGTACATCTTGGCTTGTATTTCTTCATACAGTGTCATGACAGTGCAAGAATATATCAAAAAAGATTGCTCTGTTCATTGTTACCAGAGCTCTTTTGGTGACTGGCCAACAATCCTTGCCAACGCATAGACCACCACTCAGAAAAAAAAGAATTTCCCTACTTTCATGCTGTGCTCATAAATGGCTCCATGTGGCACATAGTAAAACACCCACTACCATGGAATCACTGTTTTCAATTATATAAAACCAAAAGTGTTGTACATACACATCTAAAATGATTCCTGTGTGATTCTAGTGCCTCACAGGTTTTAAATCATCAGTAATAAGTGTCCAGAATCATGTAGAACACTGTCGATAATTGGATGAAATCTGTAAAATGCGTATTGCCTCATAGTGATCAAATCTCAAGGCAGATCACATGACAAGAAATGACTATAAATTAGGGTTTAATACAAAGAATGGTGATTTGCTGCATTTGTTAGTGTAGTTATTTGCTTGTATTTAAGCCTAAAATTTGAGTGCTTTCTTTCTTGCATTTTCTTTTGGATGCACATAGGCCTCTATTGCGCTCATATCACTTTGGCAAGACCTCCTGAGTACAGGTACAGTTTATTAGACACACAGGCAATTGCTCCTGTTCTCAGTTAATAAAGAAACATTTAACAAGGTCTTATTAGTAATGTCCCACTATACATATGAATAAATACAACAACAATATACATGCTGGTCAAGCAATCACTGTTACAGTGACAGCTTCTGTAATTGGTTTATATTTATAAACACACACACACATACACACACACACAGACACACACACGTGTGTGTGTGTGTACCGTAAATCCCCAACATTCCACGGGGTTATGTTCCAAGAGCACCCGCGAATTGTGAAAAACCCCGAATTTGTGATGTGGTAAAAATGCTAGAATGTAAAATACCGATGTTGCCCCAATATATATATATAGTCTCTACTATAACTAATGCAAGCACATTTTTCTGGTATGTGCAATCGTTCTCTTTGGTATAAACAGGATAAATACAGTAATAATTTAATACAGGGCTTTAAGAAGAACAAAACGAAAAACAAGAGAACGCTCAGCGAAACACTGGAGATAGCTCCACGTGGGAAGCTGTTCTGATGAGGGAATTCTGAACTGCAGCTGTGAGAGATGCGTCACAGAGCAGCAGCCAATCAGCAGCAAGGAGAAAGGAATAACGTTCTTGGATTGGCTACTTTCAAGCCTTCTGTCTTTGAGTAGAGGGGTATTTCACCAGTACCAAAAAATGTATAGTTATATTTTATATGAAAATGTATCTGAATTTACGTTAATATTTATGTTATGTAATAATTTACAAAAATATATAATGCCACATAAATAGCAAAAAAATCTGAGGATATCTGTGGTTTCCATGAATTTGAAGGGTTTCTGCAAAAACATTATTCGTTAGGATCTAAGGAAAATATATATACATACACACACATATTTACAATTACATAAAGGCTTTCATCATCATCATCATCATCATCATCACATACCTACAGTTAATAAACTAATGTAAATACACAAACTGCACTACTATAATATAGCTATAACGGTCAATACATCACCTGTAGATACACTGTTATTATAATATTAAACTGTGTTACTACATAGTTACTGAGGACACTTAAAGTGGGACCAACTATCGTCCTGATAAATGTTTACTGCTCTTGACTTATTCTTGGGCCAAGAGCGCTGAGCTAACTTGAATGCCTGTTACAATTAAGCACCCAATGATGGCCTCAGGATGTGTTTGTTTCGACAACGCAGCGCTCCCAGTGTTAATTAATTCAAAGAATTTGCTTATTAAAGTTGTTTTCTCTCATGCCACAGTCTGCACTGCTTGTGTGAACATGAGTCTCACTTTAGATCGGACAGTCCTTCTCTTGACTTCAGTGTGACAGTATAAGAGGCTTTTGAACTCCTCACTGGGTTTTTATTAGTGTAAAATGATTTATTTTTCTGTTTACACATAGAAGTCACACTATGTTTATTTATGGTTATTACTTTTGGGTTTTTGAACAAGACTGATGCCTTGTGCCTGTTCAAAATTGGCTGATGGGAAATCTCATGTTTATTTGGGTATGTTTATCTTGGAAAGAAGACAACTTTTTCATCTGCCTTTGGTATTAAAAATGGTACCGAAAATCAACATTGTTTAAAGTGTTGCACAGAAGTTAAAATTTATGTATCATGACAATACTGCTCCACATATTCAGACTCCACATGATAAATGTGTGGCAAAATCGGGAAATAACTATTTATCAAGAAAGTCATATATGAACACAAGGGCTATCAGACAGTAGTCACTGGGGTTATCACAGCTGGAACTATGGATTGCTTGTAATGTCCAACTAGGAAAATATCATTTACAACACAGTTATAATTTATTGTGTTGTCAGAGTTAACTCATTAACATGTTATCACTATTACAAACAGCATCCTGTATATCGTAAAATCTTGTAGTTGATCAAACTTCTAAACATACCCTTTGGTGTCTAGTTTCTAATATTTAAATCTGTTACTATTACCAGATATTATAGTAAATAAAACAAAGTGCCTTAATACATTATGCCTGCTGTGCTTATACTGTTATACAGTAAATGGTGGCAGCAGTAGAACTTAATGGCTGGTACCTGAAATGAGCTCGTACAGGCTGTAGCGATACAGCACATGGCCCTGATCCTCGAAGCGCTGCTGTCCCTCACACAGGGCTCGGCACTCCACATCAGCTTTATAGTATTCAGTCAGAGCCTCCTCGAACAGAGCCACGGCCCCCACGTAGTCCTCCTTATCATACAGCTTCACTGCAGCTGAGAACATTTTCTGCACGAACAGGGAATGATTAACATTTTTTTTGCAAACAGCACATGTTTTGGCAGTAATACATATATGATGTTTAGGATGTTCTGAATCTATACAACCACTGTGAGTCTGCCAGCAGCTGACATTTCTATGGATTCTAAGCACTAACTGTTGAATTTTCTGGATTATTAGCCTCACATCAGGCCTGTATCCGTCACATCTGTGACAAAATCTGCGATTTCTCAATTCTGTTGTTTCATCTTCTTTAACATATAAAGGTCTCACAAAGCCAAAAATTTAAGAAGTTTTTTATCTTGTGTTGTAAACTACCATTTTGAGCACACAAACAAGAACATAAAGGGGAAAACTTCTCACTTCAGTGATTTTAGTCTTACTCTGATTAAACAAACCTGGGTAATACTGATATAGGTGCTTCGACCAAATTGTTCACTTGATCTTTATTGTATTGCATAAGACATAGTGCTATACAATCACAATATAATTGCCGTATATTATTTTGTTTGTACTGTGTAGTCTTACTTTCAACCAAGAAACATAAAGCTTCTTCTAGCAAGCTAAACCTAATGAGAATGACTGCCTTACGACATTGCATGAGGTCACTGCAACATTGTATGAGAATATACGAAATGTTCTGCTTTCACTTATCGCATCATTACTGCATTACTGCAGGAGTTCAAGAACCCACAGTGCTCTGCACTGAGACATAGGCCTTGCACCAGTGAAATGAAACAACGATGTGCTTTAATGAACACTTATCTCACAGTTCATTCCTACTGCTAACGTCAGCCTGTTAAAATAGTTCCAAATTAAACTGACCGTGTTCGGCAGCTTTAGAATCATAGCAGGTGAGATAAAACTACGGTAACAAACCATGCATTAATTTGTCATTTTGACTGATACCAAATGTGGACACTGCCCTATTATTCTATACAGTAATGGAACATCTGGCATGAGAGTGTGTGCAATCAGTAAATAGGATGGGGTAAAATGGTACAGCTTGCATGAGCGTGCAAGTTCTGGGAGTGCCCGTCTTTAGTAGCCCACAGACAAAATGGTATAACTGTTATGTCTGATGCCAGGATGTCCTGCCCTCTCTTCCCAGCAAAGGCTTGTCACTGCAACAGTCTGTCTCATCTCCAAAAATCCTACATGCTGCAATTTAAGAGGTGTGAAGACCTTCTGAAGCCAACAACAACAAAAGCATGGTGTCATTTCACATGAATTATTTCTAGCTCATAAGTCAAAGTCAAATCTTTCAGGTGATTGGTGTTCGCAAACAGATTTTTATTATGACTTCAATTCCCTGAGCAGTTACTGGGGCATCTTGTAAAGAAAAACCTTACTTCACATTTTTGCCATGTTCCTGTTATCATTTGACATTGAGACGGATAGAAAAATGTCAGCAGTGCAGGCTCACTGGAGATGGAATGTTATTGTATTGTTTAGGGGTGCAGCTGGTGGCCTTGTGGTTAGGGAGCTGCGCCTGCGATCAGAAGGTTGTGAGTTTAAATCCCAACACTGCTAGTGGCCGCTGGCTGCCCACTGCTTCATTTGGTGAACTAGTTCAATCTTTTGCACTGTTCGCACTGTGTGAGGTGCTGTGCTGTGTTCACGTTTTACTATAAAGGGCCACTTTACTTTTAATTTATTATGTCAGTAACTGTGTAAGAAATTGTGCAATTGTATTTAAACAGTATAGCAAAAAGATAAGACAATAAAGAACTGTTTCTTAAATGTGCCATGAATGGATTACAACAGCATTCACATGCCTGGTGTGGACGGGCCTCTCGGTCGATGAAGTGTTTCTCTTCCACACCCTCCAGAGCCTTATACTGCTCCAAGTTCTGGCTCATCTCCACATGCTCAGGGTTTGCCTGGAAATATGTGTGAGCAGCAGCTGCTGCTTTGTCCAGCTGATTCAGCTGCAAGAGGAGAGAGAGAGAGAGAGAGAGAGAGAGAGAGAGGGTCAGAACTGATGACCAGTGCAATGGACCCATGTTTTGTTGATAACAGTCTGCCTTTCATGAGTCAAAAAGGCTTTCCTTGCATGCAGCTCACTTCCGGAAAACAATGCCAATGTGTGTGTGTGTGTGTGTGAGGAAAACGTGGAGTTCGTGACCATCTGCTTGATCTATACAGTGAGGCACGAGCTGAGCTCTCATGAGATTCAGCTCTAAACAGAAAGAGAGACAAAGGAGTCGATGAAGCTGTTAGATTAGCAACTCTTCCTCCAAGAAGACTCGGCTGCTGGCAGGAAGAAAGCCCCGAGGACATGTGACTCCTGACCCGCAGCTGGAGCTACAATCACCGCTCTCTTCTCAATGAATTACTTTTTGGAATCATTTCTGCACTGTGTAGATTACTTACAGTACAGAGTGCAGAGAACCAGAGAGAACAGGACACCACAGAAAGATTCTAACCCTTTAAGCTCTACATTGAAAAGTTTAATTCATTATTGTGAATTTTGGTTACATTAATAAAATGAATGAACTCATGCTTTCAGATGAGCAATTCTTTATATCAGAAGAATCCCTTACACACCTGACAGAGATTATTCTGACAGGACTGTTCTGTTTTTCCTCTCTTTAAAGGAAACATTACAATGTTGCAACTGTTCATCAGACAGAAACTTGCTTTATTTAATAAATTAGTTTTCACTAAATAAATTTTTAAAAAGCATTCAAACTTGGCAACAAAAGCATTGATATGTTACAGATGTTATTTTATGGATATAATGCACATTATCAGATATATGATTAAACATTTCACTGTACGGATAGCTGAAATGTAAAATCACATGTGTGTGTATGTATGTACATATTTATATTCTTATAGGCTGGTCTTCGCGGAGACCAGCCTGACCATTACACCAACATGGACTTTAATGACACTGCATTGAGATACATAGACTTTCATATGGAGTTGGTCCCACTTTGCAGCTGCTATAATGGTTCCGTCCCCCCATGCTATGGACTCTGAGGGGATCTTGTTTTTCTTTAACAAACAAGATCAAATATGAATGCCATGCAGTGGCATATAGCTTTGCAAACCAAATGTTATTGCACTTTTGTAGCAGTACTTTAAAAATAAAAGTGCACAATATTCTACTTTTGAATTAATTATTTAATTTCGAGTATAACCATGCGATTAACCACAGAAAACCATGCTTTTATGATAAAAAATGATACAAACAATCATTTTAATTTTATGAGAAAATTCTGTAGCTGTAAGTACAGGGCAAGAGTCATTTTCCATACTTGACGGATTAAAAGAGAATTCCAGCTCAGCCACAGTCTCCAAAGGATGGCCTGCGTTGAAGAGAGTTCAAACATTCTGAGCGTTCACATGAACTGGGTAGCAGTGAAGGAAAATGTCAAAACAAGTTCACAGTGTAAACCGGGAGACTGTTGATATTTTCCAGCCTTGATGAAGTGCAGACCTCAGATTAGAGCTTGGAATATTCCACACTCTCTGTAAACTTTTTCCTTACAATAACAGACTAATTTAACTGCCATTGGATTCTACTTGAGTATTTTTCAAAATCAGATAAACTCACTCCTGAGCAGGAAAACAGCAACAAGAAAACAATTCCAACTTAAATTAAAATAGTTCCAAATTAAACTGACCGTGTTCGGCCGCTTTAGAATCATGGCAGGTGAGATAAAACTACGGTAACAAACCATGCATTAATTTGTATTTTTGACTGATACCAAATGTGGACACTGCCCTATTATTC
Organism: Brachyalestes nurse; assembly: GCA_037974405.1. Lineage (NCBI taxonomy): Eukaryota > Metazoa > Chordata > Actinopteri > Characiformes > Alestidae > Brachyalestes > Brachyalestes nurse. The sequence continues at coordinate 12,544,111 of JBBPCY010000037.1, forward strand.
TATACAGTAATGGAACATCTGGCATGAGAGTGTGTGCAATCAGTAAATAGGATGGGGTAAAATGGTACAGCTTGCATGAGCGTGCAAGTTCTGGGAGTGCCCGTCTTTAGTAGCCCACAGACAAAATGGTATAACTGTTATGTCTGATGCCAGGATGTCCTGCCCTCTCTTCCCAGCAAAGGCTTGTCACTGCAACAGTCTGTCTCATCTCCAAAAATCCTACATGCTGCAATTTAAGAGGTGTGAAGACCTTCTGAAGCCAACAACAACAAAAGCATGGTGTCATTTCACATGAATTATTTCTAGCTCATAAGTCAAAGTCAAATCTTTCAGGTGATTGGTGTTCGCAAACAGATTTTTATTATGACTTCAATTCCCTGAGCAGTTACTGGGGCATCTTGTAAAGAAAAACCTTACTTCACATTTTTGCCATGTTCCTGTTATCATTTGACATTGAGACGGATAGAAAAATGTCAGCAGTGCAGGCTCAGTGGAGATGGAATGTTATTGTATTGTTTAGGGGTGCAGCTGGTGGCCTTGTGGTTTGGGAGTTGCGCCTGCGATCAGAAGGTTGTGGGTTTGAATCCCAACACTGCTAGTGGCCGCTGGCTGCCCACTGCTTCATTTAGTGAATGGGTTAAATCAGAGAAGAATTTTGCACTGTTCGCACTGTGTGCGGTGCTGTGCTGTGTTCACATTTTACTATAAAGGGCCACTTTAATTTTAATTCAGGAAAACAGCAACAAGAAAACAATACCAACTTAAACTAAACTGTGCTTTAGCAAGAAACTGAGATATCATCAAGGAATCACAGAAACACCCTTATTAAATTATTAGATTATTATACAACACTAAAGGAACTTACTGTTTATCTGATCTTTTTTTTTTAGTAATGAATCCACTATAATAAAGAATTATTATCTTATAAATTATCTCAAAGATGCTGTATGGGGCAACGCTCCGAGATATAATAATTTCTTTGATTATAGCATCTGGCATTGATTAAAAGCTACATGATTAACAACACATCTTCAGGCTGATTATGGTAAGAGAGTGTGATGGAAAGGAATCCACTTCCACTTAACGACTGTAATCAGGATCTTTTCAGAAGTTCAGACAAAGGCCTCATTTCAGCATCTGCATATCATCGCTCGCCATCAAGCAAACAGGCGCAAGGTGCTGTGGCAAAATCTATAGTCTATACTGGAATTAAAAAAAAATCCTGTTGCACTACACCCCAGGTTAACCTACAGAAGCCCTATTCTTTTATTCTTTTATTTTGTAATCCGCTTTTAACATTTATATAATATTTTATGCATCAAAAACTGGTTTGACAGGAATGTGAAGCTTCCACAAGAACATGAAGCTGAACAGCTGTGGGCTGGACAGATCATATGTGAACATTTTATATCACAACCATGACAAATTTTAAATGTGCAAGTTATTGCAACCTTCCACATACGGGCTGCAGTGTGAGTAGTACATTTTTACACCATTCATAAAATCAGAAGCAAGGCAAAGTTTTCCATGGGTCCTTTAAAACTCCTTCTTCCTTATCCCTTAGATCTTAGAGTGTATTAGTAAAATCTTATTCCAACAAATAAAAACAGTGTAAAACAGTCTAAAACTGTTTCTGCTACACGCTCGCAGTTTGCTGCTCTCTCGATCAGTGGAGCGCCGCTTGGCCAACTTGTGGGCGGAGACAATCCTGACAGTTCTCCCGGGTACAAAGATCTTGTGTTTTTTCCATTTGTGTCTAAGACCAAAAATAAAAGCAATTTGTTCGTTTCTGTTCTTTATGGGCATTTGCATGTGATGCCATTTTTAAAACCGTAGCGGTTATTATTATTATTGAATGATTTTAATGAAGGAGCTTTTGGTCGTATGGTGATGATTTACCATATGTTGCAATTCCAGGATGGATTGTGATGCTCAGGTTTTAATGGTTACATTAGATGCCACTCAAGACCTGCACAGTGTGGTGTTATTCTATATTTCAAACAAGATTTCTATTAGTACATTCAAACAAGGTTTCAGTTCAGAGCTATAGCAGCCAGCCAAAACCATCCCTTTGTCCTAGGAGGGTGGGCTGACCTCAAATCATTCTGGCCATATCCCCACCCCCCCACCCCTCCACACTTGGCAACATAGCCAGGGTTTGGCTCTTCAGGTGCTGTGGGAAAAGAGTGAAGAATGAAAGACTTTGGGTGAATGCTTGGCTTCTATAAAGATCAAGCTTGAGTTGACTGCACTCTTGTGTACCCTGTATGTCACACATGCACACACACACGCGCACACACAGACAGATTGCATAGGTATTTGTGTCACTCATGCCTTCACAAGAAACTGGCCTACACAGCACGATTGGCAAAGTTTTTGTAAAACGACCAACTGTTCCAACTATAAAAAAGCACACACTGATTTCAGTATTCAGGAAGGCTGCAAGGACATCTAATGATGACCAATTTTTATTTGAGATAACACACACGACAGAAGCCAGAAACGACCCTTCAGCATTATTATTATGCTCCACTGAATAGTTCAGAAAGAGCACCTGTAGTCCTGCTGAATCCTCAGTATGCCCTGCCACAGCTGCCCGCTGCCAGAACACACAAACCATTTAACTTCTGGCCGTAAAAAGGAAAAATGTCCACCTTGATGTGGGGTTTCACAGAGGCCAAGTTAAAGTCCCCCTTCCATGTTTTTCTCAGCTGACGCCCAGCGAAAAACGTAAACAGAATGGCAATTAGACCAGAGAAACACTCAAGCAAGTGAAAACCAGTAGAAAGGGCGTAGCTGAGAACTGGGTCAGTCACGCTATAAGACACACTCTTGACTTATCAAAGCATCTGTTGAGTACAGCTCAATCACGGCAGGTTCCATACTTTTTACAGCTACTTTACAGTGTAGTAAGATAATAGTGTTTTTGGCAGCCTGTCTTAATTTTAGTTTTAGTCTAGTCTTTGCGTCAAGCTGTCATTTTAGTTTTTATTAGTCT
>JBBPCY010000037.1:12547208-12559123 GCA_037974405.1 Brachyalestes nurse
GCCTCACATTCTGATGTATCTTCTCTCTCCTGCTCTTCCCTCAATCTCCTCATAGTTAGTGTTAAATCACTACAAAAAGAAATATTTTATTGTGCATATCTTACAAACACGTAATAGTAATGTTTATTTCAACAGTACTACATCCCAAGAAAACATATCTAACCTCTTTCTCACCTTATAAGATAATTCTACCCTCTACCTGATCTTCTTGGTGCAGTTGTTAATCACTCTGTCATACCAGCAGGGATTTCACCAGTGCCCAGCTTGACTGGGTGGTGGTGGGGATCACTAGCAAGCGGTCAAGCTAACAAGCTAATGCCCTTCCTTCTGTGCACTCGTAGACGAATAACAACATATAAAATAAAAGAAATATTATTAATAAATACTAGTAAATAATATGTTATGCATTTTGTTATGTATGAATCTTCAGTCTCACACTTAAGGTCCGTACTCAGTACAGAAAATAAAATTGGCCAGAGTTTATGTCAGTCATTTTGAAGTGGAGAACTACCCTATCACAGTAGGCAGTCACTTTTTTTATGGGTGGGACTTATTTACCATTAGAGTCCATTAAACCTGGAAAATCCACGAGCAGCGGGGGTCTGAGGAGATTTACATTGGAATGAACGGGGCGCCAGTGAAACGTGTTTCACTGAAATTCTCTGTTTCACCGCGGTTGGGGGTGGCGCTGTTTGACATTTTTGACCAGCGTGGTATACAACTGTAACACTATTGAGGAGCTGAAATTAAAAGAGCAAGCTTATTTTATGAGCATTTTTTTGTTTCACACCAATAAAAAAATTATTATGAAGTTATTAAGTTTTTTGTATTATTTTTCTTGGTGAATCATTGTTTCACCTGTAATCTTATAGAAACTGCCACTGCATAATAGTCAGTTTTCATGTAATTTAAATCACAATAAAATATCTCCTCTTCTCACAAACAAGTGGCATAAAAGTGGCACTGATTACATTCACGCTGAGGATCCTCCAAAGTAGAGTGTGTTCCCTTTTACAAATCTTGGTTCCTCTTAGAGATTAGTGTTTTCATACCACTGTTATCCTCTGAGATGCTCATTACAAGTCTGGACCTGCATTTGTGGAAAGCTGCTTTGGTATGTTATCTGTTGTGTATAGCCTTACGCAAAGACCAAAATGGATTTGTTCATTGAAATAATGGAGTCCTTAAAATAGGCAATGTAGAGTATTTTGCCACTTTAGACCAGTAGTCGCGAATCCTCATCTTGAAGACCTACTATCCAGCAGAGTTTAGTTCCATCTGATGCAGAAAGGCAAGGATTTCTGAAGAAAGCAATTGGCAGGAGCAGGTGTGGCAAACTCTTTAGGAATGTAGATAGATCTCCAAGACTAGGGTTGGTGATCACTGCTTTAGATGCTTGTAATACATTCTAAGGCAGGTCAGAATATTTTAGTTATGGCGTTGGACTTAAAATCCTATGGGTTTTCCCCGCACAGGTTCAAACCCTGCTCACAGCATTGTGAGAGTACTTGTTTGGGGTGGCTGGTGTCCTAGTGGTTAGGGAGCTGCCTCTGTGATCAGTAGGCCATGGTTTTGAATCCCAGGACTGCTAGTGGCACCACTGAGGTACCCTTGAGCAAGCCACTGTCCCCACACACTGCTGCCTGGGTGCTGCGTCACTGGCTGCTCACTGTTTCACTTGGTGAATGTGTTAAATACAGAGAACGAATGTCACACTGTGTGCTGTTCTGTGATGTGTTGATGCATAAGGGGCCACTTTACTTACAAATGATGTACATAAAGTACATGCGTTAACACAAAGTACATAAGTCACTGTTCTAAGTACAAAAAGTACATAATACACAAAGGCTCTATAATCAGTTGGCTTGGAGTATCATGTAATATCTCACAATAGCCCCTCAAAATAAGAAGGCTAAAATAAGCAATCCTCCTGATTGGAAATAGCAACAGCATCCGAAGCTAAACTTCCTTCTTCATCGCCTCTCATTCAAGTGGTCAGTTTTACAAAGAAGGGTAACGGTTGATTTACTTCTTCAGCTGCACCTGTTTCTTCCCAGCTCTGGACAGGACGGGGGCTTTAGAGGCTTTAGGGGCTTTGGGGTTTTGCTAACATTAACATGAATGTTCATCTAGTGGAAGAATCTGCATTGTTTTCTTATCATTTCACATTACCCAAAGCTTTCATTTGCGGCCCGAATCAGGAGTGCTACTGGATGCTCGAGTTACTGTGTAATTTCTGCTAAGATTGAAGCCATTTTACATTGCTTGTAATAGACATTGTAAAGCACTGGCATACACTTAAAACATAAATAATGTTCATTATATTAATTGTGTAGCAAAAAAAATGATACTTTTACTTACAACTGGCTAATTTACACCATAAAGTAATGTTAAGTACAGTGACTATCCTGGAAGTCCCCTTGCTCTGATAATGCTCATAATACACCTTTGTTAAGAGCATGTACAGAGCCTTTGCTGGGTAACAGTGGGGCTTCCAGGGCCAAAGCTGAATATTCTAAGTTCCATTAAACCACGTCTTCTGTTCACAAGACGTTTCCTTTTCTTAATTCCGCTTTATCTCTGAATTTAGATTAGTGGTTTAATGTCTCTCATGCATTTCTTCAGTTTTTCAGGCTCAGCTGTGTCATCAGAATCAGAATCGTGTATATTGGCCAAGCATGTGAGCAAACACATACAAGGAATTTGGTTCCAGTTGATGGTGTCTCTCAAGCACAAGAGTATAAAACACAACAATGTATAAACGACACAAGGAGCACCATACTGAGCAATATAATAAACAATAATATACAATCTACGATATGAATATGTAATATGGATTAATATTAATAAATATAAAGATAAGTGTTAGCAAATGTATATAATTATTATTTGAACATATGTTTATACTATTAATCTAAATATATGTCATACCTATTTATCAGGTGTGGAACAAGATTTAAGTGTGATTTGGGTTTCGCGAAATGAATAGAACAAATAATAATCAATTTGTTTAGTCTTATTCACATTTGAGTTGTTTATTTGTCATATATGAACACATGACAGCACACAGTGTGAAATTATCTCTCTGCATTTAACCCATACATCAAGTGAAGCAGTGGGCAGCCAGGAACACAGTGCCTGAGCACAGGGCAGTGTTTGTGGATGATATCTTGCTCAAGGGTACCTCAGTGGTGCCACTAGCAGTCCTGGGATTCAAACACACAACCTTCTGTTTACGGGTGCAACTCCCTAACCGATGAATAACGGATAATGCATTTATATATCTTATTACTATAAAACCAGTTTACATTATTTGAGAAATGTTTTATGAAAGGGTCTCTTGTGATTTTAAGAGAGGAAAAGGAACAGTCCACCCAGAACAAGCTGTCAGGTTCATGAGTAGTATTAGTGCTGATAAAGACTTGCTTCCTGCTCTGTATATACCAATAACATACCTGATCCCAGTAATGAATTAATTAATAACTAATTAATACACCTTTGTTGAGTGTAACTGGGTTTTTATTGTGTTACAGCAGGGAAAGACTGAGGGACCTCCAGGGCCAAGGCTTGGGCCTAGTGTGCTAGAATATGTAGGCATCCTTCCTGGCACTAATTCCATTAAACCACACTTTCTACAATAAGTTTCCAATTCTTGGTTCCCACGTAAAGTGAATTTAGGCCACATGTGTCACAAACGTATTTAGATAAAAAGCGGAGCTCACACTATTCAATCTGAATATCATACCTACACTGAGCTGTGTGGAGTAGAGTGTATACAGATCAGCACAGAGTGTATACGTCAGCGAAGGGCGCGTCACGCTCAACATGGCGTCGAACGTGGCCCGTGTTGTGATTGAGAGAGGGGAGGGGTGAGAGAGAGAGAAAGAGAGGGAGAGGTAGAGGGAGAGGGAAAGAGAGAGATACAAAAAACCAATCCAGGTGGTACTACACTCGTGACATCAATTGAAGGTTTGAAAAAAAGAAAAGAAAAAAAACAGCAGTCAATCTATCAGTGGCGACCTTCGGAGGATCATTAGGGGTCTGAAATATCGCCTGCAACATGGATGATTTAAGTATCGACCAGAAAAAACTGCCTGGCGTCAAAGAAGGTGAGTGTGTGTGATGGCTCTGCCTTCTCCACATTTCATGTTCTGACATGGGTCGTCAGCCTTTCAGTCTGAATGAGGCAGGGTGGACCAAGACAGCAAGGTTTACTGCGGCAGGGCTACAGGCTGAACAGGGAAACGGCTCAGAACCGAGTCCAGCAGATTAGAATCTAGCTAAATAGCGCAAAATAGAGCCCAGCAGCTCAGGACCGAGCCAGACAACTGCAGAACCGAGCTCAGCAACTCAGGACCGAGCCAAACAGCTGCACAGCCGAGCCCAGCAGCTCAAGACCACGCTAAACAGCTGCAGAACCTTTTTGGTGTTCTCTGGTATATCTAGGCGAGCCATCGCTGGTTCTTCCCTCCTAGTTTCAGCTAAGCCTCAATCTGAAGCTGCACTGGTTTGTTTATTAGCAAGGTGGCTAACTAGACGCGGACAGGCAGGCGTGTCGCATTGCCCCTGATCCCAGTCCGCCCTCCCGTGTAACCCAGTATTTGAGGAGTTCAGCTTTGACAGAGACCACTTTAAATTCATTCTCATCTCAGAATTTGGGGTAGTGCTTTGACATCTGTCATGCAGGCAGCGTGTCTTCGGTCAGGCTCAACTGGGTCATGTACAGTCAGAGTGGTAATTAGATAAGCCAAAACACACAAAACCTTGTTTTATACTTGTAATTGAAATTGGTTACAAAAAATTATATTTGTAATGATGAGAATTGGTATAGGTCATATATCAGAGTTCATCTTTGATATGAAACATACACGCTTTGACACAAAACCCTTTAAATTCAGTCTCATCTCAGAATTTGCATTTAACGTCTTCAGTCATTCTCAGCTGGGTCATGTACAAAAAAGTTACTTTCCATGTAATGATAAGGGAAATGGCATAGCTCATATATTTTAAGTGTGGATATAAGGTTCTTGGTTTAAAATAATACTGTGCAGTATACAGTCTGTACTCATGGATACTCATGGAGACTTTCCACATTACTTATTCACATACGAGTTGCACTAATAAGTAATGAAAATGGCATTTTTATATCCTGTCACTATAAAACCAGTTTACACTCCATGAGAAATATTTATTGGATGAGTCAAACGGAATAGTATCAGTGCTAATGAAGACTTTCTTCCTTGTTAATTTAAATATTATCTGGTGTCATAGTATGATCATTTTTTTCCTTTTTTTTAAAAATTTTTTTAAATACCACCCAACACTAGTAAGGTTGAGTTCCATCCTAAGTCTCCTCAGATGCATAATAAAGGAGGAGACTGGTCACTGGTTGAAAATTGAATGAGAAAGCTTCTATAGTGACCTCTGTTTACAGGGAATTTCCACTCTTCTGTAAAAAGAGGCAATCGTCTTGGGAGCATGAAAAGCCCGTCCTTTTCCAGTGATTTCAAATCTTTTTGAAACGCTAGTGTGACTTTTACTTTGGAGTTTTTAGGTGTCTACCCATTCAAAGAGATGGGAGCCCAGTTTTTTATGACTGTAAATAACTGTCAGGGTGTACTGCCAAGATGACCATCAAGTGGACAGACTGAACTTTGACAGTTTTCTAGTCCCACCCAGTAAAAACCAGAAGGACTGTACCATGATTAAAAAATTCTTCTAGAAATCTGGATCAGTTAACGTTTAGTCACTTGTAACAGTGAACGTATTCACATACTTATGTTTATTAAGGTTAAAAGTATATGAGATTTTTCTTGAAAACTCCACTTTTCGTACTGTATAATTGGTTCACTTTTGGGAATCCTTTGCATATCATGTTGGCAGAAAGAATGTTATTAGCAGTAATTATTATTAGTGCTATTACTGTTGTCACAGGATGAAGGCCGACATTGCTGTGGTTAAACATTTAAGTTTAGAAACCATGCCATTCTGCCAAGAAGCCTGAGTAGTTCATTCTTTTTAGTAACATTACTTTTTTCTTCTGTTCACTTAAAAGATTCTTTGTCAAACAGTGGCTCCTAACATCGACTGCTATGTCGCTACTGATGGCAGCCAACATTTAAAGTGTCCATTTTTGTCATATGTGAACACCCCACAAAATTGTTCTCTGCATTTAACCCATTTACCAAGTAATGCAGCGGGCAGCCAGGAGCACAGCACCCGGGGAGCAGTGTGTGGGGACAGTACCTTGCTCAAGGGTGCCCCAGTGGTGCCACTAGCAGTCCTGGGACTTGAACCCACAACCTTTTGATCACAGAGACAACTCCCTAACCACTGGTCCAACTCCCCAAGTGACTTGAGAAAAAACAAAACACCTTTCACTGCTTTCCCCACTTGTCAGGATTGTAGCTTAGATGTTGTCTCATTTAATTCCTGACCAGCAGGTGCAGACATTATTATTCAGTTTTTTAAATAAAGTGAAAGTGAAAGTGACCGTTCTGTCATACCTGAACACAACACAGCACACAGTGTGAACAGCACAAAATTCTTCCTCTGCATTTAACCCATTCACCAAGTGAAGCAGCCAGGAACACAGCGCCCAGATAATAAATGGTCTTGCAGCTGCTGTGTACTGCATTTAGTACTCCAGCCAGAGTCAAAACAACAACACTCTCCAGGCTTGTTTGTATGTAGATCTCAGGCTGAGCTGGACTGCTAGCTGCCCAGAGGAATAAAAAATGTGGGGGTGTGGTTGAAGTGTGCCAAGACGGTTGTTGACTGTTTTGAATATTTGGAGGTTTATGAAGTCATCTGCAAATATGTGATTTAAATGTGTGCTAGGATGTGCACAGTTTATTCAAGCACTCTGTTAACCATTCCAGGCTCCAGTATTTGAATATTGTTAAACTGCTTCATGGAAAATCAGAGAGGACCAACCAAGTGTTAACTGGGCTTTAATGGATATAATGTGGATCAAGAGGTTTGGAGCGATTTCATTTTTGTCAGCAGGCCGTGGGAGGGGTGATTTTGTTTTGCTGACTCTTACTCATACTCATACATCAGAATGTGGCTCCCTAGTGTTATTAAATCAATAAGAGGCAAAATGAAGTGTGTTGCACTGCTTTTACCATGACTAAGGGTACAACATAAACCAGGCACTGAAGTTTAAAGCATGGTTGCCAAGCAGCATAATGCTCAAAAATGATTGCATAAACAGCAAATTGGCTTTTAAATACATGACTCATTAATACAGATTTCAGCTTTTCTGTGTGATAGTTTGGGTCAGTTTCCCAGACGGCGATTAAGCCTGGTCCTGGATGAAATAGTACTGTGAGTAGAGATTTTCCATTGACTGGGAAAAGGTAGTCCAAGGCTAGACTTAATTGAGCATGTCTTGTGATGCAGGACCTCTTTTTTAGCCAGCCAACTTTGTTTTATTATGTCTAACACTGAATTTATTGTCTCACGAAGTTGGATAATTTTCTGCTGGGCTTTTGCTGCATATCTTACCATCTTCTGGATTTGCTTTGCATATCTAGTCTCCTTCCTGGCGGTGGACCCATCCAGTCACGTTTTTTTTTTGGTATGACAGTTCTGGCATCAATAATGTGAAGAATGTCATTTCTTTAACGGCGGTAGCAAAGCGTATTGCATAAATATTAATAATGTAAAGCAATTACTGCTCCAGTAAGCAGTTGCCATATCAGTATTGCTTTTTGCATGTTTGTGATTCTTCCACCTTTGAAAGACAAACTTCTTGACTACTCACATTTTGCGCAGTTGGCTTTCATGTGCACACGGCTACCACATACTTAAACTTGTGAAATGAGTTTACCTGTGGCTGCAATTGTTAGGAGTTATGAATTTGATCCATGTCTTAGGCCCTGTTCAGACCTGGCAATAACATGCGTCTTGTGTGATCTCATCTAATGTGGACGATGCTAAGGTGTGAACGCGTCCAAAGCAGATTAAGATCTGCCCACTGAGACCACATTTGGAGAGGTGTGCCCGGGCCACTTGTTTGTTTTATATTCTTCTAGAAGTGTGTTCTAGTGTTGTTTTTGGTGGCCTGTCTTAATTTTAGTTTTAGTCTAGTCTTTGCGTCAAGCTGTTATTTTAGTTTTTATTAGTCTTAGTCACATCCATACTCTTTTTAGCCTAGTCAAGTTTCAGTCGACTAAAAGTCTGAGCATTTTAGTCTTATTTTAGTCAGAGTTATCCACAGCTATTTTCATCTAGTTTTAGTCAATGAATACTGATGACATTTTAGTCTAGTTTTAGTCAATGAAAGTTGTATTTTAGTCTATTTTTTTAGTAATGCAATTCTATTTAACCCAGTCAGTAAAGTATAAATACCTAGAATAGACAAAATCTAAATTTTGTTTTAGTCAAACCTATTTCACAATTCAAACAAGGTTATCTTATTATTATATTACTGCTACCTTATATAGAGAATACTGCACATCCATACCAGACACGGAAGACACTCTGGTTGGCAAAATAAATGTTGTAAATTCATATCAAACATGTTAGAACTTCGAAGTACAAACATAAGTTTAAATAAAATAAATAAATAAAATGACATCACATCACTGAAAAGTGCAAATAAAATGAAAATGTGTGTGTCTATTGCCATAAAACCCACATTTGTAAAACTGGTAAAAGTCTTCACCTTCAGTGTGTTGGCCTGAACTTACCTGAATATTGTTTTATCCCTGAACAAATATAGTCTACACAACCAAATCAGAACAATTTAGGATCAACTTTTTTGTATAGATATGGGAAAGACTGCTTATCAAAATGCTGTGTGTGTGAGATCTTGTGTGCATGTGTCACTGTGTGTGTGTGTGTGTGATTTCTCTCTCCCTGGCACTTTAAAGGCCCTGCGTCCCAATAATTTAATTCACAGGGCCTCTCCCCTCCCTTTCGTACAGGAAATAACGTCTCGTCTCGTTTTAGTCAACGAAACTGAAGAGACATTTTAGCATAGATTTTATTTTCTAAACCACATTTAGTATCGTTCTTATTCGTCAACAATATTACATGATATATTTCGTCATAGTTAACGTCACATGACCTGCATTTACATTGCGTCTCGAATTTCCAACAATTCCCTGCAATCTCTACATATTAGGGCTGGTTTTTATGGATTAAAGTGTGCAATACTCTACTTTTGAATTAATTGTTAAATTTTGTGTATAGCAATGTGATTTATTGTGATTAAACATTTTAATCATTGCCTGGCATTAATATAATGTAATGACTTTCAGATATTTAAACCGAATAAACAGCAAAAAAAATCCCAGAAAACTTCTAAGCACCCACTTTCAATATTCATTCATTCAGTTCACTGATTCAACTTTGGAATGACTTATATTTGTAACTTTAATTAAGAATTCAGTGATTAGAATTGACAATGTACACATTTATTCCATTCCAAATGTGTATTCTTTTCATGAATAAAGGAAACTTTCAACTAGATTCTGCTGCCACTTTGTTCTGTGAGAAAGGAAGCAAAAGCTGGACAAGCGCAGTTTAGTTTGCAGCTCACTACTTCATTTTCACCTCCACTAACCCACAGCTCTTCACCACGTTCAAATAAGGGAGGAAAAGTGCTGCGAAGCACGTATAACACACGGCCCACGCAGGCTTCAGAAGACACCGGCGGCCTTGTGGGAAGCCTGCCTATGATGTCATGCATCTGCTTGTGGCTTCCTTGCACCTCCCTCCTTGCTGGTAGTCAGACACACTAGATTTATTCTGCCTCTCGCCACCCTTTTACTGCTCCAGACACACTGATCCAGTAAGGTAATGTCTGAGGAATGCCTTTACGGCTAATGGCACACACAGCCTCTTTCATTAGGGTCAGCACGTGGAGACATGAGATGGCTGGAAAAAGCTCAGAGCTAAAAAAGGGCTGGAATAATCCTCCTACTGTATGCCACCAGACATGAAGATTCTGCTGAATGGAAGGCTCTGCGTCCCATGTGTGGTCTGCTCCTTGATGGGGCTCCTCGGTTGTTTTTTGTTTGAATTAAGCATGTTGACTTTAGTTAATTTCGGTGTAGACTGCCACAGGGATTTGGCCAAATGGAGATAAATTCACATGCTGCCCATAAATGATCTAAAAGCCCAACTATGTGATATTTCTGCTGTCCGTATGAAAGTCATTGGGCAAAAAGTCCCACTTGAATTTTGAGCAATCGCTTGCCAAAGGTAGACAAAGATAGAGCAGTGTTGCAGAAATCTGTCTAGGTTTGGAAAACACACTTGAAATATCTCTTGAGGTTGGTTAAGTTCACTCACCTCAAAGCACTTATACTCGATCTCCCAGGAGCGTCTGAAAACATACTCTGTGCTACAGTGTGCTTTCTAAACACTGCTCTTCTTTGGTTTTACACACGAGAGGTACAAAAGGCCTTTTCTAGGGGAACAGAAACGTTTCCAGTTAGGTGTTGACAATGTAAATGTGTCTGATGGTTCTGTTTTTCTCCTAATTTTGCTCTTCTCTTTTCACGCTGAGGCCTGGATCTCAGAATCCTCAAGGCTATACATAGCGAATGTTACACCGCCTTCGAGTCCCATCTTGCATTCTTCCAGAGCCCAGGGCCTCAGAGGTCAATCTCGCTTGGATTGGTTTACCCTAATACCCCTTAATGACCAGCACCCCACAGGGCAAGCCGACAGAATCATAACCAACCAACTTTTGTTTTCCTCTGGGGGGCTTTACTCAAAGGCTGAATGTTTGATGAAAATCAAGGGCACTTTGCTTGGGTCAAGCTTTGCTTGGATGGATTTCTCCAGCTGAGTCCATGTTACAAAGCACATTAATATGGCTTACATGAGTAGGCGGTTTCACGGGCACTACTGAGCAGCCCTTGCCCAAGTAGGAGAGCTCTGTTCCACCACTGTATCTACACAATGTAAGGGTGGAAAAAAGGAGGGGTTGAATTCACAATAATGCAGAGGGTGCCAAATCTAAAGCAGGCATGCACTTTGTTCACACGCAGCAGACTTTATGGTGGACACAAAAGGGGTCAATGGTATTTCTGTGCGCAGACAATGCTACCATTCATCCACTCGCGAAACCAGCCGAAACATGTTCCCCTCGGTTCTCCTTCCAGGAGATCTGTGAAACGTATTTGTTTGTGCTGAAATCCATCTGTAGGGTTAGGAAACTCTGTAAGGATATCTGGAACAAAAGCATGGGACACTGCAGGACAGCTCTGTGATTGTACAACACTGCCCACTGCCTGAAATAGCATCTTGGTTTCGAACCAGAGATACATTGTAGGACTAATCTTGCTTAGTCTGGAGCTATCCATCTTCTTTTGTGGGTCTTTATCTGTGAGCTCTGAAAGATCTATTGCAGCTGCATTACTCATCTCCCCCCCTACCCCGACCCCTACCAGGGATTCTCCGGACTGGAAAAAACCCATAAATAACGACAGAGGAATAAGAGTTTAACTTGGCATTCTTAACATTTCTTCTCTCAAACAAGAAGATGCTTTCTTTACTGCAAAAGCAATAGTCGCACACTGTGGCCATCAGTCTTGAATAGGAGTGAGAAATACTGACACAGGCACTTATGAAACAGGACTTATTATGACCTCTTTGTAAAAAAGCATGCAGTTGGTCAGTGTTCTTCAGGTTTTGGTTATATCCATGCTGAGAAAAACATACTGTGTGAACAAAATATCACGACGAAGATATAATATTGTCATATTCCCCATTTCTATTTTTCTAACTTCTATACACACATAGTGATATTTTAACTTTAACTGTGTTTTCCATTGATTAATTACAAAGGTCAACATGTCAAAATCATCAGAGATAAGCTCATGTGGGTTTTGTGGTGTTTTTCATGCTGATTTCAAATCTGTGTTTAGTTTTTCCCGCACATACAGTTTTTGTGA
>JBBPCY010000037.1:12568691-12595888 GCA_037974405.1 Brachyalestes nurse
GAAACAGTTACTTGATTGGTGCCTGCGGTTGAATAAAAACTGCATGCAAGTCTATTGCAAATCTAATATTACTCATATTTCAAAAAGTTGATGGGACTGAAAAAAACTGAAAGCAGATCTGAAATCAGCATGAAAAACTGGTTTAGAAAAGTGGCTGGTGGCCTAGTGGTGAGGGTGTTCACCCTTGAGATCAGAAGGTTGTGGGTTCGAATCCCAGCACTGCTAGTGGCACCACTGAGGTACCCTTGAGCAAGTAACCTTACCCACACACTCTTTCACGGGCGCCTCTCGTTGGTGGCAGCCCCCTGCTTCACTTGGTGAAGGAGTTAAATGCAGAGAAAGAACTTCACATTGTTCATGCTGCATGCTGTGTTCACGCATGACTATAAGGGGCCACTATTATTACCATTTTATGGCAGCCTGAAAAACAGTTGAACAGTTGAAACCTATTTGTATGCTCATCACTTCATATGTATTAAATGTATTAGGCTTTGCAATAAAAATTCAAATTAATTAAATGCTATATGTCTTTTGCGTATAAAATGTTCAAATACGCTTGCCTTTTTGTATTATTATTATTACAGTTTCTCTTCCTATTAGTTTTCAGAACCTTGTGAAATGGCACAGGACTAATATCTCATCAGCAGTCAAACTGGTTTTATACTTTTTATATTTAAACTTTCAAACAGTAGTATGTTTTAGCAAACTGCATCTGAAAAATGGATCAAATTAAAGGAGAAGCAGATCTCTTCAGAGGGTTAGTGCTCGGGCCCTCACCTCGTGTCACACACTTGTGTGTGTAAAGGCCACAGGTGAAGTTGAATTCTGGATACTCCCTTTCTGTTTAGGCTTGTGTGCCTAAGGCCTGCCAGTCTCAAACCTGTCTGATGCCATTCCGAGAGGAGAGAGCCTGAGGCACAACGGCCAGCCTATTTTTACACACACACACACACACACACACACACACTTGTATTTTATCACACCTGCATGCTTACACTACTGGACTAAGCTGCAGTTTAAGCCGACGTTTTAGCCGTCATGATGATTCAAATGTTTGCAATGTGCTGAAAGCAACACCTTTATTAAAATAAACTCACAACAGAAATACAGAGACACTTAAGGAACACACACAAAGCAGCAGATGGGTGGGTGAAGCCATACACACTGTGTGTGAGGTACATGTCTGTACAGAAATGAAACAGCCAAACAAACTTGAATGTCTGGAAAAAAGCTCAATGGTAAAGATAGGTGAGAGATTAGTGTGGGGAAAAAGAAAGCCAGTAGTTTCCTTAAGTATATATCTCAAGTTTATTTCACTTTCATGAAACATTTTTACATGATTTAAAAAACAAAAAACGGTGGTGAAACTTTGTTTATGCTGCTACTTAAAAGTTAGAAACCATTTTTTCAGTCATTTAGAACCTGTTTGATTGCTAATGAACTATGTTAGTCCTGTGCAACTTCATAACTTTATAAGGAATCTAGAAAACTATATATATATATATAAAAAAATCTTTTGACTCTTTAAAAGATTCTGTGCATAATCATTCATCTAACAAGAAGGCAAGACAAGGCAAGTTTATTTATGTTGCACACTTTATGTGACATGAGCTCAGAGGGCTGCTGGACAAGGTTGTTGATGGACGTTTTCAAACTTACATGTTCAAACGATGCATTTTCACTCTGTCTTATCAGAGAGCAATGAAATACCCTAATACACACACATACATGCTATACGTGTACAGTGCTTCTCTAAATATGTACGGCTCTTGATAAAATTACATTTAAAAAGTTACTCATCTGGGCATTAAGGATTTATTTGCTCAAAACATTTAAATAAATGTAAAACAATATTATGATAAGAAGTGATTTATGTATATCAGTGTGTTCTCTGAACTATTTCCAAATCTCTCCTCGTGACAGTGAGGTGTTATTTGTGCTCACCACCCAGTGCTGAGTTTAGCCAATCATATGGCTGTTGGAAACTAATGAATTCATTAAAAGGCCTTGGGCTTCTGGAACCAAACCTGTATTTAACCATCTCACAATATACCAAATATGTCTTTAAACAAAGAATTCTTGTCTTTTTGTGTTTGTTTTTTTCGATTTCTGCTTACAAAACCACATTTACTGCCCAGAAAAATGACATTCAACAATTTGCTTAAGTGTGCTTCATATATATATATATATATATAGTACTGTGCAAAAGCACCTGTGCAAATAGTTTAAACCCATTTGTCTGAGCTTCAAGCATCTTTAACACACAAAAAATAACACCGCAATAAATGTGAACTAACTAGAAAGCAGTAAAAGTAGTTGACGTTTGTGAGCTGGTTAGAAAACCACAGGTTTGGTTCCAGATTTCTGCTCAGTGCTTCCAGCCACTACTCGGATTTGTGAAATTCCATTAGCAGCTCAATTGACTTACTCTAATGTAGTACTGACTGAGCCAAACCAGCTATTTAATGGTAACAAAGTAATACTGGTCTTCCTCAAGGAGAAGACTGTAATGATTAACAGAACACTGGTATACATAAAAATCACTCTTCACTGTTTTAATGTTACTTGTATTTGTTATTTGTTTTGAGAAAACAAACAGTGCCCAACTAAACAGGTTTTAAACAGAATTTTCTCACATTCTGCAGACATTTGCACAGTACGGTGTATACCCAGACATATTCATGTCCACACACACAAGTAAATCTATTTTACTTTTAGTTTTTGTTGCTCTGCACTGACACCCATATTTCCCAGTCTTTCTGTAGTCTTATGAAGACCTGGCTGCCCCACCCTCGTGACCACCTCTACCGGTTTTTCCTGAAGATGTGCCCAAGGCTCATGGGGGAGCAGCAAAGGAAGGCTGGGTTAAAGTGAAGGTTAGAGCGCAGCACGGGCACAGGTGAGTTCCGACAGTGGAGGACTGTGCGACCAACAAAGGACATCTTCACCACACAGAGGGTCCACATTAGAGAAGTTCAGGAGGACATTAGAGTTATTTTTTCATGAGCTAGGATGGGTTTGGGACGCTCGACGTCTGACTGCTTGCCGTGCCCTTCGCTCAGGTAAGTGCTGTGGCTAGCTTTAGGTGCTGTCATAACATGCAGCATGGATTCCATTTGCACGAGAGTAGTGTTTGTAGGAACTACGGAGGGCCTGGTGTTGTAAAATGACTGGCTTAGACAGAAGGTTTAGAACCAATTCATACTTGAGAAAAAAGCAATAAGCAGTAGGTCCAAATGGACTAGGCCGTAAGGAAACAGTCCAAACGGACTCCTGCTACTACTGTAGTCTTAGTGACCTTTGATGATTAGTCTTCGTGTCTTTATTGGCCCAATGCAGAGCTTGTTGGGCCTGTGACCCAACAAGACCCTCCTCAAAAGAACAACACACCGATGAGTTTCGAAAGCTGTTTTAAAGACTTACACTGGCAGAGAGACTTACACTTATAAGATATAAAATGTTGAGGCAATGTGGCACCGCAACACTGTACTGCTAGTGTCTTCTGGTGTAATTTCTTCTTCATACCAATGTTATCTTGTCCTGAACTGTTCAGCCTAAGTGACCTATACCACAACGAGTTGAACACACATCTGGGAAGCCTAAGCAACAACTCATGACCCTCGTGCTTGCAGGAGCTGTGACAGGACTTTGCCCCTTCCAGAACTCCCTGAGACACTGCTACACACTCCGCTGGGAACCGTGGCTGAAATGAGCAATTGAATTTCAGTCATTGTTTCTGGTAGTGGGCGCAGCAGATGATCGGCTTCTTGTCAGGACGTCACGCCCTCGGGGAAGAGGTCACGCCTTTCGCGTGCATGAGACAGCTTCAGGCGAAGGCCAGTGTCCCAGCAGCCACGAAGAGGTTCTTCTCACAGTGAGTGTCTAGGTGGCACCAGAGGGTAATGAGAGTAAACGCAAGACCTGCTACCCAAGACAGGATCTCTGCACAAATGAATGTTTTTCTTGCTCTAATACACCTAATTCATCTCAGGCCTCTGTATTTCATAAAGCAGGATTTCTCAGGATGTAAGCCCAAACAAAAGAGCTCTATAAAAGAGTCCCTGGGCTGATCCTGACTTTGGGCTTATGTTAACCAGATAACTCTCGTCTCCTGCTTTGTGAAATATCCCCCAGGACTGGGGGTTGGAAACTCTGCCTAAGTTATGCAGTCCTGAACAGTGCTAGCCTGTAGGAGGGGTTTGCACATGCAAGGAGCCATTAAAATCTAAGGCATGCAGGTGAACCAGCCTAGACCAAGGTGTTCCTCCGCTCCCTAATTTCCTCATTCATTAAAGCACGCTATTTTCTTGCTCAGAGCAATCACGACATTGCTCATAGTGTATGCACACTTGTTGGCATCCTCTTGGTAGGCATCTGACAAGCTCCAACAGCGATCACTGACATGACACCACTGTTCATGAGCTTGGAATCACAGGTTACAATCATGTGAAGCCAACCTGGTAGTCCTGTGTATCAGATTTCTAATAATTAGCACAAAGCTAGAAAGCATAAAAAAAGCTGAATGGAGCTCCTGATGATTCTAAAATGACCAAGCGAGCAGAATAGCATCAAGAATAAAGTAGAAAGATAAAAATCCAGAATACTTAATGTCCAACGTGATATTCTTGAAGCACAGTTTGACCAAAGAAGGCTCAGTTACTAACTTCTCAAAATTCTTCAAATAAAAATGATCTAAAATATATTGGTGTCTAGTTTGTATTCATATTTTATGTCTACTGTATATACTTTGAAATTTTGAATGTTCAGAGATATGCCTGATTAATGCATAATTTTTTCCCCCCAATTTTGGTTTAAAATGATGTAATTATTCAAAAGGCCTGAAGCAATGATTTTTTTTTTCCATGTTAACTTCGAGTCCATGTGTCCACTGTATTTCTGTATTTTGCTGCAAATAAAACAACCTGCTTCATCACAGATGAATTTTTTATTATGTTTTAGGTAGGGCAATCATTTAGATACAAAGGTACTTTCATTTAATCCCAGGCATTCACCTTTTTTAACATTTTCTATCCAGTTCTAGGTAAGTAACTTCATTAGGGATGTAACTGAGATTTTGGGGGAGAACTTGTGATATATATGAAAACAATTAGTTTTCTTTGTCCCCAAAAAAATCCTAACTTTGATGTATGAAATGCAATTTTCAGATCTTTGGCCCATTTCTTTATGGTGATATGGTAAACACACATCACAATTTAACCGAACACTGGTGTTTAATAAGGGGAAAAAATAGAGGTTATTTCAAAGTAATTTATTTGATATTTACATAAATGATACTCAATTGGCCAGTGGAAGCTATGAAAGAATGCAAGATACAAACACTCATGATTGGTCACAAGACATTTACAGCAGCCGATTGTAGAACAGACGGGAATGAACGTGACGTCCTCCCTGCACTCACATAAACAAGGGGCTGGCTTGCCCTTTTTGTTGAAGCCTTGTATAAAATATATTTGTAAACCAGATTCCTTGCCCACAGAAGATATGAGATCTGACAGTACTGGAAGGAAGTTATTTTACAGCAACACTGAAAGTCCCTGAAAGTACAACATTTGGCACAGGGTCCAAACAGCCAATTACGTTCAGAATTTCAATAAACTCTAAAGTGCAATACATTACTGCACCAGCATTTGATCCTGAAAGGAAAAGAAAAAAAAAAAAGCCGTCTCAATTAATCCCTGGACCACCATCTCTTAATATGTAGAATCACTAAAATATACAGAAAAGCAAAACTCACTGGGTTGACGCTTCAATACAGTTCAACAAGAACAATCTGTTGAATAATACTCAAGAACATTAAGCACAGCGACTTGGCAAGAATCATCACAAACACTCTCCTTCTAATGATCTGTTTTTGTTTTGTTTTTTTAAACCATGCCATTCAGATGTCATTGAAGACAGACGAGTATATTTTTCTCCTCTTTATGGATGTATAATGGAGGCATACAGTACTGGCCATAGGTCTAGCATAGGCACTAATGATACCGAAGTAGAGTTAACTGATGCTCGTCTTTCAGAACAGGAAGCTACATATAGTCCACACAATCATTGTCCCATTTTTTCCCCCAAAGCAGAGTGTGGGTGGATCCCTATTTATAGATGCAGAAGAGTATAATCCCTTTAACCATGACTGAGACCACTGTGAAATGTTAGCAATAAGATGAAGATGCCTTCGAAAAAAGCTTGAGGAGCGACCGCTGTTTGCTCCTTTTCTGTCCATTAGTTGCATTCATCTTTACAGGCATATCCGACGTGCCCAGTTCAAGGCAAGGTTGCATCCAAAACAGCAAGCAGAGAGACGTTTCAAAGTTCTACGAAGAAAATGAGCCACGTTTCAGCTTTCCGTAGTGTTTCCATCGCTGAAACGTTTTGAATGTGGCAGTAAATGCAGTTACTCATCCAGACGTTTTCTACTAGTTTGTGCACGCTGATGTAATGTCTCCCCCAAAAATTAGAACCAGCCTAAAAGCAATCTTAGAAGTATTTTTTTGTTGTTGTTTTTACATTTCACTAAAAATAAATACAAAATAAATAAATAAGAAGAAAAAGAAGAGTGATGTATGATCATTGGCTGTAAAAATAAAAATTAAATGTGCATAAGAGACATTGGTATACACTCAAAATAATAAAAAAAAAAAAATTAAAAAAAAATAAAAAAAAACCCCAATATATACTATCGCTCCAAAAAATCTGGAATCAATTGCATTTGCCCCATAAACTGTATAACGTTTTCAGTAATAAAAAAGCAGACACTAAAAGACTATAAGTCAGTATTTAAAGTACTTTGGTACCAACAAAAGTTACATAATAAGTACTCTGCCATTATTTATGGCTATTTTTCAAATATCCACCTTCAGATCAATTTATAGGCAAGGGGGGCAGTGAACACTGTCCTCAATGCTGTTTAGCTTTCCCAGCAATTATGGAATTTAAAAAGTCAAAAATGCTTCCTATAAATGAATAGAAACCATAATATTAGAAATATAATTTTATATTACTGAAAACCTTAGCCTCATTCCAAACTCTTGAGAAACGCACCACAAGACAAACCACAAGAAGGTTTCTCCTGAGTTTGGGCACAATGTAAAACAATGGTTTATGCATCAAGAGCCCACAAAGTGACCAAAACAAAACAAAACAAAACCAAAAAAAACAGCTAAAGCAACTTCAAACGTTTTAGTCCCTTCTTCTGTCAGTGAGTGAAGGCAAACTGCTTCAAAGATTGCGCTTCACATACTGTGGTATAACTTCATAGCTATCAGACAATAACAATAAATTAAAGAACTCTAATCAGGTCAATAAGCATTCAGAAAAAAAAATTCGCCCCCAAGACTGAATTCATCTTCACTGGATTTTTTCCCTAAAAAGGGGTCTTATAAAAAAGAGAAAGAGTGAAAAAGGCTTTGTTCTTCTTGGAGAATGAGTGAGTCGGAGGAAAGACAGTGGAAGTTTTACAAAAGTCATTACCATCTTTGTAGCAATAATGTAGTGATTGGAAAAGCCCTCAACATGCACACACAGAAAACATCAGACATACATACGCAAAGAGGAATGGTCCTGTTTCACAACAGTACAATAATTCTTGATTTCATGAAAAAAGACACGTCATGTGATAAGTCACGATATGTTACGGAGATATAAAGATCATTTTTGCGTTTCCCGTTTGCTAAAGCATGAAATATTGACAGAAATAAAAAAATGTGAAAAGATAAAAAACAATATATGAAAGTGTACAAGCGACTGGCCAAATTCAGAGGTCAATTCATAATGGTCAGTCTTTGAGAACAAACTCTTTTTTTCTTGATACTGGAATGTCACCCACCCCATTGTCAGAAGGTGATGGCTATCTTCAAAGAGTGAAGAGAAAACATCACAAACCATTCAAGCACAGCAGCTGAGGCCTGGGTCACTGTCTGTAGTAGGCATCTGTAGGACAGAGAAAGAATGTTAAAATGTGTTTTTGCCTTAAAAAGGCAATTCCTCAGGTGTGCCCACTTTACCAACCTTTGTATGCAGCATCGGGTCTGGAAGTTGGCCGAGGAGAGTAATTCTCCGAATATATGCAACTACTGTCCACATTCTCATAGTTATGGGTACGTGGAGGAGGAGGTCTGCAGAAAGATGGGTGATAAGCATGGGTTTGCAAACCAGATCAACGTTAATAGACTGATAGAAAATGACAAGTGTAATTACGTGGTTGCTATACAACCAGAGAGACCCCCAAACATTGGATTTGTGGGCAAAAGAAAAAAAAAAGAAAAAGAAAAAGAACCATCCTGCTCTCTCTCCCTATATATTACAGAGGTGACTCTGCCACAAAAATCTACTTTTTTAAACAATCAATACTACATCTAAATATCATGCACTACATGGAATATTAACTGACATTCTGATCCTGAAACCATGCTAATATTTCAAAAACTGAAGAAGATGCGCCAAATTCCAGCAATAAAAGGAATAACAACAAAAACTTAAGAAGAATATTATTTAGTGAGAGTTGTCATGTGCACTTCTGGTACCTGACTGGTTTGGGATGATTCCGAGCTCTTTGGTAGTCATACTCTTCCTGTGCTCGTGGTCGCACTACGTCCTCCTGTGTAGGCTTAAACACACAAAAAGACCAGCTGTTTAAAAGCTTGAAGCAGCTTCAGACACTTAAGAGCTAGGCGTAGGAGGCTCATGAACATCAGCTTGGAAAACAACATTACCCTGAAGTCTCCCTCAGCTCGTCTCTCTCTCAGCTGTCTCTCCATTGCCTGTTTCTCTTTTTCTCGAGATCTCTTAAGCTCCCTTTTCTCTTCTTCCATCAGCCGTCGGGCTATTTCCTTTTACAGAAAACAGCTTTTGCTTTATTTTTGCACATGTGATGATATTCAAGTGATCTCTTAGAAGAAAGCATAATGTGAGAAACAAGTTTTAAAGCAGTAGTTCAACTCAACTATGCTTTTGTGGCTAAACATGATACCACAAAAGGACAAATGGTGATACCAGTTACCATAAAAGCTGGCATCACAATAATTTCCACTACCATCCTTCACTCATTTGCAACTGAATTAGCAGTTTGACTAAATTACCACCTTAATAGGAATACACTGAAAAAGGGTTCTTCTGTTTTGGTCCTGAAGGGAAGGTGTCCAGCACACTTTGGTGATTTCTTTTACTAACCTCATCCTGTGCAACTTGAGCAGCTCGTTTATCAAGTTGGCCTGCCTACATGAACAAAAAAATGAATAAATAAACATTGCTTTTCTTTTTGATCCTTACAAATAGTTCTCTCATTAAAAGGATTTCTTATACATACCTTTAGTTCCTCTTCTTGTAGCTTGCGCGCCACCTCCATGTCTCGGAGTTCCTGTTCTCGTAGGCCCATCTGAGCCATACCTTGTGTGGCTTCCTTTACACCATACTCCCCTCGCACAACACGTCCTACAGGGGGCACCAGAAGTTCACCAATAAGTGACCCATGACACTTGAAATCTGATATGTATGCTGGAATCGGAACTGCAAACCACAAGATTTGACCAAAGATTTGAAAAAGGGAAACAAAAAGTCCTACAGATTCTGGATCACATAGCATTCCATGATCACATTTAGCTATGCATGTATGTCATTTTATGGATTTTCACAAAGGAAACTATACTCTATTGAACAGAGCAAGCATTTTATTTTATTTTTATAACAGTTTGATTTAATTGATTTGTTGAATTATTATGTCTGCGATTTCCACTGTCTTTGCCCATCACAGCAACACCCTAAAGCAAAGCCACTAGCATGCAAAATAACTTTGATTTATGATTTATTTCTTCATTTCCCATTAAAAACCACATTAAACGTTATTCCTTTTTCTCTATACTGTGTTACAACTGGCAAAAGATGAGAAACCATGATCCAGTATTTGCTAGACAGTATAATCATCCACTGAGGAAGAAATTTGAAGAAAGGAGAAGATTAGTGAAACAGAGGTTGGAAGCAAGTCTTAAACATGGCTTGGCAGCAGACCCACCACCAGTTTTCACACCTAGGACCCAGCAAAACGCATAAGCACACTCAAACACATGGGCCCTTCTTCATACCTCTCTCCCTGGAGTGATGTCTTGGGGATCTAGGCTCACCAGAGTGACCTCTGCTACTGGGCTCCTCAAACACCTCATTAAGGCCAGAGTTGACCCTTAGTCTGCTTCCATATTCCAGATCCTCCAGGCTTTCATGTGACCTGCTTCGAGGTGAAGGTAAACTTGGATCGTCAAATTCTCGTCCTCTGCTCCTATCCCTACGCCGATGCTTGTCCCTGCCCCTTTCCTTTTCTTTGGCCCCCCGTCTGTCCCTTTCCCTGTCCAAATCGTATTCTTTACTTCTGGGTCTGTTGTCGCTTCTATCCAGGTCATATCCCATTTCTGGGTGCCAATGTTGATTTCCCACTGTGTCTAGATCTAAAAGTTTATCTTGACTTCTGTCTCGATCTCTATGTTGCACCTTGTCCCTATTTTTTCTTCCATCTCTTTCCTTCTCTCGATCTTTGTCCCTTCTCCTTGCCCTGTCTCTCTCCTTATCCCAGGCTGTGTCCCTGTCAACTGGATTGTCCATGTAAAGTCTTTCCTTCTTGGGTGATATTGGTTCCTGATCAAAATGAGGTTCACCCCACTGGTCTTGAGTCTGATATTTCTTGCCTTTTCGGTGTTCAGTATATTCTGCTTCAACGTGCCTGTTTCTTTCATACAAATATTCCTCAGGGTATTTATTCCTACCCTCTGAGGCGCAGTGTTCAGGCCTTCTGCCCTTACCATCATGGCTTCCTCTGGTACCATCAGAGTTATAATGCTCTGGGGCTCTTGACCGACTTGCTTCTGCATGATGATATTCAGCGTATTTGTCCAGTCTTTGATCCGGTCTTGGAGACTGGCGGTTTGGAGATCGACCTTGACTCAAGTCCCTTTTGTGCATTTCCATGCTGGACATCGGTGAATCAGAGTCTGGGTATCGAACACGTGGGTCTGAAGAGGGTAGGCGGGCTGGTTAGGAGCAGGTGTAGATAAGACCAAAGCAGTGCGTAAAATGGGGGGGAAAGTTTAAAAGTTACTGAGCTAAGTTATTTGACAAGAGGTTAGTTCAATGCACAGTGCAGAAAGTGCAGGGTTAAATGGCAAACATGGTTAGATGTAGAAATCCATGACTTTAAATACAAGTTGTGACACCCCAGCAATAATAAACAAGCAGTTTAACTATTTAAATGGGCTGTTTATAATGTAATAGTTAAGAGGATCTTAATTTTCTGCATTTTGGATGCAGAAACTGTTTTATTTGGCATGAGAAAGTTTTGAGGAAAGAAGTGGTCTGTTTAAAGGATAATAATTAGACAACCAAAAAATAAAAATTACAATCACTTATTTAACCCAGATGCCATAGACAATCCATGTCCGAATCTTTTTTCACCTGGTTCAGAACTAAAGCTGTGCGGATGACATTGTTAGCAAACACTAGACGTTGATACTCAGTACAGTAATTCATTAATTAATATTTAAAAAGCATATATAGCAGCTGCTTGACTATTTTTCCCATATTATTGTGCACTACCATTTTTGGAAAATGTTCATTAAATGTTCATAACGTAAGACATTTTCCAACATCAATTTAAAGGATAATGCAGTGTGGGAACACTAAACTGTATCAGAAAATGTCCTTGGGTACACTGTAGCTAATATGGAAAATAGTTACTGCATCGTTTCATATGCAAAGTGATAGAACCCAAAAAAGAAGATACATAAAAGATGCATAAAATAAGTTTTCCTTGACCTTCCAAGCCATGCTGAACTGGTGCATTTTTCATTTAGTTTGGAGGGAATTTTAAATCACCAAGTTTAAAGTATGCAAAATGTTAACCAATCAATACCAACTTGTACTACATGAATGCTATGAACTCATGAAATTCTTCCCATCCAACTCCTATAAAGACGACATGCTCCTCCCACACTTCCCGTTCTAGTTGACAGAGTTCAACATTTGGGTGTTTAAACCTCCAACGCTGGAGAATCTTTTCACTTACTCCGGGTGGAGAACTACACAGCACAGCAGAAATGCTGCAGGCGAGCTAAACATGTGCACAGTGGTGTGTAATAGAGGGCTTAACTGTGCTGCAGCAGTGTTCACATGAAGTCGAGGAGGGCAAAAAAAAGAGAAGCCTCTCTCAGCTGCTAAAGATACTGTACCAAATAAAGCTGAGATGGCAAATATTTCCTGCTGTGTGTGTTTGTGTCTGGTGCTTATCTATGCTTCTTTGTAGAACAGGATACAGTGAAAAGGAAGAGGCTTTTATGTGCATAAAAAGGAACGGGAGCCTTGGTTTAGGCTGCACCTGCACTTCCTCCACCTGCTCATGACACATTTAGTTACAGAAAGCCTCAAAGAAAGCATGTTAAACCGCAGTCAGATAAGAGAGATAAAGTGGCAGATTTTGGAAGGTGTGCTAGTGGACTGCGGCTATGGTTCAAATGAGCGTCAAATAGCATTTCAGTTCACGGGCCAGGCTGGGAGTAACGGCTGTTATGCAACATAAAAGAAAACAAATGGCAACGCAGGCACACAAGGCTGGCCTAGACAAGAGGGTGGGGTAAACAGACGTAATGAAGTGCAATCCAGCTTTTCCAGTTTCGTGCTGTTTGCCACCAAACGACGTAGAGGCGTTTAGGTATTTTATCTTTTAGATGCAGCAGAGGTAGTTAAAGTGGCCGGTCGTTTCACGAGAGCCCTTGTGGAGATGTTTGGTAAACAGGCAGAGTTTAAAACTAACATGTGGTTACCTCGGCAGGCGTCCTCAGCACTTTCACAATAAACACCCATCCCTCTCTGTGCCGCCAGAGGCCCTGTACGGAAACCCACAGTGCAGTGTGGTTTCCAGATGTATTCCAGGACTGCAACACCAGTGTCCTCCCAGTCTTCTGCAAGCACTTTTTTCTTCTTCTCATCAGAGCTTATAGCAAAGGTTCAATTTTACACCAGTTTCCTCCTTCTCAAGACTGCAGCTGATCATGTTTGGTGCCATACATTTGCTTTGCACTGTTGTTTTAGGGCTAAGGTAGCCAGCATAACTAAATGATCACACTTACACCACCACTGTTATTTACAAAACCATTACATCGATCCTAAATGTGTATACACACATGCACTTGCACACCTCCAAAATGTCACGTTTTGCGCTCTAACCCATGAAACCCCATTTCTCAGTCAATCAACCACTCCAGAACTAGAGGGATTGCTACACACCTCCTTTGTCTTCATAGTACTGCTCCTCAAAGTTTGACTCTAGGTGCTTCTGTCTCCTCCGTTCCTCTTTCATTTCTCTCTCCTGCAGCTTACGGGCAATAGCCTAATCAAACATACACACACACACACACAGACACACAGATGGGGGGTTGAGGGAGAGGGGGAGTGTGGGAGAGGCAGGGACAGGGGTCATGTTAGAGTGTAACATTAAGTCTTAGTAATATTTATTGCAATATTATAATATTTATTCCCAATGTAGAAAGAAGCGATTGACACTGAGAAAATAAAGCAGTTGTGGACTTAGGGACATCTTTCTGGCAGTTATAGATACTATGCTGTCTGAGCCAGTCTAAGACAGGATGAAGGAGGCGGTGCCTTCTAACCTCATCTTTCTCCTCCTGCTGCCTCTGCTGCTCGGCCTGTCGGACCAGTTGTTTCTGAATCTCATGAGCGATTTCTTTGTCGCTGCGTTCACTAAAGGAAAAATAAATCCAAACATCAGAAAGGATGTAAACATATGACCATTTTCTAAAACTTCAGCTTCCTCGAGTCATCAAGCTTACTCTGATATCAAAATTCACCTTCAGTGGTGCTGGTTATAAATTCAAACATCTGTGGTTCTACTATAGTTAAACAAAAACCTTCAAATTCAAAAATAACGTAAAGGCATTGCACATACGGTACTTATGGTACCTAAAAGAAGAATTAAAAGGGGCCATATTTAAATGAGGCCCACAATCAGCTTTAGAAGGGAAAAGGGGGGCTTCAAAGCACCGACATCAGAAGCTACCAATAACACTCTGGATAGGTGGGAGACAACTAGGTTTTATTCAGATAAGTACTGAACTGAACTAAAATTAAAATTGTAGTTCCAAGTCTGTTCCTGTCAGTAGAAAGCAACTGTTTAGGATCATTTAAAGGCCTGTTAAAAAGAGTTTGTATGAACACCCTGTAAACTCCTGGAGTGTAAAAAAATTGTTACGCTTCATTAACAGGATGCAGCAATGATTAAAAGGGGCGCTGTTCTGTTCTGACGAACGGAAGGACAAAAATGGAGACATGTTAGTCGCCTAGCAGAGTGGTACACACTGCATGAAACCCGAAAATAAATAGCTCGGCTTTACAACAGCATAATGTAGAATAGTTATCCCGTTCAGCATCAAAACACATAAGTTGTGTTATATTTAATGATTATCTGTAGACCACTAGTCACCACCGTGACACAGAGATCAGCCATAAAATTAAAACCACCTGCCTAATATTGTGTAGGACAACTCTAACCCTTTGAGACATGGACTCCACAAGAACCCTGAAGGTGGGGAGTGGTTTCTGGCCCCAAGACTTTAGCAACAGATCCTTTAAGTCCTATTAGTTGTGAGGTGGGACCTACACTGATCTGACTAGTTTGCCCAGCACATCCCACAGATGCTTGATTGAACTGAGATCTGGAAGCCAAGTCTACATGAATACCAGAAACCAAGGTTTCCCAGCAGAGCACTGCCCAGAGCATCATACTGCATCACAGATGGGCTAAACTTCAGCCCTCAAGCGCATGATTGAGCTGTTCTCCATTTTTGGACCACTTTTGGTGAGTACTAACCAATGCATAGTGGGAACAGACCACAAGACCTATCATTTTGCACATTTTGCAGATGATCTGAACCAGTAGACAAGTCCTCAGATTCTGGTCCTCATCAAAGTCAAACAGATTCTTATTAACTTTTCATGCTTACGACACATCAAGAACTGACTGTTTACTTACTGCCTAATGTGCCCGCCCTTTGACCGGTACCATTGAATTAAGATAATCCATGTTATTCACTTAAATTGTCAGTGGTTTAAATGTTAAGGCCGATTGGTATTCAAATGATGTTCTTTCTTTCACACCAAAGCTCATGCATGGTTGCTTGTGGTTTGTTCACGCCACACTGAGTGATTAAACATCCAACTCCTCTCTCACACACAGCCCTCATGCAGCATTTCAGCTGTGAGTCAGTAACTACTTTTTTTCAGCAGCTGTCTTTTTTTAGCAGTGCCTTTGAGTTTGAAAAATGATGACTGTGTTGCTTTAACTGTTCAACAGATCCATTTTTTCCCTTCTTCTTCATTGTCTGTGCGTATGTGAGAGAGTGTTTAGGGAAAAAAAAAAACTTATCAAAGCTTCAGTGACTTCAAAATCGTATCTTCTTTTTTCATATGCAAAAATGGTCCAATGTTTTTTTTTTTTTATTATTGACCTACGATACTGTTTGTGATCATGTTTTTTCCTTTTTAGCCTGTCATGGTGATTCAAAAGAACTGCCCAATGCAGTGTATGAAAATGAAGCAAAAAACAGGAGCTTCAGATCACAGATCAAAATGCACACTGCCTTCAGCCTATATCTTATATACCATGTACCCCCCCCTCAAATTTATGCATGTGACCTAGTCAATCAAGGCCTCAGAACAAGCTAATTAGCTGAAGCACACAGTTCTGTGTAATCGTGGACATCTGTGAGTGAGAGCAGAAAAGCATACTAGACTATTTCAATGTCAGCCCGGTGTAACGTCAACCTATGGCAAGATAACTGATATGAGTTAAAAAAAACAAACAAAACAAAACAAAAAACAACCTAACATCAGCCAATAAGTTAAGCCAAGTTAGGCATTTTGCGATTCTGCACTGTACAGTGTAATTCTAAAAGGCTTGATGCCGTTCACACACTGGTGAAGTTAACATCAGTGCTGCTGTCGTGTCTTTTTGGCTGCACTGTGTGTGGGCTGCTCACATGTCTTGGTACTGCTTTCGACTCTGAGCCTTGGCGAAAAGGTCTTCTTCTTCTTGCAGACGTTTGGCCACCCGAAGGTCTTGCTGCACCAGCCGGCTCTTGTGGACGTTGGAGGCCAGGTGGTTCTCAACTGGACAAGGCAACAGGAAAAACAACAAAGAAAGAACATATGTCAACATCTTCAGTTAAGTTATTTAAGTAGCCTGTTTGTAGCTTAGTAAACATTGTATTTGTGGCTCTGGTGTGGCAGACCTGCAGGGCATTACCTAAAACGCACCCACACAAACCATCTCATGTGTTAGTGAATGAAAGAGCAAGTTTACATGCTGTTGGTGGCAAGTTATTAGCTCTTTAGGAAGTGCAACAGTTTTACTTCAAAAACAAACAAGGCACATATACAAAGACTTCTCTTGCTTATTTAATAGCCATGCAGATTCACTTGAAGTCCTTTGTGATGAAGCAGTGGAGGTAATACATTGTTAAGACTAAGAAGAAGGGTGTTCACCAGCCAACCTGGCCCTATATCAAGGGAACATGGCAAATTACACCACATTCTTCACGTGTCAGCATCAGTGTTCAACACTGATGGTGAACACATCCTGGCTGTGACTGGTTTGAAACAGAAGAGCTGTGGTGTCAGACTGCATTCCTGTAGGGCCACTCAGCTGAGTGTTTGCTCTGCTCACTCACCTGATTCAGTTCACGCAAGGCTTGTGAACTGCCTCATGATCACAGTGTGAAGGCAGAACTGTGGATCTCAAAAGAATGCAACAGGGCACACATGCACCATAGATACCAGTGTAAACAGTGTGAGACCTCTGAATTCTGAGCCTTGCTTCTTTGAGGTAGTTGTGCTTATATAAAACTGTGTTTTTTGTGAATGCTTTATGTAAAAAAAAAAAAAAGTCTCGTGAATAGACTTTCTGAACAGATTACATTACAGATTTCACCAAAACGCACAGGCTAAAATTAGAGGAAGTTTAAAACAAAAGTCACATGAGCTCTGAAAGTGGCACCATGAAGCTCTTAAGTCTTTTATAAAGTTCTTATTAGAGCATTGTCAGCACAGATAAAGTGGAAGCAACTGACATTTATTTATTCTAATATCAGCAACTGCCAGAATAGCCCCAGCAGCTGTAGACACCAGAGCTGAACAAAAAATGATAACCATATACATATCACACCATTTACTGGGTGGACATTTCTAGTACTTCTGTTGTTCACAGAAGCGAATCCATGTTAGATTTCAGTGTTACTGTAGCTTAGTAGTACACAGTGTGGCTAAAAATATGTATTAGGGCATAATTAAAATGTATATAATTTTCTCAAAATGTATTACAGTACAGCGTGTTTTAAATGTCCAAAAATAGGGTTAACAGCAGCTCATTATTCTTGTCTGTCTACCTCAATTAATGAGAATCATTTTTAGCCAATTCAAAATACATTTATTTTGCAAAATAGCAATACCAGAACTTAACATATAAATAAACCTGCAACATAACATGTGACATGAAATATCTGCCCTTCTAGATCTGTCTCAGTCACCTGTATGGGAGCATTTAGGAGCAACAACAACTTAGCCACAATGTGGCAATGTTTCAAAAAGCCCCTGGAAGCAGCAACATCACAAGAACTGTGCATTGGGAGCTTGGTCAAATGGGTACAGCAGCTTAACTCAAGCCCAAGATCACTATGTGCATTGCCAAGAGTCGGCTGATGCAAAGTCTGTGACCACTGAACTCAGGAATGGTAAAAAGATACATCTAAAGTGACGAATTACACTTCATTATCTGGCAGTCCGAGGGACAAATCTGGGTTTAGCACTGAAGAGATATATTTGATATTTTATATTTGATATTTCAAACCAATATTGTATCCACTACATTCCTGTTATTGCATTTATTTAATAACGCAGGAAGATGTATGCCCAATCTCTACAGTTTGCATACATGAATAATCAGCCCACAACAAAGATTTGTGTTTTCAAACAGTGTAAAGAAAACTGGAAAAAAAAGTTACAAGCATTTGATATGACAATGATAGGTTAAAATAAACCTTAACAGTCCAAATTAAAATGATCCATAACAACGCCAACTGTACAAACATATACTAAATGAAGAAAAGATCCAGTTAAAAAATCTCAGGGCCGATGCTCTAACTGTAGTCCTCCTTTTACAGTTTTATGAATCGTGGAGGACAATGTTATGTCTAAGTTACCCCTTATATCCTCATGACCTCAGGGATAATGGGAAGAACATGCTCTGCGGCATAATAAAAACCATGCGTGAGCTTATGCCAGCCAGCCACACACACACACAGGGGACAGCAAGCTACATTTTCAGGCAATTTTCATCTGCAGACGCAGCAAACCGCATTTAAAATAAAGCACATGTGTAGAGAAAGAGAAGCATCACTGCCAGACTGGCGGTTCTCTCACTGCGGTTACGAACTGCTGCATCACTGGCCTGAGAGGGGATCAGATCATGAGGGAGCTCAAGTTTGAGGCTATTTCCATTTACACAGTGGTTTATGTCTTCATTTCCTAAGGGAAGAGAGGGGCACTGTGGTGGAGCAGTAACTGCAATGTTCCCCTAAAAAACGACATTTTGGGTGGTTACAATTAATGCATGTGGTTTACTAGTATTGTGGCATCACATCAATCATTTCTTTTTATACGGGAGTATAAAATACTGACCAACAAATTCTAGATCTGTAGCAATTCAACTGCAATTAAAGTGATTGTTGGAATAAAAAAAGGAAAGCAGACAATCAGCCAAGATATGTCTGGTGTCCAAAACGTCCTTATTTTATTTAGCATTGGAGCCAGGTAATGCTTTTAGCAAGTAACAGGGGCTAGGCTCTACCAAGTAGCACTGTGCATAAATCATTACCTGCTTCAAACTATGCTGAGTCAAGATGTCTTGAGACAAGTGTGGAATGATTTAGGCTTGTAATTTGCACAAGAAGACATAGTGCATAAGTAGAATAGATACTCTCTAAATAGATGAATCTTCAGGAGATTTCTAAGATGGAGAGGGTTTCTGCTGCCCAGGTCGCCTTTGGCAGCTCATTCCACCAGAGGGGAGCCACAAACGAGACCAGTCTGAACTGGGTTTGCTTTGTGTGTAGGGATGGCAGAGTCAGATGCTGTTCCTTGGAGGAGCAGAGGGCGAGAGTAAGAAAGTAAGCCCAAAGGATAGGATTAAGGTAGTGGGGTGCAGACCCAGGCTTCACTCTGTAGACAAGAGTACCATGGGCAGCCAATGTAGATCGATGTAGCAGTGGGGTGACATGCAACATTTTGGGTTGGCTGAAGACCAGCTGAACTACTGCATTTTAAACTGTTGTGAGGGTCTTATAGTACAAGTTGGGAAACCCACTAGGAGGGCGCTGGAGTAATCGAGGTGAGAGATATCCATGACTTGTACCAGGATTTGGTTGGCATACTGAATCAGGCATGACCTGATTTTTTAAATATTAAGAGCATCACACAGAATCGCATGGATACAGCCATGAACACTGCAGTTAGAGGGCAGTCACCCCAATTTGTTTATTTACTTTCACAGATTTTATTTTGTTTGACTAGTGTACTACTTACTTTCCTGCTCTTGAAGGTTGTGGGCCAGGCAGTGGTCCTCTAGCACAGCAAAGTCTCGGCACACTGTGGAAAGAGACAAACACACAAGACAGCTGAGCGTTCTTGGTCACCTCATTAGTGTCAGATTTCCTAGGTATTCAGACCATTATGAATTTAGTAGAACATCTTTTACTGCCTTCTAAAACCAATCCATGCAAATTAAATTCAGCATGAAGCAACAACAGCACCTCACTCCCCTACTGAACTTAAAATGTCACTGTTGTAATACGGTCATATATTTATTTGGAGACTGTTACTGCATACAAATTCAACAGCACAATGCTGTCTACAACAACAAAACCCTTTCTACAAAGAAAAAGCTGGAAAAGCCATGTACAATTTATGTAACCGGAGGCTAGCACTGTCCAGTGTTACAAATACTAATATTTAAAAAAATATTAATAAAATAAAAAATGTTTAAAAACACACATATTAGTAACATTACATATTAGTCTGGCTTTTTCCAGGGTTTACATATGCTAATATTTTAGCTTCACATGGTAATGTAGCAAACTCTAAATGTAGCAAAGTCTAAATCAAAAGACTTTTTAGATTTTAGACCATTACCACTATGGGAAAAGATGCCGTCTTTATTTCAGGAAAGTCTTTTTTTCCTCGGTGCTAACCTACTTCAGTTTCAGTTCACTTACAATAAAGTTCTGATGCATAAAAAAATGACAGGAAATGAAAGGCCAGACGCACTGAGGGGTAACAATGCTGACAGTGTTAAATAGGAGCTATAAATACACTACACACTACAGCTACTTCTTTTCTTCACAAAAATGTACAACATACACATGCATATTCCAAACTGCAACCTTGTGTAGAGTGGAATGTAGATAAAACTGCAGAACACACTGATAACGTTCAGCTAGGTTTTGACATTTTATAGTGGTGCTATCTGAACATGCAAACTATCCAAGCCTAAACAAGAGACGCTATAATGGTCGTAGAGTCTGACTTCCTAATGAAATTACGCTTCAAGTCTAGTAATACTTTTGAAGCATACTCTAGCATCTGTTTCAGATCTTGAGAAAGTTTATTCAGGCAGCCGCTGCTTGACTTGTTCGTTACTAGTTTGCACCGTGACTTCAGCGGACATGAGCAATCACACATTTCCTGACAAAACAGATTAGATCTCATGGTGAACTGACTATGTCCTTGGCTAGGAGCTTGTTAAGGCACTAGAGGAGGATAACAATAAGCCATGATTACAGACCCGTGATTAAACATATCCCCATCTGGTGCGGAGTGCTGGGTTAACGAAAGCCTCAGCTTTATTTGCACAGCACAGAGGAAAAACACTCAAAAAATAAATTCGTCAGGCCTGAGAACAATAACCGCCCTATTGATGTTAACATCAAAAGAGCAGCTTAACAAAACCAGTACATGGACTATTAAACCAAAACACATTCACAATTCATATGAGGAGTTTTATCCTAAAGGTAAGTGGGCATTTGACAGATGCTTTTATCCAGAGTGACTTACAATCATTAGTTTCAGGGACAGTGAGGGTCGAGGGTCTCAGGACACTCAAGGACAACGGTAGAAAGTGGGGGTTTCGAACCTGCAACTTTGTGGCCATTGGGTTCACAGGCAAGTGTTTTACCCCCTAGTCTACTACCACCCCAATACTTCCATTTACATTTGCGTTGGGAATTTGACTGTTACGATTTAAGTACTTGCATGTAAAATGAAATCCTTACAAAGCCTTAGACAATGTATAATTCCTGATCACTAAAACAGGAACTATTTATCCTTCACAATATCGCTAGGTATTAAAAACAATCTATACTAGACTTAAATCTGCCAATTTCAAATAAACTGTTAAAGCTATAGTAGTCTATGGTATCAGACAGTGCATCTCTGTGGCCTTCAAATCTTTTAATTCAGTTTCTGATCCTTATTTAAACTACTAATGTTACTAACTGGCCACTTGGTGTCATAGCAAAAGCATGAAATTTGAATTCATAATCGGCTTGTTCATTAAATTTTACAAGACAATTTCTATTGAAGTGTTAGTAATGACACATTTAAAGCACTTTTCTTTTTTGCAGTTACACTCAGAAAATCGACAATATCTACAAATCCATGACCAGAAACAGGATTCTAGATCTGGCATATAGAACCACCACACAGAGAAATCCTAGACATGTACTAAGTAAAGCTGAAGTATGGCTTTAATGCTTAAATATTAATGTGACAACTCATTAGGACTGCTATTAAATGACAGGAGGCGAATTAATCTCTGTTTAACATTAAGAAAGAGGCTCTTAAGGGAAGGCTATACTTTATGCTTCACAACTCCAGAGATAAAGCAAAGGAAAAAAAAACATGGTAAGTACTGTATTTTTCTTTAGACCTTCATTCATTTTCATGCCCACCTAACATGCATAGCTGAGGTAAAAAGATTTTGTACATAGATTTTATTACCATAAACAACAATAAAATGCACTGAAAATGGTCCAGATGTTTGGGACCACAGAGTACACTCTAATCAGATTAATAAAACCTGGGCTAATAAATCCCATTGTATTATTCTTATGAAGGTGGTGAACAACTTTATAAATTTAACTTTATAAATGAATCCTCCAGTGCACATGAAAGCATGACCTTTATGACGTATTGCAAGTCAAATGGAACACAAGGGGGAAGTTGAAGGAAGAAGAAAGAAAGAAAACACTACCGTGGAAAGTAGCACATTTATAAAGGCAAAAAACAAAGCTATCTCTGCTGCTGGGATGTTAGTGCTTATTGGGGAACTTGAAAAATAAAATTAGCTAATAATGCAGGCAGTGTTCCAAGAACTTTAAACTCTAGAACAAAGAACAGAGTTTTAAAAGTGAGGAACTGATACTACATGTGGAATCTTCAAGTAACTTCAAGGTTACTGCAGCATCAAAAACAGCTTGTGTAAACTGCTATATATAATTTGTGACAGGCCTTGCAATGTTCTTAAAACACATTAGTGAACTCAGGGCAAAAAAGGTTCAAGATCGGCCTGCATTATTTCGAACAAGTACTTTCAGGTCAGACAATGTGAGTTTTACATCATCGAACACACAGAGAATATCTGTGATTGGTCAGGGTGCTTAGAACACAAGATAAAACATTCAGTGACTGACTAGAGGCAAAATTCTGTGCAGCCAGTATTAAGGCTGGTCGCGAGAACAATTAATAAACAATATATTGTGTAGGCAGAGTGAGTCACCAGAGGAAAAAAACAGAGCTGGAGGACTTTTTTTCCATGGCTATTTACATTCTAGATTTTATCAATCATGAACTAAATGAACAGTATGCCACATATTTTAATACACACACACACTTGCACATTTTATTTTACTTATATATTTCTATACAATGCTGTCCACACACTCAGGTTAAATCTCACCTGTACCTTATTTTATACTTCTTATTTCCACTTTTTTGCAGAACAAAAAAGTGTTGTCATGTGAGGGACATGTGTGGGCTGATGTCTCGTAAGCATTTGAGCAGATGCATGGTGACCTGAGCAAGTTCGGTGTCAGCCAGGGAAGACATATGCTTAAGCTCCTTAAGGGCAGAAACCCTCAGGTCTGTGATGGGTCAAGAGATGCTGAATTTGTCTACATGGCAACACGACCTGGCAAAAGACTGGTACAGTACACACTAGATGTTTCCACGACATGGTTAATAATGCAGCTTATCTTAACAGGACTTTGAACTCTGTCCTACATTTGGAAGCGGTTCAAATGTTTCATTTTACAAAAAGAAAAAAGAAAATCCAAGGACCACAAACAATCACAAGCCCAAAGCAGTGGTGGGGCAGTTTACCAATATAAATCAATAAACAGTGATGTTAACCTACTTAAGAAAAATACTCACAGAAACTAAAAATAAAAACAAAGACAACATTAAAGCCAGGCACAAATGAAACCCTAACTCACACAGAATGCATCCCGAGAGGCCTGAGCTAAGCTAAGTCAACATTCTCACAGCCTTCTGCTTTTTACACTAGCATCAACAACATTCCAATGGCCAAGGGCAGCTGTTTCCCTGTTTTCCTACCCAATGTCAAAGCCTTAAACTGTCTCATTTCAATAAAAGATTTCTAATAGAGGTGTGAGGACCACTAACAAATTCATGTTTATAAAACTGATTACACTAGTTGTACCACTTGATTCGCTGGGATAAAGTTAAAAGTTACTGTGAAATTTTATTATAAAAGGGATAGCTCTGAATCCAAAACCAAGAGCATGTCTCACAAAGCAAGGTCTTTGGCCATTTAGCACCTGGAGGTTAACATGCTTGATGGATGATCCCATCACAAGCGGACAGCTCTAAGTACACCTGGCATAAAAACGCTTCTCCACATGTGTCTTGGGTGACCACTTGCGATTGGATTTACATGCAAACAGACACGTACATCTTTTCTGTTTGAAAAGACCCAATGCATCGTTGATTTATCTGACGGAAGGTAGCCAGAAATCAAAAGAAGAGGAAGAAATCAAAACAGTACAGAAGAAGAAATCAAAACAAATTAAGTAAAGCAGCGGGCAGCCAGGAACACAGCGCCCGGGAAGCAGTGTGTACGGACCTTACTTAACCTCCTGAGACCCTGCCCGTTCATTTCTGTCCTTTATAGTGGACATTTTGTTCACCTGTATCCTCCTTAAGTATTCGCAGTTACCCCATCAAGCCCTATAGTATTCTGTAGAGGACATCCTGGGCTTTCCAGTGATGCGTCATGTGATGGGTTTGCATGCTGGGAACAAGGGCTGCAGTGGCAAGACATACATGAGGGGCACCAAATGCAAAATGTTCCTCTGAATAACCAAAAAGAAAACATGTTTCCAGGACTATCACAGCTAAAATGTCCAGAGGATGTTCTACGACTTATAATTCACTGTTGAACTAAAATACGCGTTTCGTTGTCTTTGCAAGCAATAAGCAACAAAAGAGTGATACAGAATTTTATTGTTTTGATCAAATTGAACGTATTCTTGGGTTAATATCACCTTTTTATTTTCTAAATTCAGTTCTATTTTTACACGGAAATTGCCCAGTTGTCCTCTACAGTGGACATGCTGGGAAATTTAAAAAAAAGAAATATTCAAAGAAATTTGAATTGTAAGGTGTTTTTTAGACCCAAAGAGATCTAAAAAAAAAAAGAAAAAAGAAAATCACACAAATGAGAAATTGTAAGACCTTTTTTCTTCGGTTCTCAGGAGGATATAAAACACATTATAGCTAAAAGCTATCCCATTGATTCCTGAATGGAATATCCTTCAAATAATAGCTTACTTAGCAAATAATTACCCTACTTTTACAAATTTACTTTTTTTGAGATGAGAGGTTTTGCTCCGACAGCGACAATATGCAACATGCCTCAACTTACCAGGCCATCTGTTTGGGTGGATTCCTGTTTTTGGTCTCCACTTCACTGAGCTTTTCCTACACACAAGTCAGTCATACTGTTATAACAGCTGCAAAAAATCTCCAACATCACAAAGGACAAAGAAGAGACTGAACTGTATGTTAAATGGCCAACAATCTGTATAAAAAACCTCACAAAACCTTTATATTAATCTTATGTTTTCCACACACCTTTAGGTTGGTGGTGCCCATCCATACATGGCCAGAGTCAGTAAAGAGGGCCAGGTACTTATAGCTGAATGACACACACATATTCACTATACTGGTAGCCTGTGGAGAAAGACCTGGAGGGCTCTGAAACAAACAAACACACACACACACACACACACAAGTTATTTTAAGGCAATTTTCTTTGTAAAGTGTTACAATTAACAATTAATATAACTACGCATGTAGTGTGTATTTATCCACTATAACATAACACGTTCAAAATGACGCTTGTTTGTTGCAGTTCCTCACCACAGCAGTGCAGACTGCATGGTCCAGAATGAAGAGATCAGCACCATTAGC
This sequence comes from Brachyalestes nurse, assembly GCA_037974405.1. Lineage (NCBI taxonomy): Eukaryota > Metazoa > Chordata > Actinopteri > Characiformes > Alestidae > Brachyalestes > Brachyalestes nurse. The sequence goes on from JBBPCY010000037.1 coordinate 12,594,297, forward strand.
CACCAGCACTTTACTCTGCCTGTCCTGGGTAAGCACTGCCCAGCAGGTGGGCGCCCCCTGAAGGCCTGGGATTTAAAAACAAGAAAATAACAGGCATGGAGATTCAAAGCATTAAAAACAGGTAAGCAGCTAAATACGGCTTGAAAGTAAAAACAACAGTGTCACTAAGGGAATACGTACCTGGCACCTCAGGTAACCGCCTCAGTTTTAGATCATCAATGTTTGTTGCCAGCGTGAAGCGGGACAGTCCCGTCACTATGGCAACTCCAGTTCCATAAGGCGAATGAAATACCTTGGCCTCCACAACCTGGCTCTGTCCCACCTCCTAGCTCAAGAGAGGTGGGTATCATCACAGACAGCTCTTGGGCTTTTATGTATTTATAATACAAATTGGTATTTGACTTACAAGGAACAACAAAAAATGATGTGGGTAGAGTAATACAGGTATACACTGTTTGCACTGTTTGTGCAAAGGTATTCAATTCAGTGATTGAAATACACACAGCTTGAATAGTCATTTTCATAGAAAATGACTGCCAATAGAATGAGATGTTCTGGAGTAGCTTTGTCACCACACCCATCGCAAAGTTTTGGGTGGTAGAGCTGTGGTTCTTTGTTTTCTAGAGTGGTGGAGCACCATCCATCTTTGGGATGAACTAGAGTGGTGGTTGTGATCTAAATCTAAATCACCCTGACCTCATTAATGCTCTCATGGCTGATTGGAATCAAAATCTCACAGCAAACGTTCCAACATCTAAAGCTAAGCCTCCAAAGGAGAGTAAAAGTTATTTCTGCTGCAAAGGTGTGTGTGTGTGTGTGTGTGTGTGTGTGTGTGTGTGTTCTCACATTGCCCATGCTGAAGTGCCTCTTGAAGCAACCAAAAAGGTCATAAATAAGAACAGTGCCGTCTTCCTGAATACACAGGAGATCATCACACACAGTCCACCCCAGCTGCTTGACCACACCACTTTTCCACTGCAAAAACAGAGAACAGTGAGCGTTTCTGGTATAGAAACATAAATACAGGGCAATGTGGCTGCGGAACTTTCCATATCTTCAACATTTATGCTAAACTAAGAGTGTGTGTATGTGTTTACCGGAAAGCTGGCCATAGTCACTCCAGAAGAGGAATAGATCTCCAACTGAGGTCGGACACTAGGTGAGCGGCGTTGTGGTTCCTTCAGCAGAGCTAAGAGACAACAAGTGTGGACATGTGCAAATAAAGGATGTCAAAAAAGAAATATACAGACCATTGAATTTTTTGGATCCCTCATTTGCCTTGCTGGTTTAAACTTAAAAGACTGTGGCTAATCTGTTAGCCATCTTTTAACCTCATCCTCAAGATCAAGTTTACTAATGTTTATTTGAATACATTTTTACATTTATTACTTTATTCCAGCCTTGAATTTTCTCTTTAATTTATATAATATTATGGGGGACTGATGAGTGAAACACACCGACTGGAGCACACCCCGACATTAAAATGCTTCTGACACCTGTGTTGGATGTACATTGTCTTAACCTGTTCACTGTCCATGGGGCTTCATCCCATATTTGGGATGGAGGCAAGATCAGCCCAGAAATATACGTTT
>JBBPCY010000037.1:12605005-12617126 GCA_037974405.1 Brachyalestes nurse
TTTAGAAATATTGTTAATTATGTACTGTTTAAATAAACATTACTATTACACGTTTGTAAGATATGTACAATAAAATACTTTTTTTATTTTGTAATGATTTAACACTAACTACGAGGAGATTGGGGGAAGAGTAGGAGAGAGAAGATACATCAGAATGTGAGACAGCAACAGCAGAACATGGAGGTGAAGTAGATACTTAGGGCAAGAAAATCAAGCTGCCCAGGGTGTGCACGGCGAGGTGCCGAGTTTGTTTCGCGGCTCACACCAGGGATGAAGGGTTGTTTGTTTCACCAAGAATATTGACCAGGAGCCGCCTCTGCTGTTATGTGTACTATAGTGCAAAAACAGAGAGAAAAAAGGTTATTTACATGTTTGCCACATTTTCTTGACACTAAAATAAAGCAGAAAAGTTAGAAATGGAGACTTTTTTCAGCAAGCATAACTGAACAGGATGTTGCTAGTTGCATAACAATGTAATACATTACATAATTTTTCATTTAATTTAAAATAGATGTCTTAAGGGTTATTCCCTTACATTTTAAGGGTCTGTATGTAGGCCCACACTTCAACTCTTGTTCATACTACATAGTTTCGTAATAGTTACTGGATAGGAAGTCTTATAACAGCTGAATATTAAGCTTAGGATTTAAGGGGTTAAATACTTCTGACTAATAATACATGTCATACATACCATACATACCACTGCATCACAATGACATGCTTTAAAGAACAAAAGAATGTAATATACACGTTACAACTTATGGTTCTTAACCATGAAGAACTAATTGAGCAGGACATCAAAAAGTAAGAATGATCAGTCTAATAATTATGCATTAGATTACACCGATATTGTCACTGATGGAACAACACCTTATGTCTCCAAAACTGTAACTTTTTATTCATTTTCTGTAACATTTTCTGTTTCTTTTTATTCAGCGTCAACGGACACGAGGCAGTGACTCACCCTGAACAGGGCACCAGTCCACCGCAGGGCAGACACACACACTACTTACTCACACACTCACACCTACAGCCAATTTAGAATTCCCAATTCACCTAACACCCATGTCTTTACACTGTGGGAGAAACCAGACACCCCGGAGAAAACCCACAGCACAACGAGGAGAACATGCAAACTCCACGTCTGCAACATAAAATAGAAATTTTATTTAATATCTAAAACCCCCTACACATGCCTCCTTTGTTTTATATGTGATGTTGATGTAAATCTAAAACAAACTTTTAAAAGTAATAAACTTTCAAATCAAAACAAACATAAATCAATATCTCATTGACCAGGCAGCATGTTTCTGACCATTTCATGTAATAACTTTCTATGGGGAAGCTTTTAGAAGTATTAAATCTCATCAGACTTGTGGTTCCATTTACCACTATTGTGAACAATTCTGCCTTGGCAAGTTTCTTTAGAATGGAGCATTTCACATTAAACCGCTCTGATTAACTTTATTTACATCTTAAATTTCTCATTTTAAAGAGTTGCTTTTTGAAAATAAACTTAAAAACAGCATTGAATTAAACAGTCAATCTAATTCCCTCGTTCTTCCCCAGCATGCCTTATGATATGTTAAAGCCTTTTAGGTAAATGAAAAGACCGGTGCCAGGTACACATGCATACCCTGATCCATAAATAGCATCCATAGCATTCACATAAATAAGGTCTTAGTGATTTATGTATGTTCCGGCATTGCTGTTTTTATTAGTTTGATTGATAACGGACGTCGACCCTGAGGCTGACGTCCGATCATCACTCTTGTTTGTCACCATCTCTTGACGAAAAAGTACCACGTCATCAAACTATTGATTTACAGCCATGACATATTACTTTGACGCACCTGATTAAAAGTATCCCTCCTGAGGGCACCATGAGCAGAAGAGCCTTTGGTCATAGAGAGGTAACCATCGCTGAGAGCTCAACTTCAGGACCATGGACAGAATTCCTTCAGTGACCCTTCTTCCCACACTTCTCGCCTTTTTACTTCTGCACGGCGTCCTCCACGTACAAACGAGAAGCCTTGTGGGCTCTGGTGAGTAAAACTTCAAACTTAAGAACAGTATGGCCTGTTTATGAGCTTAGGGCAAGACTTTAAAAGCATATTCTAGCATTTTTCAACCTAATGCCGACCAGTTAGGTCTGTATCAGCTTGTAACATCTTCCCATTGACTTCAGTTATAATTAGTGTTGATCAATCATTTGCTTAGGTTGAAAACTCTGCAGTATTTGTTCAGATCTTTTCTTTTTTAAAGATCCAGAGCATCGTAATCCTCACTTATTGCTGACTATATTAAGCATATTGCAAAAAATGGTTGATGTCCTGATCTAAAGTAAGCCTGGCTTAGCTTACATTGTGTTTCATGCTTCTTTTCTGCAGGGAACCAGCTTTTTCATTTAAAGGATGATGCCAACATCCAGAACAGAATTATTGCTTTATTGCTGCACAAAAACATTACTCCAGACCAAGAAGGTGTGATTGGTATGTCAATGCATATTATTTTTATATATATATGTTTTTGTTTGTTAAGCCACACAGTGACCTATGTATGAATCATTCAAGCAGAACAAAGAGCATCTAACTTAAGTCCTGAACCAGTGAAGAAACAGGAGCAGATAATTCCAGATGATCAGGCGGTGATCAGTAACCTGGTTGTGCTGAATGTTGAGTGGTTGGAACTCCTTTATATAGGCACCTTGTTACTTTAGGCACTTGAAACATTGAAACATTTGTTCCCATGTCTTTAACTTACAGTGTGTTCTTTTGTTTTAGGACTTGACCTGGCTAACAGGATTGTGGGACTACAAGAGGTACAGTGATTTCCATGTATTTCCAAAGACTTGACTGAATAATAAGAACAATAATAAGAAATTTCTTTTGCTCCATGAGGTCTAAGTGTCCAAGTGTGCAACAGTGTGGCAGGTTCCAAATGTAGCACTTTCCTGTTCTAGGTCTTCTAGGGTTTCTTATTAGGTCTCATGATTAGTTTCCCATCTTTTTTTGTGGACCAGAAAAAATGTATAAGTCTAGGCACTGAATCCCTCGTTTGGGGGGAGGGGAGGGGCATGGGGGTTTAAACTGAGAAATATAGGATCAGACCACAGCTAAAAATAGCTGCTAATAGATCAAATCTTTTGCACTATAAGTTATGCATGCAAATTCTGTTTCAGCTGGAAGCCCTCAGAGAACAGCTGAATCTAGAGAGGCAGGTGGCCTCCAGAGCAATGGACAGCGCAAGCTCTCAGACAAGCAAAAGGAGTGACGGTGAGAGAGAGATTTATTTTTAATAAACTGATTAGTAGAATCAGTAGTTTTGAAACTGGGCATGGCTACTTTGCAGATATATAATAGTGTCCCAGACGCAGATTAAGGTTAATCCTGCACTAAAAGCAATTTCCAGTGGTGATTCACCTCTTAAACTTTACTCGAGACCAGACGTAATTCATGTTGGTGAAATGTCCCACAGTGTTTATTTATCATTATTAGGTAAATGATTTGTTATGATTTGTTATGATTTGTTAGGTCGAGTCAAGTCATGTTGTTCTCAACATTTGCTGAAATAAAACTGACTGCTTCAAGCAATATTTTATATTTTTTGTTATTGCAGCCTGTTTCTGGAAGTACTGTGTATGATGCCCACATCTGGAAGAAGGAGATTATTTAATGCCTTAAGATCATCACAATGACAACAGGGACCCTGAGATCCATTAGGAGATCAATAAGAAGATAGAGAAACAGGAAGTTTCATAAACCATTCTGTATAGGAAAAGTATGAGTGTATAAAGTCTTGTATCACATATGAATATCACTGTTTTAATTAAATGATTATCTCAGTATAATGAATCTCTGTTCACAAGTTGCACTAACTATGTTATACTCTAAACATGCATCAACCAGGTTTTTGCTTGGTCTGTAAAACCACCCATTCTTTGTAACCTGACCCTTTCATGTGGTTTTGTCTCCCCCTGGTGGCAAGTAATAAAATAAAATCGAAATGAATTTACTCAAAGCTCTTGAACATGAAACGTCTTTTTTAAAATCTTGTTTATGTGTTAAACAGATTGTGGGTTCTTCCATAGTAGGCACACGGAACCTTAAGGCCATACAATGCATGCCTACATTCATCAGTGTTTTAGCAATAACATCCATTTAATACATAAATGATGACAAAGTCACAGTGCTGCGAAATTAAAAAGTACACAATTTTCCACTCATTGTAGATATAGTTGATTAAGAAATGTTTGCTGTCCAGATTTTGCTTCTTTAGTTTAGAAGTGTGAGGCTAACCTTGCCAACAAACACCAACAATCACATTCAATTGTCACCCAAAAAGCCCAAACTGTTTTCAATAAAAATGATAACCAAAACTTCTCAGCCTACTCAAACTGAATCCAGCTCTTTATTTGGGTCATTTAGACATCTCAGCCCTGGTGTCTGTCCAGTGGAGTTTTGTTCATTTTTATATTTTTATATCATTTTGCCTCCTAAACCACATGGGCAGGTCTGTATGACCTCAATGAAAATCTGAACGTGTGTTAAGAGAAGGTTAAAGTGAAGTAGCCCCTTATATTCAGGCGTGAACAATAAGAAATTCTTCCTCTGCATTTAACCCACTCTTACCTTTGTACTTTCTGCACTAAATTCCCCACTTGTGGGACTAATAAAGGTTTATCTTGAGGGGTGCCTGGGGACCAGTGTGTGGGGACGGTACCTCAGTGGTGTCAGTAGGAGTCCTGGGATTCAAACCCTGACTCTTCTGGTCGCAGGGGCAACTCCCTAACTACTAGACCACTAATTGCAGCAGGTGATGTATTTTTGCAGAAATTGGGTTATTTGGGTGACTGTTGAGTTCTAATGTATTAGAGTTCTAAAGCTGTAAACACCAGACATGTCTTTGTTGATGGACCAAAATTAGGGTGAGTGAAAAACTGTATTTGCTGAATTCTGCCATTAATGTATGAAGCAGGACAAATTATACCAAAGCAATGTAAAACAGCCTTCTTCCATCCAAGCCCTAGAGGGCGCTGCATAGCTTAGGGTTCTGTTTCCACTGATACACCTGATGAAAGCAAGTCATTTCAAAGAGGTTAGGCTTGGCAATGCACTATATATTCCTTTCAGTGGAAATTTCTCCTCAGTATGCTTTGTAGTCCAAGACTTTCCACTCACTGGACGTGTTATGACTTCAGCCTGTCTTTTAGGCCCACTATAACTGTCCATTTACAGAGAGTAGCCTTTCTGTTTTCATGCACAGTCATTTTCTCTCTGCACCATTCATCATTGGTTTCTGACTGCTATTGACAAGACACTATTTGTGTGATGGACTGTTCTGAACTGAAAAGTGACACTCTTGTGCGGGTGTGATGTAGTATTTTTACACAGGTCAGTGTCATCAACTGAAGAGTGATGTGGCTCTAAAAATATTCAACCCAGAGCAGCTCTGCGGTCAGAAACTGACCAGTCATTAACGCTTCGAGGATGGTTAATACAAGTTGTGCGTGAAAGCAGACGGTTAGTGAAGGCAGGTGTTTCCAATAAAGTGAATAAGGGTTATATATTTATTGGAACAAATAAGAAATTAATTAAACACACGATCACAATTGCCAGACACTATCCGGAGTGATTTCCAGTCTAATTAAAATACAAATGCAGGTAAAATTTGCATTAGAAATCTTGCCCATGTATTTCAATTGGCGTTACCTTAGTGTGCATATCCAGGACAACCACACTGCGTGAAGGACAGTGACACCACAAGATACCAATTACAAAAGCATAACTGAACCATGGCCATGTTGCACAACTACAACTACAATATAAACTTCAGCACTCATCTAATGTTTAAGGCAGCTAGCAGGAGCTGAGTCACTTACTGTGGCCAGACTGGGCAGGTCAGATAATGAGCAGACACCATGTCATAAGGCAGAAAAAAATGGGATGTAAATCAAAAAAATAACAAATGATGACTCAAAGGAGCCAAGATGATGTGCCAATGACTCATTTAAAGATACAAAGATACAAAAAGATGGATAAATGGCAAGAAAGCGTGCGGGTTTTGTAATTAGGTGACCTTGTGTTTGCGTATTTCCACCATTTCTTTTCCAACTTCTTTGTATATTACCAGAATCAGAATCACTTCATTAGCCGAGTACTCCTGAAGAATTAATAATTTACCTTTTTTTAATGCATACATAACTAAGCTCTATATATCACAAACTGTACATTTTTATAGTATTATTGGATATAACTGTAAAAAGTAGTCTTCACACATTGTTTATAGTGTGATGAGCTGACAAATTCACATATCGATGCTCACCACAAAACCTATCGCCTCCTGAAGGCTGCTTGGGCAGTAAAGGCTGCTCATCAGACCGGATGCAGGCTTCCTTGTGGTCTCTTCTAGGGCTCAGATAAACTTTAAGGAAATACTCCCACCTAAAGATCTTTCACAACTGACCAGCTGCACCATTCCAACCAGGCATTCCGTGGTGCATACGAGAGGTAGGCAGAACTTTTGGTGATTTATTTTGTTTCTTCGAAAACGGCTTGAGCCATTTTTTATCCGCTAAAAGTCTGAATTTCTTCACCAAATTAGAATGTGATGCCATTCCAAAATCCTGGTGTTTGTAATGAACGTATTCATTTATTTCATATGTACTAGTTCTTACTTTTGCAGTGGTAGTGGTATTTTAGGCAATAATACAAAGTATTCTTAACCATATGGTTGGAGTATTCAGTTCAAGTCCTGTACTGGCAGGGTGCAGAACAGCTTGTTGATTTCCCTGTCTAAACACCCCCACTAAACCTGGCAATTAAAGGGTCCGCTGAATCAGATGTGTTTGAGCAGGGAAATCACCAAACTGTGCCAAACACCAGTCCCCAGAACTGAAAGCTCCCAGTAAAATGGAATGAAAGAGTAGTTCCTCTATAAATGCACCAAGGATGACCTTGGTGGGTTTTTGATACATTCTCAAAAACAAAGGTCACAGAAAACGTTCTTTACAGTCACAGCACAGAAGAACTACTAAAGAACCTTTCAGTGGGTGTTTCTTATCATTTCAGTGGTTGTTTCCTTAGAGAACCACTCCTGGAAATGAAATGTGAGATTGGGGGATCTCTTTCTCAGGTTTAAGAAACCTCCATATAAACGCTTTCCTCAAAGCCCTATATGTGAGCCAAATATATGAGACTATTTTTGACAGTGTTTGAATGACAATGGGCGGAGATCCTGTGATCATGATAACGCGTATGTGTAATTTTGAGAGTTTTCTTGTAGACCAAATCTGTTAGCTAACATATTATTCTGTCATTCCAGAGTCTGAGAGTATGTGGTTCATTTTTCTTCTCCAACTGGCATCTCTGCTCCGCTTTGGCTTTCCCTGCCTGAGTAGCTGTGTGTGCCATCCAAATGGAGGCGTCAGATGCACAGGGGCCATCACCAACATACCACCTGTTGAGGCTGGTCAAACTTACTTCTTAAGTCTTAATAACACTTCCATTAAAGTCCTCAAAGCCCAAAGCCTCCAGCCTCTCATTTTGTTACTGAGATTTAGCATTACCCACAGTTCTCTTGACACCATCCACCCAGACGCCTTCTCTAATGCTCCTCAGCTCCGGTCAATCATGCTGTCATTCAATGCCCTCTCAGTTCTTCCGCCCAGGGTATTCAGCAGGCTTGGCAGTTTGACGCAGCTGTTTCTGAATGGGAATCAACTGGTGTCTCTCACTGCGGACATGTTTGAAGGGCTGGGCAATCTCACTGAACTGGACCTCAGCAGAAACCAAATTGCACAGCTGGATGCCAGTGTCTTCCAGGACATCACAAGCTTGGATTACTTGAACCTGGCTGAAAACTTACTACAAAAGTTTCCACAGACTTTGTTCTACCGCCTGACACGACTCAAAACGCTGATTCTATACTCCAACCAGCTGGAGACTCTAGAGGAAGGTTCCTTTGATCATCTACCCAATCTGTTAGTGCTAAGGTTGAATGGGAACCAAATCCGTAATATCCCTCCACAAATTTTTTGGCGCTTGCCCTCCCTGCTGACCTTGACGTTGTCTAGGAACAAACTCGAGTACCTTCCAGCTAAAAGCTTTTACTTCCTACCAAATCTCACCAAACTGACCCTATATAATAACCCCTTAATCTCCTTACCAGAGCAGCTAATGGGCCACATGCCAAGACTCCCGGAATTCTACCTGTATGCCACTAACCTTAGCACAGTTCCTTGGAACCTCTTTGCTAACATGACTGGCCTAAAGGCTCTTAGTCTCCATCTAAATGACAGACTTAGCTCCTTGCCAAAGGAACTTTTCTGGGGCCTGGCCCACCTTCAGTATCTATCTTTAAGATACAACAAGCTTCAGACCCTACACCCAGACCAATTTTCAGCACTCGTCAACCTTAAAACCCTTCTGCTAAATGGTAACGTGCTTCAGTCCCTTTCGGCAAGGATCTTTCGTAACCTCCCGAATCTAGCCAAACTTGAACTGAGTGAAAACCATCTGAGCCATCTCCCAGGTGATGTTTTTGTAGGTGTGAGCTCACTGCAGTCTGTTACTCTTGGAAACAATCAATGGGATTGTGTGTGCCCTATAATGGGCATTGTAGAATGGCTAAATAAAAACCAAAAGGTAGTCACAGACCTGAATGATGTTGTATGTCATACACCTCACTACCTACAACATTCCAAACTCATCTCATTAACACTCGACAGGGTCTGGTGTGGCACTACCCTATTGCCAACCTCGAGTCTTTCACTCCAGAGTTCTCCTCAGACCACTCTGCCTGCTCCTTTAACTGAAGACCCATCCTATGAGGTCATGTCATTCTATGACACCCTGGTCCTTGATAGCTGCTCCAATATTGTTCACAATAGTCGTTTCAAACGTTGGGTGTATCTGTGGACAGTACCTTCTCCTGGACTGTATAGTGGACTCTTGTTGACCCTGCATATTGTGCTCATAGCCACTGGCGTTATCCTGATTGTTGCCAGTGCTTATGTATTGTATCGTCTTAATAAGGTAGTCTGGGAACTTGCAATGACTGTTACTAGAACTCAGACAATAATAGCTAAAAGACTGCCAAGTTTCAAAGGCAAACGCTAGAAAAATACACATCTCCTTTTCCTAAATTATGGTATGCTTTTCTTCTTAATACATTGACCAAAATCATTTTATTGTTTTCTGTTAAACTTATAATACCTATGATGACTATAGTGATAGAAAGACATTTATTTCCATGTTCCTCTTTATTGCTTTGTATTATGACTTATGTCTTAACTGTAACAGCAAACAAAATGTGCATTATTAGTGACTTTGTTGTTGTAATAAATGCCTGGTGGAGGGTCATGCTACAGAAACAACCACTCTTCTGTCCCTAGACTTTACAGGATGGTTACATTTTAAAAAAACATTTAATTGTAGGGATTTATTTATATTTTAAAATAAAACAATATGTTATTTGAACAGTTACACCTTTTTGAACCATCATTGTGTCAGCATTTGTTTTTAATCATAAAAAAAAAGTTTTTAGCAGTTCAGCTGCAATGATGTATGCATAACTGTCAAATATATAATATACATAACATAAAAATACAAAATGTCAAATAAATATTATAAAATACATGATAAAAGTGTATGTCCCCTGTAGTCACGTCACTGGTGTTACCGTATAAGAAAAGACTATTATTTTGACATAAAAACCATACTGATGACATCTCAGGACTTCCTTTTACTTCTTCTGTGGAGATCAATGAAGATAAGCACATGGTAAGTTCACTGTCTTTTTTCATTTTTCAGACATTTTCTCATTTATCTTAAGATTTCCTTCGAAGCTTCAGTGTAAGTCACTGGTATGACCTACTTTGTTCTTTGGGAAATGAAAAAAAGAATAAAAATTGATTAAATTACATAATTTAGTGAGTATGTCATGATTGTCAACATGTGGTTTGATCCCTTGCGGCAGCCATTTTGTAAAATGAATTTTCATGACAGTTGTCGCTGGTGTTACCGTCACTTGTGTTACCTTCCTTATGGGTGTCATGCTTAGAGTTGATCTTTCAACTGCAATTAAAATGTATTAAGTTGTTGTTCATAATCTTTTACTAAAGTTTTAAACTTATTGTAACAATGGTTCATTAGAATTGAGGACTCAAGATCATTTGGTCTTATGGATGTCACTGGTGCTACATTATGTCACTGGTGTTATTATGTGTTTTCAGTAACATTACATTAAAAATGTCAAATTTGTCATGATAATGATATCATATTAATTTAATTTTGCTGTACTTCAAGAGTTCACATTTCATCATTTCATCAGGATTTCATCATTACTTGTTTATAAATGTTTTTTAATAATGTTTTCCATTTTATAGCAAATATATGGTTATGAAACTTGAAGAAACATCATTCAAACACAATTTTAACAAACATTATTAAAATAAATAAAATAATGATCTCCTGTTTATTTGCCTCATCATTGTTGTACTGTATCTCTGATTACATGTGCAAGAGAAGTTGAGAAATAGTATTTCATAAAAGTTGTTATTATTCCCAAAGAAGTAAGGTAACACCAGTGACAATGAAATCTTTAAATAAATGCACAAAAAAGGAAAAATCATTAAGATGTACCTTATGTTTATTCTTATAGCCTATTGGTAAAGTAATAATGTGGTATAAGTTTAAAGACTAGAAAAACAAGTACATTTTCAGGTATCCTGCCATGTCAAAAGTGAACGTTTCTGTAGAATGACTGAGGTTCTCGTGAAGCTTTTGAGGCTTCATCCTGACAACATCGGACATATAGAGCTGTGGAGCGACATCTGGTGGACAACAGAAATTAAAGCAGTCATTATGTCGAGATTTGGTTTCATATTTTCAGTCCGATGTGAGAACGCTCCTAAATTACGTTTTTTACTACTTATTAGTTTATATACTAATATTTAACTTTTTATTCAATGGCTGTGAACAGGGGCGGATCTAGATAAATGTTTATGTGGTGGCAAGAGGGGGGCAGGCATTTTTGAGGGGTGGCAACGTATGGCAGATACAGGCCTATATATACTGAATTACAGTTATCACAGTTTGATGACAAATAGTATGTACACACTACCACTACCCTGCTTTCATTATAATTTCATTTCTTGATAGATAGTTAATCAGTGTTTACCTCTTTCTTTTTTTATTTTGAAATAAAGGAGAAATAGGACCTAAAACTCACGGAGGCCTATTAAAGAATAGACTTATTTGCCAGGTTTTGGGAGTAATTAACGGTGCAGTAAAATTTCTCATAAATCAGCATTCAGTCTCATTCAATCAAAAATACAAAATGTCAAATAAATATTATAAAATACATTATAAAAGTGTATGTCACATCACTGGTGTTACCGTATATGAAAAGACTATTAATTTGAGATAAAAACCATACTGATGACATCTCAGGACTCCTTTTTACTTCCTCTCTGAAGATCAATGAAGATGGTAAGTTCACGGTCTTTTTTCATTTTTCAGAAATTTTAGGGGGTGATTAATTAAGAACGCTGCAGTAAAATTTCTCATAAATCAGCATTCAATCTCTCTGTCTCACACTCTTTCACTTCTTTCACTCCAATGTCAGATTCTCGAGACGTTTTGAAATAAAGGAGCCATAAGAGACAGGACCTACAACTCTAAGGCCTATTTATTTATATTTGAAAATAAAACAATATGTTATTTGAACAATTACACCTTTTTGAACCGTCAATGTGTCAGTATTTGTTTTTAATCATTTTAGTACATTTCCAAGTACCCCCAAAAATGCCCGTCCCCACTGTCATGCTGAGAAACTGAGGGCCGTATTCTGAAAATAAAAACATTTTTTTTGCAGTTCAGCTGCAATAATGTATACAACTCTAACTATAAAAGAATATACTTACATCCCAGGTTTAGGGGTTAATTGGTTTTTATATTGTGCAAAATATAAAACCTATTTTGGTAACACTTTACAATAAGGGTACATGAATAATCATATACTAATGCCTAAATTAATACTCAATTCATCACATACTAATGATTATTCAAGGCATTAACTAATTATGAACTAACAAAAAGCTATCCTTAACTATGACTGG
>JBBPCY010000037.1:12626776-12648130 GCA_037974405.1 Brachyalestes nurse
TTTTAACTGGCTTCGGGTGTGATTGCTTTATTGCCAGCACCTATTTCTTGGCACACGTGAGTTTAAACAAGCATCATTTGCTTAAAATTAAATGATTTACTCACAATTTTGAAAAGGTGCCAATCATTTTGTCCGGCCCCTTTTTTGACTTTTGTGTGAAATTATGTAAAATTTGGCTTTTTTCTCAGCTTTTTTTGTGTTGATCCAATGCACATAAAGAAAATAAACATTTGTATACTAAAACATTTGTAATTACAATAGTCCTCTGGGAAAAATGGTGCATTTACAGGAAAAATTCCAGAGGTGCCAATAATTTTGGCCATGACTACAAAAACACAAAACATAAATTCTGTCTATTCTAACATACTATTAACAAAGTGATTAGAAAGTATAAAGTGCAAGTGTAAAGGTAGTGTTGATAGTTCTAAACAGTTATGAGCTGCTGTAGTTATGTATAAGTAGTATTGCAGATGCGTGATGAACATAGAATACAAATATATTTCTATTCCAATGCAACATACTGGAACAGAGATATATTTGTATTCTTTATTTAACACACATGTGCAATACTACTGCTTATAACTGTTTCTCATGTCCATGTATCTTCAACAATTATCTACAAACACTTACTTTGTAGGGTTGCTGCTGGACAGTAGGTGAATGTTGCATATATGAACAATTTTACTTGCCCTTCAAAGGAGATCGATTTCAGACCTCAGAGCTGCTCTTGAATAGATATATGTGGGTGGTGGGCCATGCTCATCCTAGCGGTGTGTGTAAGAAAAGCCTGTAATGCATTTGTAGAACCACCACTCAGTCAATGTCACTGCTATGTTGAGAATAGTCCACCAGCCAAATACTATTAGGTCAACAGTGAGTCTATGGTTAAAAATTGTGTTGAAGACAGTGACAGTGATGAATGCGGTTGAGGGAAGCTGACAAATAGACAACATATAGACTGTTGTGTGTAATTGTCCATTGTGGGCCCATATGGTGGGTGGACATCAAAAATGCCATGTAAGTGTTTGTAATGAAATGTAGATGCCATTGAAAGAAAACATATCGATGGCCGAAGCGCAAAACCTCCTATCTGCAGAATTTTCAGAGATTTCACTTCTGATGATGACAAGGAAGGCTGCACATATTCAACCTGTCTGCAAGATAATCCCGCCCTTCATTTTGACAGTAAAGTCACTTGATGAAAACCTTAACAAAAAGCATTCTGCAAGAAAATATAATGTTTTTTGTTTTCTCAAAAAAGTGAATTTTAAAGATAGGAAGTTTTGCTTTTCAGCCATCGATATGACATGATCTGTTAAACAATAGAGTGTTTGTGGTTATACACAACCAAAACTAAAGGTGACAGGATTTCGTGGGGCGATAGAATAGAATAAATGGTTCTCAAACTAAGTCTTTAAACTTTTTTCAGACAGGGATACCTTTCTTAATGGACCCCCACAGTCCAAATCCTCAAACATCAGATAAATATGTAGTTATTTAAATAACTGTGGTAATCCAGAGTACAGTCTCTTTCCTCTGAATTGTTATTCAGTCCTTCTTCACAGATTGTGCCTGTGTGTGGTGTTTGTAGGTCAACATTGATTATCACACCCGGGAGAAGATCAAGAAATCTATGCTGAATCCTGACCCGTCCTGTTTTGATGAAGCTGAGAAGCTTGTTTTCACGCTGATGGAGAGAGACTCGTGTCCCAGGTTTTTGAAGTCGGCTGCCTACCAAAACGTCAAACAAAAAGCCACAGGCGCCCTGTAGGGACATTCCATCAAAAGATTACTTCTTGAGTGAAAACGAAAAACAACAGAACGTCATATTAGATCATGACTACGGGAAGTCTCTGGGAAGAGGATCCATGCACGTGGCTGAAGGGGAATTACTGAGCAGAACAGAAAGTGTACAATGTGCTGAGCTTCTATATGACATGTTTCACAGTTGGTAAAATAATAAAGTCAGTGAGTGGATATGTTTTACAAATGCTCTGGAAAGGATTTGAAATAAAAAAAAAGAATAGTGGGAAGAAAATGAAGGCACGCTTTCACATGTCACAAGAATCTGTCTTTCAGTATTAAATAATTCAATTTGTAACAATGTAGACTACAGTCTTATATCTGAGTCCACCAGTAAATATAGCAACAAACAACGCTGTTGTATTCCCAAGACCAATGGTTTGGTGACATGAATTACAAACTGCGTCAACCATGCAAATATAAACAGAAGGCAGACTATATTTAGAGGTCTTATTATGTTGACTAATTATATGCAGTTGACAGACTAGGAGAAGTTTTCCATTGTTGGTATGTAAGTTTTGTTTTGGTCACATGCCTGATCCGGGGTTAATTGGCGCTGAGACATGAGTTGGGTGACAGTGTCGTCAAAGATCAAAATGAGCCATGCCTCTGAAAATGGCTTGGTTCTTGCTATTCAAAGCTTAAAAAGGTAATTGCCGGGCACTAAGAATAACTTTTTTTTTGACTGACCCCAAATTCTACCAACAGAGTAGGATAACATCAGTAGCCTGATCCGTGGCAAATCACCCTTAACACATCTCCTTCTTGGGGAGAAGTAATCTGATTAAGACACTACCGTTTTACTGGACTTCTCTTGTCACTGAATAAACTTGGTCTTCATTCTAACCGAAACACTGCAGAGCATTTATTGAATTAAAAGTATGAGCATTTCAAATCTGCCAACATCGTGGTTTGGTCATGCGTTGTAAACACTTCTTAAAAAGAATGGTCTTTATGATGGCCCAGTGTTGTATATGGTTCCTTGAAGAGCATTGAAGAAAAATGGTTCTACATAGTACCAAAAAGCATTGTTACCAAAAAGCATTATTATCAAAAAGCATTATTATGAAAAAGTGTTCTTGCGTCTTGGGTCACTTTATGGTCAGGGTGAATTTTTCCACTTTCACACCATGTAACAAGACAATTACTTTATAAGGCTTGCACGTTTTTTTCCCAGTTTCTTCATGACACTGTGATGTAGAACACAGAGCTAAACGGAAACGGACTTGCACAAGAGATGTTGCACACTGTGAAGTGAACTCATTTTGACAAAAGTCCTTGCAAAAACCTGCGCAATGGACTTTGGTGTCAAGTTCTAATTGGCAGCAGAGATCTCCCCAGCAATGGCTAATCAGCTCCCACAGTCTGCCACAACCTTTCTTCCTTCGCCAAAATGCTGTTGCCATGACAGCAAAAGGGAAATGAGCAAGGCCCTGTGCACTTTGACTTTGTCAGAGGCACAGAATTGCTCAATTGCTTTCGGTGGAGGATCTTACGATGGTGTGTGTAAAATGGCTGGTTTGAGACCATGGGTCAACTGACTTTAGTTTGCACATGTTGACTCATGCCGCACTGTACATTAAATGTTTCCGACACATGGAGGCGACACAATGTGCGGCGTCAATGCATGACTGGCCTTAGCCATTTTTGGCCAGCTTGGGCTTAAATCTTCACCCAGTGGAATGACCTAGCAGGGTTCATTAGCCATGCCTGAGGGCTGCTGTTTATATGAAAGAAAGCATTGGGTGAAACTGGCATGATGTATGCAGTCAGGCTGTATTTCTGGAAGTCTGTAGCACTCAACCATTAATCAAAAGATAAAGCAACACAAGCATGGCGTGGAGAATAACTGCACAATTGAGCCGGTACAGAGCAGCTCATTCAAATTTGACTCTGACGCATGCGGCTGTCCTGAACGGAAAAAGACACATAAAACAAAGCATGCAAAATCGGATATTTGTTTATCTGCTTGCTTTACTGTGCGCACAAGCATTTACATGATTAAAAATAAGGTGAAACAGTGCATGCTTTGAATGCGTGTGCAACGTTGTACTGTAACTGGCTGGAGTATGATGGGGTGGGGTGGAGTGAGGGCGGGAGGGGTTCTTAGAGGGCTTCCTCTTTGCTGTGGTTCGCTGAATTCTTGCGAGGGACACCAGCCCTTAGCAACTCCAGCAGGGCATATAAAGGAGAGGCGGATGCCGGGGGGAGACCTGTTGAGCGCCAAGTGCAATATGACCACAAACAGGACTGCATAGCTGTGGAGTTCCTTTCTTTAAGCTCCTTCCTCTAACATGACCGGCCTAATCTCTGAGCCTCTCATAAAGCATTTCAGCATGGACAGAGATGACCACAAGAGAAGCAAGAACCTGTAAGTGCAGACTCGACTATGGTCGTAAAGAATCTTCGGCTATATCTTGGGACATGTGCCCATACAAATGGAATACATTGAGGGTTTGCATGGTGTCACAGCATGCTGTAGCATAGGTACACATGTGTGAAGACTGAATTACCCACCACAGCTGACTTTCTCTCCATAGAGGAAAAAACTTCATGTGCCGCCTACAGTGTATGTTCTCCCGTTCATCTGCTCCAGAGAGGTAAGCATCGAGCTGTCTGTTTCCGAAATTTAGATGAATCATAAAGAAAAATGTAAACAGTGGGGTAGAGGGACACTTAAGGTGACTCTGCAGCCCAGAAAATATGATGGCCGCGTGTGATATAGTATAGTCATGACCCTGTGTCCAAATACAACATTATACTGGAATTTTTACCCCTAAGTCACCTCTAAACAGGTGAAGTAACCAAGCCTTTATCTTTTCAGCAGGCTAAGTTTAGAGGACACGCAACAATGGGCCCAGTCTTTGGAACGGCTCCTCGAGTCAAAATGTAAGCATTTCCCTATTCATACACTGCTCTCAGTAGCAGACTGAAGCAGAACTGCCATTACTGGTACCTGATGATCAAGTAGCCAAACTGTTAAAATGGAAGGATTACCAGCACAAGCATCTCTTGTACAATAACGTCTAATTTAGTATAATAACATCTCTTTTTGTGTCTCCAGATGGGCTAGCAACATTCCGCACGTTCCTCAAGTCAGAATTCAGCGACGAGAATATAGAGTTCTGGTTGACATGCGAGGACTACAAGAAAATAAAGTCCTCTTTCAGGATGACGTCGAAGGCGAAGAAAATCTACGAGCAGTTCGTTAAAGCAGAGTCCCCTAAGGAGGTAAGTCAACATCTAGGGGAAAGGAAACCCATCAAGTCTTCATTCTCTTTATGTTCATCACTGCCTGACCGCTGTATCTGCAGGCTCCTTCAGTTTCTCATTTGCATTGCAGATAAACATTGACTACCACACAAGGGAGCAGATCAAGAGAAGTGTAAAGAGTCCAACAGCCCAGTGTTTTGATGAGGCCCAAAAGATCGTGTATGGACTCATGGAACGTGACTCTTACCCCAGATTTTTGAGGTCCGAGATGTACAGGACTCTTCTGGATTCCCTTGCCGCAGATGCTACCCGTGGATGAAAGAATGGCAAAGCTTCCTAGCAACACTAAAACTGGAATCGGAAGTCTTCTTTGCGGAGAGCCCACTACTTGAGTGGGCCCAGGACCCCCCCAAACATAGATGTCCAACAAAACTCTGGGATCTGAAGAAAGTGAATGGGAAAAACGGTGTGGCAGGTGCTGTACTATGAAGCATGTTTGGATGGAGAAAATGACCTAAAAAAAAGAAGAAAACAAGTCTAGGAAAGGTAGCAGAGAAGTCAACACAAAAAACCCACAGAAAGCACTAGTGGTGTCTTTGTCACTCGGAAGTGCTTCCTGTGCAGATAAGGACAAGGGGCATAGAAGCCTATCCTGCGGTTAGAAAGGCAGCAGAGTGGATGAAAACACTATCATGTGATTGCAGCACTTACTGTATGTCTTTGAGCGAGAAAGAGAGACAGAGACTTTGCACAATCTTCATGTTTCATCCAGCAGGAGGAGAACAAAAGAAACGAACAATTGGCCATGTTTTTGGCACTAATGCCATTACGCAGCTCAACTGTAGCAAATTTCAAAGATGCACAAGTGTGAAACATCGAAAGACAGTGAAGACAGTAGAAAATGTGTCAGAAAATAGCAATGTAGATGTGAGTTTGATTTTTGTAGTTAATTCAATCACTTAGAATGTCCGACTGTTTAATTTAAATACAGATGTAATTAGCTACAGACTATTTATTACTCACAACCACTGGCTGAATGTTGCTGTGTCCAATGTATCTCCGATGAGGAAATAAACTTTAATTCATTTTCGGTTGTTGGCCACATTGCTGAACAGCAGTCTCGCATATGTCAACTGGAGAATGAGTACGCATGTCTAGCAATATGTTAGGAATAATCTTTCTCCTTTTACGTAAACCGAGTCATCTGCTGACTGTCAGACAGCTTCTGCACTCAGGCAGACATGTCTCGAAACTCACATTTTCTGTAAGACAATTACCCAAGAAAAGGGAAGAGCTCAGTTTCAGTTCCGCCAAAACAGGGAATTAAGAAAGAAAAGACTTCACGAGATGTAGAGCGCCGGGTTTGACCAAAGCTCCTGTTAGTCACGAGCTGGTGAAATTCGAATCTTTCTGGGGTTGCACAGCCACCACCACAAACTTTACTGGTTAAAATGTATTAGGTTAAAACGCAGTCCTTCTAAGCATAGAGGCTTGAGCTGATAAGAAGTGTTGACGCCATTTTGACTTCTTGTATCCACCTCAGTAACAAGAAAAGGGAACATAGAAGCACTTCATTACTTACACCATAACCTTTAACAAAATCAGGTGATGTGCTGGTTTTACACCACCCTCGAAAAGAGACAGAGAAGAAGGTCTTGCTCTAATAAAGTACGTTTAGAACAGAAGTAGTGGAGACAACCAGTAAAGGCAGGAGGCCTGAAAATGCTGTCATTTTGATGTTACATTTACGCTATTTAGCATTTTATCCAAAGCGACTTCCATTTTTTTAACTACAGGGGGCAGTCTCCCTGGAGCAACTTGTGGTTAAGGGTCTTGCTCAGGGATCCACTGGTGGTCTGCTGAAGGTAGGATTCAAACCCATGACCCCTTGGTCCCGAGGCAAGTATTCTACCCACTGAGCTACCACCACCCCGTATTCATGTAGAAAGTTCCTATTGTTAGTTTGGGTTTAAAAGCTACTTTCCACTTTTGTTCTCCCTTTGTGAAATTGTGAGAAAAGGGAAAAAACAAGTAAAAGTAATATAAAAACTGCAAAAAAAGTGTTTCTCTTCAGTAAGCATCAGTGACATTTGAGCAATGGTGGGATGCTGATTCTGAATGTGATTCAAATGAGCATTTATGTATTAATTCTAAGTTTTAAAAGAGATATGGTTATGCAAATAATAGGGCAACTAAGCAGGGTTGCATGAATACTGAATTTATTATAGTGTTAGTAGAAAATTGCTCTGAAAAAAATGACTGGCTAGATTTGCTTGATATTGCAAATAGCAATACTTTGACATCAGATATCTGGAAGAGTAGAAAGTTTAGGAAACCCTGGGTGACAGATTTTTAGCACTGGTAGCAGCATACATATACAGTGATGGCATAAGGAACACAATAACTGATAAATTGGGCCATTGAAGGTTTTAAAAAGCCCTTTTAGAAACCAGTAGAATGACGTAGACACAAGATTCTGGAAGTAGGGTCTCTTGTTCAGCGCACTTGACTGAAGGGTCTCGCTAAATAAAAATAATCTCTTCCAAAAACTACAATTCCAGCAACTTGCTTTACACACTTGAACACAATGTGTCTCCACTTGCTGGGAACTTACTGTGTGCCTAAGGCCTTTTGGAGCATTTTCTGTTTTTGTGGAAACTTGGCAGTGATCGCAGGGTGAGCCACTTAAGAGCTGGACAGTTATTTACAGTCTGCACATCATAACAGATACGCTAGCTCTCGTGGCCACACTCTGTAATATATGACCAGCTGAAGGTTCTGCTCATAACATTTACGGAGCAGAGTTCAGATGGTCTGTTTCTAGATTCAGGCCCTATGTGGACATCACCGTACGACAGTGCTCCTACACAAAGAAGGGTTTCCATTAAGGTGGTTTATACAAAATAAAGAGTCAAGCAAAACCTTTGTCAGCAGCAGCATGTGCTGCAATGATGTGCTTTTCGTGCCAACGTGCATCAAACAGGAAAATGATGACATCGAACTGGAAAATGATGATAAAAATGACACAACAAGAAGGAAGTGGTCACAACTCACCGCCTTGGCAACTTTTCCAGTGGTCAGATTGTATAATCAGCAGGTGTATAAATGTAATACATGTATTTAATGCTTGTGCGTGTTTTGTTTGTCGTTGCTCAGCAATAATAATACAATGAACTTTAAGAGGAAAATCTCTGATGTATGTTGTTGCCATGAGTTCTGGCCACTTCCCGATTGTCATGCGGTCAAGTTTAATAATGTGTAGTTTTTCTTTTTTGTTTGTTTCTTTGTTTTAATCTGTTACTATGTTTTGAAAAAAACAGTAAGACAGTTTTCATTATCCTTCCAAAAACAAACAAACATTTGCATGGTGGCCACTCCATGACTGACATCTTTGTCATATTTAAGTTTGGTAGTTATTTATTTGTTTGTTTTATTTTCTCTGTCACAGTCACGGTCCCTCGTTTTTCTAAATACGGTAACCCGACAGCAACCTGGGCTCCTCTCATTGGAATAAAATTTGCACATTTTGTAATAACTCCATATCTATGCAAATGCATGCATTTTCCACAGCACCATCACGCTTAAATGATCTCATCACTGTGACAGCTACCACATTCAAATGTGCAGCGCAATGAGCTCACTGGTCTGCAGAGTGGAAATATGCATACCTTTGCTTCTAGTCATGACAATGCGCTGCCTGTGCTCACACAATGCTCATGTCTATAAACCTGTATTTCATCTACAAGCCGAAAGAGCTGGTGTGATTGAGGGAAGAGATTAAAATCTGCAGATCACGATCGGTGTGAACTGCCTTAGACATAATGAAAGAGATGTTTCAGGGCTGTTGAGCTGAATCCAATGTTGGCTATAGTATCTTAATTTCAGCTTAAATCAGTACAGCTTGCAAACCATTTTGTATCAATATTTTTTTTTTATTTGAAGGGGACACCAATCTTGTTTTACACTCTCTAAATAATCTTTTAATTAGCTGAGTGAAGTGATAGGTACAATAGAGTTTCTATTTGATTTATATCCCTATGGCCTACCTAATGTTACATTTACATCATACTAGCATGGGTGTTTATTGACGTTTAAGGCATGTAATGGGCATTCAGATAATGTATTTTTTTTGTTGTAACTTTTGAATGACTCCTTCAGTAAAGACTTTAACTTAAAGTCAGTCTTTGAATATTATTACAGCCTGTCAGCTGTATCTGCTGAGCTGACTGGTCTGGCCTAATGTGGGCAGCATACTGTTGCTGAAACCTAGCTTCCTCATTTTTGATCATGTTTTATTTTTTTTTACATGTCTGGAAAACATAAGTCAAAATGTGATGACAAGTGGCCTAGTAGAAATGGTTCATCATTAGTTGGAAAAATAAAGTGAAGTGGCCCCTTATAGTCACGCATGAACACACCACAGCACACAGTATGAAATTCTGTCTCTGTATTTAACCCATTCACTAAGTGAAGCAAAGGGCAGCCACCAACGGGAGGCACCCGTGGACCAGTGTGTGGGGACCATACCTTACTCAAGTGTACTTAAGTGGTGTCATTAGCAGAGTTTAAACCCATGAGCTTCTGATCACAGGGGCAACTCCTTAACCATTACTCCATTAACATTCATTAAAGCGTACAAGGAGATATTAAGTTTAGCGCCACAGTGACAATGATTGTACGGCATCCTTGGGTGACCTGAAAGGCGCCTTATAAATAAAATGTATTATTATTATTATTATTATTATTATTATTATTATTATTAGTGTCACTATACTCCAGCAACCAAGGTTCTCACATTAGTATGAAAAGCTCTTTGGGAAACTGTTTTGATTCAGCAATTGAACAAGATATCATAAATAACATCTTGACAGTGAACTGAACAAGGTAAGTTCCCATCATAGGAGTAGTCAAAGCCCAACTGCAGTTTACACTAATCAGCAAAATTCTGTAGAATAATGACAACAGTCTGTCCTCAGAATAAGTGTAATAGAGCTAACTAGCCTAATTATACAACATTGTGTTAATTAACCCAGTGAAGGTTGATGTATATATATGTCAGAAACAAAAACAGCCTTATATGAATATTTTTAGCGGAGCAAAGCAGGCTTTTCTTAATATCGGTGGGAGCTTCCAGACCTTTAAATGTCATAAAACCTATTACATGATGGAACACACCCACCTTTTACTCCAGAGAGTGTATTTGAATATGAATGACAGATAAAGTGATTAAAGCTCATAAATTCAGACATAAATAGTTCCAAAATAAGTTGAGTTTAGGGGGAACCCAGCTAATTTAAAATCTCGCAGCACTCGTGTAATGCATCCTAAAGACTCAAGCGTAACTATGTATAAACATGAGCTCTATGAATAAAACATTCTTCCATTTAAGTGGCAAAACCGGTTTGTTGTTTGAGAACATTGAGTTTAGTTTGATCACCATCTCTCAGCCGGATACTGCGTTCCCTGGCCCTCAGGGCGACTGACAGATGTGTAAGCATGTGTCATTTTCTTATCTACTTACTAGGCACCTTTGTGAATGGTGCTAGTAGAAGCTTGGGAAAATGTTTAAATACAAATAAAATCAGCAAATAGTATCTAGTTATTGTCATTACAAAGTTCTCTTATTACTTGCATGTATTTATAAGAAAAAGGAATTAATTCTACTCATTAATGTGCATCATTTAGGACCAGTTCTGTAGGTCCTTTCCTTTAATAAAAAAAATAATATGCTAAAGTTTTAGGTGCTTTTTTGCAGTGATAAATGACCAGAATTTCTCCTGTAATCCATCATGAAATCTCACACCGCTTCTTGATGAATATAAATATTCCATGAACTTTGCCTCAGGGCTTTCGATTTGTTAACAATGCTGAGTTAAATAAAGAAACAGTCTTCAACACACCTTCCTTGACAGTCTAAATTTAGAACTGGCTTCTTAGCCAATCAAGCTCTCTGTTGATCTGGAACCACCCCAAGAGTGGAGCGCTGTGAGCGAGTATAAAAGTCCCACGGCAAAAGACAGAGGAGATTTATCCTATCAGCAGAACTGCTTACATTGGGAAAGATGAGGGACACTTTACGTGAGAAGGGCACGGCGTGCTCTGCTTGTTTGAGAAATTCTGAACTGGTTGCTGAGCAAAAACGAATCACGTGAGTCTGTTTTAAAGACAAATCTGAAGTTTGAACCTTGTGTTTTATGATTAGTAAAGACTGATTAGTCAGTTTGTGAAGATTTTGCAACGTCGTAACGTTTGTATTGTACTTACTATATTCAGCAGCACGAAACACTGGAGAACAAGACTGGAAACTTGGAAGGCATCCCTGCTCACACAGAAAACCAGAGGACACCGAAAACCATGCAGGTGAGGTTTAAACAGCTCTGATTTAAAGTAAAGTTCTGGGTTTTTTATATACAGTGTAAGATCAGTGTAAGGCGAGTGGGAGTGGGTGTGAGCGTCATAAACTCAAAACATCGTATGTCGAGACTGTTGTGAACCGAGGACCACTGTATTCTTTATTCAATATTAACACATTATGCAAACTGATTATAAGTAACATCCATTCCAAACTTGGTGCAGCTGAACTGTAATCTTGATGAATCGATGAATCGAAGCACCCCACCCCATTTCCACCCCTGTCGATAGTATCTGATCAAAACTCTCTCTTTTTCACACAGACCGACCCCCGATGAGGTCAACCAGTGGGCACAGTCTATGGACAAACTGCTGAGCTGTAAATGTGAGTAGTCTCTCATTTCTATCGCTCAGACAAGCAGCGAGAACATGCTGATATCAGCAGGCCGAAAAGCCCAAGGACCTTAGAAGGCTTGGTGCTGCATCCTGCATACATTGCTCTGTGCAAAGGCCTATTTGATTGATTGTTTCTCTCTTGTCCTGCCTCCAGATGGAATGATTGCTTTCCGGCTGTTCATGAAGTCTGAGTTCTGTGAGGAGAACATTGAGTTTTGGTTAGCCTGCGAAGAATTCCGTCAGATCAAGTCACCTGCAAAGCGTGCAGCCAAAGCAAAAGGCATTTATAAGAAATTCATCGAGTGCGAGTCTCCAAAAGAGGTAAGATTCTGACCGGTGGCAGTTCGTGATATGCCAGAGAAAGAACATCAGTTATCTAATGGAAGCCAAATCACCCCTGTCTCAGTGAGAGGCTCTTTTTAGCACGAAAGTTTAAGTCTTGCTCTTTCTTATATAGATCAACGTGGACTTCCACACAAAAGAGGCCATCTTCCAAAATCTTGGTGTTTCAACGCAGTCCAGCTTCATTGTGGCCCAGACTAAAGTCTACGCCATGATGGAAAACAACTCTTACCCTCGATTTCTTCAGTCCCAACTCTACCACCAGCTGTGTGAGCTTGCACAGGGAAAGGACCAAAACTCTACAGCCTGGGAGTAAAACTTTACAAAGATGCGGAAATCATTTTGAATTAGAGGGCACCTGTGCAGATGTTCTGCATTATAGCATGTCACATCAGTAAAACTCTGTTGAGACACTTATCTTGTCTGGGGCACATGCATAAGGGAGCATTTATATTGTGTGGAGGTTCCTCACACTTCAAAAACATTCTTTGTTGGGATGTGGGATCCAAAAGTGGTTCTTTTATGGCATTGCTCCACAGAGTCCTTTTTAGAGCATTTACGTATAATGTATGTTATTATAATGTGTAATGTGCATATTTGTAAATATTTGTAGAAACCCTGTATTTGTAATATAACATGTATAATGTATGTTAATTTATCATACATAGATTGTAACATGTATATGTACATATTTGTAAATATTTGTTACAAAAACTGCAAAAGATGCAGGTTTGGATTTTATTTATTAATAAATGTTTTCATAAAAAAACAAAAGCATTTTTATTGTTCTATTACTGTTATTGGTTTACAAACCTTGTAAAAATACAAGCACTCAACACAGAAAAACAACTGATACATGAGTATTTAACATAAAAAACTTTACACATTTAACAGTATTCTAAGACTCAGAATGTTAATAATTCCTGTGTTCCACTGAAAATGTTTTGTTTCTGCAAATTTATGTAAGAGACAGATTCTTTGAGGACATCAGTTATTATTGTAATTAGTAGTTTTGAAAAATTATGGCAGATAGGATTATAGTTAAAAAGTAAAGGTTGCCTTCATTTAAGCAACACATAATGCATTTAAATTGAGTGAAATTTAGAGTGGGAGAGTGTTGCTACTCAGGGTTAAACTATTTGCATAAATTTTGCATTCTATTGAAATAACAGTTATCAGTACAGTCAACTCTACTGGATCATACAGCTCCAGAAAAAAAAGATGTTCAGTTTATCAGGTTTTATCTTTTATAGCTGCAAGTATTGAACTGAACAGCTTTGCCTTAGTTTTTAAGAACTGCTAACAATATGTCTCCTAATTTTCAAACGTAAATATTGTTCTTTACAGCGTGATTTTAAAGGAAATGACAAAACATCAAAATAAGAGAAATGATGCAGTGTTTATATAACCTGAATAATTAAAGAAAACAAATCTCTTGTTCACTCAAACAAAATGGCAATAATTACCTTCGATGTACCTCTAGTAGCGTTTTACCATCCAACTGGTCTCATTGCGAGAGGAGAGTGTTGATTACAGCAGTGTTTTTATCCTTTCCCTCATTAAAAATGATTTGATTCAGGTGATCGCTAATCAGCCCCTCATAAAGCAGAATGAGGTGCTTGTATAGGAATTCAACAGACACTGGCATGGAATGGTTTTTATTCTCATAGATTTAAAAATAAATTGCAGCGGTCTCTTATTTTTTCCCAGAGTTGTATAACTTTCCCAGACTTTATCAAAGACAGTGACATAATGTCCCAGCATCTTCACATAATGCAGCTCACAGTGATGTCGAATGAGACTCTGTTTAGTGTACAGAACACGATGTTATGTCCTTATCTGCTCAGAACGTAAAGGAACACAAAATGTCGCATAACGCGTGCTATCACTGTCCGTAAGGACGCAACAGCTACAACAGCACTCCTACCATCCCTATTCCCTTCTTTCCTGTACATGAAGTCATCGCAGAGTCTGATACTAAACAGACACGCTCTGTTTTGACTGTTCTGTCTAAGGCCAAACACAAACTGCACAGCGATCCTCCACAGATTTCACACCTTCTAATGCCGTTCAGCCCCAACACCTCTCTCTCACATCTGCTGGGGAGTCATAAAACAGTCAAGACTGCTATATTGTCCATTAAGGCCTACTTAGTGTTCATGGAAGAGCTGCTACTTTAATTGTTCTATCAACTATCAAAGAAAGCAAGTGAGTTGTGTGTAGAAAGTGCCAGCAGGATCTCAGTACATTAGTATAAGAAAAGAGCAGAATGTTTGCTAGTTTGCATAGCTTGTGGGCTTCAGCCACACCCATTCCTAAGAGGTGCATAATCAAACATATGGCCATACAGTCTGGACAAACATTGGCAGGAGAACAGGTCTCACTGACAAACTCTGGGACGTGGCACTGTCAATGCCACCTCACCCAAAAGTGGCCCTCCAAGATCTGCCCTATTTGATATTATGGCACTTTTCCACTGGCACAAGGAACCGTGCCATAACACGAACAATAGCTTTTCCACTACAAATAAAAAGACCCCTACTCGAGCTGTCATGACTCGACGGCAGGGCCAAAAGCAGCCCGCAGCAGAGCTGATTGGATCACTGTTTTCTGATTGGTCGAAAGATCACAATGTGGAAAGAGGCCATTGGTTTTTTACCATCTGCACAAAATGAACAACATTGGAGATACAAACCAACAACTGGGAAGTCGACAAAGCATGAACACTGTCTGTTTGGGCTGTAGTTTTCTGTAGTTTTCTATGACACTAACAAATTAATCTTTAGCACTGTGAGAAATGAAGGCGTACCAGGACATCGCTAACAGGTTAGCTGGGTTAGGTTTTCGTCCCACAGCTAAAGAATGCTGGGAAAAATTCAAAACTCAAACAAGACTATAAATAATAAAAGACCACAATATCGAAAGCAGCTCTGTCAGAAACAACTTTCAGCTGGTTCGACTTCATGGACGCAGTTTTGTCAAAATCAAAATCAAAACGTGATACAAGTTCCATGTCATCGCAGTACAGTTTAGGTACAGCACAGTCCCTAGATTCCTATGGAAAAGTGCCTTTATTATGCAGTGGATGCAAGGGGCAAGAGGGGCTCTGTCACAAAGCGGTACACCAGACAAACCTATCCTCTGCTGAATAACTCTTAACAGAGTTCCTAACTACCTTTGGAAGCAACATCAGAACAAGAACGGTGTGTCAGGTGTTTCACCAAGCAACTGCACACAAACCTGAGATCACTATGTGCAATGCCAAGTGTTGGCTGGTGTTCAGCACACCCCCACTGGACTCTGGAACAGTAGAAACGGTTCGCTGGAGGGGTGAATCATGCTTCACTATCTGGCAGTCTGATAGATGAATCTTTGTTTGGTGGCTGCCAGAAGAACGCTACCAACCAGAACGCACTTATTCCAGTGAAGGGTTATGATAAAGCTACAGAACAGAACCACATTTTAGAGAGCGCAGTACCGATTCATATTGTAGATTGTACATTATATTGCTCAGTATATTGTTCATTGTATCTTTACATATTGTTGTTGTTTTATACAGCTGTGCAACCTCACAATTGCTCTTTTGACTGAATAGGGAAAATTTCCAGACACATTGTAAAGTGACGTGGAAAGCCATGAGAGGACAGTGGAGGCTCCTACAGCCACAAGGGGAAATGGATGAAAATTCAGCTTTGCCGTGTTTTATCATTCACTCACACAAGACTGAACAGAAAAATGTTGGATCAAGATGAACTTTTGAAACAGAATAAAAAAAATCCATGCAGTCACTAAACAGTCTAGCAAAGCACAAGAAATTATATAATAACTAGTAATGAGGGTTAAAAAATCAAGTGTCAAATTTTCCGGATGTGAAAGGGAAATCAAAACTTTTGTGCTTCTGTGCCACGGTTCTGAGTGAACCAGGGTATCAGGGAGGGTGTCTGAGTGCTTACCTCAGGTGGGAGTTCACGAAGGGGAAGGTGAAACTATATAATTAATTTTTTTTGTTCCCATCTGCTGGTGCACAGTGATGAAATTTAAAATTGAGAAGACCTTTTAGAGGTGTGCCGGTCAGTACATTTGGAAATACAGAAGATTATGGAAAAAATACATGAATGAACTGAAATTTGTCTTGCACATAATACGATTAATTGATTTAAGCTTAATATGACCTCGAACATGTAATGGTCATTTTAATTTCACCAGAAACAAAAGGTACTGCTGGAGAATTACATAATATGCCAAGGGAGTGGCACATGTTTTAGGAAACAGTTCCGTTTGTCTTATGGTGAATGTGCTGTGCTGTACTGTACCGGATGGCATGTTAGTTCATGGCTTTATTAAACACTCCTATTTGATCAGTAAACTGCAAGATTGTTGACTTTTCCAGGGACCCGAGGGCCTTCTCTGTAACATCACATCCGATCTAACAGAGGCCTGGATGTATCATGGCGTAATACTACTTGCTACTCTTCCAAACTAAGTCCCCATAAGCATCACTTTCTACAACAAAGAGGGTGCAGAGAACTCGACTGGGGCTAAAAATGTCTGTCCTGTTCTATTTTAAGCACAGCAGTGCGAGACTCTGCGTACTTTCCATACTTGAGGACAAGAGTGAAACTAAGTGACACATAAGACAAGGACATGTGCAAGTGTAAACAAAACAACTCAAAAAGGAACAAAACAACATACATCAATGTGAGAATGATTATTACATTTAGCAGAAATAAAAGTCAACTCTAAAAATGGAAGGTTCCTGAATGATTCATGGTTTAAAAATAAACATTTAATACAGGACCTTTCTATTATGTGGAAGATCATTAAACAGTATTTTATACTCATGCTTCCCAGTTATAAAAATGGAACAATGCAATAAAAGGTTCTTTACTAAACTAGAATCTGTAAGAGTCTTGCACTGCAGTACCTGTTTAAGGGGTGAAGCCGATGGCATGTAATATGAGAAAATACTACGAGCCGTAGTGAATTAGTGCATTTGCAAAGACTGAGATTTGCACATTAACTGAATATATAATCATTAATAGGCAGAACTTTCTATAAATCAAATAAAATGTATTTTTCCAATGATACTCTTCTATAAAGTCACTTCAATTTCATATATATAAATAACATTTGTTAATTTTTAATGAATAAAAAACACGCAAGAGAGCAACACCGACAATTAAAAATATACAAAATCAAGCTCCAAATGGGTCATGACTCCAGGCTCCTTGCGAGGAAAAAGAAAACAAATCAAACCACAACTGTTCTGACCAACAATGTGATTTATATGAAAATAAGACAGGTTTATTTAAACAATTCTCTGCATGCATGCGTGAGAGCTTTTAAACGATAGCACAGCAAGCATGACACAAGTTCAGTCTACAGGTGCTCATTTGTACAGATGACCAACGTACACTGGGGATTCCGTGGCAAATTACACAAATGACATAGAAATGTACTGTGACTACTTCGCTTCTTGAATTTTTTTTGCACTTTGTTTTTCTTTAGCCTGAGGAAAAGAGAAAAGAAAAGAAAAAGATTTCAGTCTCATTCCTTACATGGGTACTTATACAATAAAATAAAAATGAATAGAAAGATTTGGGCTATTTTACATATTCACAGTTTTTAAACCAACTGATAAAAACAAGTTTGATTTCTGGAAAGTGTGTTTATATATCAAGACATATATATCAAGAAAGAGTAAGAGTAGCACCTCCTGCATACAACACTACCCTCTAGTGGCATGCACACACCCGTACTCTAAATTTAAATCTGATTAAGAATGTCAGACATCTTTTTTCCTTTATTTTATCTCAGACTTTGGTCAGTCACTACATGGTGCAGCCACTGAAAAACTGGGGTCAGTTTGAGCTTCACAGACTTACTTTTTCAACCAGTGGTATCAGCTGTTGATACTCAGCAAGGGTCTTCAGTAGTTCCATGATGAAAGGTAGGTAGTTGTGCTTCCTTCTAATGTTTTCAATCTAGAAATATAACAAGTAAAGTCATCAGGAGAGATAACAGACATTATTTCATTACACCAGATTATCAGCATAATTACTATAATAAAACAATTCCTGCCAAAAAGTTTGGTGGCTTTTGGTGTCTTCATGGTTCATAAGCTATTCCATTTAGGAAATATCTTTCGTTATGCTGGTTAGATGCATTTCTGGAAGATAAAATAAAAAAAGCTTGTAACCATGTAACTGCTAAATATGAGAAATAAGAGATCTGTTGTAGATCTTAGGGACCCAGAGGAGGAAACATTATCACCCGCACGAAAATTAATTTCAATATTACGAAAAAAAATGATGCTCTCAAAGCACACGACTCCACCCAAAAACATATATACCAACATTTAATATATAGAGTATGGGTTTATATAAATAGGATAAATACTGATTATGTCCTGTGTAGATAAAGTGAAGAACCTGACGATAAAACCGGAGATAAACTGTGTCAGTATCTGTATGATCACAAAAATGAGCCCCCCAAGCCCAAGTATCCACGATGACAGCACTTACTTTGTGAACTATGTGCTGTGGTAGTAGCAGAGTATCACAAAACATTTCATGAAAATACATATTAATGGAGAATTGTGGTCTGTACTTTAAATCAATAAATTACCACTTTGTCAAGAATCAAGAACCATACAGCACTACTGACATAAGTATGACTTTATGTCAACAAAACATAAGTGAAAATGTGTGGACATACTTTATATCTTTTAAGTTTCTGATTTTCTTCCTCAATCAGGAGTTGGTGCTTGGCAATTTCTGACTGGATGGAACTGAGCAGATTTCCTCCTTGGTCTGTGTCCATTGGTTCTTCCTGTAAAGTAAAGTAAAGTAAAGTGGCCCCTTATAGTCATGCGGGAACTCACCACAGCACACAGTGTAGATAGTGTGAAATTCTTTCTCTGCATTTAACCCATTCACCAAGGGAAGCAGTGGGCAGCTACAAACGAGGGGAGTCCGGGGAGCAGGGTGTGAGGACGGTAGCTTGCTCAAAAGTACCTCAGCTTGTTACTAGCAGTCCTGAGATTCGAGCCCACAACTACCTGATCTTAGGGCGAACTCCCCAACCACTAGGCCCAGCTGCCCCAGAAAGACATTTCTGCATAAACTTGGGCTTAAAGAAACTGTTTAAGATTGTCCCACATTAACATCCAGTACTTACCTCTGATAGCTGGGCCTGCAGTTCTGCAATTTTCCGCTCATAAATCATTTTGCGGTCCGACACAATGGCCATCAGATTGAAACGAATTTCACCTTCACTGTACCTAACAATCAAAAGAATAGGGTCCGCTGATAAAATAAAAAATCCAAATCTAACCTTATGGAAAACAGAACTGTAATTACACTTGACACTTACTTTTGTATTCTTTTCTCAATTACTGGCCGAACTGCATTTATCCAGTCATCTTGGTTACATGCACCTGAAAAGGGCAAGCTATTTTCAGAAAGTCATGGCTTATAAAAACACGTCAGCAGCAGCATGCAGGAAAATTCAATTTGTGATGATGTGCTGTGCTGTATTCAAAAGTGTCTCCTTTATGACTCCATTAGATTCCAAAAGATATTGCAGGCTGTTACGTTTGCCTTAAGAGCTTCATTGTTCGGTGAAAGGAGAATTAATTTTTTGTGAATTTTAATTACAGTTTGAATGCCAGCTGCTGCGACTTGTCAGCATTTTTACAGAACGTAAAAACGAAGCCAACAGACAAAAGGCCAATAAGCCAGGGGTTGCATCTCAGGAGCCTTACCAAGGTCAATAGGTCCTTCACGAAGGCCGTCCAATTCATACAGTCTACCATTAACAGGAACGTAGCTCACAAAATGAAAAGCATCTTCATCTTTAGATGATGACTTTGCATCAAACTCAAACATCTGCTGCCTGGAGTGAAAAAAAGAACAATTTATCTTATATGCAGTATTCAAAACGATTAAGAATTAATATAAGTACTATGAAAATGAAAATATGATAATAATGGATCTACCTGGCAAAGCTGTTGTGAACTTGCCGAATCACTTCGGAATTACTGAGAGCAAGACCCTTCATCTTAAAAAAGATACAGATGAAACCATCAAATGAAGAGAAAACTTTATCACTTGGACTTTAAGTTCTTACCTAAGATTAGCCAACAGAAACATCATACAGGTTTATTTATATTTTTGATACATGACACTTAAATAGGAAAGATATACTGCATCATTCCAGCTCAGTAAGGCAGGACAGTCAAAATATAATCGAGAACACACTTACTGCGGCATCAAAACTTTGTGAGAATTCTCTGAACTCTGTCAGTGTTTCGCCCAGGTGCATGTCAGAATGCGTGCAGTTCAACAGCACACTGACAATCGCTTGAGTCGCGCAAGCATTGTTAATGACCTGAAACCTCAAGAATACAAAACTGAATACGTTTTCAGAACTTCTTTGCAGGTTAGCAGCACGGAAAATACACACCAACATACACTCATTTAGTCCATCAAGACTACACACCTGCTTTGCAAAGAAAATCTGGTCAAGTCTCGAGTCCTGCACAATGGATCCTGCAGGTTCTTCACCAGGTTGCCATTTGAAAAGGAAAATTAAGCCATGAACCGGCCTGGAATGAAAAGAAAAGAAAAATAATACATGTAAAATAATTTGCAAGTAACACATTTGCTAAATAGCTCTACATGCCTTGATGTAAAAATTCAAATAAATTCTTACTTGAGATTTTCAAAGTTCTCTGGCTCCATGCTCCATATCTCTTCAACTTGTGCACCTTTGCATCCTGACATTGAGTAAAAGGGGGGCTTAATTGCAAAAAGAGCAGTTTTCTCTGCCACATCACAAATCTACCAACAATAATTCCTGGCATAGGTTTTCTCTCAAAGACAAACGGTAAATTCCACTGGTTGTTTTTTTTAATACTGCACAATTTGATCATTAAAATGATGGTGAAGGTGCTCTAATGTGAAACACATCACTAGAGAAACTGAGTCAGAATTATCCCCAGAGGCATCTGAAGCATTTAATGCCTCTAAAAGCTCCCACACAGAAGGTTATTATTGCATGACATGATTACCAACATGCCTGAGACATTAATTTATGGCATTTGATAATTTAATTTATTAATTTATGATTTCATGGTATAAAACAGTGGTTCCCAAAGCAGGGGGCGCAGCACTCAAGCACTGCTAGCAAAAACATGGACAAGTTTGTGCACCCAGCCAAGCCTCCAGCAGAGGCTGACTCTTCATC
>JBBPCY010000037.1:12662359-12673369 GCA_037974405.1 Brachyalestes nurse
TCTCTCTCTCTCTCTCTCTCTCTCTCTCTCTCTCTCTCTCTCACACACACACACACACACACACACACACACACATACACACACCGGCCAGAAATTTAGGCTCACCCTCTGATAAAAAAGACAGGTCTATGTTACTCTTCTTAAAAATGTGTTACAAATAAACATTAGAAATGCTTAGAACAAAAATAATAGACTAGTTTTGAAGTGTAATGTAAGTGCAGTTGAATGGATGCAAAAGCTTATGAATAAACTTCCTCAGAATTACCACCCTTTGCCTTTCGTTTCCAGCAACCTTTGGAAATAACTTGTGTCCAAACCCTCCCAGCACCTTCTCTGGAACACAAACAGTTCTGGCTCATTTGTAGGAAGAGAGACACAATACTAAGAATGTTTTTTTTTCCTTTTACAAAGTTACTGTTTCGGAGATATGACCTTTTCCTACTGCAGCAAAAATATGTTTGTAATGACTGGGTTGGAGGCTGGATATGTGTGCCTGTATGAATGTTTATTAAACGAAAAACAAAACACTAAATAAAACATTGAAACAAACACCAAGCATACCAGTAAACAAGGAATAGCATTAAGAGAGTACATACAGAGAACTGACAAACACAGACTGAAACACAGAGGTACTTATACAACAGGGGAAACACCTGGACAAGGGAGGAGACATGAACAAGACACTGGTGAACATAACAAGAGTGCAGGACAGAGACTGAGACGAATACACAAGACACAGGATGGGCACATGGCACATGTAAACAAAGACAGAGACAAAGCGCAAAGAAAGACCTAAAAGTTCATGAAAACAAATAAACTGAGTACCTACTCAGGTACAGTGTTGGGCAGTAACGTGTTACAAAGTAACGCGTTACTGTAATGTGATTATTTTTTTAGTAACGCAGTAATCTAACGCGTTATAATTTTAAAATTGGTAATTAGATTACCGTTACAATTCAAGTAACGTTGCGTTACTAATAAAATCAAGTTCACAGTAAACTGTCAGCGGCAGGCAGATGTCTGTCTGACAGGCGCACGCGTGACGTCATCTACGGGAGACCTGCGCACGACAGCAACTCAAATGAAAACAAACAGAGCACGGAGAGTCAGAAGTTCGCGTTCAGTAGCTGGTGATATAGCCTTTACTTTATCTCGGTTAACGGCAAGAACATTGTGTGAGTTGTCGTAGGTTTGTAATACTTAATAATAAAGTGTGTTTGAGTTGACTTAAGAGTGTTAATGTAACTAATTACTTTTGAAATAAAGTAGTCACATTAGTAATTTGATTACTTTTATAGGGAGCAATCAGTAATCAGTAGTTTAATTACTTTTTTAAAGTAACTGGCCAAACACTGCTCAGGTAAAGCAAGAGTTTTCTATTCTGCTCTGATCTTCTTGTTTCTTGTCAACAGTTTTCACTAAATATATTTAGGGCACAGAACATGCAATGTGTGTTATCATGAAAGTCAAGGCTGTTCTTCAGTTGAAGGTAATTGCTGTGGATAGCAATCTTTAAAATTAAAACAAACAAACACACTTATTAGACTGACTCTAAAGAGCAGCAGCTTCTTTCCAGACACTGTGATTAATGCTAAAGCCTGAGTGGACTGATAAATCAGTGTGGTGAGTCATTTACTAAATTCTTGAACTGAACAGTTTCTTAAGCAGGGGACGTGTTCACAAGTGAGAAGGTTAGCATTGGGCTTATACTGCACTAATTTTGTGGTATGATGAGTTTAGGAAAAATTGCGACACAATACCTGAAAAAAAGTAAGTAAGCAAAAGTAAAGTGTGCATTTGTCATACGTGAACACGCCACAGCACACAGCACCAAATGCTTCTCTGAATTTAACCCATTCATCCAGTAAAGAAGTAAGCAGCCAGGAACACGGTGCTCGGGGAGGAGTGTGTGTGGACCGTATCTTACTCAAGGGAACCTCAATGGTGCAACTAGCAGTCCTAGGATTTGGTTGCAGAAGCAGTTCCCTGACCACTAGGCCATCAACTGCCAGGAAGATTGTGTGACATGAATATATTGCTTGATAATATGTGGGTACATTGCTGTATTTACCAAAAACAGTACAACTTTTGCTGAGTCCATGTGACAAGCAGTGATCTTACTCAGAAGATTGTAGGAGAAGCATGTGTCAAGAGAAATGAAGAGAAAGAGAATTTTGGAACTTTTCATAAATTAAGAAAATTTCCATCCAGTAACAGCAGCAAGAAAGTTTTTCTAGGTTAAATATGTACTCTAAATACATTCTGAATATGTTACTTTTTATTTGTTTTTTTCAGAATATGTTACTAAATACCTTTGGGACAGTGTATTCAATAATCAGCCATTATTCTACTCAAGTCTTATTGTTTCCAGTCACAAATTGCATGTATATAAAGTGAAATATCTGAAATCATACTAAACATGTGGATCTACTAGCTTTTGGCTTACCAGCTTGACAGCTCAGATAGCTAACACGCTATATAACTTCAATAATATTCATATAAGTAGTGTTAAGGTAGTATTGAATTCACTGTGAAGAAGTAATAGTACTCCTCAGTTAGCTTGCTGCTAGCATATCATAGTATTTCCCATTTAGATACTAAAAATAATATTATTGCAATGATGGAAATCCAATAAAACAAAGACTTTAAAAATACGGTACGTTACGAAATGTCAGATGTTGTGTTCTGCAGAAAAGAAAAAATACATTAGATTTTGATGCATGTCTTAAAAAAAATTAAATTTGACCTTTAAAAATCAATTCAAATCTATAGGAAACACTCATTTCCGGGTGTGCAATGCTGGAGCCGTGCCTTGAATAGTGTGGCATCTCTTGGCAGCCTTGGTATGCACGTCTATGGTCTTCACCTTTTCTGCTGCCCAGAAGATGTCTTTGACATTTCATCATACTGCAAATGCTTGTATCTGATGTAAAACCTCAACATCCGGGGTATGTTATGAGGTGATGCAAACCTTTGCCTTGTAAACAGAGAGCTCTGGGAATCTTCTTTTTAACATGAGTTGTGGAATCCATC
The DNA here is from genome assembly GCA_037974405.1 of Brachyalestes nurse. Lineage (NCBI taxonomy): Eukaryota > Metazoa > Chordata > Actinopteri > Characiformes > Alestidae > Brachyalestes > Brachyalestes nurse. The sequence continues at coordinate 12,665,393 of JBBPCY010000037.1, forward strand.
CCATTCTCAGTGGGTGTTTAACCATACACACATGAAAGTGCATGAACCTCATTTTCTATTATAGTCACATTTTTTAAAAACACCCCCTCTGATGTTCAGTGAGTGATGTTAGAAAGAAAGCTGCGCTCTTAAAAATGAAGACAGCAAAAAAGCAATCTATGGATCAATTCCACAGGAAAACCTCATTTGATACTTCCCTGAGGAACCATTTTTTGTAAACGAGATATGTGAGTATGAGGAAGCTATAAAGAACCTCCACATGATGCAGTGGTCCTAAAGGTTTTTCCTAGAACCATACACGCAAGAACCATTTTGGGATCTTTATTTTTCATTGTGTAGGAGAGGCTCCTGTGTCCTGTTCCTTTCAATCTGCTTCTTAATTTCCTTCCCTGCTCCCTCCCCAGCTCTCTCTATACCTGTCTCGTCCATTTTCTCTCCCACCCTCCTGTCTCTCTTTCTCTCAGCCGCTGCTTCCCTTCTTGTCATAGTGACACGCTCACTGTCTCTTTCTCTGTCGCTGCCACTCCCCCTCCGTTTCACAACTCCACAGATCAATGGCCAGTTACCATGGCAATGAAACAGCCCAGTCACTCGGGTGCCTGGCGTGTATCAGAAGACTAAAGCTACCTGCAGCCCCACCATGGACCCCCTCGTTTCAAGCACTGAGACTTATCTGTCTGATGCTGTCACCCACCTGCACAAGGTACAGAAGAGAGTAACATTAATCCAAATCCTCCACATTCTAATCATGCGCACTCATAAATGGAAAGGTTTTTAAATCTTCTCCGCTTGAACCAGGAAAACCTTTAAATTGATAAATCTTTTCTCATCTGGAAATTTCAACTGTAAAAGCTTCCTCACACAAACATATTTCATAAAGATTCTACAAAGAACCACCTACTCAAAGTGTCTTCAATCAATCAAAAGTGGTTTTTCTGCATCATTGCACCAAAGATACCCTTCTGGTAATTTTAATAGAACATTTTAATTTACACAATTATCCCCTTAGCCCAGATGTAGTCGTTCAGCCAAGACAATGTGTGAAGTTCAAATTTTACTTAGTTAAGAACTGAGGGTCCTCGGTGGTGCAGTGGTAGTGGGAGTTTGAATCTGGGTCCTGGCTACAAGAGTACTAATAATTGCTAATAAACACCCAACCTCAGTAGTCACCCAAATCTCTCCGTTTGCTTAAATCACATTCAACTCTTCATTAAGGTGGTGCAGACTTGTCAATATACAGACCCTTTCCAAAAAATTAGAATCATGCCCTTGAATTCCTGTTTTTGTCGATTTTATGAGCTGGAAGCCCAAATTATGTACAAATGAACAACTAAGTACTTGAAATGGTTGTGGGCCCTGAATCTATAATCTATGAAAGTCTAATGTTTTGAATGGAATTATGGAAATAAATAAACTTTTCCATGATATTCTTATTTTTTGGTAAGGGTCAGCATGTCTGTGAGCAATAAAAATGAACCAAAGCTCTCCACTACAGTCATTTTAGACATGTAGGAAAGAGAGGACTGATCCTGGGTCAGATTCCTCAGTGTTTTTGATTGTGTTTATTTTTACAGTCAACAGTCAGTCATACTGTTTCCTAAACCACATCGACCAGTCTGCTTCACCTTATCAGAGAGCTGGGTGTGGTTTGAGTGGGTTTAGAGAAAATGTAGCAGCTCTAAAGAAAGTGTGCTTTAATTCCACAATAAGTTATATTAGATTTTACCAAAGCTATGTAAACCTTTTCCAGCCTTGCTCCAGGAGCTATAAAATTATGCATTTGTGGGAGGGTATATCATTTGTATTGATATAATACATGTAATATAGTTACATGTTCATTTGGAAGTAGTGTACATAACTCAAATAAGTTAAATGTATTATTCGTAGTAGTGTAGAATGTGTAGTCTGTCTATCTATCTATCTATCTATCTATCTATCTATCTATCTATCTATCTATCTATCTATCTATCTATCTATCCGCATGTCAGTCTGTACATCCACTTCATTTAATATCCATCCGTTCATCCATCTTCTACCCCTTTCTCTCGCACTTGTGGTCGGGGGGGGACTGCCTTGAAAAGCAGCTATTTTGTGTTATTTTAAATATTTGACAGTGTCAGTAGTTCTATGGTCAATAAGAGCAAGAATGTGAATGTAGGCCTGAAAATTCCAGTTCAGTTATGATTTTTATGGATGTAAGATATTACTGAACCTCTCACTCAAGGAACCCACTACAGTAAATGAAACTCCCAGAACTACAGAAAAGCCCAATTAGTAAATAAAGTAACCCCATTTGGACCTATAATGATTCTAGTAACCCCAAAGCATTCCTTTAGGGATCTAGAACTGATGCATGTTGGGTTTGTCTAACCCCATAATATGAAAAGTTTTTTAGGTTCCTTAAATGTTTCTTGATAGACTAATTCTTTGAGTACTCCTCTGGATGTACTGACTGGAATTGTTGAGGGTGTGAGGGGGTGTTATTTACCCCATCATCCCTGAATGCTCAGTGCCCCTCACCAACTCCTTCCCTGCCCACTGAGCCGATCAGCTTTATTTATGGGATGACAGATGGGCCAATTATAATAAAACCAAGAACGATGCCATTTCCTCTGCAAACAGTTGACTTAATTATCCGCCAGAGTTGGTAGGGAGAGATGCAGGAGTGGGGGGTGGAAGCAGGTTGATCTCCAGCTTCTCCAGCGGCCCTGAAGCCTGACCTTGTGAAGCATAGGTTACTGTGCATGATAATGAGTTTTGTCTGACAGCGAATTGGAAAGGTCCAGCAAACAGCCTGTATTGTACATGGCTTTGCAAATGTGTGGGAATTGTTTTTTTGAAATCTGGGAAAACTAATTATTTCCTGTAATTGCAGACCACCTCGAAGAAGGTGAGAAACTGGAAAGAAAACTAAAATCAACAGTCAGCTACAAGCACATGTGCTGCTCAGGTTAAACACATAATCTACCTAATAAATGAACTGCATGTTACATTTAAAGGTATTTGTTTAGAGATCCTTTTTGGACTTCCTTTTTTTTTCTACTGATTGTATATTAGATGTCAGACCAGGTGCTTGGTTTAACCCTTTAACCATTAGAAGTTATAACTATTGTACTATGTAAATATAACTTCATAATTACATGCATAGTAGGTTATGCAACTAAGTACATTTACATTTAATTTTCGTTCAAGCCTGCCTTTGTTGCAATGTAAGAGTATGATAAAAACCTTAAAATGTGAAACGTGTTTTCTCTTTCTGCATGTTTTGTTACTTAAAACATGATTTGTACCATTTTCCTCCACAATTTTGTCATGTCTGATTGTAACCACCTAGGACAACCACCCTAACCCCCCCTCCATAAGTGATAAAATAGCTTACGCTTAGGAGGGGCCCCACAGAGTCCCTGCCTCGCGCCAACTTACCCCGGGGTACCCGCAACCAAGGTGTCGATTGAGCAGTTACAGGAAACAATTATGAGTGAGTGAGTGAGTTTGGGAAGAGGACCATAGTTCTGACTCCTTCCAGTCTAATGTGTAAAATATATACATTATAAAATATAACATCTAAATAAATCATTAGTCCTGTCTCAGTTAAGGGGGTCCGGCTCTCTAGCTCATGCAGCAGATGCTCAGAACTCCAGTCCATGTTCTCAGTGTCCTCTCCCCTCAGTCATGCAGTGTCTTACCTCTACACCACAGTCAAATAATGAATTTATGGTCCAAACTCACAAACTGCTACAAACTCACTGTCACTGAATAGCTGAACGAACTTGGAGGAGAACACTAACTGGCAGTTCTGTCATATCAGCTAACAGACACTTGTATAGATTAGCATCATGGCCAGTGATGGGGGCAGTGAGGGCCATCCTACTCGCCTGGAGCGAGACCAATTAGGCTTTTTTGGGCTCCTGACTGTGAACGGCTGATCTTCTGGTAATAGGGCCGATGCCTAGACTTGGTTGCACGAATGCACCTTTGACAATATTTCTGCAAGCTATGAGTGAGTTAAGCAATAGAACATGAGAGGGACTGTGCTGAACCATGAATAACATCATGGCTGTGATTTGACCATTGTAGATCACATCCATGATTTTATTAGTGATATCACACAACCTTGAGTAATCTACTGCTTTTATAGAACGGTTCTGTAAAAGAAGAAGAAAAGCAACATTGTATCAGATCAGTACTTTGATATTAACATATCCTTCCACCAAAGAAATAGTACCCATTTTTGTTATAGACAGGGCCATTAAGCATGAAGCTATCTATGAAGCTATCTTGAGCTTTTCCAGCCTTTTGCAGCCCATTTTGTCCACAGAATTTTATTCTGTTCGTTGCAAGCAACTGTTTGTTGGTCGAAAAGCTTGCTTTGCTTGACCTAAGCTTGCTGTCACACTTTTCAGAATCTAACTAAATGGGCTGCAGCTCAAATATTATCTTATGAAAGTATAAAATGCATTCACATTCTGTTTTGAATGGAAAAAGCAGAAAGTTAATAACAGGTGGCTATGGAGTGAAGTGAGTCTTCAATTAGGAACCGCTGCTCAGCAGACTTTTACAATTATTTCGCAAAAATGTTATTATTAGTGATACTTAATGCTTTCAGGTTGGGTTGTCTGGAATCAGATGATGTCAGAAATAACTGCATAAAAATGATTTATATCAAAGTACACCGTGCCTTTATTTTTGCCAGCATTAACTTTTAACCATTAACTTGGACTTTTAAGGTTTAAACCCCAGGCTTATTATTAAGTTATTGATTTTAAAGTTTATTACAAGAGACTTACTCAGTAATTACTATGAATATGTACATTGTGCAGCCACTAGTCTAAGAAATGGAAGTCCTTGAAGTTTATAGAGTTAATGATGATGTTTGTTAAGCTGTTTGGAAACAAAAACATGGTTCTGTATTCTTTATATTCTGTTGTTGAGCAAGTACAAAAATCTCCCACTCAAGCATATAATGAAAGCTGTGGACAGCACAGACCTTGTAGAGACCTTGATAGAATCTGAGAATACTGGAAGACATTCAAAACCCTGACTGCCTTGTGGGTCAGTACATAGGCTTGGATAAGACCCTGGGAAAGGATTCTCCAGGAAATACAGCATTGTGGAATCTGCTGAGTTGTGTGAGGTTAAAATGTATGGAGTTAGCAATGTCATTTGTAAAATGTCAACACACTCATTTTCAGCAAGTTCAAATATGCTAAGCTGGGTTTTAACCGTTGACCTTAAGGATAGGAGAATGCTGATAATAGACTGATAATGCTGATTGTACATTGTAGATAAACTGTAAGTGCTGAAACCTACTACACGACATTAGATCAGTTACCATGCCCACATTAATACCAAATATCATGAATTATGAATACATTACAGAGTAAAATGGCCAGACGTTGGTCCTGAATTGGTTGACTTTGTGGCCCACTCTAAGAGTTGAAAACATAATGAAAAATTCATGCGGTTCTGAAGTGGTTGCATCAGTGAGAGAATATATTTGAAAGCTTTTGAAGGAGAGAGCGTCAAACGGCTCTTTTGTGGCATATTTGTTTACATAGACAGGCTAAGATTACTTTAATGCTCATAACTGTCAGTATTCATGCCTGAACTATTTCACTATTGAAATGTTACTGGAACACAGATACCTCTGGACATCTGCTGAATGTTGGAGATCTTTTAGGATATTTGGGTTGCCTACTTCCATATGAAGACATTTATTTATTTCTTTGTAGGGTGTTGGGACGAGTAAAAGCCTCCCAGATGCCAAAACTGTGCTGTGCAGTTGGTTGTAGGGGAATATTCTTTTATGCTTCGAGAATACCAATATTATGCTGATGCATGCAGGAATGTGTGAACCCCTCCACGACTGCTCTTTCATTTTTTTAATTGCCTCAAGTGCCTATCTCTGCCCTCCTCTGCATATCTTCCATCTAATATCTCATGTGTCTAACAAATTTGACTTCTAGTTGGTAGAAATGTAACATTACGCAGATAAGCACCCAGCAATTGTGTTAATTGTAGTTAATCTGCTGTCGATGGCAATCGTTGTTGTGTTTGGCTATGATAATATGCCCTATGCTACTTCCATGCTAATCACTCAAATTGTTCCCCCCCTTGCACTGTCTGGGGGAGTGGTAACCAGGAAGGCAGTGGAACATGCAAAATCCGAAGGTGTCACACTTTTTTTTAGTATTTCATTTCAACAAAGTGAAATCATTAGATGAATAATTAAACGGCTAAGAGACTTGGCCTAAAATCCTGGCCTAGCCTTAGCTAATGCATTACAAAAACCAAACATAAGTCTCTGATCAACATCAGGCACTTGGCAGACATTTCAGAAGATAGTACAGCAAGTGTTTTGCATCTCCATTACAGAGCACGTCATTAACAGCTGTTCCACACAGCAAATGTTCTTGCCACTACTGCGCGCTCACAGGAAGATCTGCATTGTTCTCTGGTGTTAAATGAACTTCACAGTAGACTTTCTTCTCTCACTCATTCAATATCTCACTATCTTAATAGCTCAAATGTAATCAAGATATAAATAGACGTGTTCATGTGAACAGCACATGGACCGTGACAAGGATCCAAAGGCTGAAATTATGAATCTCGTATTGTGGGTGAACAATATGGTATTCATTATCATAATAAATGATATTGCAATGTGCTGTTGCCTCACACCTCCAGGGTTGGGGGCTCGAATCCGGGTCCTGGCCTTGTGTGTGTGGAGATTTGCATGTTGTCCTCGTGGTGGTGTGCGTTTCTTCTGGGGTCTCCAGTTTCTCCCACAGTCTAAGAACATGCACATCAGATGAACTGGGGATTCTAAACTGACCGTAGGTGTGAGTGTATGAGTGAATGGTGTGTGTGTGTGTGAGTATGTGAGTGAATGGTGTGTGTGCCTGCCCTCCACCCAGGGTGAGTCCCTGCCTCGAGCCCGTAGACCCCGGGTACCCGCTTCAGGTACCACACACAGTAATATAAATGTTATATCATATATTATATTAGTAATCGCAATTATTTTATGTTACATACATTACTTGGTTAAGGGGTAAATAAATGTATCCTATTCTCTTAATTACAGTACTCTTCTACTGTTAAATAGTTAAAGAATGAAACCATCACAGCATATAAAAATGTTTAATAACACAAAAGAAAAGAAATATTTTAAAATTTCAATAGTTTTAACTTTTACTCTGATCAATATGTTGAAGCAGGTTGCTGTTCTTTATCTAAGCATAAACTCTGTCTGAGCATTAAAAAATATCAAGAAAAAATTCAAATTGTGGCGACACCATAGTCCTCTGCGGTCGAGGGTCTGACAGTACGAAGCCCTCTTCCCCTGCCACTGAGGGCAACGTGCCATAAGTCATAGTCTGTAGGTGAGAAATGGTAATGACTAATTTTGGGGAAGGAAAACAAACTAAGTAAAAATCCAACACAAAATGAAGCAATTTCAGGTTAGAAGCTAGCAATCACATTCACTAGTTTTTTATTTTGAGTGAGCCCAACTGAAACTGTTTTGATGGCCTGTCTGACATGCAGTACTAAAAAAATGAGAGTTGGACTAAATGTACTATTTTCATCACTGAGTATTATCTTGAAGAACATTATTGAAGAACATTAGCTACAAAGCAGTCATCTTACTTAATCCACAGTTAACTAGCCTTTCTCTGCCGTGCATATCCAGCTTTTAGATATGTCAGGATGTTCTTGTCAGGCTGTCAGGTTCAACAGTGGTCACTCTCCACTGAAGTTTATAATTAGCTGCTGGCTCCTGCTTTTGTTGGCCTTATCAGAAAGCCCATGAGGCTTGGCTGAAATCCTTCATCTGTTAGAGCAAGTTTTGCTTAGCGGATTCTCTCCTCTCTTCAGATTTACTGAAGCCCAGCCAATGCCGATTAGGCCATATCATTACTTAGCGTATATATATATATATATATACATACATATTCTGCTTTATGAGTACTGATAAGG
>JBBPCY010000037.1:12674629-12704032 GCA_037974405.1 Brachyalestes nurse
TATGTATATGCCAGATGCCAAACAGCCTTCTGCTTCTGACCAGCAGCTATTGGTCGTGAGGCACTTAGAAAAACACATGCAGAGACATAACAACAAAACATCCCTGGCATTAAGGATTAGCACTCTGTTTCATTAGAAAGCATTGCAGGCTTTTTGCTAAATTAGGTTCAACTAGATTTCTGGAGGGCAATGTGTTGCTCATTTGCTCTCCCAATCCCAGAATTGAAGAATCTTATTTCACCAGAGTAGACGACACAATTAATTCACATTCATTAACATATAAATGTAAAAACATTCACAACATGGATTATAAGACACCACTCTTGTATATTAGCAGAGATGGCACAGGGTATCAGGACAGCACCTGGATCGGATATCGGAGGGCAAAAGGAGTAAATTCAATCCAGTCCTGTAACAAATCTATTCTGAAATAGCCTGCACTCGCGCTGAGCGATGTTATGTTGTTAGCTGTTTATTTCCTTACGTGGGGTTCTGTTTAAAAGGGTGGCCTACTTTCCGATGATTTCTTATCTTAAAATACAGGATTGATTTCAAATTTTGAAGGCTTCCACAACAGTATTGGAAAACAAAACATACATTATGACATTATTGTCATAGAGGCTTTATATCAGTTAAATTATATTTTAGCGTCTGAACATTAACTGCAATGTATGTCATTTTGCTGGGTGCATAAGACTGTTCTTGAATACATTAAAAGTAGATAAATATCCAATTTCTTTACCACAAATCTGGTTTTGTGAATTAATAAACTGTGCGGTTCCCTTTGATTTATTGTTAAGAGAGGAGCAGTATAATCAAAACAGGCAGTGCAATCAAAACAAGCAATGTCAGGTTTGTAAGATATTCCTAGAGTAGCAGCACTCAGGAGGCATGGGGTCATTAACTTTGTTAATGGAAACATTAATATCATACTCTGATATATTTGGAAAATATTATGTTACTACATTGATTCATTATGAGAACAATTCATAAAACCAATTATGTTTAAAGGCTTTTAACACAACCTCTCCAGCTCTCCATCATACACTGCAGCAGGAATGTCTGAGAACAGACCAGAAACGGTCAGTAATGGGCAGAAGATGGTTTGATAAGACGCATCAAAAGGAATGTTATTGAAATGTATTATTTTTGCCCTTCTACTGCAAATAATAAGATCAAACTGAGATGAACAAAAAAGAATTAAAACTGAAGAAGTGAAGAAGATTCATTCATTATTTTTCTGTAACTGCTTAATCCTTACAAGGGTCATCAATAGGGACATAAAAAAGTTAATTTTACTATTAAATCAATGTAACATCTTTGATGCTAAATTAGAGGTCAAAAGTCTGAGATAACTAGTGATAATCTTACTGTTTTTATTTTTTTGTAATATTTCATCACAATTTATATAATCAGAATATTTGTCAGACAGATATCAAATAATTTAAGTAAATACAGGAAACTTTGACATATTCATTCATTCATTCATTCATTCATTCATTCATTCATTCATTCATTCATTCATTCATGTTCTGACCTACTTATCCTTAACCATGTTCATGGTGAGGGTAGGGGGGTGGTGCTGGAGCCTATCCCAATGGTCATAGAGTGAAAGTCAGAGAAACACACACACACACACACACACACACACACACACACACACACACACAGAAACACACACCCCTAGCAAGTTTGCATCTCCAATTCTGTCAAATATTCATTTAGTAAATTAAGTATTCTAAGTGGTCCAGATTGCTTTAATGGCAGCGTGACTCGAACTTCACTAGTTAGTGCTGAAGCCTCTGAGAAGTCGGTCAAAGGGTCATCTGAATACACACTTTAGTGGAGGAGACTCAACCAAAAATGACCTTTTTGTTCAAAAGGCTTTAACATAGTCAGTGTCCCAAATTTGTCTAAATTTAGAAATAGTTTAGGATCTTCAATATTTCTTCTTTATTTTCTTTTATTGTATATCTCTTTTCTTTGTTTTTCATTTTTCAACATTTTAAAACATTCTGATATTTATTTTCACTGTGGTCCCAGACTTGTGACCACCACTGTATGTGTTTCTCATGCTATTAAAAACAATTTTCATAGTTCCATAGTAGTTATGAATAATCTTAACACTAAAGATCCACATCATTGCAAAACAAAATGTCCTTTTCTTTCCGAAAGACTCTGCAAAACGTACCATCCACACCTAGTACATACGTGGAAACTAATCTGCAAAAGTAGCCTAAAAGGCTTGCTAGAACGTTTTTGTGATGTCACAAAAACATATACGTTTACTTATATCCACATACAGCACTTTAGCTGCAGATCCCCTGTGGAGTTAAGTGAAGGAGTATTACAGTCTGGACTGCTTTTAGAACAATTCTCAATACAACGCAGCCAATCAGTGCTGAGGTCGTTTGCCTACATCTTAAAGGTACAGTGACAAAGTTACCCTCTTTAATTCTAAGGGATACAGAGAGGTTGGAATGTGGTCATTATAAAATTAATAATGACAGATTTTACTACATAAACCCACACAAACATCATAATCGTCTTCAAGGGAAAGAAATAAAACAAGACAAATGTAGTTTATTGGCTCTCTAAACAACTGAAAAATAATCTATGGTACAGGGAGTCAATAAAAGTGGCTGTATGTTCACAGTTTGTTCAGGATGTCTTGACGAAGACACTTTGTTCTTAAGAGCTGCGTAGGCTTCTGGAAAGGCTTGCGCTATTTATTTTGCTTTTTGCTCCTCCATTTATTTCTGTTCTGTAATTTCCGACCAGGCCGGGACCACAGAGCTAAAGCTCATGCCCTCCGCCGACCCACTCCATCACGCTGGACATCTCAATCTGTTTCCCGTGTTCACTTTCCGCACGTTTAGAACAGCACAGGTTTTCAATACTGATCAGTCAGAGCCTCTTTTCTGTTCATTCATCACCAACCCCTGCTCTCTTTCCTATACATTTTTTCCCCAGAGCTTTTTCTACAGCCTAGCAAATTAGAGGAACAAAGTGCTATGGTGGGAGTGTTCTAATCGTTGCTGGTGATTGCACGTGGCATGAAGAAATGAAAGCAGGACTAGTTTGTTATATCCGCCTGCCCTCGGCCACAACTTGGATTTTTATTAATTGAGGGAGATGAGCAGTTAAGAACAGACAAGAATTTAATGAGGTTGCAGAGGCCTGGAATTGCAGGTTGTGTTATTGGCTTCTCTTGCTGCTTGAGATATCATCTATTCCTTGCTGCTTTCAAACCCTAAAGCGAGGATGAACAACGAAATGGAGCAAAATAAAGAAATAGAAGGTGTTCCAGTAATACTGAGACAGCAACATCAAAACTGTTCTTTTGGCTCAAGTTGTTCAGATGAAAGTTAAAGAGATGAAAATGAAAAAAGCACAGAAGCCAGCCACATCTTTTGGATATTCTTGGACTTACTATTTTTCATTATTTTGGAATAATGGCAATAATCTGTAGACTGGTGAGCATGGTAACTGTAAAAAATGGACCTGAAGTACAACCAAGCAATATAAAACTTCTCTCAGCCCACCTCACAGAGAGCTACATGTAAAGTGACCATGTGTCATACATGAACACATCACAGTACACAGCGTTAAATTCTTTCTCTGTATTTAACCCAGTCACTAAGTGAAGCAGCAGACAGCCAGGAACACAGCGCCATAGGAGCAGCCCTGGGATTCAAACCCATGACCTTCTGATCACAGGGATGAGTCTCTAACCACTAGACCACCAGCCACCTCATGTTGAGTGAAACGGGTAAAACGGACATTTAAGGTAGTGCAGACTTGTCAGAGGGATTTATGACACAGTATGACTTGCTGTGAGCTAAAATAAATGAACACTGTTACAGTCAGCCATTTCAGACATTAGGGCTGGTAATAATTCACTGATCTTGTATCAAAATCCTCTGCACCTATAGCATTCATTCTCACAGAAATAAATATTGTCCTAAACCAGACTGGACAGGTTTACTCCACCTTAATGAAGAGCTGGATGTAGTCTGAGAGATTTCAGGGATGTTTTTATGAAAAGGATCTAGGTGACTTTCAACTTCAAGTGTTACCAATGTTAGCCTCAGATCTCCTGAGCTAAGCTAAAGAAGCAGAATCTGGACTCCAAACATGTTTTGGCAGATCTTCTAAATCTAGAATATAGCGGGCCCTCGGGTTACCACAGTCTCGACATACGATGTTTCAAGTTTATAATGCTCACTCCCACACGGCTTACACCGTTAGCCTCGTACTTACAGACTACGTGGGTGAACTAGTTTGGTTGCGCTTGGTGGAAGAATATGCAGTAATGTGGCATATGATTGATGGAGTTTTCCTTTTCCCTTTTCTGTGTCTTTATAATTTTATAACTGTGTAACTTAAACTTTATCATTTTATAAGTGACTTAGGCTAGGTTGTGTTTTGACTTACACCAAAATTCAACATCACTGTCGAAGGAACAGATTTGGGTCGTAACTTGAGGACTCCCTGTAGTTGAAAACAGTCTAAATCAGATAATCTTCCACATTATGCTTTTCAAAATAAAGGTTCCTAAATGTTTTTTGGCTTCGACACACAGTCTTTCTATTATGAGAAAGGTTCTTAAAACTTTGAAAGCATTCTTCATACTTTCACATCTCATTTACTTAAAATGGTTCTCTAGGGAGCCAAAAGCGATTCTTCTCTGGTATTAAGAATGTTTGCTGTCACCCTCATTTTAGGAGCGTGCACTGGAGTAATTACCATCGTCGTTTATGTACATAAACGCTTGCAGTTGTGAGACGGCAATACCAAATCAGTCGATTTTATGTGTTGCCCCCGCCTCTTTTCATCCTCTTGTTATTGAATTGGATTGTTTGTAGTGTACTCTAAATGAGGCCTCGTGAAAACCTCTTCAAGGGGCCCTACAATTTAAGTGTTATGTAAACTCTAAATGCAATTCCTGAGGTCGCTCAAATATATGTGTAATTAAACTAAGACTGACAGATGTGTAATGAAAGAGATAAATAAACTCCTCAAATGTGGCCTGCATAAATTTAATTAGATTACCTTCTGCTTAATATGACGTGAGACTTCGACTAATTATGTGTTTTGATCCTTAGCAACAGTATCTGCTTTCATCAGCGGAGCATTTGCCTTCTCCTGGGACCAACAGAAGAGAGACGCTGGAATGTTTAAGCCTCGTTCCTTTCATAATGTGCACATTATGATGGATTAAGTGTTGAAATGATTTCCTAAAGATCATGACCTGATGCACACACTGACACTGAAATGGCCTTCACAGTGGTGAGATTTGAATAATAGACCACGCTTATAACAAATCAGCAAATAGAATACAGAAGGCTGGACAAAATCTGTTCACATGTTAATGTAATGATTAGCTTGAATCTGTTTGCCTTTATGAAAGCATGCCATACTCTGAGAAGAAATGTGATAATGTTCTGAATCACATATTCAGTGTTGCTTTTGTTTCAAATTAATAAATGGTATATTGCAAATAGGTGTGTGTGTGTAGCAAGCGCAGGGTCAGCTGTTGAAAATAAATGTGCATGCAAGTTAGTAAAAACATGATTTTGCCATGTAAAGTGTTGAAATGGATCTTTCGGTCAGTCTGAACTGGGCCAGATGTTGCATGGCAGGAAGCCACTGCTTCCTCAACCAGTCTGTTTTTGGCCTAAACCAATGTACGCAAAAGTACAACTTTTCCCTAACCCTGTTAAACACCCAAGCATGCACTTGCCTTTTAACACACTCACCTTTTTCAGCTTTTACTGGTAATACTTTGGGCGAATATTTTCTCATCCGGTTCCCCATCACCGTAACCCTTCACCTGCATCCAGACTGAAGCTGCAGTTAAACCACTGTAACATGAATTAGCCTGGAAGAAGCTGCTAAACTATGACAATCAATGCATGTCACTTGAACGAAATTTAAAACATGGTTGCTTTATATAGGGAGAGGTGGCCTAGTGGTTAGGGACTGGCCCCTAGGATCAGAAAGCTGTGAGTTTGAATCCCAGGACTGCAAACGGCACCACTGAGGTACCCTCGACCAAGGTACTGTCCCCACACACTGCTCCCCGGGCGCTGCGTTCATGGCTGCCGCTTGGTGAACGGGTTAAATGCAGATGAGAATTTCGTGCTGTTCACACTGTGTGCTGTAGTGTGTTCACTTACGACAAATGGACACTTTACACTTTCTATATTTAGTAGGATTTAGAGCAACTGACAAACAGTGGTGGTGTTTCACTTAGCACAGGACAGAGGGTGCCACATCTAAACCTTTTTAATGCTGCTTTCAGCTCCACTCAGAAGTGAAATGTAAGTAATGTTTGCAACAGTGACGTGTGACAATTTTACTGTTTATGAGGTAGTTTTTACCCTCCTAAAACCATGATCTAATTTAAACTCCTGTTTCTGTTCCTGTATTACTATAAATATAGTTAAAATTTAGTCATGCTGATGTCTGCTCAAGGCCAAGGATGTAATAATTTGAAAGGGTGTCTTTTTTTGGGTTTCTCCAAATCAGGAGTTTGAGATTTCAATTACCAGAGCGCTACACAACAAAAAAATCTTCAGAATCCATAACAACCCGTGACTTTCAGGGGGTGCTGAATTTTTTGATTTGCCATTATCACTGCAAATAAAGGTGAATATGAAGGCCTAGCAGTGTTTGATGGCAGTTCATTAAAGTTTAATGGACACCTGGCTCATATTTTCTACTTTTTCAGATCCGAGGTTGTACCAATTGCCCCCCGCAAGCTTCACCCTTGCTAGTAACAGAGGTCTTGGTCACATTAACCACACACAGGAGAACTCTGTGGGTGATCTGTAACATGTAGAATGGCAAATATGTTCATAATATACCATTTATGGAACTTACTGAATCCTTTAGTTGTGCCTCTTCCAGGTATGACATGGACACTCATACCTACACTGTGATCAATTTCTCAATTTCTATGCACTTTTCTGATTCCTCCCTAAAGTATAACACCTAAACAACATTTTTTCTCCTACCAAAGATCAAGGACATTGTTCCCATTGAACAAAAAAGAGTCAAGAAATTTCAAATGGTTTGAAAAGCACTTCTGATCTTAATAAAATGTAGCTATGCACTCAATCACGATTCAAGTATTTGTAAAAGATGATGATTTATGGTTGTTTGGCAATGTTTTGGCTTAGTTTTTCTTCAATTCATTTTTAATACTGTCATATAAATCATTTTTGCTTAATATATGAACGTGTCCTCACGAGGCACATTAGCATGCAGCATGTAGCCTGCAAAAAGCCTTTTCTAATCAACGCAGCGCCCTTAATTAACAAACAAATTAAATCCTGAACATTTGATATATTCCTCAGCCCTGAGTTGGTTATGTCTTGAGAAAAGTTTTTGCAATAGCAGTAGTTTCAGCTGGCTGCTCGACTCCTTTGTAAAACCTGCAAATGCATGTTTTAGCACATTTAGGCTTTAAGTAATGCTTCATGCACAAAGCATGAAATGTCCTTTAGCCAATAAAAAAACACATCAAAGAGACCATGAGAAGGAAATACATTTAATAAATAAGTGTCTTTCTGCCCACACGAAGGGCAGACCTATATTAAGTCAATGTAAAGCTTTTAAAAATACAATCTTATTAATCTGTGACAGTACTGGTAGTACTTAAACTTTATTTATATTATATATCTTTTAATTCTAGATATGGTATGTGATTTGGTTTGTTTCTTGTAAACCACTCTGAGGTCTAGGTAGATTGAATGAATGATCATTTGGTATCTTAAAAGTAAGTCAGGGATCTTCGTTAATGACAGCATATAGAAAGAAATAAATCACTAAGAATTTACCATCTTGATCATTTTCTGAGATATTCCAAATGTGCTATAGAAATAACACGATCAAATTGGCCCCATATTAATAGCAGTCTGTGTAATGAGCTGAGACAACCTGTCTTATTTTTGTTGGCACCTGAAAATGGTGATCTCACCAGGTTTATTTTGTGCATGCTATATATTGCACATAAACATGTAACTTACTTCCCTTTTTAAAAGAGCTGAACAGGTTTACAATACGTAACATCTTTCAAATTAAAAAAATAGTTTTAATTGACTGTACACAATACCAAAAAAACACTGTGCTGTTCCCTATAATCAGTATAGTGCTGAATTTCACACATGCTTCTAATATACTTTTGCCCACTGAGCCCCGACTTTGCCGTCATCACCGAAGCCGCTCCCTGTGACGCATCCTGCCGCTCCTCTCCTTAGCCATGTTGATGCAGGCATTGTGCTTGTTGCTCTGCAAATGGTTCCAGTACTTGATGAGTTCACTGGGCAGAAACTGGTGTGAAGTGATCAGGTGACTGTATTTGCAGCTGGAGTAGGATACTCTCCAGTGGTTGAAGAGAAACTCGTTTGGTGGTGGCACTGGGTCAATGCGCAGCTTGGCCAAGCAGATCCCAACATAGACGTCCTCAAGGTGTAAACGGCGTATACTCAAGGAAGTCTGGTAGATCTTTGCTGCCATGTCTCCTGAGAACACATAGCCTGTCCCAGAGCAGAAGATGGGGTACCTCTCACTTGAATAGAGTTCAGGAGGCATGTACCATTTGCTGTCTTTGTTGCGATTGGGTGCGTAGCCACGCATTAGGTAGCCTGTGAAGTAGTTCTGTCTGGGTGGCAACTCTGGCTTCAGCAGCTTTTGGATTAAATACTCTGTGTTGACAAACATGTCGCTATCTGTCTTCATCACGTAGTGGGCATGCGGGCAGAATTCTGCGACCCAGTTCATACCCATCAAGGTTTTGATGGTAAGGTTGTAGTAGGTGTCCATGTACTCCTGCTGAATGATGTCATGGTGCTGGAAGCTTTCTTCTTCAATGGTGCTCTGAGAGTAGCTATCATAGCTGCTCTGCTTGCCCATCAGAAAGAGTCGCACAAAGCCCAAGCCCATGGCCACGCTCTCATTCCCCCACGTCTGCCTGATGGCATTCCTGGCCTCCACCTGCCCCGGCTCTACCGCAATAAGCAGAATTAGAAAGGGGCTGCTGTCTCTACATTTATGGGGCTCATTGAGCACATAGCGGTACGGCTGAGCTGCCAGTTGCCCTCCCACACCCATTTCTTGGTGCAAGCTGTTGGTGTTCGAGTTGTTGGCACTCAGAGAGATCTCCAGTCCTACCATCCCGTGGGCCTCAGCTTGGTGAGAGCTGAAGTTCACATGTGGTTTTGGGGGAAAATATACAGGCTCCCTCAAGAGGCTTCGCAGGGAGCTCTGGTTCCCTTCCGCACGTTCCTTGAGGGGACGCAAGCCCCGCATCGTGTAGGCCACAGGATTCTCTCGGAATCCAGACCGACTGGGCAGCCAGTCTTGGTGGCTGAAGAAGAGGAAGATGGTGAAGAGCAAAGCCAGTGACAGTAAGCCCACAACGTGTGTGCGGAAGAGTGACCGCTTGACATTCCAGGTCATCTTGATGGGGCAGCAGTGTCGCCGTCGCCACTGCATGATGCAGATAGAGGCTGCTTGGGAAAGTGCGGCAGTCACATCCAATCAAGTCAAACATGTGTTGTGAGCAGCCCGAGGGTTATCTGAGCTGGCAGATGGGTGTGTTCGGGCCCCTAGTGGAGCTAGAAGGAGGATGACATACTGCCCATGAGGATTGCTGGGACACGCTGCTCTGACTCTCTCCAGTGACATGCGGTCATGCTCCAGGGTAGTTCGCTTCTGAAGGACGGCTGCTTCCTCAGACCAGAGCCTCCGTTATCTAAGGAGAATAGGAGAGAACCACAGAATGAATGAGGCTGGACAGCTATGAATTAAGCAGTGTAATACACTGCTAATCTCCCACTGCTGTGGAAAGAGATTTGATGTTATCCACACGGTGAACCAAGGAGCCTTAATCCTCATTCATTAACTGTCTCCTCAGCCACCTTTTTGGAGCAGGCTTTTGTTACTGCTGATACAGTATTTGCTGCTCCCCGCTCATTAATCTGTCAGTTTCATGAAGGAAGCCACAGGAGAGTCTTGCTCCCAGGAACACATTGCATTTGCAATCATCGCATCTGTATGTGGCAACTCGGTGGGGAAGATTGCTAAAAGGGGTCGCTCTACATATCATAGGGCAACCTTGGTGTACTGTGTGAAAGTTTAAATTGCAGGTTTTCACAACATGACATTCAGCGACAGCGCTGCTGCTGCAAAGGCCGCCTAAGTCCCCCACCCGCCCTCACTCGGCACTCCAGCAGCCAGGAAGGAGAAGCATCCGTCAAAATGAATTTTCAGGCTCCAGCAAGCAGTGTTGCTGGGATCTACAGCCAGAAGCAGCCAGTGATAACAGCCCTCACCCCTTATTCACCTTCCACCCTAAACTTATCAACACCATGCCAGGGGGAGAGCCCTACCTGCCTGCAATTTCCAGCCTTAACTGCTGCTTCCTCGCATAGAGGGAGTTATTGGATTGTAGAACGTTCTCTCAATAATCATGAAAAAATAAAGGTAAATGGATAGAGGGAGAGACAGCAAGAGAGACAGACAGAGATAGAAAGACAGACAGACAGACAGAGATTAAAAATTAAACAGAAATGCCCCAGTTTGTTTAGACAATTACTTCATTTATCTGTATGTTTTGGGACACACTTTTTGTCTGCACTCATATACAAGATTTCTGTAAAAAGGGTTTACAAACTGCTGCTTTTCTTTATATTATTTTACTAGTTTTATTATTTTGTTTTATTATAGATCATTTATATTTTTGATTATTTATTTTTAGTTGCTTTAAATACATTTGATACTGTTTAGATGCCTTTCTTTTGAGATGCCTAAACCTAAACACAGTGTTTGAACATAAAGGCTCAGGGAGACTCATCAATCGAAATGTGAATGGTGTTTTATTACTGTGTTTGAGAAACCTGTCCTACATTACAGTTTGGATGCTTAGAATGGTGTTATATGCAAATCTTTTCTGAAATAAAGCTGTTTATGGAGTTATAAGGTTACGAGGCTACAATAACACTTCCTCCTGGCATTGCACTCAATCCATGAGTGTATTCACCACTAACAACAAACTGAAGTTTGTCACCTTGGGAAAAGTCTTATTGTTTATAGCAACCAGATGTCACTTTAATTCCAAAATCGGAATTGGAAGGAAAGCAATAAACAAACAAATAAATCAATAAGCAAACAAATAAGTAGGCTTTTGTTCTCCAGAACTGAATAACAAATACAGAAGCTGGTCCAGAACATGCACAATATTAACTAAAAGAGAAGTAGCACCCATTTAAATTAAAAAAGAAACAACAGATAAAAGAAAGGTAATAAATAAAAGAAAAATCAACAAAAAAACAAAACAACATAAAATAAAAAGTGGTGACATCTAATGTCTAAATCTAAATTACGGTACAGAATTCAATTTGGTTGTGTTGTCAAGTGATTCTAATGGCTCTTAAACAGCCTTTTAAAAATCCTTCGGCTTCAGCATGTGGTTTTGCTCGTTCCGGTGACACGCTCACCTGTTCCGTAGGAAATGGGAGTGTGAATGCACTTTCCCCTTACCCCTCTAAATGTTAATCTCTGAAGACTTTGCCCATTTCTCATGACAACTGGATCACAGCATACTAACCTTTTCAACCAAATGTGCTAACGCAGTGCAAGCAATTACTGCCAAGTGGAAAGGGGCTGAGTCCAGCTTTGCTTTAAAGGTTAACACACTTCAGAACATAGCAAATGAAACACTCCAAAGGTTTCCTTTGTCCTCCACATGAAATTCAATAATAAGAACAACACAACGTCCTAGACTGCAATCTAAACATTGCTTATTGCATGTGTATAAAAATACACATTTTATAAGCTTATGGGAACCTACCAAACCCTGTGTTTTATAATGAGCAGGAAGCTCTCGTAGATAATTTGCTCCAGGATCCATTTGATACTGTTGCTCAAATTATGAGTCTGAAAGTGCCACAGCGGTCAGCAATTAGAGGAGCTACACGAGAGCATTAGACATGTAAGAAGATACACCTGCAATCAAGATTAATCCAACAACGAATCAACATAATTCAATAATCTGTGTACCCTTTAATCACTGAATGGGGGTAGGGGGCTTTTCTTCATTGATTTCTTTGGTGTTTGCTCAACACGCCCTGTAGCTATTCATTGTAGGAGCTAATATAATTTTGGTGCTTGACGTGAAGAACCTACAGTAGTACCCAACTGCTGCGTAAGATTAAAGGGAAACCATGATTTAATGCTTAATTGTTTTCCGATGGTCCTCCCCTAGCATCAGATCCATTATTTTGCTTCATGTATATCCACACCCAGGTTAGCTAATGGACAACATGAGCCTTGTGCACCAGAAGTAAAGCAACACCGCTTTCACAGCTGAGATGTTTCCTACAGTAGCTGTTAAATAAAACAGCTTATCCTCAGTTAAGGCTTCTCCCGAGCAGCAACATCAACTTATTTACCCAGCCATGCTGTATAAAATTACAGTGACAGCTACAGGTTCATGATCGAGCTACACAACACTAAACTGTTGAAAACCAGAGCCGGGAAGAGCGGTCCAGAACTAAACAAGAGTGCTGTTGTTTGGAAGGAGAATTGCTGGACTTGAGGACAAGAGGTTAGCGACAGGGGCAGAGGAATTTAGGACATTAGAAGGACAGGGAATTAGAAGCTAATGCTCCTAGGAAATTGTTTTTGGTATTAGATATTTTGGTAAGAAGCCTATGCAGTCATGAGGAACTCTGGATTTGGTCCAGGCCAGAGCTGGACTACAGGGATAAGGTGATTTGGCAGTGTCTTACAATGGGTACAACGGGAGCCAGACATTTGGCTTAATAATAATGACAACAATAATAAGTTAAAATCCATATAGACACACTGTCTATAGAATATGCTTGTTTAAATTAGCCCTCACTGTGGCACAGCCCCATATGCCTGGTTGCAGCACTGTTTAGTGACATTTGCGATCACGAAATTTTTTCTTATGAACAGGATTAGCACCTCCGTTCAGGTGCTGAGCTACTTGTACATTTGGCTGAGCAGGAGATTCATGTGCACTGACATTTACTTTTCGCAGTGGAGGCATTTGGTTTTATCTGCACTTGTGCTTTCCACATTTCAGTAAAATTTGTGTTTGAACTTTTTAACTGGACGACAAATGTGACTGAGCCGGATGAGAAGAGAATTAATTTATTGTCAGTGCACAGGGCTGCAGTTTCACTGATGATCACTCACTGTGCTCAACTAACATTGTGAACTGAGATTTGTAAGCTTCTGATAAAAGTGCCAAATGCAAAACAGCTGGGCCTTGAATCAAAAAAACGATTTCTGCAGATCCAGCAAAGAAAAAAAAAACACAGATGACAGCAAGGGTTCCATGATAAAAAAAGGCCACTGCACAGTTCTTCTGTGTGTGAATTTGCAGACATGATGACAGAAACCAGAGCCAGCTTTCTATAAATGTAAGCTCCAGTAGACCTATTCTGTAGCTGCTCTGGCTTATTCAGCCAGAAAAACAGTGTTGGAATCTTTGAGCTCAGAAATGGCACTGCATATCTTATTAGCTTTCAGCCACACTCACGTTGTTAAAATTATTATTCTGCATGTACATGACCAAGACAGCTATAAGAAGAAACCTTTACATGTTGTTGGCTTCTTATGGCCGTGCTGTACACTGGTCATTAAGATCACTACAGTCATTATGTGGTTTTTATGTTGTCATTGTGCTTCTTGGATAGTGTTTGCACTGTTACTGGCATTGGTTCGAATGTAATATTGATGTCTATGTTAACTGTAGTGACTGCATATTGTTCATACTGGTTAAAAATTGACACCATATTCAAAAATGAGCAAGAATTGTAGCGGGACCTAATCCTTCTATTTTCATTAGTAAAGAATAAAAAGTTAAAATTCTTTACACTCTCACTTTGTAATGGTGCTGCTCATTTAGTAAATTAAATAATATTAATAAACTATGCATTCCAAAGAGG
Organism: Brachyalestes nurse; assembly: GCA_037974405.1. Lineage (NCBI taxonomy): Eukaryota > Metazoa > Chordata > Actinopteri > Characiformes > Alestidae > Brachyalestes > Brachyalestes nurse. Next base: position 12,688,618 of record JBBPCY010000037.1, read on the forward strand.
CACGGTTGTTGCATTTGCCCACCATTATAATACCAATTATGTGGATGCTAGGCTACTTTCCACAAAATCTTATGCCAAGGCATACAACAAGGCTGTGACTGTTCAGGGGATTATTTAGCTAATGTTTGAAACGAAAGGCACTTAACTAAGAGTTTATTGTGTTTAAAGGAGATGTGTAACAGTTTTATGTATGGTTTTCAAATGAATTCCACTGCTGTCTTGAACAAATGAAGCAGACTCCCCTGAGGACTAAAGAGTCACTGACCTAGACAGAAAAGAAAAACAGAAATGACATAAGGTTGTCTCAGGGAAAATCACTTGGCTCATGCATTTGCGTTGTTTGTTTTTAATTTGCCATGACACTGGGCTGATGAGTTACGAATGGAAATGTCACTCTTGGCACGCTTAAAACGTCCTTAGTGAATAATACAGCCTCGGTGCTAGATTGTAATGCATATGAGGCTTGAGCTTGCCCATTTTTCTCCAATTTCCTGCCTGAATTTGGGATCCAGGGTAATTGAATCCAGCAGCTAATTGAAGACCGCATGAGCAAGTACGAGCAGAGCCAGAAGACGCTGATCTGAGCCCTTCTCTCCCGCACACTGTGGTCTGCCTGTGTTGGGTGGGGGCCAGAAATGTGTGAGCTGGCCTGTGTCGTAGAATAGCTGGGGTGTTTCCACACTCTGGTGCTCAGACCATGACCGGATCTGGGACAAGTCACCGGAACCTTTCTTAGGCTCGCCTCCTTCTGCAGAAACCCAGTTTAGACTTCACTGACATAAACTTATCATGTGTTTTCACTGAGTTGGGTTGACAAATCGGTGCATGTCAGCATGCATTTAAAATCAGTGCTTTGGTGTAAGTTAGCTGTGGAAAATGCTGTGGTTTCAAGTCACCTACACTAGACATAACACATCACACAACTGTGGCCAGAACTATTTGCCTGTAATGAGCTGCTGAACTACGGCCAAGGCACAGTGTGGGCGAGCTGCCTAGACTAAGAAGGATAAGACTATGTTGGTCCTGTTGCACTCTTTTAACCTTCTCACCTCTGACAGATCTCTATACATTCATGCTATAGGGGGGTTACGCACACATACCGCTGTCTGTGCCAGGCAGTCCTGGGCGGCTGGATGTTGATCTTCTTTGCACGCCATCACTCCGTATAAAAGCTCCCAAATAAAGCCAATACCTCCCCCTCTCCTTCCCCTTCACTGCTCCCGGTCAGTCCCGCTCCTCTCTTTGTTTTCCATGCTGTATTCTTGGCACGGAGGCTTCCTTGCCCTCGCTACGGCGCGTCCGCTCTTCTCTCCGGCTGGGCTTTCTTCATAGCAGAGCTGCTCGCCTCGTATCTGCCTGATGCCTGACTTTTACTTTTCACCCCCTCTCAGCACCGTGAGCCCATGCCTGAGATTTCCACAGATTTAAATATGGGCTGAAAAAGCAAGAACGACGGTTTCTAACTTCAGCGCTCGGTTCGGGTGAGAAGGGCCGAGCTCTAAACGACTGGAAGCGAGGAGAGCAGGCACAAACAGCAGCAGCGCCGGAGAAGACAGGGGGGTGGCCACGGCCAGTCCTTCACACACGCCACGAAGCCTGGCACGAAAACATAGCATCGAACCCCCCCCTTTCTCTTTTGCTACCTCTGGAGCCCTCCGCAGCGAAACATGATCCACAAACGCGCTGGCAAAGGGGGGACAGCCTTCTTCACCTCTTCTCCTCCCTCTTTCCTAGTGTGATGGTCTTCTGGTGGACGCGCGCGCGCATGTGTATGTGTGTGGAGGCTGGATTGGGTAGGGTTGGGTTGTTGGGAAGGATTTAAAGGAGGGGGGCGCTTCAGCAGCTGCTTAAATGTTCTCCAGTCTGCCTCGGATTCACTGACTGAGCCCCTCCGACGTCACCACCTACTTAGCAGAGGCTCCCACGTGACCGTTTAGATGCACTCCCCCCTCTCTACCACAGACCCTCTCCGTTCTCGGAACTGGAGATGGGGGAGTGTGAGAGGGGCCGAATTTAACTCACCCTGTGCGCAGTGAATGGAAAGAAAGCATGAGTCTTTTTTTGACACAGCACAGGAACCAGCCCCACCGCGGCTGCAAATTCACAGAGCTGAAGCTCATCTTATGTGTGAAAACCATACCCAGCTCTGAATATAACACAATTTTCATTCGCTTCCATACCAAGGAGATTTTTTTATGGTGGTGGAAAGAAGGAGATCAACTGTAGGCTACACCCGAGGGTGTCAAATTCAGGCCCACACTATGCAATTTTTTTATTTTTTTATTTTTTTCTCGTCTTCTGGTTTAGGCTAATTAATAAGCCCCTCACATGCTGGGAAAGGTGTGTGAAAAATACAAACAAATGATGCAGAGCAGAGGTGTTCCCAAGACTAACTTCTACACCATATAGCAGGGCATCAGATTACAAAAGGCCGCAGGTTTTTGTTCCAAAAATACAAGTGCACCAGATCTGCTCTTGGAAGGAAGTGGGTGATTCAGAACAAAACCTGCTGCCACACCGGCCCTTTGTTGGGAACCTTGCCAGGATAGTGTATTAATGAAGTTACACATCCTGAGATATTTCCCGTCAGTGTTCTACTTTTGCAATTTTGCTTTCTCTCAGCATGGCCTTACAAAAAGTCTTGCTGTAAGAAACTGAGCAAACAATAGAATTAAAGCTTGTTTTCTCCGCTAATACCAGAATATGACCCACTTCTAGGACCAGGGTAATTTTCCCCTTGTGAAATAACGAACCCCTCTAGAGACAGAGCCATTAAAAGCAGACTTGTACTCTGTCAGTGGTGTCGGTGGCTGGTTGTAAATATTGTAAGGTATCTCTGCGGTTTTAGAATATGCAGCGACTGAATAATTAATAAGAGCCCTCTCGTTGACAGAAATACTTTTCACGGGAAAGGCATTTGCTCAGGTACCTGACCAGCGCCTGAGCAAATTTGTCACTGGGAAGTCAGAATTCAGGGGAATGACTGATTCTTCCTTGAGCTGCTAGGTCAGAAGTGGGACCCGTTGATTTATATCATATGACATCTTTTAAAGAAGAGCCTTCCTAACTGTTCGAACACTTGATTAAAGAACATAACTTACAGATAGATAGGGATTTAATGGGGTTTCTAACATTGTGCATATATTTTTAACACTGGTAAATACAATGTACAGGCGGCGCATGGTTTATGGTGTTATCTATGCCTTAGCAGAAAGTCATTTAATTTCTATTTTAAGGCATTAAAGATTTTAATGTGTTAGACTACTGTTTTGATGTGTGTTTAAAACAGAGAAGAACAAGGTTCCGTATATGCAAACCAATTAAACATAGGTCAAACAGGCATGTCTGCTTATGCAAGCAGTCAGTAATATAAACAGAACATGTATTGACTCTGTATTTCTGCAGCCTTCAACACACAGTATCAGTTCTGTTGATTTCTCAGAGATGTAATGAAAATGATCAGTCTGGTGGTCAGCACAAAGAAGGTGTAGACACATAGAAAGAGACACATTTAATAATACATTTATGATGAACCAGTGAAACTTTTCAAGGGCAATATTCAGCAGTTTGGTTCCAAAGGAGTCCATGTCCCTCAAAATGAGCATTTAGTGTGGTGTCCTTGTTCATATTAAGCTAAAGATGTTGGGATAAGCAAAGATATTCATGTAAAATCCCCTAAGTACAAAAGAAAGCACATTACATATACCACTAACTCCAGCCAATGAGGTATGTGAAATATTGCATGTTCAGGCAAACCCTCAGACCTGGGCTTATATTTAGACTCAGCTCTTTAAACTCCTGTCACTTTATGTCCCATAGTAAGAAAGAGAGGTATCAGACCCTGTATCAGCACGTATACTCTGAGAAGCTTCATTAAAATAGGCCCTGTTGAACTTTTGCTCTGCATAATTTCTGCTTGGGTTATGCCCTCAGGCATTTGCACCTTCTCATTCTTAAGGATTTTGTGATTTTTTAATGTAACTGCAGCAAGCTTTCAGCAACTGAGATAATAAGTGCTAGTATAACTGTAGACCACCAAAGATCTGTGCACATTTTACAATGGCACAGAATGTTACAATTATCTGAACTTCCAACCTCTGTGTGGAAGCTCACATACGAGGCAAAAGAGGAATTTGGATTAATTCACAGCAGCATTCATGCCTGAAGAGTTCACTGAGGTTAGTTCACCATTATGGCTTTCTGGTAGTCTGGATTTCAGGGTTGGGTAACTAAGGGCCTGAGATCCACACAGTTTTGATTACTTCCCTGCTCCAACATGCCAACAAAACCTGGCAATTAACTGATGAGAGTAATCAATTGTATCTAAGCGGGTGAATCATAAACCTTGCAGGTTTCTATTGTTACTCTATTGTTACTCACCGCTGTTATAATTACTACATATAGTATATTCTTGACATAAGTAGAGTTTCAGCTGTTCAGCCACTCTGAAGCATTAAACTTTTCCTTATTTCAGTGTACACTTGTGTATGACATGCATTATGTTTAGATGTAAAGCACCTCATAGACCTGGGTTGCAGTGTTGGGCAAGCTACTTAAAGTGTAGTGAGCTAAGCTACCAGTTACTCAACAATAAAATAAGCTTCACTACACAAAAGCTACCACCCATAGACATATAGCAAGCTAAGTTACACAAATATGGCAAAAGTAGTTTACTACATCAGAAGCTACTTCAGGTTGTACCAACCTAATGCCAGATCAGTGCAAAATGACAGTCAGATACACTGGTTAAAACATTTATTAAAGAACAGCCCATGATTTAAGACAGAGTAGACATTGCATTATGTGAAGCATTGAGACATAAATAAAAGCTTACAGCTGGGAATAAAACAAAAAAAAGTTATTGGCCTACTATTACGTAAACCAGTACTCTAGTAAACAAACTGTTTAGTATTTTCCTTGTCAAGCATTCGCCCCAGTGTCTGCCTTGAGGGCAGAATTTCACTAAATAATTGTCTATATTCATGTTTGTCCACAGTGTGGAGTGGGTGGATTCCTTAAACTATGAAGAATTAGTTTATCGAAACGGACCTGAGATATAATGTGCGTGCTCCCCCTGAAATACTGTGACACACTGGTTTGCATAGCATGGTCTTCATCATCCAGAAGTCGATATCTCGTCTTGGCCCGTTCACACTCCTTGTCCATGCATGCCATTTTATATGGGGGGGACCCTCTAGAAAATAAATGAGAGAGAAGTCGACTAGTCGTGTGTTTTTTTCCTCTCTCTCTGCCCTTGCTTGTGTACACAATCCAGTCTCTGCCTCTGATTTGCTGACGCTGACGCGCAGTCCTTGGTTTAACCAATTATTATAGTCCCTTCATAAAAGGGGCAGTACCATTGGCGTGAGGGGAATGTAAACACAAGGCGAGAGACATGCAGCAGAAAACACAGACACACAGCACGTGTGGAGATACTTCACTCTAGCCACACAAACAGCACGGAGACCTGCACAACTTGCAAGTCGTTGTTAAAGTACAGTAACAGTACCGGCATCCGCTAGCTAACATGGCTAACACTAGCTAACATGGCTAACGCTAGCTAACATGGCTAACATTAGCACTGCAGAGAGTCGTCCTGCCACGGCTTAAACTGTTCCCACTCTCAGTTGGAAAATTCAAGGTATCAGCCTTTGTTTTGTTTTGTTTTGTTTATTTGTTGTGTTGACTGTTAATGTTAGCAAGAATTTTAATAAAAGTTGCTCAATATTGCACACCCGTGTTCCTCCGCTGCGTGTGTGATGACGTCATCAAATAACTAGTCGACTCAACTTCGACTTTGCTGACCGACTAGTCAACTTGAAAAAATCTGGAGTCGTTAATGCCCTAGACGGGTCAAAGCCCTTAGGCAGGCTAGTGCCCCCGCATCTGTAGGCTAGTTTCCCCCTGCTAGTCAGCAAGGAATAACATTTGTTACATAACATTATTCCCTCACTTTCACTAATTTCTAACACTTTAAGTCAAACTGTAGGGTATTTTTCACACACATTTCATTATAGCTTAATGCAGTAGAGAAATGAAAGAGTCACCTGAATGGGTTCTCAGGTTGGTGTTCTCAGACGTCAACAACAGTTGGTCTTGGGATTGCAAAGCACACATAAATTTTTGTAGATAAGGCTCCCTCCTCCATCCTTTTGCTGTGTGTGACTGTGTGTGTGTGTGTGTGTGTGTGTCACCCTCGGTCGCTCTGCTTGTTCCACTGCCATACGCATGTGTATTTCAATAGACAGGAAGTAGAAGCTAGTGATGAGAAGTTCAGCTCTTTTCAGAGAACCGGCTCTTGTGGCATGGAAGAGCTGATTCTTTCGGCTCCCAAATAGCTCTTAGTTTATTATCATCTATAGCCTCATATTTTAGCCTAACTTTAATTCAATTTAATTTATTAGTTTATAAACCCTTATAGTCATGTGTGAACACACCACAGCACAGTGTGAACAGTGAAATTCTTTCTCTGCATTTAACCCATTCACCAAGTGAGGCAGTGGGCTGCGGTCAACGGGGGCGCCCTGGCATATATGAATGCTTTATATGTTGATAAACCCTTTTGCATTGTTATAAGGCTTTTTATGAGAAGCCTTATAATTACCCAATTTTGTGTATTTGTTCTGGTACTGAAGCAGGCATTCTTACTTTTGTTTAATATTTTAATCAAACTTTTAATTTTAATTTAACACTGCAAACAAATCCACTATTAGCACTCAAGTAGCTTTGAAGATGAGATAAACCTTTATTAGTCCCACAAGTGGGAAATTTGCTTTGCTATGACAGGAAGTGGACAGTACAAAGGTAAGAGTAGCAAAAACAATAGAATAAAACTATACAACACAACATATAAAAATACACTATACAAATAATCTGACTAGCCAAAGCCAGGTTTGATTAGTGCCATAGTATTCCCTTATTTGACATGAATTCTGCTCTCTAACAGAAGATTGTGCAGGAGACCTATCCAATCTAAAGCTCAAGTACAATAGGGTTAGGCATCAACATGCTGATCAGCAAAACAAGAGCATGTCCACCCCTGTATGGTATAAAAGAAACCAAATGAAGGATTCTGGCCTAGTCAAAGTCCTGACTTAAATCCAATTGTAGTGCTAGTTGATGCTCAAAACTTCTACAAACAGGAGTGGGCCAGAATCAGCCATTGGCAAATGTATTATGAAGTAAAACATCAAGTATTAGCATGATAAAACATGATGAAATATATTTTACTGGCATTGCTCCAGACTTTTCTTTCTGTAAATAAAAGGTCTCGGATAAGCTGATGTTTTGAACTGAAATAACAGCCCATTATTCACTTTGGGTAAGTAAACACAGAATTTAACCTGTATTGAAAATCTGCATTACATTTTCCCCGGCACTCTGAATAAACATGTTAATAACAAGGTGCAGTTAGAGTGAGTTAAATAGTTCCTGTAAGCATCTTCAGGAAATTATTAAATCAGCTTTAGATTTAAAAAAAATATTTTTAATGTGGCATATTTCTGAAAATGAATATTTAAGTCAGATTTTATCAGATTTGATTGGATCATGAAAAGTGGGTGTTCTACTGCTCAAAAGCAGTCATGCACTCTCCGTCTGCAGAACCTTGTCAAATGTGGCTGATGTGATACAATAGCTCTTCTGCTGAATAGGATCAAACAAGCTACACCTCGCTACCCACAAGCATCAGTGAGCTTTGGGCACCCTTGACTCTGTTGTTGGTTAACCTTGGACCACTTTTTGTAGGTCCTGACATTGCATACTGGGAAGACCTCACAAGACCTGCCATTTTGGAGAGGCTCCAACTTCAGTCTTTTTTTACAGCACTTTAGTAATTTAGTTCCTGAAACACATATATGTCTACGTTCATTATCTGACATTTCTCACAATCTGCTAGGAAACATTGGAAAACAGCACAAATGCAGCTGACATTTGAACAACCCCATTTGTGTCAGCATGAATAATAACAGAAGCATTAACTAAGTGAAATGACAGTTCAACGATTATTTACAATATTTAATCATTTGCAATTATTTACGTTCCAAAAACAAAAGAGAAAGTGAGAGAGTAAGTCAGAGACCTCCAATTCAGTTCAATTCACTCAGTGATAGGTCAGGATGATAGAAGGACAAGGGACAAAATGCTGTGATATTATTGGGTAGGGTAAAGGTTCCTTGCTCTTTGCACAAGGTGATGTAGTTGAATGTCACTCAGTGTTAGAAAATGTCTATATGTTTGAGTGTATGTACTTGAAAAATGTTTGTCCAGTTGTAAAATTGTTCTGGCAGACCAATTGTGTTGCTCATTATTGAAGTAAAGGTGATATTCTTAACACACCATAACTGTCCTGTTTACTAAGTTGGCTCAAAAATGAACACTAGATCTGCACCCCAAACCACTCACTTCTATATTATATACGCTACACTGCTGATAGCATTTCTAATGGTTGTGTACTATTTTGTACATACTATTTTAAGTGGTTGTATGGATTTTGAGACACAGCTGAGAACTAATCAGTGCTAAAGCATGTGTCTAAAAGCAGATCTTGGCATTCAGATTTGTAATAGGTGTCCACGAATAGAATACAATTCTAATGGCTTTGAAGTCTGGGATGTCTGTGTTAATTCCCCAGCAGTGGATTTAATGACGCAAAGAGAAAATTAATCAGTCTTTTGAGGAATAGCCCTATTTTCTTAACCTCAGTCTAACTAAGCTGATAAACAAACGTGAAATTGGCTCTTTTTTTGATTAGTTTCCCTCAGTAACTTAATTTCAGGAAACATTCATTTGTTAGGCCACGTTTCATTGCAACAACAATTCTGATTACGGCTTCAATAGAGAAATGATGTTTTAATATAGAAATTATAAAGCGTTCTGTAAAACAGATGTGCGGAATATTTTATATAGTCGGTTCATTTTAGAGGCTTCGGAAAATATGATTAGCATTACTCAATTTCCCAACTGAAATAATATGGATGATAAAGCTGTCAGCTGAATGAAACGGCACATGAAGTTACTGCTTATGTTTATGAATGAGTCATGCGCTTGAATGAGCGGTTCAACAAGACGGCGTGCGACGGAAACGCAGAATTTTCTCTTGTTTTGTAAGGGTCAAGTTTGCTCCACAGAAAGCTTTTCTAAGGACGGTAACAGGCAATTATCAGATTCTGTAAGCCTTTTGGAGGTGTCGTTCTTTTTCATTGTTTTGTTTTTCTGTTGGTGCAAAGACTGTGTTTGGCATGCTGATGTATTGGCTGCCTCTGGGAACAGACACACAAATCCTGTTTCACGCAGTCCTTCAAAACTCCCCCAATGGGAATGCTTTGCATTTGAAATGTACAATTAGTTATTCCTGTTTGGCGCAAATGGGAACCACTTCAATAGCTGCAGTGAAAACATGAGGCCTTGGGCGAGAGCAGACGATGGGTGGCGTTTTTCCTCTGTTCGCGCATCAGAACTTCTCTTCAATGCAAGGTACACCTGGCCAGGCAGAAGGTTCTTTTTCCAGGCACCAAGTTGGTTATTATCGTGTAAAACGCACATTTGGGCGACATGAACACACACACACTTTAAGGGCTGAAAATGTCAGTGTCTTGACTGGATGCTTTATTAGATTGCCGGGGCCGGTGGTCGTGCCTTAAACCTGGCTGCTAGACACATCGAGACTGGGCAAAAAGCTGCTTGTAGTAACTGCTCGCAGTGCTGACCCCTGCTGCAGCCTTGCTGTGCGTAATCTGCAAAGACATTAACAGAGGCAGGTAACACGGCTGTTAGCGGGCCTTTTTTCATCTCTCTAAGTGTTCTGCTGGCAAATGAAAAGAGCTTTTTTTTCCCGTCTCCAGTTAATTCCCTGAAAAAGGACTAAATCTAACTCTCCATGCTAATCAGCTAAAATGGAATAAACTCTATCCTTTGGATTTATTGCTGTTACCTTCTTTGCATCCTCTCAAATCAGCAGGGATTAATACACACACACACACACACACATATATATATATAGGATAAATCTTGTGTCCATGGTGTTTTGGTTGTATTTATTTCAGATGTTAATGAAATTGTACTACGCCTCATTTTTCAGTTCCATTCCTCTGCTAGTGTGCTACTGCATCATCATTTCATTAATGTAAGGGATTAATTGCCTACAAATTGTAATGTTCTGTAGCAATTGTTGTGAAGATGAAGTAGGTTTCAAAAAATCCCATTTAACCTAATGAGACACGGTAGCGCACAACAAAATAATCCAAATACTATCTTTAGTGAGCGATACAGTTAAATCATACCTGTTTTATTTGTGCGTAAAATGTCATGTAATTGCAGATGTTTTTCCTCGTAATCAAACTAGTGTTAGCATGGAGGCTTATTCATTGTTCTTTTACTTAGTCCAGCATTTGAGCCTGCAAACTCAAAATCATGTAGCGAATCAAACGAAATGGTAGGCTATGAAAGAAGGCACTTGTGGGAGGAATATGGATAGGTCAGTTGTCCAAGGAGATAAACATCTCATAAACATCAGATGTGTTCATGTGATGAAAAGGAAGTCCCAGTGTCTCTGTCCTTTAGCATTACTTCATCGTAGCGGTAGCGAAACAGCAGATGCCACTGCTGTTTGCCTGTGTATCTAGGACGGAACTGAAACCAGCACAGACAGCATTTTCACCAGCTGTGCTCTCGGAGAGAACTGTTAAAGCCACAATGCAATACTGGCCCGGCTTTTTCCTCTGCAATGCCGCAATGACATTATGCGGACAAGTTTTGCTTTTCTGATTTTTTTTTTGCCTCTTCTGTGCACACTGTTGTTGGGCACACAAGCAGCTGTTGTGTGAACATGTAATACTTACGATTTTCTCCTTTTGGTGTCTAGCAGGACAAGGAGAACTCCTTCATTCCCTTTGTTAAGATTAACTGCATTTAGTTCCTACAAGGCTGAACAAGCTGATACACATCTATTGACTTATCTGTCTTTTTTCTTCTGTGAGATGACTGATGCGTTATTGGAGAAGAAATGTCCCTGCCTAGGCTCTAATCCATAAAACAGTTCAAATACGAAACAAGACAGAACCTGAAAATCACTGTACGTTCGCACTTTGATTAGACACGTTAGACAGTGGAGTCGGAGCTGGATATTCACACTTAAATGCTGCTCATTTTAATTAAAAATTGATTTCAATGATTTGTCGTTTAGTTCTTGGGCCTTTTTTTGGAAGCCTCTTGTGTCTTAAGTGGATGTGTTGTTCTTTTCATGAATATTAATGAGGTCATTTGAGCTCCCAACCAGCTGACTTATCAGTAATCAAGGCAAACTGCTCATCACTTTGAATCCATTTAATCCACTCATGTAATTTGACTTAACGAATAAAATATTCTTAATGACCACCAAGATCACAGGCAGTTGTTACAATATGAGTAACTTTCCTGCAAATGCAGGGTTTTACCCGAAATCCCGGCCAGTAATTATGATGAGACAGTAATGAAGTTGTGAGATTCACGGTGCTTATTACAGAAGCTATTGTGATGACAAAGTACACAAATGTTTCCAATTAAATAAGTCCATGATCAAATAAGTCCATGATTATTTGCAAGCAAATAAAACCATTCCCTAAGCACAACCTACTGTGTGCGTGCAAGTGCTTGAGCTTCATCAAAACCCAATTAAGCCATGTAGCTAAGTTCAAATGCACCGCCACCAATTTTAGGTTGGTCCAGTGTGGGGAGAGACACAACGCCTGAGGGAAAATCACAGCACTGTGGATTATATTAATATTCACAACTGAAATCCTCACACTGATCATAAATAGAGTACATTTCATTAGAAAAAGTCTCACTATATCAGTGTTGCCATGTCAGCCTTGACCCTGGGTTTGACCTGTCTATTTTGGTCCTAGAAATCTACCTTCATTGAATTCCTTTGTATTTTCTTGCATTCTAATGATATGCAATATAGACAGCCATGCATGTCTGCAGAATTAGTTTGTCACCTTAAAAATATGAAATATCTAAAATTTCGTATTTATAACTAAGGGACCTTTATGGTATTTATCAGATGCTTTTATCTAAAGCAACTTCCATTCCCCAACTACAGGGGGTAGTCTCCCTAGAGCAACTTGGGGTTAAGGGTCTTGCTTAGGAACCCAGTGGTGGTATATTGGTCCAGAGTCAAGTATCCTACGCACTAGGCCACCACCACCTTGAAACACTACATTCCTAACATTTAACTCATAGAATACGAGCACAGAGTCTTAACATTTCAATAGGCAAATATGTAGTATTTACAAGTAATAGATGGTGTATACTTGGAATATGTAACTCCATCAAAACAACCAGCACTTACTTGTGAATGCCAGGGGAATTTCCATGGAGTGTTCCAAGTCCTGTTACAGCCTGGTGTCAGATTCCAATAGATCAGAGCAGTGAGACCACTCTTATGACTGTGTTTATTGAGTAGAAGGATTAACCTTCATGAGATATCTAGGCCAAAATAACACACATGTCCACAATGTTGGCATCGAATGAGTTCATATTACAGCTAAATATAACCATTTAACATATTAGAGCTATCATCTTTGTGACATGTTTTCTGTTTCATTATTTATATGTCAGTCCTACATTGGAGGGTGGAAATATTGCTTTAATGTTGTGCCACTGACTGTTGGCATTGGTATGAGGCCAAAGGTCAGTCAGTCAGTCGGACATGCTCGTAGACCAGCCAACCATGCAATGACTAGGCATGTACCAAAACTGGACCATTAGCTATAATAATTTAAACTAGATATAAAGAAATAAAGAAATACCAGTAATCATTTGTGTAATATGAGTAAAGCCCTTTTTTATACCAATTGCTTTGATACTTCTAAATAATAAAAATCCTATGTGCTTTGCTTCAACATGTATCTTATGGAATGGTTGAAACAGGTTATTCAGACATGCGCATATGATTCGCAAAATGAGTTCTTTAAAGAGGCATGCTTTAACAGCTTCTTGAAGGAATCAAAAGTGGTACTTGGCATCTCTCCAAAGAATCCTGTTTTGGAGTCTTTAAGTGAACTTGGCAGAACTTATTATCAGCCTCAGTGATGAAAGCAGGAATAATTAATTCCTGCATTAATTGCATTAATTGATACAGATGTTTCATCCTAAACCTACGCAAATGTAAGAACAACCGCTTCTAAACAGAAATGTTTAAGTACAGCTAATTGGTCGATGTTGTTTTCTTATTTCTTTTTTACTAAATCTCTATATGTAAGTAGTCAATTTGATTAAAAACAGATACACATGCTTATTTCAACACCTCGTCACTGACTGTCTAAATAAAACACTACCTTTTGATGACTGGCATTTGTCCATCTGTGTTTTGTGACATCTAGAATCTAGAATCGGTCCATTGAGTGAGACGAGGCGAGGTCAGAGTCAGACCCATAAATGTTTCCGAGTACTTTAGCGTGCTCTGCGATCAGCTTGCTGGGTTGTAATGTCATGTGGTTAATGGCAGCTTTATGGATGCGTTAGCATAGCACAGAGAGGAGCAGAGGGGCAGAAAAACAACTCTCCTCTCCTCACAGTCACCTCTGAAACAGCAGACAGCAAAGAGATCTATAATTGGTGAGGGCTTGAAAGGGAACAGGCTCTGAAGCTGCCACATGCTTCACATTAATGAATTAAAGATGAAAAAGGAGCCCATCTCGCTTTTTCTCTCTCGTTTTATTTTTTAACCAAAGGCATACTCTCTTAATTGGAACTCTTACAAGCAGCGAGGGCTCACTCTTCCTTTCCTTTTCATTCTGGCTGAGGTCAGTGAGGACTGACTGCGCTAGTGCTGAAGACCAATCTTTTTCAAACCGATGGAGGTAATTCTGTGATCACTGTAATGCTATCAAAGGGAAGAGTCTTATCCTCAGAGACCATCTCAAAAGAAATGGTAATGGAATAAATTACACACTGGAAATAGAATGAAGAGAAGAGCTTGACTTGAGGCATCTAACCACCTTGTGTTTGGTAAATGAGTTGGAAAATGGTAAATAAATCAATAAACAATGTAGTGCTTTAGACACCAACCCACTAATGGTTGCTCATGGAGCTACAGTTTTTTTAAAAAAAAAGCACACTGTTGAACAGTTGACAGTGTCTGTACATAAGATCTGATAGAGAAGAAAGGTGAACAGCAGAGAGGTGAAGATAAATTAAAACCCTCTGAACATCTATAGGACACTCTACACACATCCTGCATAAATGTAAGGCATGTGTACACTCTTAAAAACAAAAGTTTGTAGTTTTTGGCTTGGATGTATGGTTCTAAAATTGGTATAACACCTTTATGTTAAGTGACAGATAAGTCTGTTGCAACAGCTATCCTTTAAAATGTTCTTTAGGATGAATTGTTCTAAGGCAAAGAACCTGCCTGAGTCTTTAAGTGCACTTTGGAAGTTCTTGGGCCTAACATATTGGCAGCTGTAGTGATAAAGGTCATTCATTCATACAGATGGTTCAGACTAAACCTACGCATCTGCAAGAGTAAACGCTTCCAAATTTGTCACATCCACACAGAAGTATTTGTTTAATGTTCTTTTTTTTAACCCTGGGGAAAAAAAAAAACAGGAAAGCCAGTAGCAAGTGTGGAGATGAGACAAGCTCATAAAAACAGCTGCTCTAAATCTTCATTCCAGTGTGGTTAAGTAAGGGTTGGTGACAGGGCACAATGAAGGACTGGGTGGGTGCAGTTATATGGCGTATCGTTTTACTCTTTTTATTTTGTAACTGCACATTATTGAATGTGAAAGGGAGGAAGAAATGCTATGAACTCAGCTACTTGAATCATGTTGTGGAGTCAAAATGCAAGGTCATATTTTGAAGAAAACTATTGATAGGTCAATATGAAACCAAGTAATCCTAGAATCTAAGGTTCTTGCGTAGTTTTAGTGTCTTTGTTTTTTATCGCTCTTGGTTTGGGTTTCATCTATTTGCAGCTTTAACACAAATGAGCATTGATTTTCATTAAGAATTAAGGAGCTTAAAAGGCTTCACAGATTACTGTAATGCTATAGCTGTCTCTTCTCTAGTATGTCTCCCCTATTGTCTTCAAGCCATGTGAGACATCACATGAGAAATGTGTCTGGATGAACAGTCCACTCAACAATATTCAATACAGTCAGTATATTATAGCTTTTGGACTGGCTATCTAAAGGGTACTTGATAATACACACACACACACACACACACGCACATGGCAGAATTATGGGAAAGACTACAGTATGCCCTTAGAAATATTTAAGGGCATATATGCATGTATATGTACATATATATGTATGTATATAAGAGTATGACAACGATTCCTGAAAAATTCCTATACAAGCACCTCATTCTGCTTTATGAGGGACTGATTAGTGATCACTTGAATCACATCTTATTTAATGAGGAAAAGTAT
>JBBPCY010000037.1:12714873-12734674 GCA_037974405.1 Brachyalestes nurse
CTAATCAGTCCCTCATAAAGCAGAATGAGGTGCTTGTGTAGGAATTTAACAGACACTGGCATGGAATAGTTGTCATAGAGATGCTGATTTAAAAATAAACTGCAGTGGTCTCTTATTTTTTTCTAGAGCTGTATGTGTACATGTGTGTGTATGTGTGTGTGTGTGTATAGACAGATATAGATATACTTTTTAGTCCAACTTAAGTGCATCACATCAAGACTATAACTCCATTTTCTATGCCCAATTTGTGTTTGTACTTCTCTTGCCTCTGTCATAATAATATCACTGTGTTGAGAATGGTACACCACCCAAATAATATCTGGTCAGCAGTGGCCATATGGTGCTTTCTTTCTGTTCTTAGGGTAAAGCGGGGCTGAAAAAATGTGCAGTGACTGAAGGTCTACAGGCATGATACAGCCAGCCCCTACCTAAAATCATTAAAACAAATAAATACATTCTGTTTTGTTTATATTAGATGCATGTTGTCTTAAAATATGTTAAGAACAGTTTGTATTGATGAGCAAATGGACTCATGACACATGGCTATGGCTTTTGTACCGTTTCTGGATGAGTTAGTTAGCCCATAATTATTTCCTAGAGGTTATGATAGTACAGACAGCCTAATGAGTGCAAGGTGATGCTGAGAAATATAGTAAGCTCAGTATACCTTGGATCATGCATGAAATGTGTGATGTGAAAAGGCTAGAAACGCTATAATGTAAATGTCGCTACCCCATTTATTCATCCGCAGTCAGCACAAATAAAAGCATTATACAAAGATATTTACAGATGTGCAATATTGCAATATGGTATGTTACTTTTTTTTGCTAAACTATTAAGTTAAAACAGACAAATAAGAACAACATTTAAAAACTCTAGCTATAAGTAATGTTCTTTGAATAATAAAACATGTTGGTCAGTGTTCTAACTATGTGTATCTACCAATATATATTGGGATGGCAGGTGGCCTGGTGGTTAGGTAGTTGCTCCTGCAATCAGAAGGCTGTGGATTTGAATCTCAGAACTGCTAGTGGCACCACTGAGGTACCCCAGAGCTGCTTCCTGGGTGCCCCCCGGTTGGTGGCAGCCCTATTGCTTCACTTGGTGAATGGGTTAAATACAAAGAAAGAATTTCACATTGTTTTCACTGTGTTCTCTGCTGTGATGTGTTCACAGACTATAAGGGCCCACTTTATTTACTTTCCAGAATGTGTTCTAATAGTTAACATGATGAAAACATGATGAAAGTGCTTAACATACTGTGAACATGAAGTTAATTTATTACTTTGTCAATTATCTGAGCTGCTAATCCTTAACCAGGGCACTGGAGTGGTCATAGGGCAACAGGCAGAGAAAAAAAACCTCAACAGGTCACCAGTCCAATACAGGATGTTTACTGTAAGTTATCATCTTCACTCTCTCTGTTTCTCTCTCTGAAAATTTAAGGTGGCACAGTTTTAAAGCTAAAATCGTAATAAGATTTTTAGTATACTGAAAAATATCAGGACATACTGTGATAATTTTATTATTGTTCCTCGCAAAATACTATTCATGTTTTATACCTCCATTAAGGAGTCTCTCTAAACCGTCCAATGAATTAATGAAGTCACTAGAACAATAGCTACTAGAGGAGCTGAAGAGATTGTATGCTCTTTACTAGCAGCCGTTCCCCCTTGCAGCAGGTCTCTTCTTTTGTGCATGACAGTATTAGCAGCCTGAGTGGCTGAAGGCATATTTTTGAGCTTCTGCCCAGTGCAGCATTGTTGACTTCCTCTGTGCTATAGGAGAGTGCTAAGAGCAATGACGCGGCTGCCTGACTGTGTGGTATTCATATAGAGAAAAAGGTTTTTCCATCCCTTCCTCTGAAAGAGAATGCATTCAGCTGTGTCCTCTGGGACTTGTGCTCACATGGAGCTTGTGGCTGGATCCTCCAGTGAAGAAGCACTCCGGTACTGTTAAGTAGAGCAATGTAGAGTTCTGCTACTCTTGGGACTTTTTCTGAAAGAACCACATGTCACTCCAGACATGACATGTTATATATCACATACACTTAAAAATTACAGTTGCCAAATGGCTCTTTGGAGTGAACAGAAGAACCCCACTAGGTTCATTTAAGAACATTTCTAAGAACAGTTCTGTAAGGGAACTGTGTACACACACACACACACACACACACACACACACACACACACACACACACATATATATATATATATATATTAATGCTGGGCAACGATTACAAATTTGTATCGCGATTAATTGCATGATTGAATTGTTCTATGCAAAATTAAATAATTCAAAAGTAGTGTATTGCACACTTTTAGTTTTAAAGTACTGTTATATAAACAAAGGTGCAATAACATTTGGTTTGTAAACACTTTAAACAAATAAGGTGCTTTTTAACAGCAGTACTCCCTTTAACACAGTTGCAGTTAAATGTTTCTTGTACATCTCAGCTTAAACATTAATGTAATCAAATCAAATATAAAAACAAAGCTCTTATTTGCCAGAGCATTCACATTATCAAGTTTGTCATAGAAAAACCTCCAGTCCAGAGCATGGGTGGGCGAAACCATTATAGCAGCTGCAACTCCATATTAAAGTCTTATGTGTCTGAATGCAGTGTCATTAAAGTCCCTGTTGGTTTAATGGTCAGGCGTAATCTTAATATCAAGCTCTTGCATCTCTCGTATATAGTCATTTGATGAGAACAGTTATTTTATTCTTTGTACTTAGTAAATTATTATTGACACAAAACATGCATCTAATGGATGAATGGAGCAGCTAATTTAATGTTTTCTGTTATTTTACTATATACTAGGGACATCTGGGGTTTGTGCTCACATGGAGCATGGGGCTGGAATTTGGACGAATGTCACAGCTAATTTAATGTTTTCTGTTCTTTCACTGTATACAAGGAACAATGTCCCACCTACTGTCTTTGGTAAGGCTGTGCAATAACAGCTGTCTTATATGTTCATTGTGTGTCGCACTGCACAGTATGCTGCTCCTGAAATCTTGATCAAATTCCAGGCCAGACTATGTTAGATATGTTCAGATAAGCTGCAGGTCAGTGAAAATTGAGAAGTGATAAGTGATTCTGTGATAAAGATAATCTGGCGATGGATGTATGATGTGAGATAATGAAGGCTCTGGCCCTGGCAACGTTCCACCTAGAAAAAAAACAAATTAAACTCTAAGGAAAGGGTGTTTGGAACCATTCAGTAGCGGCTACACTGAGAGTTCGTTCTCCATAGTGATCTTGAGGTCAGTAGGCTAACTTTTTCTGTCTGTTGCGTGGTAGTTAACGCTGCCATTGGCACGCCGTGCTACATGTGAACTGTAATATACTGTGAGCAGTAAAGTTTTTATTGTAATTTATATTCCTCTCTCTCCCTCTCTCTCTCTCACACACACACACATAAACACACACACACACACACACCAAGCAACTCCTATGTTTGCTTTTGAGATGTGCACTGTAGCAGCCAGATTTTAGATCAAATTTTTGACACCTGGTAGTATCCTTCTGTTATATGAGTGGCGGATTGAGATTAAGCTGAAAAACTCCATGTGCTGAACTCTGTCTTTCTTGTCTTCTTGGACTCTAGATTTTTCTCAGTTTTCAAATACCATTAAAGAGATGAACCAGTAATAACTCCAGACTGGGACTGGACCTGAGCTCTTTGCACATGGGAAATGATTCCCAATTTATTGTTTATAGTTCTTGCTATTTTGCAAAAAAACTTTTGAATATTTGAAGGACCTTGAAATAGTGTAACATTTTTCTTCCCAGTCTTACATCCAATTGAAGAACCCTTTATTTTAGAAACCATTATTTTAGTTGTGCACCATTGGAATCTCTTGAAGGAAACTTTGATTAATTGCAAAGATGATGCAAATCTCAGACATAGTCTGTGCATTGCTAAAGTTGCACAATAAACAGAGCATGGTCACTGAATGTTTCATTGAGAGCAATTCTGATGTGGTGTTGTGGGGTTGGGCTTGATGCTGCCCTGCCATGTCACACGGTTTCTGATTGTGGCTCTTAATCAAAATGAACCCTGGACCTCACTGCGTAATTCTCCCCTGCATTTCAGCCGCACAATCAAGATGTCAGGCAAGAGTATTCCAGTCCACACCAGAGGACAGGAGTTCAGATTGATTTTCTTTCTTTCATTTTGCCTCCCCACAGCGTAAAAGACAAATGGACTCCTCGCATTTAGCCTTGTTGGAATGGCAAACTGTCACTTCGTCGCAGCGTGATCTCCTGTTGAGAAAGGAAATTGAGCTTTATTTTGCTTTTTTAACACCTCAGTCATGAGGTTGTGAAATGTTTAAAAACGGACACATTAGAGACAGGAGGCAAGAAGATTTCTTCATTAGAATCAGCACAAAACACAGACGGCAAAGGCTTCAGAAGATGCTTAATGAAATCTGCACTGTCAGAGCCATAACTCTCATAGCATGGATTATGGAGTGATTTGGATTCAAGTTTGACCATGCTTAGGAGAAAATTAAATTCTCAATGATGCTTTCCCATCAACTGTTTACATCTAAAGCCATTCAAATCTAGCACAATCTAGCTCGAGCTGTATGGGGACACTGGTACCTTGGCTGTTAAGGGGTTTCTGTGAAGAGTTTTTAGCAGACAGTGAAAGCTTGCACTTAAACACCATTCAGTACAAAAATTGGCAATTGAACGAACTGTCCCTGAAATGAGTACCCTTCAAAAGCCTGGATGATCCATCTTCTGGATGTTGTTAAGAGCAATTTTAACTGCACACAATTCAGAAAAGAACCCTAATTTGTGGTGCACTGCTATCAGCATGATATTCCATGTGGCGTCTTACCATTCCTCAACAGCATTTCTATCTTTGCCAGCTGAAGCAAGGGTGAAAAAAATGAAAATGAAGACTTATTGAAAATGAAACCCCCATATAACTTGTGGTTTATCCCTTTTTTCTGTCTCGGCTCCATGCCCGAGAAGTCAATTCTTGTTAATTTTGCATGGGAGGAACGAAGCTCATCTCAAGTGGTGCATTGCAGCTACATCACAGAAACCTTAACTCCTCAGCAAACAGGGAAATATGTGGGTTGAATGTCTACCCTTAGGAGCCACAATAATTATCAGCAAAAATAAAAAAACATGGAAATAATTTCTCACTCGTTGCAGATTTAGGATCAATACTACATTTGGGTTTGTAAGCAGAAGAGGAGGCATATTGGTAACATTTGTACGGCTACAGGTTGCCTACTATCTGACATAGATCTACATAAACCTGTATAAAACCTCCTTCCAAAGAACATCCGCTGTCACAAAGGATGCTTTTGGACCTACTACGGTCATTTCAGATAATATTTTATTAATGTTATGACCTGGTCTAGGTCAGGCTGCAATGTACAAATAAATAATAGTGCAAAACCCCAAATGTGCGATGCTTTATATTTATTCGTTTCAAAGTGGTTTTAGCTTCACAATCCAACCAGAGCAAAAATAATGAACAAAAACACTTCTAACTAGGCCCCAACTTTAATCCATCTAACATCATTAGAAAAAGAAGAACGAAACATAAATACAAGTTCTTACCTAGTTCCCCAACTAACCAAAACCAGGAGAAAACTAACCTAACCAAAATTGCATTGACTTCCTACCAACCACAACTACTATGCTTTATTTACAACAGAGACCTTTTGAGCTATGTACAAAATATATACAAACAATGAAATACTCTCAGAGGGACAAGGCACAAACAAGGTCAGAAGCAGGCAGGAGGTCACATACAGTAAATTCAATACATACAACACCCAGCAAATGCACAAAGCAAAGGCAGCGGTCTGCCCAGACTGCAGGTGGTTTTAATATGTGCCCTGAATCCAACAGCCAGCCAATGCATTGCAATAGGCAAAAACAGGGCGTATACAAAGTGCGACCACCCAGTTGTTCAAGGGCAGGGCCTGACACATTGTAGCGGTTGGGTCTAAAAAAAGTAGAGTCAAAAGACACTCATGCCACCACCAACAGAAACCAAAAATACAATCACAACATATGATCACAATCAAGGACATCACACCCCCTCCTTAAGAGTGAATGTCCAGTTCACAGTGTTCACCATGACATCGAGATTTTCAGAGCTTTTCTTATGCTGAATGTTTAGGTTGAAACCTTGGGTGATCAAGGACCACTGCTTAAGCTGCTTTTTACTTTTTGACATGCAGTGTAGGAATAGTAGGGGGTTGTGATCAAAGACATAACAACTAATGCCTGTACAAGTGTATAAAAGGCTTATGTTGGTGTCATGTAACCTTATGAACACTGTGCAATGGCATTTGAGTATATATCATAGAATGTATGTTTGCAGCCCTCTTTTGAAGGGGAAAAAAAAGCTTCCACGTATTGCCATGTTTTTGTTATTGCTTGAAATGAGATGGACTTTAGAAGGTCTAGAGGTACAGGAAGGCCACAATGCTAGAACATCTCTGCTACTGATGGGGGAAGTGACTTTAAGTGCAGGAGCTTATTTGCTGTAATATGCGGTGTTGTATGTGTACAAGAGTTACATCTTGTTGACCTCCTACTACGTAAGAGTGTGTTTAATGCAATTCTGCACAGACACTCTGGTTCTGTAATGATCGTGGCTGGAAAGCTCTGCTGGTACACGACACATAAAGTGCATTTTCAGCAGCAGTTGCTTTCCTTCAGTGCATTCAGAGTTTTCATCAGGGGACTTGAGTCAGCTAGATATGACTCTTTAGTGTAATATATTCTACTGTTTGCTAAATGCAAAACTTAATTTATGCTCATCTTAATTCATGCTTTATGTTTTTTTCTGTCATTTCTGATAACATCATTAGCTTAGTTTTAATCACTCTTTGTGTTGGATGTTTTCATGTTCCAGCTGTAATTTAATTAATACATTTAATTATTAAATATCAAATAAAATTTTCAGTGGTGTGCATTTTTATTATTCTATTTTTTTATTAATGGGTGCCAGATGTTCAGCTGAGATTTTGAAGGTAGGAGGAGCCCTACATTTTTCATGTTATCCATTGTTTTTGGATGATACGGGTGGCATTTAATGTCATCTTATCAGATTTGAAAACCTGCTTCTCAAACTTCAGCCTTCCTACTCAACACAACTAATCGGTTTGAATCTGCTAAACCAATGTAATCAAAGCAATAGTAATCAAAAACTTTTATCTGGATACAAACGTGACTTTAAGTACATTTAACATCAACCAGATGGCAAAACACATGGCCAAGCATCAAACTAACACAAAATGGTAAATAAAAAAAAAACACAGGGCAATTGTACAAACAATCTGTCTACGTAAACTCTGCAAATGACTTTGTATAACAGCAAAAAAGAGGAAAAATGAAAGAAAATATTCTAGAAGGTTGAGGCATAATGAACAAATGTATTTATACTGAAACATCCTTAAACAGAAGAGGACTCAATACATGAGTGTGCAAAATTGTGTAACTGTTTAGAGATGTTCAGTGCAGTTTATCAGTGATGCAATTGGAAACAATTTGCACCTGACTCATGTGAGTGCGTTGGACAGGCATTAAATATGTTTTGTTTTGGCTACCAAGAAAGTTGCACATGCTGCTTAAAATTTCACTAACAACTTAATAAGTTCTAATATTTTTCCCCTTGCCTTAGTTCAGCCCAGTTGACACCAATTGGTCCTACTGAAACACAACTATTAAACTGAATATGCCCATGTATACATTTCAGAAGCACTGAGACTGTCTAATCAGCACTCAGTATGGCTCACGTGGAGTGCAGTGGAGTGTTTTTCTCTAAATGGTTTCTAAAAGTTGGTTTCTAAAACATACATATGCTGCAGTTTAAATGCTTCTGGTCAAACAACAGGCTTTGGTAAATTTCGATGTGAAGTACACATTGTAACAATGTAGCATGGCTTTTTTACAATTAGTTAAACATTCACTGTGTAAATATGTGCAAGTGTGTTTCCTGTAGAGACTGTCATTTTACCAGAGGGGCCCAAAGTTTGGCATATGACTTTAGGCTAATAGTCCCGCATGTCCTAATACATATTAATACAGTGTCTTGTAGAGCCCTATGTCTGACCAATGATTGCTATAGGCTGTGACTCAAATTGCCCATTCCTCTTCCTCTTCTTCACTTTTTTTCACATCTGTCAGTCACTTTGGCCACATCTATTTTGATGTTCTATTTCGATGTGAACCTGAATGTCAGGCCTTTAAGAGGTCAAGAGAATGACTGAAATGAAAATGGAAATGTCATGCACCAATATACAGCCATGGACGGCTAAAAGAGAAAAAAGAGGTTTTCTGGAGTGACAGAATTAATTTGAATCACATGGCCACAAACAGTCTTAGTATTTTTTGTGATATTTTGAGCAGGAGGAAATAGAGAAATACAGCTACTAACCCTGACATTTAGTCAGTTCATTCTAGCGCAAGGCCAGTAAAAACCAATTAAAAAATAGTGACTGGTTAGTCAGCAATTACCAACAATATTTTTTTTACGACAAAAAACACTCAACACGACAAAAAACACTCAACACTGCCCTGAAGCTCAGCAGTGTCAGTTTGTGAAAATGATCATTCTCTGGAGAATTCTTCCAAAGAATTCATGCATGAAAACATTTTTTGTGTCTGTTGAAATGGGAAATAAAGCTGCAAAACACTGATATGTGAGCTTTGAAGTATCTCAAAAAGAGAACTTGTTTTGAATCTAGGAACTTGTGCATTAAAACTTAAAATCAATGGCCTTTTGCATTTGATCCACATCAAGGTGTCTGCACAACTTTTTGTTGGTCTTTCAATGTGTGAACTTCAAAAAAATAGTTGTGCACAAATTCGGATCAATGACTGTGCTCTATGGACATTACGCGAGGTTCGGCGTTCAGAATGAAGCGCAACCAAAAGTGACGTTGCAGATCACAAGTGTAGCAAAATATGGTCAGTTACAGAAAAGATACAGCTACTAACATTAGTCATATTTCATTACAGACAGGCAGTTTTTAGCTTCGCAGTGGAGGAAACATGTAGATTATTGATGTGAGAACTGGAAAGAAAGAAAGCACAGTAAAAGAACATTAAAAAATTTCTGATTGTAAGTTTGCTTGACAGCACAATACTTGACAGCATTCTACTCTAAAGGGCAATTCTGCTGAAACTTTCACTCAGAGCCATGAATAGCTCACCATAAAGAAGCATAAGATATGGATACTGCAGTGGAGGTACTGCAATTTGGCCTGTCAAAATCACTTGACTGGCCACATCAATCGTTCTGTCCATGCTGTGCACACAAATGTGTTCTTCTTCACCAACTTTTGTAAGGTTGAATTAACTTTGAAGTGTTGGAAGAGTCAGCCCAAGTCATATCAGGTCAAGTAGGTTTATTGTCATTTCAGCCATATACACAGTACGTAGTGAAAAGAAAGAACAATCGAACAAGAACAAAAACACAATAAGACCACATAAGTGCAGACACAACAAAATGTGAAAAGAGTGTGAAAGAGCAAGAGAACAAGAAAAACCCAAGAGCAACAATACAACAGGACAAGATAACATTTAGTGTAGTCAAAAAAGCAGCTAGAGTACAAGTTTGAATAAACACAGTATGATAGTAACAACAGAGTCGTTAGGTGTGCAAAATACAAGCACAGTATGATTCTAACAGCAGAGTCGTTAGATGTGCAAAATACAAGCACTGAGGTACGCCGCAATTAATGAACAATTGTACAAATAACAGCAGCATCGGGACAGACAGTGTGCATATTTACAGGGTATATAGTGGCACTAGAAACGCCAACATTACAGTCCCCCTAGAACCACCAAGGGGGTGTCATTTTGACCCCCCTGCTGCAATAGCGTCAGCGATGCTAAGATGTCATTCCTAGAAGCTGTGAAGTGGCTCATTCCCATCTTCTTTTTTAAATAATAATGGAGACTCTCCTCCTTCCGACTCTCCCTCGCTCGGATCCTGGTACAATAGCCAGGCTTCTTTGGTTGTCATATATCTTTTGTATGGGTCCAAGTCTTAAATTTCGCCGTATTTTAATTGATGGTGCGCTGCCAAAGTCAGATGACGTCACAAGCGTCTAGCGTTGCTAAACAACCGGGCCGGTGGGAGGGGTGTGGCACGAAAAGTGACAGCTGATCTAAATGAGGGGATAAAAATGACTCCTCGGCAGTTCTAGGTATAAATGTTTGTATTTATTTTTCTTTTTATCACTCACTCACCAAAATCCACTAGATGATTAATAAAGCCATTTTATGGGGGGGGGGGGGGGATGTTCTGCTCCCCTCTGTCTCTGCAGAAAGTACAGAGGTGGCTTTGTTTTCTTGGCAATGGAGCTGGTGTTGAGGGTCCGCACGAGGTTCTTCATGATGTGAACACCAAGGAACTTGGTGCCCTGGATGATTTTCAGTGAGGATCTGTTGATGTTCCGTGGAGTGGGATCAGGGCGGACCCTCCTAAGTCAACAACCACCCCTACAGACAATTTGTTGGTTCCGCACCAGTTTGTTAGCCAATAACTTCTCTCTGTACACAACCTCATCATTCTCACTGATCAAATCCATCACAGTCATGTCATCAGTAAACCTGATGATGCGGTTTGAGCTGTGCATTGCTACACAGTTTTGGCTCAGCAGCATGAACAGAAGAGGACTGAGCACACAGCTCTGGGGACCCTTGTGCAGTGTGGTAGTACTGGAGATTTTGGAAGAACTCTAATCTCGGCATTTGTGTGGACAGCAAAGAAAGAATTTCATTGTACAGAGAAATGCACTTTCTTCTATTCATATGACAATAAATGTTTTTAATCCTTTGAATCCTTGAATTCAGTTGCAGAGAGAGGTGTTCAGGACCAGCAGTCTCAGCTTTCCAAGCAGATTATGAGAAATAATGGTGTCAAATGCTGAACCACAGTCTATTAACACCATTCTCACAAAAAATATACTATAAAAGTATACTTTTTGTCCAGCTGGGTGAGGGCCAGGTGAAGCATGGTGGTGACTGCATCATCCGTTAAGCAGCTGGGCTGATTTGCAACCTCAGGAGGTGTGAGTGGGGCAGGTGTGATTTTATGTGCCTCCTGGTCAGCCTTTCAAAGCACTTCATGATGATAGGTGTGTATGATGGATCACTTAAGCAGGACACTGAAGACTTCTTTGGCACAGGGATGATGGTGGTGGCTTTGACTTCTGGTGCTCAGAGAGATATATACTACTCAAAAAATTAAGGGAACACTTTGTAATCAGAGTACAGCATCAAGTCAATTAAACTACTCAAATACTGATCTGGTCAGTGCAGAAGCAAAGGGGGTTGTTAATCAGTTTCAGCTGCTTTGGAGCACTCGAGGGGAAACAATGAGACGGAATGGTTTAATAGGTGGAGGCCACTGACATTTGATGTGTTTACAAAGTGTTCCTTAAATTATTTTGAGCAATATATAAGATGTCTGTGAGAACATCCTCTGAGCACACAACCAGGAATGTTTTCTGGTCCAGCTGCATTCTGTGGTTTAACACTGAGCAGAGTCTTCCTCACATTAGCCATGGTCAGACAGAGCACCTTGTTATTGGGGGCAGGGTGGGCAGGGTTGTTGTCGTGTCCTTTTGTGCCTCAAACCAGGCATAAAAGTAGTTCAGCGGATCTGGAAGAGAGATTTCACCATGACAGACAAGTAGAAAAGTCTTGTAGCTGGTGATGGCCTGGATGGCCTGGATGCCCATGCACCATGTGTCACCAGTGTCCTGGAAGTAGCCACCGATTTTCTGGGAAGGAGCGCACTTTGCTGCTCTAATGGCCCAAGATAGGTTGGACAGCTTTATCATTTGATCTGAAAACAATGACTCAGGTTCGCAACAGCATGCACACCTCCACAGTCATCCATGGCTTCTGGTTGGGGCATGTTTTTGGAAACAGTAACGTCAGCGATGCACATGCTGATGTAACCAGTCATTGATGCTGTGTGCTGCTCGTGGTTGGTACAGCCAATGGAGTTTGCAGCCTGTCTAAACATGTGCTAGTCAGTGTGCTGAAAACAGTCCTGAAGAGCAGACATGGCTCCTGGGGCCCAGATTTTCATCTGCTTTTGAAAGAGATTGGTATGTCTGACAAGCTCTCTCTAGGCTGGGATCAGCATGACAGAGCTCAACAATCTTATCGCAATAAGTACCCCCTTTTAGAGTGCATTTTTAATTTCAAATATAAATGAGTGTGTATGCATGAGAAAGGTCAATATTATGATAGACTGAGAGTAGTTGTTTTTTACGTAGCCAAACTAACATTTGAATGGAAGCCAGTGTATTATTCCAACCTGCCCAGTGTCAATTAGATGAATTCCCTTTCACAGTAGCCATACAATACAAGTTCTCTCTTTTTTGGAGGTCCTTCCTGGTCTATGCTCAGAAAATCCTTCCTCCCCTCTGCCATCAGACTCTAACTCATCCCTCTGTCACATGCCCACACAGTAATTTATGCAACAACCTGCTGCTAGTTCATCATTTTCATTATGTGCATTATTGTCTTATTATGATGTGCAATAGTTTTACCATTTGTAATATTATATAAAATTTTCTTTTTGTATGCAAAATCATTATTACTTATATGCTACTTATCTATATTACATGCAATAACATACTTGGTATAGAGAACTCCAATCCACTATTTGTGTTACTAGTAAATTACATAACAGTAATTTATTTATCTTCAGTATTTTCTACAGTTTTTATTTGATTTTATTTAGGCTTTATATTTCATATTGTTCTTGTCTCTGTGTCTCTGTGTGACTATGTAGTCATAAGTAATTTCCTCCTAGATCAATACAATTCTATAATTCTGATTCTGATTTTTCTTTCAAGATCATTGATTGACTATATTTTGATGGAAATGGAACTTCCAAGTGAAGTGAACTGGATTTTCATTTTCATAGATGAGCAAGTCAAGCAAGTCAACAGTTGAGCAAGGTTGTTTGATATTAAGAAAGCTGCCGTTTTGCTGTAGTGATTTGTAAAACATTTTCACAGCGTCAGGGGCTGCACACTACTCCCTTTTCAGTCCATATTGCTCACTAGCAGCTCATTGTAAAATCACATTTCACGCACAGAGAGCCAACAGTGTCCCAGTGTTCCATTCTGCCAGTGGGAGAGCCAAACAAACACCAGCAAACAGAGGCTGGAAACTCAACATTATATAGTAACTTGTAAACACATTAGCTGTCTGATTTGATTAATATAACTGTTTTCATACTTCTCCTTGAATGCATGTTTTTCTAATATTCTGTACAGCTTGTATGTCTTGAATCAGAACCATATTGCTTAGCAGAAATATTCTTTTTGAATACATTATTTTATGCAACTCAGTGCATTTTTAAGTGACAATAATTCCTTTTTGTTTTCATAATTTACTTTAACAATAAGTACCTTGGGCTAGATGCAGCCTTTGTTCAGCTAATGGCTTATTTTATCCATTTCAATGACAAGGAACACAAAACAAACAGAAGAGCGAGTTCTTCCATCACTATGGAGGCAGAAGATGAGATTCTTTGCAGGAGGCATGTGTATTATCTCCATCTCTTTCTTTCTCTTTCTGTATATGTCTTCGGGTGATATAGACACATACAAGTTTGTGCACCTCTGGCTGTCTGGCTATATTTAGTCAAATGAGAATAAACATCATCCCTCCTATTCATGAAAAGGGTGCAGAGGAGCTCTTGCCGTGCATACACATGCTCATCAATAACAGAAAAAGTGCTCAATAGCTCATCAGCTTGATTTCAACAGCAAGGCCAGGGACTGTCAAGGTGAGCCTGCTGTCCTGCCGTGTTGAGCTGTGTGCCTCAAGCAATACTATTACAGCAATACTCCTAAGGTGGTTCCAAAGTTGGTTTCTGCTTTTTTTATTTTTATGGTAGCCTATCTCCCTGAGAACAAAAAAGGATGAAGAAGAATGATCTAGAATGATCTTCATGCTCATCCACAATAATCAGATTGCACCCCCATTACATAATTCATGACCATTTTCACTGATGGAAAGGGAACAGTCACATTTATCAACTTCACTGATCAAAATGTTAATTATTAAGAGAGAAATTAAATCATTACCATCATCCACACAAGCCTTGATTTATTATTGGTTGCGGAAAAAGGGAATTGTGAATGCTGATTTTTGGCCTGAAAAAGGTCATGTAAAATGTAAAAATATGAATTTTTATGAAACATATTTAAACTAGCCAGGCTGAAGTACCATCTCTGCACAGTGGGATTAGTTTTAATGTAGTGTTACGTAGAGGCCTAAAGTAAACAATGACAGACGTCCTTATATCCCACTATATTAATGATTTTTTTTTTTATATCATATATTATTTATTATACATTTAAAAAAAAACATACAATATGTGTCATGATAATAAAACACATGATAGCTGATATATCTATATTTCTATTTCTATATTTGCATACTTTTTTGCCATTCGTCACTATGTATATTTGTTGTCACATATATGGCTGCTACTTCAGACAGGAGCACTATTGAGCTAAACCCGATCAGCATAGATATAATTTCCTTTGCGGTCTTGTCTTTGCCACAAAGTGTGATGGAAATGACATATGATATATAAATATCATAAAAGATATATGATACAAATGATGGTGGACTTCAAGTCAGTCCACATATTTTCAGTAAGTCTACGCTTTGACTTGGTCACGCAAGGGCATTCATTTTTTCCCCTCAGCCTCTGTGTGTTTAATTTTACTTTGTGCTTTGGGTCATTAGCCTGTAGGAGCATGAACCTTCTTCCCATTGACAACTTTAGGGCAGAGTGCAGCAGGTTTTCCTCAATAATTTGATGGTATTATGCCCCATCCATTTTTACTTCTATCCTGACAAGTTCCCCTTTCCCTGCTGCAGAGAAACATCCCCCCACCACCTCCATGCTTTACTGTAGGTAAGGTGATCTTTGGATCATGAGCTGTATTGGCTGTCTGCCAGATGTACCATTGATGGTGTTGAGGCTAAATAGTTTGATAGTGGTCTCATCTGGCCATGACACCTTTTTCCACTTGGTCTCAGAATCTTAAAGGGTGAGCTTTTCTGAGGAGCTTGTATGGAAGCCTCCAATACAAGCCACATTTGTCGAGCATTTGTTATATTGTTGTCACTTGCACACACTGACCAATCTTTGACATTCATTCTTGTAATGGCTTCAAAGTAGCCTCTTGCTAGCCTCTCTGATAGGTTTCCTCCTCGTTCTTCCATCCAGTTTGGAGGGATAGGGAAGGTCCTAGTAAAACCAAACTCTTTCAACTTCTTAATTATAGACTTTACTGGTCACCTAGGGATTGATAATGTTGATTTTTTTGTATTCATCTCTTGACTTGTGCTGTTCCACAGCTTTATTCCAGAGATCTTTTGACAATGCCTTGTCACCCATAGTTGGATCACACCAGGATCTAGAAGGCTCCAGGATCAAAGGTGGAAGCGAATTGTTCTCATGTGCAGTGCAAAAGGTTACATCTGACTTAGTTTACAAGTAGATTTAGGAGGGGGGTGATCCTTTATCCATCTCAGTGATTTTTTTTCCTTAAACTGTTGATGTATCTTTCACTTGAATGTTAAAAGTTGAATCAAGCAGCTGCAAAATTGCTTTTCTTTGTGTGTGTGAGTCTTTATTTCAGGCTGCAAAGCAACAAAATGTGAATATTTTGAAGGGGATATATATGGAATTAACGGTGCTTCCTTCAAATCTCGAAATAGTTTTACATTATCTGGAAAAGACAGAATTTGTTGGATTGTACCTTGTTCTTTCCTATAAAATGGCAGGGGGGTGGTGGCAGGAGTAATTGGTACACATGGCTTAAAATCAACTGGGGAAATGAACTATTGACATGCAATGGACTCAAGCAGGCATGACCCAAGCAAGTATAGATAACCACATTCAATCTGATGATTTAATGTGTCACTGATGAAGGGGAAAATTAAAACCTGGTGCTACTGTTTTAATGTAATTTTAGATTAAGTGTTTAGTGCCCTCCTCAT
Organism: Brachyalestes nurse; assembly: GCA_037974405.1. Taxonomy (NCBI): domain Eukaryota; kingdom Metazoa; phylum Chordata; class Actinopteri; order Characiformes; family Alestidae; genus Brachyalestes; species Brachyalestes nurse. The sequence continues at coordinate 12,730,919 of JBBPCY010000037.1, forward strand.
AATTTCATGTGACACATTACATTAGTCCTAGTGAATTATTCAAGGCCAATGACTGCTGGTGGAAAGATACCAGAATTCGTCTTTAATCAGTCTGGTCACAGAGTAGATCTCCTTTCACCATTTTGCTGAAAGAGTGCACCATGACATTGGCAGGGGTTGAAAGTTTTTGTTAGAGCTAGACATGTTCATTACAGAAGCTTATATGGCTCCTTCTTGGTATTGGTCCGGCAATCTTTGTGGAAAATCGTATGCTTCTAAAACGCAAGTTGTAGCCTTTTCTACCTCTTGTGAGTCATTCAACACCTTGGTATAGAATTCAAGCCTCTGTGCAGAAGTGACCTCAATATGTTATGGAGTGATATTGGCTTGCACAGAAGATGCAAACAGCAGATACATGTCAGACATGATAGAATAGACGATAGTAGCCATGGCAAGAGAGCCCAAAGAGCCCAAAAATGCTCCAAGTTTATCTCATGAAAAAATACTTATCCTTGCTTACAGTACGAAGACCTGGTGGACGGTATGGCTGAGGGATGAAGGCTCAATGACTGAGCACTGACTACCTGCCCTACCTGGGCCTAAATACCATGTGACACGCTCATTTCCGGTTGCCCTTGCACATCACGTGACCTGTGTGCATGACATGATTTGGAAAGAAATGTGCATTGCAAAATAATTTCCTGACTGGCAGATGTAAAACAAGGCAATTTCTAACCGGGTACACATCAAGAACTATTGGGGTCATATCAGAACTTCCGCAGGGGTCTCCAAAAGACTTACAAACCTCTTTTCCAATGAGGGACAGATTTTTGCTCCAACCAAAGCAGGCACATGATCAGGTTTCTGAAGAGAGAGACCAACTGATTAACCCTGGGAATACCGCTGGGATCAAAAACAACCCCACCGCCTCTTTCGCCTCTTGCCCTACAAGTACAAGGCATTCAATTGTTTGCTAATTTTATGACTTTTCACCTTTCATTGCTATGCACAACATGCTTACAAAGATGCTTTCAAATGTTCCTCTGTATTACATGCTTCTGTCAATCCGAATAAAGCTTATACTAGCATACAAAATACATTTTTGTTTGATTGTAATGTTCGACCTTACTTGTTGTGTATAATAACCGGAAACAGTGATGTCAGTGTTTAGTGACATCAACTTTAATTTGGTTTTATTTTGCTCATGTTAGCTATTTCTACAGTAATCAAGAGTGTCATGGGTTTTAAATATAGTGATAGACTTGGCTGACTTCTGCCGAGGAATACCTATAAGAATAATTGGTTCTCAAAAGGTTACAAAATTTCCGGCATGTCTAGGGTTAAAAAAGTTGAATGATAATATCTGAATCTGCATGGGACCCGTGCAAGTAAGACTGGACATCCCTGAGCTAGCTGCATAGCTAAGCTAAAGCTCCCTGTTGTTAGCAAATAAAAAGCCCTCTTATTCTTGATTGGTTGACAGACAGGGATTGATTGGTTGAATGTCTGGTGGTTTTCTACTACATGCAGAGGCTGGAGCACTGACAGATACAGGGTTTTTTCCCCTTGTGTTGACACCAGCCATGATGTGGAAAGATTTTGCCAAATATTACCGAAAACGTATCCTGGCAATCTTAAAAATATTGAATCCATTTTCTAAATTAAGTTGCTTAATCTGATGTCCTTTGGAAAAACTGCAACACAATTTAATCCTTGTTGATATCCACTGGAGATTTGCTTTCACCTGTTCATTTGAGAGATGGAGAGTCAGGGTTGCAGAGGGATTTTTTTTTTGTTACACACAAGCCAAAGGAGCAGTCACTACCAATCTAATACAGCTGTGTCCAGTTCCACTGGGATTTTATCCTGTAAACAGGCATCTACTATTACTGGGACTGTTTCTGAGGTAGACATTTCAGTCAGTGAGTCTAAGCAAGCATCAAGTCTGGTTTGTTTGGTTGTTATAAAGCATGCTCTGGTTTCTCTTTGTCATTTCTAATCCATTCAGTTTGATTAAAGAGACACTGGTTGTGTCTGAAATATCAACCTCTGTGGTGTGTGGTGCATACTGCACCAGTACATAGTGTATAGCTGGACTGCACACTACTCTTCATTAGAAGTATACAGTGCAGAATTCAGTATGAGATGAAAGCTATGTGCCGTATTTCAGGGCAGGGGTGAAACATCAGAGGCTGCACCAATCAGACCGATCTCAAGACACATTTTTCTTAGCCCTTAGATCAATGCTTGGAAACCATCACTAGTCTCATTTCACCTCTTCAACTGCATGCATGGATACATTTTGGTCGAATGATGTGCCCGTGTGCCTTGTAAAAGACATCTAATGTGAATTTTCTAGCTTGCAGCTGAGTTGTAAAAGCCATCTATCTAGTGCTGTTGGTTATGGCTTGCTTTCAATGAATGTGTAACTATATTAGTTTATATTGTATTATAACTATATTAGACATTAAACATGAATAAAAACTAGAAGAAAACAAAACCAGTACCCTGACAAAGTCGATACAATAAGCTGTGATCCTTTCTTAGGTAGCAGGGTAATGGCTTTATGTGAACTGGTAGGTTTAGGTTTATGGCACTGTATTGAAACAAACAGGTTATATTTATACACTTGGGAGTTTAATTTAAATATTCAGAGTTTTAATGACATAGTTGGCAGTTAAATGTACATATTCCATGTTATATTTATATATCCAGGAATTATATTCATATACTCCGTGTTACATCTACCTATTCAGGTGACCCGTGTTTATCTTGTGTAAAATGGTATCTGGTAAATTCTGTAGTATTCAACATGTACTTTATTAACTAATAGTTTTGTTTAGCAACTAACTGGCTTGCAGTGATCATTGAAGGGTTTAATTATAGTCTAGTGTTGTCTACATAATCCAGGCAGGGATGTTTATTATAGCAGCTTTACACAAACACACAGTAGTTTCAGTAGTTTCAACACAACTAGCTGCATTTAGGATTCATATTTACATGCATCAAAATTTGGATACGTACAACATAAATAATATGTAACAGTTCAAAGGTTTGCATTGATTTTCTGTCTTAATAATTACACAAGGGGCCTGTGAATTCAATTAGTATGTTCAAACTATGTTAAAATGTTAAAACTCTAGAAGTCAATACTCAACTGAATCTTTTCAGCAAATACAGCCCCAAAACATCTCTCAGCCTGTTCAAACTGCATCAAGCTCTTCTTTAATGTGGTTTAGGAGCCAGTATGACTTTTTAGACAGCAAGGTCTGTTTTCACAAACCGCCTCATGAGAGCTGATCTAAAATCAATTTTTGTGGCATCTATCATCATAAATACGAATCTGATCCAAGATGAAACCTCTCCTGCCCAGATGTTGTCTAAATGGTTGTTCATAGCTATAACACTGTTCATTTTTAATGCACACAGTAAATCATACTGTGACATAAACAGTGTTGTGCCAGTTCACGCTGAAAAAGAAGTAGTTCAAACTACAGTTCATTCAAATAAAAATGACCTACTTCACATTCATAGTTCATTTTTTTAAATTTTGAACAAAGTTCACAGCTCAAAAATGAACTTGTTCACATTTGTTTTTTTTTTTGTATCATTTTCAATACAATGTCCTTTTATCTGAATCTCCTTCAGTCTGCTCCTTTTATCTGTAATATCACTAACAATCACAGACATAAGTTACATTAAAAAACCAATTTTGAGGTTGAGAATAGATCTTACCACTTAAGCAACGCATCATGTTATGGTGAAAGTGGAAAAAAT
>JBBPCY010000037.1:12758286-12769566 GCA_037974405.1 Brachyalestes nurse
GAGTCTTTTTTCCATAAACCTAGTTCTCTGTTATAAAAAAATGTGTTTTTTCAAATCATTACTTGTAGCCACAGAATGGAAAAAATAGTCATAACTTTTGTAATGTGATTATTTCATTATATCATTTTGTTGGCATCAGTAAAATTGTTTAATTGTTATCTTCAGTAAGCATATTTTTGTCATAATCAAGAGAAAAACACTTAATCAATGAATATTTTCCTTAGCAATTTTTCTGACTATATTAAATCTAGCGGCAATATAATGTGTGTGGCGCTGGTATGAGTATATTAGGTACAGTAAGGCTTTTTACACACTCTATGGACTATAAGTACAGTGCATGTCTGTGTGTGAGTGTTATTGATAGAACCCCTCCTCCCTTTAAGATCAGTTCCATAATTAAGAGACGAGAGCGCTGGGGCTGGAAGTGTTTTCTTGCTTCCTGGCTTGATGAGAAGAGACAAACATCTAGCACTGTATTGGAGGAGCAATCTGCAGCATCCGTTCTGCCTCATAACCCTCTCCACGTTATTGATGAACAGCCAGTACTTGTTACCTCACAGTGGAGGTTCCTCTCCTCATGCCGTGCTCGGTGGAGCATGGGTCGGGTCCACACAAGGGCACCTGCTTTCTTTCATTTTGTCCCTACGTCTCTTTACAGGTACAGAGGCTTTTCAGAAAGCATTAGGAGGTCATAGGGAATCAACTGGAGCCCTTACATCACTTACCAGCATTCATCTCCACAGCAGTTGTCGTTTGTAAAGCTGCTTTTCTTAAGCCCCTCCTGTCCAAATTTGTGAATTTTAATATTCACTTTTACAGAGCATTTAAAGAAAAACCTGCAAAATAAATAACAAATATAAAGTCCTTCAGTAATGGTAATAAATCTATACACTGCCTTTCTCGTTCCACACATTCTTAATTCGTGGCGAGCTGTCCGCACTAGTTGTTTTTTTTTCTCAGGCCAGAATGGGATCTAATCGACAGTTTTGAGATCCAGCTTTGAAGGCCGGATTTAGCGCGGGTCAAAGCAGATGTGAGTTCACAAAGGCTGGCCTCTGCACTTGCTTGGGGATTAAAAATAGGGCATTTGCTTTTCCCCCAGTTCCATAACTGCAGCTTTTTCAGCAAATATCTGTGGAATTTCGGGCCCATCAGTAGATCGTCTATCATATAAAAGCGTACCTACATTTTTTACCCCAGTTATATTTTTAGACCACACTGAAGCACCGGCTGCCCTTTACACTTAGTGAACATTTTGTGAAGAATAAATCACTAGAAATGATCCAAATTACTTGAAATGCAATATCATGATTTTTTTTTGCTTCTCTTATAATATTTCCATTTTAGAGATATGAAGTTCCAGCTAACAATTTGCTGACTCTGATGCAGAATCCTGAATTATTTCTAATTTGACAAAAAAAAAGCCTGTTTGAGTATAAAATAAAATAGTAGAGGCCACACTGCCGGTGAACTCACATGTTCAGTGTTACAGGCCAAAACTGAGGAAGTTGACTAAAAATAAGTAGGTGTATCTTTGAGTCAGTTTAATTCCCAGAGTTATTATTGTGTTCACGGAACGATTCAGGAGAAGTCATTTTAATAATTTACTGCAGGACACTTTCCCCATCACACAGTAATGCCCCTTTACCAGTAATAGCAATTGCTGGTATCAAAGATAGGAGAGTTGCTGCTATTAAAGGAAGGCTTTTTATTTTCTGTTATTACATTTGAACTCCTGTTTGGACAGACCATGTTTAGACCATTGGACCAAGCTAGAAAAAACAGTGGTTATTATATGAATAAGCTAAGTGCTAAGTGACATGTAATTACCAGCCACGCCACATACCATGCACAAGGATTAATACGTCTGCATTATAGAATTTTAATATCTCATTTCTAGAGTAAAAGTTTAAGAAATGTTCTTAGTAATGATTATATTGTTCTACTACCTTTTCATTATGATCGCACAGGGTTAATTAATTTGCATTATTCATTCATTCATTCACTCATTCTCTGTAACCATTTAATCCACACTAGGTTCGCGGGTACCAGGAGTCTATCCCGGGGTCAGTGGGCGCAAAGCAAGGACTCCAGTTCACCACAGGGCACACTCATACTCACACCTACAGTCAATTAGAGACCTGACGTGCATGTGTTTGGGCTGTGAGAGAAACCAGAGACCTTAGAGGAAACCCACGCCATCTCCATGTGAGTTTTGTGCAATGACACATTTAGATAGATTTCCGCTTTATTTACCAAATCAAAGCACAGTATTTTTTTTTTTCAGAAATAGAAAAAAATGCCACTTTAGCAGTAATGTGCCAACACTGTGGACGGTGGGCTGCCATCACACGATCATCCTTGCAGCCGTAAAGACAAGCACAGGCGACGCCAGTATAAACACACTTGTGGACACTACAAACCAGTAGGGAGAGGAGTTGGTATGACTCTCCTTCACTCTTCAATATTTAATATTTCTGATCTCATTAGAAAAGAATAAGAAAGCAGTCTGTGTTTCAAGGCCTACATAATGAATAACCCGCCATGATACTCCTGCAGGAGCATAGTGAATATGTACAAATTAGTGACTGACAGTAGACCAGCATTTTAATGTTAATTTGTTAATATGACGAGGAGTAATAAACTAAATAAACTAAAGCAGACTAAAACACGTATGTCTGCTGTCTGTGTTCACTGTGCCTGCACTGCAAAGTGAGTTGCATATATTTTTTTAAGTATTTTTTTTACTTTTTCACATATGAGTAAGAACATCATTCTCTCTGTAGACTGCAGATGCATTCCAGCACCATTTCCCTCTAATCAAAAATCAAATCTTTTGGACAGAGATGAAAGAGGATGTCCATGTGAGTTTTGTGCATTGAAGGAATTTTAGATTAAGGTCTTTTATAGATTTCCTAGATACAGCATGAGCTGTTTTTAATTTAGTATTCTTATACCCTATAAAACTTTCCCAGAGAACTGAAAGTTTCCACGAGTGCTTATCAAGGCCACAAGAAAGACACGTTCACAAACTTATTCATTTACAAAGCCAGAAAAGAATTTCACGTTTGTTAGTATAATTGGAGGGATTTGAAGTGGTGAAGTGAAAAACGCTCTAAAATGGAAACAGTGGTAACAATCTATCGGGTTCTACTGTTTGTTCCTCTGGGGAAATGCTTGGCTAATAAGAACCCTTTCAAAAATGGAACAAAAAAACATCCATGTGACACTGAAAGGGTCTTTTCACCTTTATAACATGATTATCTTTTCCCACAGGTTACAAAAACAAGTCAAAAAGTCACTGATTGTGCTTCAATCAAGAACTTTGCAGCTGTCGTTCATAAATTGCACATTTTCACTTTATCATGTGAAAGTAAGACCTTTCTCTGTAGATTACAGATGATTTCTAAAATCATTTACCACATTCTCTCTGATCAGCTTTAGAATATTTTGGATTCAGCTGGAAGAGAATGTCCAAGTGAATGTCCAAACTATAGTTTGTGGGACAGGGATTCCCAATGATTGTGTGGTGGGATTGCATTTATAGTGCATGCTGTGTATGATGGTGAGAGACCTTGGATTAATGACAATAAAAATATATATTTCATTTTCTATAACCACATTACTAGGGTGGCAGGTAGCTGGCACCTATCCTGAGACTGTGGGCACGAGGCAGGGAGTCACCCTGGGTGGGGGCCAGCCCAGAGCAAAATAAAAAAATATAAAAAATGCAGAATTCTGAAGGATACAATGCTGTGCTACAAAAAATGTTTTGACCAGAAAACCCCCAAATATATGTGCTGATTTTTGTGACATCACAAAACCAGATCATTTTTGCTGCTTACTTTCCATACATGGACCATATGGAATTAGTGGATGGTTTTAAATACTGAATAGCACTTACATAGTATAGTAGACCCTAAATGTTTTCTGTGTACAGTTAATTCAAAGTATCCTTCATTTTTATTAAATTATGTATGAGGACTAGCTTTTCATCAGCAATCACTACAGTACCACACATACACATTTGCTGTCCTCTCTTTCGACAGGGGCACAAACAGGACAGTACTGGCAGTCCTGCTTTTACAGCTTTAGGATGCAATGAGACAAATGATGCTAAATTCATCTCATTTTCCATATCACTGACTAGTAGGGGACTCTGAGCCCTGGAGTCTGCTTGATAAGAATATGATTACTGTTTCGTGAAGAAAAATGAACGGCTCCTGCTACAGGCCCCCCAAAAATCCCCTATCTGAGATTCTGCCTGCTGCAATGTACTTATTCAAATGCCCCCCAAGGAGAGCATGCTGGGAACAGTGGTCATACAACGCTATCAAGAATAGTTATCACTCAGCCACACAAGCACCTTCCGGGGAGGAGAAAGGCATCCGCAAAATGATATATTTACCCAGGAAAATTAGGAATAGGTGTTTTGCGCACAAATTGCATTTCATCTCTTTTCATCTCTCTCTCCTCTTTCTTTTTTTTTGCTGTTGGAGAGAATCTGGGGCAGCAGCACCGAGACAAAAATGGGAGGAGTGTACTGAGATTAAACTGTTAGAGAGAGTGCTGGAGTGGTGCTCTCTCGACCATTTTAATGACGATTTCAGTGCTTTCGGGAAAGCGGGCCGGGATCGTTTGAAAAGCAATAAATGCCGACCCCAGGCCTGACCTTTGCTGTTTTTACCATTTTACACAAACCTGTTTATGGCATGGATACCGCGAAATCACGGAATCAAACATAATTAGGGGGACCAGTGAAATGTTCACATGAATAAATTTGCGTGCAAGGTTTTTTTGAAGTGGATCGGCTCGGTGAAATTGCGAGGAGGTCCGTGAGCCAGTTTGCCTTCCGTAGCGATCAAAATGGGTTAGCTAGTGAGTATCTGGACAGCTTGCCTCCATCAGAGATGAAGAAAAAAAAACATAAATGTTCCGGCAGGAAGTGCCTTGTGGGTAAAGGGTTGTGTTTCTCTGTGGTAATAGGTTTGGACACAGTTGTGCTCACAGTACCAACTCCAGTAGCTCTGCTTATCGCGGCTGAGTAGATTTCGTTTTGTCAGACATGAGCGGCTATGCTCCAGGAGAGGACTTGCATGGAGCTCCTCTGCCACGCAACGCGTAAGATTAAGAGAACGGGCATTTACCAGACTGCTCTCACATCCTAGCAGTGAATCACAAGCGCTTTATTCATACAAATGTGGAGCTACAACTATACACCAAAATTCTATTTTTCTCACCATGTCATTTGCCTAAACTGTTGTTTCATACTGACAGCACTATAGCTCTTTAAAAAAATTAGAAACAGCCAAATGCCAGAACAGCTTTTTCAGTAACAATTTTGTAAAATCTCTTTTAGAGTCTAGTACTTTTTTAACCTTGCAATAGTACTAAAGAACAGTAACTTATTCAGTACTTTCAGTCATTTAAAAAAAAAAATTCCCTAAAGAACCGTTTACTACTCTTAAAATTAGCATTAAACTCTTGATAACCATTTACTGTACATTGGGCTCCTTGAGGAGAAGAACCATCATTTAAACATTCAAATGGTTCTTCATATATAAAACCACTACCTTTACTAAATAACCCATCTTTCAAAAGGTGCAGTAGAGTCAATCAACTCTTCATTTTCTGTATGTTCCACTCTTTCCTGTGTCTGAAAAACAACATTTCTTTGGCCTTTTAAGAGATAGTGCTGGTTTCCTGGGCCACGCTAAATACATCTGGCTGCTTCCAATCTCATACAGACCCGCTTGTTTACTCAATATACCATGGTTCAGGTTTTCAGGAGAATGTATGTGGGCACGTCTCTCAGGATGGCTGGGTTGGTGTTATTGAAAAAGTTCGAGGAGTTATTGCTTGGAGCGATGCTCGCTGAAGCGCCTCAAAGGGCTGAGCTTTTTGAACCAGAAAGAACAAAGGACCAAAAAAGGCAGCTCTTGACAGGGAGTGGGGAAACGAGGAGCGGGAGGGTGGAAGGGCTTGTGCACTCTACTTGGGCATGAAAAAGAAGGGAAGAGGAGCGGATACCACTGCAATTTGACATTTGCTGTCAAAGATGAAGTTCATTTGAGAAAGGTTTCTAGAGAATTGCAAATTGCTCCGGCCTCCTCTGGATGAACACTGCTGCTTTTCATTCACTTCCGATCGCTCGTTGCTTTCCTCCGGAAAAGCTGGCTTTTCGTTTTCTCCTCAGCTGACTAAACCAGCCACTATCTCCAACAGCCCTCAAAGCCCTAATGGCAAGGCTTTGCCAACTTTATCTAATTCCTACGTGGAGATAACCGCTTCAGCCTCGATGCGACAAAAAAAAATGCTGCCATTGCTCAGACCTGGGTTCTCGGCACTTTTTAGATAGTGAATGTAAATGTGATCAGAAGCCACCATTGACTTCCACTCATTTGTGAAGCCCTCCTCATTTTATAATTTGCTTGTTAGCAAGTTTCAACAGAATGGAGCTGAACCATTTAACTAATCAGAAGGCCAGGCCACTGAAGATCCAGAGGTACCATTTCTGCTCACGCTGCACACTTTACATCATCAGTCTGCCTGTGAAGAGCTGGTGCAAGGTGACCAGACCTACATACGCCACTCCACATCGCATGCTCCACTGATAAAGAAGATGACTTGGAGGCCAATATTACCTCATATGATTACAACAATTAGGAAAGCGTTTTCATTCAGAAAGTGTGTTCATTCATGATTCACGGTGCCTGATTGCCATTGTTGGAGTTGTTGCCCAAAAACGTAATTTATAACAGATGACTCATCACTTCTCTCACATTTTAATGGGGTTACTTTACTTATTACTTCCGGAAAAATAGTCTAACCACTGATTTTGCTTTTTATAAAACCCACACAAATCTGTACCAACTGCAAACTACAAAGGGGGGAAAAAATCCAAATTTATTTACAAAAAAATCCAATCACAGTGTACATTATTTAAAGGGCATGTTACTCGTTCTGCTTTTAAATTATGAATTATACAATTATGAGCAGCTGATGCTGTTTGAAAACCCAGAAACTAAACAGCAGACCAAAAATAGCCATTGGAAAATTCAACTTTATGGATAAATTCTGAAGCACACAGAGCTGTACATGCATGATAATGAAGGCAATGTTGGCATTCAGTATGAAGATCTTTAGCCAACAATCTATAATAGCAGGGTTAGACGACTGTGCTGATCTTGTTACATTCATAATCAAAGCAGCACAGTCAGCTGAAGCAGGTAGCACAAACACACACAAATTATGTACAAGTCAAAAATAGGTAATTTGTGTTTTAAATGCATCATGTGTAATTGATATTGTTTTTTCTACAGGGATGGCTGGTACAAAACGACTGGTAGGGCTAAGTCCTGCCTCTCATGTAACTAAAAAAAATAACAAAATACATTTTAGGGCCCAATGAAAAGCATGACACAAAGTGGTTTCATTCCTATTTTTACACCATATGTCCACAGTTTTAAAATAACAAATAATTTGCATGCATTGGAGTGATCTTTTTTAAAAGAAGTGTGGCTGGGTGAATTGTCAGCTCATTGCTAGGTCAAGTCAAGTTCTTAAATGATATTAAACAATTTAGAAACGTACAGGTGCTCGATGCTTAAGAATGACGATAAGCATTCAGAGTGCACAGTCAAAGTGCATCGGTCGTTTGCATTGTATTTAATTTAATTTATATACATTTTATTCTAGAGTGCATCTTGTCCTTTCACGTAATCCTATAGTTTTAGGCGCGTAATTTCCAGGGGGGGTTAGGAGGTCATGACCCCCCAATAATCAGATCCAGCCAATATAACCCCCCCAATATAAGCAGTTCAGAGCGTGCGAGTAAGCAGGTTAGATTTGTAAGAGAAAAACGCCAAATGGCTAATAAAAAGTTGTCCTGTGATGTCTTGTAAATGTTATTTGCTGATTCTGACTCTGAAAGGGAATATTTGTCTTTTGGAAATGACGGTCGGTCGTCTAACACTCGCGCGTCTCCGGTACAGCTTTGGAGTGCAGCGGAGAGAGTGTTCACGAAGCACAAACAAGTGTTTATTTCGACACTTTGCCCAACAGGAATGTGGGTGGCAGTGGTGACCGTGGTCGTAGTGTCCATAGGAGAAGTGTTGGTCGAGGTGGAGGCAGCAGGAGTGGGAGAAATAAGGCTGAAAGTAGCTGTAGCACTAGCTCTCTCCATCCAGCGCTCCAAAGGGGTGGGAGTCGTGTGTGACACGCGGCTGTGGTGTGTGTGAGAGAGCTAGGAGACGTAGGAGAGGCAGCAGGGGTGATCTGGATCTGAATAGGGATGGAAATAGCGATGATCATGGTGGCTGGGTTTATTTGAGAAACGAGGAAAAGTATCAGGACGGGATCAAATGCTTTGATGAGCCTGTTGGTGTATAAACGTCATAATGACGTCATAATATGCACATTAGTTGAGTATATTTATACACCACATAAACTTTGGGTCATACCCAACATTTTTCTAATTTACACTAAGTCTCTACTTTAACCCCTTTTAAGCCACAAACTTTTGAAATATTGATGTTAAAATCCTGCATTGTTAAAAAAAACTGCAGTATTAGTAAAATAACATTTGCAGTAATGTAAAGAGTTTTTTGTGATTATTTATTTTTTTAGAATATTGTATTTTGAAAGCACTGGGCATGTCAAGTTGTTATACTCATGTCATACGCAGCATTTCTCTTCCTCCTAACATGACAGGTTGAGTTGATGCCAAAGAGCTCGATTTTGGTCTCATCTGACCACAGCACTTTCTCCCAAGCCTTCTCTGAATCATTTAGATGTTCACTGGCAAACTTGAGATTTGCTATAGATGTGCCTTCTTGAGCAGGGGCACTGCAAGATTTCAATCCATTATGATGTAGTGTGTTACCAATGCTGTCTCAGTGACTGTGGTCCCAACTACCATAAGATCATTAACAAGCTCCTCCTGTGTAGTTCTGAGCTGATCCCTCACTTTTCTCATGATTGTCCTCACCCCAAGAGGCAATATACTCAATGGAGCCCCAGACTGAGGGCAATTGATGGTAATTTTACATTTCTTCTATTTCCGAATCATCGCACCAACAGTTGTAACCTTCTCACCAAGCTTCTTGCTGATGGTCTTGTAACCTATTCTAGCCTTGTGCAGGTCTGCAATCTTGTCTCTGATGTCCTTTGACAGCTTATTTGTGTTGCCCATGGTGGTGGAGAGGTTGGAATGGAAGAAAGTGTTACAAGGTCTCAGGTGTGAATGGTGAGCAGCTGTGTTAAACTTGGTGTTATTGCCCTCACACACACTCCTACTGGTCACTGGAAGTTCAATATTGCACCTCATGGCAAAGAACTCTCAGAGGATCTGAATAAAAGAATTGTTACTCTACACAAAGATGGCCTAGGCTATAAGAAGATTGCCAGCACCCTGAAACTGTGCTGCAGCACACTGGAGAAGACCATACAGCGATTTAACAGGACAGATTCCACTCAGAACAGGCCTCGCCATGGTCGACCAAAGAAATGTGCATGTGCTCAGCGTCATATCCAGAGGTTGTCTTTTGAAAACAGACGTGTGAGTGTTGCCAGCATTGCTGCAGAGGTTGAAGGGTTGGGAGTCAGCTTGTCAGTGCTCAGACCATGTGCCGCACACTGCATCAAATTCGTCTGTGTGGCAGTCGTCCCAAAAGGAAGCCTCTTCTAAAAACTAAGGACATGGATTACTAGAACCATGTCCTGTGGTTTGATGATACTAAGATAAACTTATTTAGTTCAGATGGTGTCAAGTGTGTGTGGCCGCAACAACGTGACGAGTACAAAGGCAAGTGTGTCTTGCCTACAGTCAAGCATGGTGGTGGGTGTGTCATGGTTTGGGGCTGCATGAGCTCTGCCGGCACTGGGGAGCTACAGTTGATTGAGGGAACCATGATTGCCAACATGTACCATACTGAAGCAAGGTCTCTAACATCCACCAACTCTGTGAAGTCGTCATGGAGGAGTAGAAGAGGATTCCAGTGGCAACCTGTGAAGTTCTAGTGAACTCCATGCCCAAGACATTTAAGGCAGTGCTGGAAAATAATGGTGGGCACACAAAATATTTACACTTTGGGTACAATTTGGGCATTTTCACTTAGGGGTGTACTCACTTTTGTTGCCAGCAGTTTATACAGGCTGTATGTAGTTATTTTGAGGGGACAGCAAATTTACACTGTTATACAAGCTGTATACAAACTGACTACATTGTATTAAAGTTTCATATCTTCAGTGTTGTCCCATGAAAAGATATAATAAAATATCTACAAAAATGTGAGGGGGATACTCACTTTTGTGAGATACTGTGTATATAAATATATATATATATATGTCAAGAATAAAAAGTCAAGAATAAAATAGACTGTAGTTACAAATATCATGTGAAATAGCATTTGTATTCCTTACCACTAGCTGGCAGACATGTAGTACTTCAATTCAAGACCAAAATACGTCATCTTCCTGTTCAGAGTTTTGAGTAAACAGCAGGGGAATCGAGTCCCGATTCACTGCTGCGTGAGCAGCCAGAGAGCGCAGTTCAGTTCACAGTGCGTGAGTAAGCGTGTGAGATTTGGAAGAAAAAAATGACAAATGGCTAATAAAAAGTTGCCCAGTGATGTCTAGTGAATGTTTTTTGCCGTTTCTGACTCTGAAGGGGAATATTTGCCTTTTGGAAAAGACGCTCAGTCGTCTAACACTCGCGCATCTCCCGGCTCTCTCCATCCAGACCTCCAGAGGGGTGGAGTCTCAGCACTACAAGTGGCCCTGGTGTGTGTGAGAGAGCTGGGAGACGTAGGAGAAACTGTCATTTGTAACCAATGTCATTGGTTTGTGTTCAATAAGTTATAACTGTCATATACTGTAACCTAATTTATAGGTTTGTGTTCAGTCAGTGATAAAAATATCATGACTATTGTAGCCTAAGTTATAGGCTTGTATTCAAAAATACATTTAAAACTTCAATAATAATAAAAACTGCTTCTTGTAATGTCTGTATGGATGTGCGATTAAATGTGATTAATTAGATTAATTAATTGCCACACCATGTAATTAATTAGATCAAAAATGTATATACAGTACAGGCCAAAAGTTTGGACACACCTTCTCATTCAATGTGTTTTCTTTATTTTCATGACTATTTACATTGGTAGATTCTCACTGAAGGCATCAAAACTATGAATGAACACATGTGGAGTTATGTACTTAACAAAAAAAGGTGAAATAACTGAAAACATGTTTTATATTCTAGTTTCTTCAAAATAGCCA
>JBBPCY010000037.1:12769666-12781532 GCA_037974405.1 Brachyalestes nurse
TGGGTCATGCCCAACATTTTTCTAATTTACAGTAAGTCTCTATCTTTAACCTCTTTTAAGCCACAAGCTTTTGAAATTTTGATGTCAAAATCCAGTATCTTTTTTAAACCCTGGCGCTTAAAGGGTTAACCAAGAAGTCAGTGTGTACACAGTTCATTTCATTTACACTGAGACGTGAACAGGTTTTTGGTGCTTTTATTTGAATTGCCCAAAAATATCTATAGTCTTTTGCTGGCAGAATTGACACCAGTATGGCATCCTGTTCATTTTAGTCAAATATATGTCATTGTGTGGTATATGTGTTAAATTGTAGACTAATATGTTGTACATACGTACCTTAGTATGTGGTTTACAGATAGGTATACTTCTGTATTTTCATGCTTTTGTTAGGATTTTGCTAGTTTGAATCGGTGATGCCCACCATTATGTGAAATCAGTTTGCCATGTTCAGAATAGAGGTGCAGGCTATACTCAAATGTGCCACCCTGTGTAATGTCATGAATTGTGACATTTGCTGTGTATAGTTTATTGGTGTCAATACAGTGATGCATTTGTGGACCATGGAGCGGAAGCTGCCATGGTCTTGCAAGCTAAATAAATAGTCAAGTACACAGCTGCAACTATGTAAAAAAGTAAATCACTGTAAAAGTATTACAATGTATTTCTTATACAGGAACACCAAAGCAGCTTGACTTTTACAAAAGTAAATGAGTGAATACATACATAAATCAGCAGAGTTTAACCCTGTCACCATGTGGTATTTTTGTTATCTGGAAAAACAGCAGTGGAGAGCTGACAAGCAAAAATGCTGGTGGTTCTCTGGCATTTAAAACAAATGTATTTATTTATTTATTTATTTAGACAGAGATCTTGACCCCCCCCAATGTTCAGCACAAAGTTATGCCCTTGTATGGTTTAATAAAACACCAGAAGAATGAAGCGAAGAATTACTGTTTCATTAAAAAAACATTCGAATTCATTATCATTACCAGAATTATGTATTGATGAAAGACTATTTGACCAATCAAATCACATGGGTATGTAAACACACCAGGCTGAGGGTGTTTGTCAGAACATTCTGCAAAAAGTGGAGGCTGTAATATACAATGCATGAGGAGGTCTGCTTCCTCAGTTGAAAACCAATCCGGGTTGGCAGGTAAATATGCGATTAGTGGTCTGCCATAGCTCTGTTTTTTCCACCATCAAAATAGCAAAATGCATTTAGACACCCGTTAATGTTAGTGGTGCCTTGTGCTTTATGCTTTGCATTAGATAACTAAAATAGAACCCTTTATCTTTGGCATCCATGTCATTTTACTTGCTGCTAAAAAAATAGCTGGAATATAATAATTATTTTGGACTCCCATGGACTTAAGAACAACGCCACACCACCAACAGGTCACTAATAAAATAAGAATTGACTTGCATGGGGCCGAAATATGCTAGCCATAGCTGCTGATACACACAATGTATTTTTCTTCGTCAAACACTGTGACCATATGAGGTGCCATGGGGCTGAAACCTCATATATTTTAAGCAAAGACCTAAATCTTTTTTCATCTTTGGTTTTTACCCTACAGCCATTGAGTACCTACTTGATAGCTAGGATTACATTTCTGTCTGGATGTTTAGGTGTATATTTGGTAAATCAGTCACCTCAGAAGGGCTGTATCCTTGCACATACCTACACTACTAATAATAAACGGTACCAGCAAAAGTCATATTGTCAACCCTTGGTACCGCTTTACAGTAAGACTATACATATAAAGGGTTTATAAATGATTTGTTAATGATGCTTGTTAATGAGGTTGCACACAGTTTGTGAATCATTAAAAATCAAATTATAACAGTTATAATCAAGTGATAACAGTCATAAATTGACACAGGCTCACTATTTAGCAAGATCTGGCGTTTAAAAGAAGTGTTAACAAAGACCTGATGAATTTGCCAGTATAGCATTTGGCCTGAGAAAGATAAGATAAGCCAAGCAACTAGCAAGATTTGAGATTTTGCCAAATAATGAGCCTGCATCAATGTATGACAACCGTTTATAACTGCTGATCAATGATTTATAAATTGTCTACAACCTAATTAACAATGTGATTATAGATCATTTATATAGCCATAATGTGGCTAAAGTCTTGAATTTCAACTGACTCTAGCACTTGGACAGTTGTTCATAGCAGTGAATTCACCCCTATATTCATTTTCCTTTTGGGATTATTTTTTTAAAGCCCATGACACATTTGATCTTATTCAGTTGTTGCACCCATAACACAAGATGATAGCCATTTCAGTGCAAGCCAAGCCTTTATCTGAAAGTGACCCAAATCTATGTAAGCACATTTTAAATCTGTGCATCACTGTAGTCATCTTTCTTTATTCAAATTAGGCTCAACAACTCCCCTTTGTCCTGGACAGCCAAGAAGCACACTAGTCATTGCTACTGTTTACACATTGCTTATTTGTGGCATTTTTGCAAAGTCTCTTCCATTTCACACCTAAGGTTCGGTTCATCTGACAGGTGTGAAGATTCCATTTTGAACTGAAGTAGACCAAAAACACACTGTGGTACAGCTGAAGATGGTGGTCCTAGTTTGCTTCTTGCTATGTTTTGTTTGCTGAAACTGCTCTCTAAACTTAACGAATTACAGCAGGTTCTCTAATAAGGATTATTCTGTATTCCAATAGAGAGGGCTTTGTCTTGCCTCGTGCAAAGTAGCTTCTTTAGTGATTATTTCGAGCACCATGGCATGGTCACACAGACAGACTGGGCAGACTTCCCTAAACCTTCTTTTAATAATACAGTCACATGAGTCAGGATCATAGGATTTAATATCTGCTTAATTGTACTTTTGCCTTATGCTCAAAAACATGACTTGCTAGTTACTGGGGTCTTCAAAATGCCTACAAATAAAAAAAAAAAATAATCAAATCCCGGTTTAACTCCTCATTAATGATCGCACAAACTGAGACCAACAAATATGACTTTGTACTTAGTAGCTGAAATTGTCACAGAGGATGCTCAAAGCCAGCCCTAAGAGTATTTTGTGTTCTGCTTCAAAAGTAGGGATTTTGTTTTAGGTTTGTTATCTGAAGATCAGGGAAACATGAAGATGATCTGGAATGTGTTATAATTCCGAATGACCTTTTCAGGTAAAGGAGGAAAAATATCTCCTAGTTTTACATTTTAGAAACTTGGTCATGAACAACATGATTCCAAATACTGTGCATAATTACCGTATTTTTAACTAATCATGGTGGAAGTAAATTGTCTGCAGCCTCCCTTCAAAGCATGTATCAGGACATGTGAAAAGAGTACTGTGCAAATATGCATGGTATCGATAAATGGATGAGATGAAAAAAGATAAAATATGATACTGGTAAAGTCATTTCAAACATTGCATAAAATTGGCTTGCCATGATGTCTACTGGTACTATGCAAATAGTATTCCAGCTGCAATAATAACCAGACAAAGCAAGACAAGGCAAATTTACTTATATAGCACATTACACAAGTGAATAAAAAAACTGAATGAAAGTAGGACTTACAGTCAGTTAATAAGTTAAACAAAGATACAGATAAAAGTGCATGATTTTGTGCAAATCTGGTTAACTAAGGAAACATTTGGGGCAGATCTGGTCTCCATGCTGAGCTGGTTCCAGCAGTGGGCAGCATGATGAATAAATACCATTTTGCCCTGTTTCGATTCTGGTCTGGCCACCACTAGCTGGCCAGCTCCAGCAGATCTTCTAGCCTGGTGTTAATCAGACATCTCTGAGATATATTTATGGCCCAAAGCGCTTAGTAACTTATAAACAATTAGCCACACAATGTAAGGAACTGAGGATTGGACTAATGTGCTTTCTTCTCATGGTTTTTGTTAGAACTCTAACAGCAGCATTTTGAATGAGTTGTAGTTGTCTTATTGTCATTTTGGGGAGATGAATTAAAAGAGTATTGCCATAGTCAACGCTGTCAGATATAAAGGCATGGAGAAGTTTGTATAGTTCATTTTTGACACAAAATCTATAACCTTATCTATGTTATTGGGATGCCAACATGCTGACTTAGTTATGGTATTAATGTGGTCACTGAAACTATGATCCCCATCCATGATAACACCTAGGTTTTTGGCATTGGTTGTAGTTGTATTGCCCTAGATTCCAAATATTCACTGAGTTGCAGATATTACTTCTTTGTTCCCAAACAGAACTATCTTCATTTTGTCTTTATTTAGCTGAAGGAAAATTTGCCACATCAATATTTTGAGGTATAAATAGAATGACTCTAGCTATTGGGCTGAAGTCATTTAGTTAAAGAGCTAGAGAGCGTCATCTGCTTTGCTATGATAAGCTGCCATGTAGTCTTGAAGAATTTGGTTGAGAGGAAGCATGTATAGGTTGAACAAAAGGGGCCCAAGAATGGATCCCTTGGGGACTCCATATGGCATAGTGGTTTTCTCTGATTTATAAGCGTCTATAGAGACAAAATAATCCCTGCCCTCAAGGCACGTCCTGAACCATCTGAGGACTGTTCCCGAGAGCCCAAACCCATTTTCTAATCTGTCCAGCAGTATTTTATGATTGCCCATGTCCAAGACAGTTATCTTACCTGAGTCTTACTTCGGATAAATGTAATTTAATACTATTGCCAGAGCTGTTTCTGTACTATGTTGTTGACAGAAGCTTGATTGAAAATTGTTTAAGGAGGGATTTGTTAACAGCAGTCTTTAGTGATCCAGAAAACATTCATGAGAGAAAACAGTTGTTTGCAATTTGCGGGATTTCAGATGTGGTACATGTGAGAACACAACACTAAAACAGAGTGCCAAGACAGCAAGCAGATGGCTTAAAATACATATTTGTCTGATATTTTCAATTTTAAGATGTAAAAGACTCATTACATATTTTACCCAGTAGGAATCTTTAAGTAAATGTTGGGTGGCAAAAAGAGAATAAGTGTTGTTAATGTTTTAATTAATAATATTAAAGAAATGAGACTATCTGGTCTTGTAAATGCAGACTTTCTTTGGAAATGTCATAATCAGTCTGAAGCTTAGTGAGTGTTACTGTACAGCAAAGGTTTACAGCAACATTTTAGGTGCATTTACTAAGATTTTTAGTAAATGTATACAGCCACTTTGATGCACATACATGTACATACACACACTCACATCTTTGTTATTATAGTTATTATAGATCCAGAGTTTTCATACACTGCTGTTTCGTTTTTGGAATGTTGCATGGCCTTTACACTGACAGAAACATTGCAGGGCAATCTGAGAAATTGGCTGCATTTTTCAAGTCTAGAAAATCCAATAACCACAGAGAAGCGATGAGGCAGAATATACTGTGTTCATCCCACAGGTAAACTGCACTGAAACCATTTATTGTATACATTTGCGCAAATTCACTGAGTCCATAGTCCATTACCCAAAGACTTACTTCTGTCACTTATAGTTTTGCGCTAAATTAGCCAAACAGCACACACAGCGTGTTTATGTTGTCTCCAGGATCTCAGCTAAGAAAACAGCGAAAAGAAGGCAGAACGGAAAAGACATGATGTGAGGGTTGAGAAAGGAGTGTGAACAGTTGAAGGAAATGGAAAGGAAAGAAGCCTGCCAGTCACAACTCTCTGGGGAACAGTGTGTCACCTGAATGTGCTGTCAATACTTGAAACCTCGCTATCTTCATCGTTTGACAGCTGTCTCATATCTGACTGACAGCAAGCAGACTGCACTGGGCTCACAGAACAAACAGTGCTGCAGATAAAGGAAAAGACTATCATTTGCCAAAGAAGGCTGAATACTTGATTATTTGGAGTCTAATCCTAGACCAAGGTAGCTTAACAATAATAGACGACCCAGTGTTTAACTGATTTAATGATCTCCATTACATTACATTGCATTAGATTCATTTCCCCGACGCTTTTATGCAAAGCAACTTACAATTTGAGGAAACACTCAAGTTTCAGGACAGTGTGAGAACCAAAGGAGAGTTGGAGATGCTAAAATCTTTATGTAGGGAGCAGTGCTAGAAGACAGAGTGTATCAGTGCTCTCCATAGATGAATGGAAGGCTGCATCCTCAGTTGGTGGAAATATTAACAGACACTGAAAGTTATGCACTTAACAGCCACTTAAGGGATCAGATTCAAAAAGGCCTGTCATAGAGAATCAGTTGAAGAGAACTCTGTGCAAGAACTTCAACTTGCATTGATTTGTTTTCGAGTCAGGCGGATCCCTGCTGAACGCATGCTGAAACATGTAAAGTGACCATTTGTCATACGTGAACACATCATAGCACACAGTGTTAAATTCTTTATCTGCATTTAACCCATTCATCAAGTGAAGCAGTGGGTACCTCAGTGGTGCCACAAGGAGTCCTGGCATTTGAACCCAAAACCTTCTGATCACAGGGTCAACACCCTAACCGCTAGGCCACCAGCTGTACAATATGGCAGCAAAAAAGTCTACCCTGTAATATCTACCCTGTAAGAATTGCTTTGCTTCTAAAATAAAACCTGTAGTGATAATAGCTTAATGCTTAATGTTTATGTAACAAAGTCGGAAACTCATAATGCTTTATTTTGAAAGTGAGTGGAGATATGAGATAGATATGAGCAACATGAATATGTAGTGGCAATTTATTTAATAACAATTGTAAGTATTGCAAGACCACTTGACAAAGGGTGATGCATGGTTGCTTCCGTCTCAGAAAGAAATAAGAAACCCTACAAAACCTTCACTGTAATCAAAATACAGTTACATTGCAATAAAATTCACATTGTACACACATGATCCACTGCAAAAACTGTAGACAGGCAAGCAGAAAAAATAAACCCTGTCAAAAGAAAAGACAGCTCCAGCATTTATGTCTACAAATTTACAAAATGAGCTACTGTGGCTTCCCACTTCCCACCACTCTCGTCTGGTGAAAAATCACTCCCCCAGCTCCAGCACTTTCCCTCCATTATTTGCAAGAATGCAAAGTCCAGTTATTGGCACAAGAACAAATCACAGCACCATGCAGGCTCAGCAATAGAACCAACAGTAAGGTTTCCAGAAACATGGATGTGCGAGGTGTGTGTGTGTTGGGGGTGCAGAATCTATGCACTGAGAAAAGCAGAACCAATGTATCACTGTACAACACAGAATCACTTTGTTTCTGCCACCTGCCACTATAAACATGTACAAAATAGTTGGTTTAAAGGGGCATGATAGCTGGAGGTGGCGTATTGCTGTCAGAGCACCATACATCTGCAGTCATGCTACCCAGGATGATGGCAAACCTGACAGTAGCTAACACTAGAACTACAATTATTTTAGTCTACTTCTTCTTACATTTAAACTGTAAATGAAAAAACATGGTTATATATAAGCTACATGCTGTATTCTTCCTGCAGGACAGTAAGGCACAATGTGATGAGAATACATGCCTGAGGACTTGAGGAACTTGTTAAAGTTTTGATGCTGAACTGCAGTGCAACCCGGCACTCACAAGAGCAAGCAACCTCCAAAACTCCAGTCTGTGCTCTTTTAACATCTTGAAAACAATCGTTTAGCTTGAATGCTAATTTAGTAAATGCCTGTTGCCACTGGGTGGGCACGGGGGAACATTTCCTCCTGTAGCCTTTCTGTTTTATCCTGCAAGGTAACCCACTCTTCAGACTGCACTCACAGGAATGGACTTTGATGTGAAGTCTGTCAATCAAAAATACCAACTAGCTAAATCCCAACTGGGTAATATTCAAGATATTAGTAAAGGCACTGCAGTTTGAAAGTAAAAAATGGTAGAGCTGCCTCTATCTTAGATCACAGCTACAGTACTGTAAGGATAATGTGTTTTTATCAATGTGAAAATGTTCATTCTATCTATGTATTACTGCATCCAAAAGCCTTCTGTCCATTCCTTCAGCTATTTCCCTTTAGTGTAACTTGTGACAGTGATGGTACTAGGGTGCTTTTTGAGAGACCCTACCATTTAGCAGGCCCAGGCCTGGACCAATCACCAGAGAGAAGCATATAATAGAGTTCAGTGATGATTGGAGCCCCCCGAGAGATTAAGCGGCAGTCTTTTCATAATGAGTAGCATAATGACGGAATTACAGCTACACTTAATGACTTAGCAAATGCTGTCATCACCAGAGTAGCCTGCCCACAAAATGTATTAACTATCTGTAATTGGGAGTTCTTAATAGTAGGAATACACACGCATATTAGTCCCAGTACAATAACAGAACCTGGGGAATACAAACAGCCAAACCCATTCTCAGGCCTCAGAGCTGTCTGTCAGACTAATAGATTTATATGCATCTGAATTGAATTTATGTTGCCTGATTTTGGACCATTACAGCTTGATGGTAGTGAGGCAAAATGTGATTTGAATAATGGTCAGTCTAAAGGCGATGCTGTGGAAATATTTGTAGTGGTAATGGGTTCATGAGCCATTTATCCACACAGCACTATTCAATGAACGATCTGTCAATCGCCATGACAACACGTCACCTTGTGTGTTCAGTGCAAATATAATCTCTACCAACGAGTTTTCAGAAAATTAAATAATTGCAGATGTACATTACAGTAAAAACTATTAATTTCTACATCTTTCTTAGTTTGATTTTTCCCACTGAAACAAATTTTTGTGTGGCCTTATTTACAAAAAAAATTTGTGTGGTCTTATGTACAAAAAACATGAATCATTTTTTCATGACCATGAACACCTCTGTCTCCTTTAGAGTTAAACAGACTGGTTTTGTTACTGTGACTGATATGTGTAATTGATCTCGACTCTGATTGGCTGGCCTGTGTTTTGCCTTAAAAAGGCGGAAACATCCCTTATCATTTCAACGCGACTAGGTGAGTTTAAACTTTATTTTATTGCGACATGATAATAACAAGACATTCTAAACAGGATATTTTTGCAACCTAATTTACATATATGAACCTTATGAACAGTTCAAATTATATGAGCGGTTTAAGTGTGCTTTAATAACCCTAAAATGTACTTCCCTTCCTTGTAAGAATTCTGTAGAACCGTTTCATCTCTTCTAACTTCCACGCAATTTCTAACCTCCTTTTCCTTCTGAAAATGGGGCATCTCACCTCTCATGGGAAATCCAACATTTGCAGTATGTTCAAATGTTGCCTACAGTCAGTGCTAAGATCCAAGCTTACCCAAACGGCCAACAGTTCAGCACTAAGCAGATGCAGCATTGCACAGGCAGGTTTTCAAAGTCAAATTTCAGCTTGATTTGGACTTTCTTTGGCGATTTGAGACTACGGTCAGGCTGAAAATGAGGTAGCCAGTCTACACACATGGCCTATTAAACCAGGGAGTTATTTTTTCAAAGGTGCCAGATCTCTGCTTGATAGACAGTTGGGATTTCAGTCTTACTCCTCTTGCTCTGCACTCATATTTAACAAGATCAGATGTTATGTCACGGCAAGGTGCAATTTTCATTAACCTCCAGCCGTGCTATGATTTGAATGTTTCAGCCCCGCAATTACTTGATTGTGATTGATTGATAAAGTTGGCGGCGGTGCCGCTTCCCCCACTCCCCCACCCTTCAAGTGCTCAGGTGGATCATGCTGGACTCCCTCCCACTGCCCCTGAACTGCCCGTGTATTATTCTCTGACAGGATCGGCTTGCTGGAACCTTCTGTGGCAGATTTGCGGTCACGGCATGGGGCAAATGCGAACGCTCTAATCACAGCATGGCTGCGACGTGCTAAGCAGTAATGAAAAAGGAGCAGCTGATGTCAGCCAAAATGCTGGCCTGATTTGATTCTTTACTTCCCCTCTCCTGTTTGGAGGCTGGAATAATATGCACAGAGACTTCACTGATATTTAAATTCAGCGTGAGGTGACTCATTACATTTAGCCATTCTAATATTTGATCCTCAATGAATGAAATGGAAGTGAAGCTTTTTTTCCCCACACTCCTCAGTACTGTATATTAAACAGCCCATACTATGAGTGACTATGAGACCAGAAAGGAGGAATGACTTGAAGGAAGTGGGACTTAAAAGACTATTTATGTGCTAGTAAAGTGCCCATGCCATGGATACAGTTTGTCCTCACTTCTTTGAAAGTGTTTGACTTTGTATGTAAAAGGGCTCCAAAATGGACCCCTTACACTCCAGTACACATCCTCCATGTATCAAAACTAAGCTGCAAAGACAGCCTAGCAGTGCATCATTTTTGGGATATCCCTGCAACAAAACATATTTACATTAATATGCTTATTTAGTCTACTCACAAGTGGAAATAAGTGTTTCAGCACAATGCAAAGCAGGGAAGTCAATCAGTATGAAAGACATTTACATATATCAGTCCTTAAGATGCAGTGAAAAGCATTATCTGTCCAACACCAAGGGATAAATAGAGGTTTAAATTTACTAATGTAAAAATATATTATGACTGTTTTTGGTGCATAAAACATATAAATTATATACATTCTGATTACACTTAATTTACTGAATGAAATTGTTCCGTATGATGTGTCATTAATATGTGTCATTTGATTGGTCTATTACATTTTAGGATATTTCATCCTAAATGAGAGGCAAACTGTAAATGTAAGTGAATGCCAGAAGTAGAGAATGCGACATTGAGAAAGCTTTAATATTCAGAGTTCAGATTATAAAAAATGGTGATGGTGTATCTTTTTCCCAATGAAAAGCAGGCAGTCCCTGCTTACAGCTGTATTCAAATATTGGGGCATCCTAATCTGATGACATGCTTTTTTGGTGTTCTAAGTGAAAAATCTTCAAATGACCATGTACAAAGAACATACTTCTGCACAATTTAATTCACAATTACTGTTTCTTGACTGAATTTAACATAAAAAATGTGGCCTATGCAAAGGTGATGGCATATTTTATATTTTGTGTCGAAAAACAGTCAGCAAATTTTGAAAATCTGAAAAAAGCCCTTTGGCTGGATGTGACTAAACATTTGTATAACCTTGACACGATGGAATCCTGAAACATCAAAGACCAGAGTATTATATGTAAAATATGGGTGGAAATATCTACAATAGATATCTCAGTGTAAATCACATAATGAATATGTAAAGATTATTATCAGATGAATCCGAAGGGAATGGAATAGGGGCTCACAGTTTGTCGAAGGGAATGATTTTACGTCAGTGATTGCCTGATACAAGGCAAATGGAAATGTACGGTATAGATGTCATGGTATACCACATAAGAATTATACCACAATTATGTCAAGGTATATCACAGGGTGGGTTGGGAAGGGTTTTAAAGCAAGAATGACTTTTTTAATATACTATACCCTGGGTTCAAATAGATCACAGAATATATTTGTGGGCTGTTGTAGGCAAAACAGTCCCCTAGCATACAATGAAGCAATATTATAGCTGTATACTGAAATGCAGATTCATTTCAACTGTCATTCTATATATATATATGTCTGGAAACGCCACTCATATCGATGCACAATGCAATGTTTAATCTCGCTCTTACAGCTGCTGTGCAGCATAAAAGTTTGGGAGTGAGGCTTTTTTGTGCTGACATTTGAATGCACCCTCAGCTTCTCAATTTTTGCCTCACAGCTCCTCCTGGCTTTCGGGATAAATTTATATTGAGCTCAGGCACCTTTATCACTGCGGCTGATCAATATGTTATTGCTGCACTGTCAGATAAGACACATCTGGCATTTAGATCCTAGCCAGTGTCATTTTAGTTTCCCCAGCGCTCAAACCTGATCGGCTCTGCCAGCTCTTCTCAAAATTGGAAAGCGCTTTGGGTATGTATGCAGAGGAGTGCAGATGTGAGCCACTTTCACAAAAGGTAAGCATCATTTTTGTAAAAGTTATCAGAAGTGGCATCTGGTTA
>JBBPCY010000037.1:12824556-12836453 GCA_037974405.1 Brachyalestes nurse
ATTAAGCTGAGTTTAAAATGAAATTAAAGTGTTTTGGGAGCATATTTGGGGGCATATTTAGGGTTTACACTATAAAAATTTTTCTGCATTTTTTTTACCACATCACAAATTCGCAGGTGCTCTTGGAACGTTTACTGTATATATATGTATATATCTTGCTATATCTGATGTTTCAGCCATAAATGCTGTTGTATAAAATAAAGCATGTACATTTTGGTAGAGTGGGAATAACACCTCACATAATTTTGGCTTGTGCTTTTAATTCCAGTGAAGGACAATGTTACTGCTGCCTCACATAAAGACATTTTAGTCAATTATTTGCCCCCACTTTTGTTCCAAAAGTTCTGGGAAGACTCTTTCCAGCATGACAAGTTCTCACAGAGACACTTCAAAATCATTGCGTGAAGCATACCCAAAAGATGTTGTTAGAAGCTGTTAGAAGATTCTTTATTGGTCATGTGCATAGTCAAGCAAGTGCAACACACACTGAACTTCTTTCTCTGCATTTTACCCATTCACCAAGTGAAGCAGTGGGCTGCCAACCACTAGGCCATCCAGCTGCCTACGACAGCTTCAAAGGAGGGCAGTTCCATATTAATCAGGTGTCCACATACCGTTGATCATATATTATGATTTACAATTGTCCTTATAGGGCAGCAGCACAGAAATTCTCTTCAGATGAATAAACCTGCATTTTAAGGATCTTTGTATTTTTCTCCTCATGAAGGTAGTAGCATCCCATCATTTAGTTTACCCTACAGTTGACAGCACATGCAATGATTTCAGTATTTTTAATTTGTTTTGTCAAAGTGCCTCCAACACTATTTTGAAGACATTTATCAAAAAGTGCCTGTCATTACAGCCTTCTGGACAGCACATTCTGGACTGTGCGACTTCCAAAGGGTCTGCATGATTGAAGTTATTGCAAAAAATAGTTGACAACAACGAAATGCAAGCATGGCAGGGAAACAAACAAAAAAGTGTTCTATTTTAGCACGGCAATCAGATGCTTCAAGCAATGTCATCCACACTGCGTGCTTGTTGCCACCCCCATCCCAACCAACCTCTGCGCAACACAGCCTTTGAGAAAAGCCCATTGCGGCCGCAATATCTGGCTCAGTAATCCACTGTTTGGACATGTGATTATTAAGCAAATATAATATTGTGGTAGCAAGATAGTGTGCGAGGTAATGCAATTATTTGCTCCGGTGCATTTTGGGATGCTCTAAAAGGGGAGAAAGTGAGGGTGGAGAGAAGCTGTGGAATTTAATTTCAGAATGAATTATAGTGGCTGGCTCTTTGGCATGGCTCATCAGCTCATCCATTTCGGATGGTTTAGGGAGCATATGTGCCATAAGTGAGGAGATGAGCGCTGTGGTTGGAGGGACTGGGCTGAGGGATATTACTGGGGAGGGATGGGGTAGTGGAGCAGCTTGATGTGTTTGATAGCACCCACAAACGGAGCTTAATTACTGGCTGTAATGAGGCGACTCATCCTGGCCCGAGAATGTTACAAGAGCCATCGCCAGCCTCCAGAAGCATGGAGATTAGCATCAATTTGTTTATCCTATTTAAGAAAATGAGGCCAAATTGATAGTTATGCCACCATTCTGGTTTTTCGTTCCTTTTTCTGGTTCATTTCTACGATTGTAGAATGTTGATGTGCTAAATTGTTTATGGTTTCATGGGGATTTATTATTTAATGCTTCACAAAATTGGCTCATAACAAAAATTAGATGTTGAGTATATGGTTCTAAGAAATTCCTTCAACAAGAATAGCTTAGGTACATTAACAGAAAGGTTCTTCATATTCACATTTCATTTAAAGAATCTCTCAGAAGTTCCAGATTCCAAAAGTGACATTGCTCTAAAGTATGGAAGCTCTTAAAGGCCATGGATTCACTTCATTTCCTAACATTCTTTTCTCAAGACTTCAAAATATTTATGCCATTATCATGACACAGGAAATGTTGTGACATGTATGTATAATTTTGATGAGGTTTTGATGTTTTTTTTTTGAGATTCTGAGAATTGAGATGTGAGCCCAGTAGATTTAAACATGGATCCCCCACAGCTGTGAAAGTACATCTCAAGGCTTTTCACACTTTTAAAACAAACACAAAGTTTGTTTCACAGAAAGCTGCCAAGCTGTTAAGTGTCACCACAGCAAACAGAGGGATCAGATTCTTACTGCAACACCAGTGAAACCAACACAGCCCCTTACATTAGTCCACTGACATACAGTACAAACATGCTACTGAAATAGACACTCAGCAAGAGGAACTAGGAGCTGAACATACATGTAGATTTTTTTTTCTTATTGGAACATTTGTTCAGTTTGATTTTACTGTATCAAAAGGATCAAAAATGACTTGCAGTGTAAATTAGAATCAGAAACAGAATAAATGATTGATCCCAGAGGAAACTGCTTATATAATTGACACACATATACGCACAAAGGCACAAGAACAATATAAACAAATGTCTAAATAAAATCTGTAGAAAAAACCTCAATATGAAAATACACAATGTGTAAAGTGGGCGCTACATAGTAAACAGAAAGTGTAGTAAACATAGACAGGGCTGCATGCTTAAGAGCTGAAAACACAGTATGACAATCAACCCCCCCCCCCCGCCCCCCAAAACCCCCCTGATTTAACTTTGAGCTAATTTGAGTTTTTTTTCAGTCATTTTTAATCTAAATGAATTCTGAATTCTCCAGGCAATATACTGCACAACACTGTGCAAGCTTTATGTTAACCTTGAAAATAGTTTATCTGGGCAGTAAGTGTGTAAGGGCAGTAATTGTCATTTACCATTTGAATGAATACATTATCATTATTTTATTAAATCATTTTTAATATTATTTGACATTTTTTTAATAAAAGAACACTTCTGGCTGGAGCATGGACAGGTTGGTTGGTAGCATGCTCTGACCAGGGATGAGAGAATTTTGAAAGAATGATCATCAAATGAAACGTACTTGCATTTTATAAACCCATGTGAATTTCCTCTATGAAACATTAGTCCGAATGTGGAGCTTGATTCTAAATTTATCCCTAATTGCTTGCTTAATCAGATAGCTTGTGCAATTGACTGGCCTCTGCATCTACACATTGTTTTTCGTCCTAGATAAATGGAGGTTAGAAAATATGCAGTAAGCAGCCCTTGAGGACTGAGTATTAGAGTGGTTTAGTGTTTTAGAAACTTTGAGGCTTCAAGCCACCATCACTGGGTGGGAACATTAGCTTAAGGTCCTCACAGAAATCTAATCCAAATACTTCATTTTTAACTAATATTTTTTATATTTACAGTTTTGACTATATATAATTAAACATTATAGTAAAATGAACAATAGCTATTTACATCTTATGAGCTGATTTGAGGAACGCAGGCTTGGGTCTTTTATTTCCATTCCTGAATGATCCGACTTGAATGAATTATTGATTAGTATTGATTGACTAGCTGGACAGTAGCTACAAATTCTAGGCTTCCAAAAAAAATCTAGCACATTACTAAACAAAATAATTGCACAGTGTTTATTTGTAGTTAATGTTGGAGCTTTTTTTCTGAGCAAATAAATAATAGGTACTGTAGGTACTGTATTTCAGTGGTATTTGAAGATTCAGGATCCAGTAGCCAGAGCCAGTCAACTACTTCTTCTTGGCAGTGCTTTTGTGTGAAGGCATCTGTGGAGAAAAGTGCAAATTTATGGACCGGCACAGGGCTGAACCCAGCAGCCTTCTGTGAAGCTTCTGCCTCCAGAAGTCTGCTTCTGCACACTTGAAGACATAGTGCTGTGCAATGGCTTTTTGATTTCCTGGGCTGCCATCATCTGATCTACTGCATGCATGTGGCCCGTGATTACCCCATATAGAGATTTAGCAATCTCATATCCCCCGGGGGAACAAAGCCTGGACAGTGGATGAGTCTTTGTGCCTTAGTCGGTGGAGTAGTCACATTTTAAAACCTGTCTTGAGTCTGCGATCATTTTGATTTTATCAAAAAAGTTTAGCTTCTTGTGTAATTTAGTCTGCTCTGTCCACAAGCTTTACACAATATTGGAGGTTTTGTTTTGTTTGTTTATTTACTTCTTTTTGCCAAAATACATAGATTATTCTCATTAGACCAATACAATGTTTGTTTAGAGTCACTACGTAATGCTGAGCATCCTGATAAAATGCTAAGCTGTTGTAAATCCATGCAGGTTGGAAATGATATGAAGACTTTGCTCCCATGCACATTAGCTCCACTACACATGGCAAACCTTTGCCAAACCGTAGACCACATCCAAAATGGATATATTTTGGTTAAAACATCACATGATACAAGGCATTATCTGACCAATGGTCATGAAATAAAACATACTTTGCATTTTCTTGTCTTGTGATATTATTAATTGATATGAATAGTAAATATATCAGAACTTATCATTAGCTCCTAACACAAATCCATGCTTTTCTAGGGCTGCACCAAAGAATCACTGACCAATGACAACGAATGTAAGTTTGGATTTTACAGATAAATGTGAATCACTTTGAAGAAACATTGATTCCAAATCTATCCTGGTTTTCCAATTGCTATCTGTTAATTAGATAGTTTGTGAAATGTACTGGTCATGGCATCTGCTTGTTGTGTTTCATCCAAGACAAATGGAGGGTAGAAAATCTGCAGTAACCAGCCCTTAAGGACTGTGAATTTTATCCCTGTTTGAGAGGGTATTAGAGTGGTTTAGTGTCTTAGACACTTTGAAGCTCTGAGTCACCATCACTGGGGGAAGGCACAGTCCACTGGGGGTGATCTCCAGGAGCTAGGTTGAAAAATCAGAATCAAAATCTAATCAGAGCCCCTTTTTTTACTGTTATTTTTGGGTCATTTTTACCATTATTAGCAATCACAGTTGCCCTATTTATTTTTTTATTTTTTTATTTGTGCTGCCCCTAAAAGGCTGCACGTATGCCTGGCTGGGCTGCAGATCTTCGTGTATTTGACCATGAACAGTCTCTATGATGTGAAAACAATAGCAGATCAATGCACTCTGCGATCCTCAGCTTCTGAGTCAGATACCTAAACCAAACAAAAAGCACCTCACCAAAGTAGCACAGATTCTTTTTAAGGTTATGAGGTGAAATTAAGTTTAGTTGAACTAATTTTGCTGTGTTCATCACTAGAATTTCACAAGCAGTATGTCCTAGTGGTCCTACTGACATGTAGTTTGACATGCAAACTCTTAGGAGTTTGTGGATTATTAATATCCTTTCTATTATATTATATTATATTATATTATATTATATTATAAACTGGAAAGTAGGAGTATATTAATGCACTGCTATGTTCAATCATTTTAATACAATATAATATTTTTTTAAATACTAACTTGCCGGTCTGTTTGATACACCTGTATTCATTTGTCATTTTCTCGAAACACTTATCATTTAAGTGCACTTTATAAGTTTACCACTAATGACTGTAGCTCATCTGTTGCTGGACAATTTATTAGCCCCTTTCCACCTCATTTGTCAGTGAAGAAGGGCCATTGAAGGACCACTGCTGAACGGATATTATGTGTGGTGGACCTTTCCCAGCACAGCAGTGACACGGACACGGTTGGGGGTGTTGTGCTGGTTTGCATTTAACAGGTTCTTGCCCTGTGAATGATTGATGAAATAAGCCATGGGGTTTTGGTCAGTCATCGCTGTCGTATGTGTATCTGAATGGTGGGCACTCGTTTAGCAGATTGCTGGGATGAATCGAATGTCTGGTCTCAGCTGCAGAGGTTTTGCCCTCTCAGTGTTTTTCCTCATCAATGCGTGTTTGATCAAGTGCGCTTTTGCCCCTGCCACTCGATTAATCTTTGCCACCTTTCTAAGCCTCCGCCCAACACCCACCAGCATCTTGGAATCCCTCTGCGGCCGGGGAGCCTGACAGCAACATAAGTCACCGGCTGCATTAAAAACACATTAGGCTGGCCGATAGAATTAGGAAGGCCTTGTGCTTTTGTCTGATGAAGAGGAGCTGCACAGAAAGGAACCAAAAAACCCTCTCTCCAGCACCCTCCACACCATCACTATACATCACTCTTTTCCACTTTGACAACCTCATGACTTATAGCTTCCTCCGATACACTCCCCGGCACTTTGTTCGGTGTGAATGTACGGAATTTATGATGGCTCAAAAGGATCAGTGATTTAATGCCCTCATCAGCTCTCCGGCCTGGCCTCTCTCCTGAAGACAGAGCGAGAATTTTGCATGCAGTAATTTCATTTGCCATTAGTCTTAGTGCCGCCATGCCCACGCGCGTCTGTGGAGAGGAATCAGTCAGCATAGGTCATCAGTGGAGTTCACTATTGGCCTCTTGATGGATGGTCAGAAATGACATGGAAAACTTTGTTTCCTGCGGTACTATGTAAAGGTAAGACTAATCAGTAATAAAACCCTGCTGCCAGCCCCCAGTGTGTTTATTCACACTGATGTCTGACTACAGCAAGTGTAAGGACTACAACCTTTTCAGTGAAATAAATGTATATGTATAAATGTATATACATGTATACAGTTAAATGTGTACAGTTTAATACTTTATTTCATATTTCAAATTTTGTTTTGTTGCTTATGTAAGTGAAAATAATTCCTTTAAAAAGGTAAATGTGGCAACTTTCCGCACTAGTGGTTGTGTGTATATGTAATTCTGATATGACGCTTTGTGTTGTGTCTTCAAAAACCAGACCAGGCTGAAACACTTCTTATATCTGTGAGTGGGTGAGACTTGAGAGATAGCTGAATAGAAGAATTGAAGTAAATTAGTTCTTTCTTGTGACATAATTAGTAAATGGAAGTAAATTCAAAGTAGTAAATTCAAAATTCACACTTTTTGGCAGCTTAGTTTCCAAATATGTAGCATATTATTCACTGCAGATGGGTTCCCATACAACAATAAACACTTTGATACACCAACCCCTGCTTTTCGTGGGGGTTACATTCCAAGAGCACCAGCCTATAGTGAAAACCCGCATTGTTGTAAACATGCCACCAAATATGCTCCCAGAACACTTTAATTTCACTTTAAACTCAATTTAATACATTACCCTTAATGAAAATGTAAAGGTAAACCATTTTCTACTGTACAGTTTACACTGAACTCCTGCAGTGCTAGAATGTAAATACCAATGTTAGCCCTGCTCTGAGTACAGCTGTATTTAACCATCCCAAGAAGCACTTTCTTTGTGTTCTCTGGACAGTACAAAACATTTATACGGTTATATTTTATATGGAAATGTAGCTGAATTTACATTAATATTTATGTTAGAAAATTAGTGGGAAAAAAAGGAAACGAGGAAAATTTGGTACTTATGAAAACAATATATTTAACATGCCCTAACTGGCCACATGTTATTGCAATATGTTAAACACAGGAAATAAACAATAACTATCCATTGAAATGGCTAGATATGGTTACATATGACCAACACTAATGAAAGGCACACATGGCTATATATACATGAGGAAGGGAAATGAAACCGCCTAGGAAAGGAGAGTGGGAAGACAGACAAAAGATGGGTCCACTAACAGAGGGGCAAGACTAGTGCTGGGCATGTGAATAACAACAAAAGACCACATGTATGGGGAAATGCACGCTTAGGTAGGGGAAAACCAGGACAGGACATGACAGAACCCACATTCTATGGCACGTCTCCTGAGGCAGGAAGGTTTTGAACTGGATGCAGATTCATCCTCTGCATTTTCCCAGCCGATATATCGTGAATTCTTTTGCGTATATTCAACAGGCATATATTGCATTGTAAGTGCAAAATTGAATGACTTCTGGAACAGAGATGTTTAAGAAATGCCTCATTAAGACCTTGTACTGTATTTGGAAAATTATATAAAATCACAGGAGAATAGACCATTGGTCTGATTGTAGGGAAGTGTTCCAAGAATGCAAAGATTTGTTGCAGTTTACAAATGGTGTAAGAGGTGTTGTTGAACTGAGTGCTACATTTGAACTGTGTAAATTCAGCTTTGAGAATGGGCAATAAAATATAGCAGTTGGTGACATGCATATAAATCCACTGATACATTATGGAACGATAGAGGAAATTAAAGTGAGTGGATTCATTAACTGCTTGCATATCTATGGCCTCTCCGGCTGTTTGCTTTGGCATTTGCCCAGTGTATGTGGGTGGAATATATGTAGAGTGAGTGCCCGATGGGTTGAGGAAGCAGACATTTTTTGCAATGCATATGGCTTTGGTAGTCACTACTGTAGTAAGTGGGAAGTTTTCAAGGAATACCTTGACAGTTTGTACCTTGGAGCCATCTGCCCTTTTACCAGGGCAAGATGCTGGCACTACTGAGGGCCTGGGCATCATGGATCGGTTATATAGCATCAGGGTAACAAGCTTCAGCAGAGGCAGCAGCAGGTATGCATGTGTGTGGGAGCCCATAGACCCACATAACAAACATGTCACATTGCAAGCTGTCAGAACAGGCCAAACAACAACTGCTATGTGTCATGCCTGTCAGAGGAGGTGAAGAGTTGGCGGTGAACTACACTAATGCATTTAATTAGACTTATAAATTTGATTGGGTTTTTGCACTGAAATAAAGAACAGGCCCGAGGACTGGAGTTGTTAAGCTCTGGCGCAGTGTGCAGGTGCCTTCTAGTCACGCTCTCTCAAAAACAGGGTAACAGGCTCCAGCAGATACCTGCTCCGAAAATTGACAATTTTACACTGAGTGCTCCCGGTATGATGACAAAGAAAAGGAACACCTGAGTGGAGTACTGATGAAACAGTGCCGATTATCTCGCACCCCACACAGTTTTCATATGTAACCTTTCATGTCTGGTCTCACATAACAGTGTAGAGCATCAAGAACTAAAGACAAACCTTGTTCCATTTTGCTCAAAAACCCCACTAGCAAAAATCCCATTCAGCCTTATGAGAAACTGCATCTTGCTGCAGGCAGGTTATAAACATCAGTGATGAATGTGCTACCACGATAATGTTCGCTCAATGACGAATTTACATACATTCATATAATTTGTTTTTTTTTTTTTTCTGGTAACCTATTTTCATAGTTATTAGACCAACTCTTCAGACACTTCAGGTACTTTTGAGTTATGTCAGTAA
Source organism: Brachyalestes nurse (assembly GCA_037974405.1). NCBI lineage: Eukaryota > Metazoa > Chordata > Actinopteri > Characiformes > Alestidae > Brachyalestes > Brachyalestes nurse. The sequence continues at coordinate 12,833,685 of JBBPCY010000037.1, forward strand.
TGATTACTATTAAATTTAAATTTTATGACCTAATTAATGATTAATTGTGAACTTTTTTAAAACCATTCATAAACCCTTTTAATGGTAATGTAGAATCATTTTGGGGGAGGGGGAATGAGAGCACAACATTTAGCCACCTTGCTAATGTTAGCTTGATTACACAGCAAAATAATACCTATTCTAATGGCATGATTAGCCTATCCACCTTTTTATGCTTGATGCCAGCCTGCAAGAGGTGGTTGTGTTGTCCTGTACACGGGTACATGGGTATTTCTTCTGAACGGTCTTGTCTAAAGGCAGTTCACTCCATTGTTAGCTCCATATCTATGATAATGTGCGCTAATCAGCCATAACATTAAAACCTCTGACAGGCGAATAACATGGATTATATCGTTATAATGACACCGCCAGGATATTTTAGGCAGCAAATGAAAAAGTTGATATGTTGGAAGCAGGAGTAACTTTGACATGGGTCAAATTATGAGAGCTAGATGACTGGGTCAAATCATTTCCAAAATGACAGATCTTGTAGGGTGTTCCTGATATGCAGTGGTTAGTTCCTACAAAAATTGGTCTAGGGAAGGGCAAGCTGTCAGTTGGCGACAGAATCACGGGCACCCAAAGCTCAAAACACCTGCTATGAGTTAAAGAGATGTGCAGTAAAGACGATAGCTGTTAGTTTAGTATGAAATGATCTACACATCATTATTCTTCTGAAACAAATCATATTATGTTTGTAGGAAACTAGCTTCAAGCTGTAGTGATGTGTCAGATGACGGCACTAGAATTATCGCAGGTCGTGAGCGTATGCAGATGTGACATGTTTCAGCAGGAGCTGTTTCTGAGGCAGAAATAATTAGCATGAAGGCTTGCTTTGAGTAACTTTGCACAATCTGAATGCCGCTTTAACTACCAATGTCATTAAAGTTGAGTCACAGCAAAATCATTATTCAGCAATAAAGTTTTAATTGCAGAGTAGTCTCCAGGATGAGATGGTGGGTACAATTAGCGAACGCGGGAATGCACAAAAGACCTCTCCAGTCTGTTTTATCTTCTGGACAAGTGTCACATACTGAGCAAGGCAAGCCCAAATTGAATTCGGCACCAGCTTCCCCTAATTGCCATGACCTAATGCATGGGAACTCTTTTTATCAGCTACTGTTCAAGCGGCATGGTCTTGAATATGGATGCTTTTTTTTCATGATCCAGACCAGCTTTGGCACTGTCAAGTAAAGTAAAACAATATTCAACAATATTCAAGACCAAAATAATGACCACTTATATTATCTCGAAAGAAGTATCCTTCATACACTTCAATAATTAAACATAGTTATAAATAATTCAGAAATATAGTTATAAATAGATCGGAAAAGAGGCCGATCACTATAGACTAATTCAATACAGCTGTGAGGAGGAAAAGCATATAACATTCAAATGTCATGATATGATGTGTTTTACCCTGACACTTAGTTCTATGTGAAGAAAAGGCAATTTTCTGTTCAATTGTAATGATCACTGTTCATATTAGCCATCATGTCTCCTAGTGGAGAGCTCAACATAGGCTAGAGCTGAGCACTGAGAAACCATATATGCATATCTTTAATAAACTGTGAGCACTGAGACCAAGATTCATGGCGTCAGCCAAGAATGCCATTTGACAGGAGCATTTCATACAAAACTTTTGCAATTCATTTAAGAAGTTACTTTTATTTATTAATTTCCACTGCTAAGATCAAGCTAATTCCTAATATCAATCTAGTGGTGTTTTCACTCCTGAGCAGTCACATCACAAGTGTCCTCTAGCCAATCAAGTGATGCGTTCTGACTTGTGACTTGAATGCTAACACCGCAACACTGCATTGCTGGATTTATGTAGCAAAGAGGACTGCTGGATTCACATAGCCAATCAGATTGCAAAATTCCTGCAACCAAAAATATTATGACTATTCCCCTTTATTGGGAATTTCTATCTTTGCCTCTACATCAAACTCTGTGCAAACAGAGGTGATGCAAGGGCCAGACAGGCATATTGCAGGCAAATCCATCACAAAAACAAGACAAGACCAATAAAAGGTCAAAACCAAGAAGCAACCAACCAAGAATACAGCCTAGAACTTCAGTATAAAAAGACAAACAAGAAGACTATCTGAGAGGTGTAAGTATGGGAGGAAATGAATATACACTGATCTGCTGTTTGGTTAAGCACAGCTGGGGTCATGGAGGATAATGAATGCTAGTTGAAACTGGGATAGTCCATGTTGGTTCTCCCCAGGTGGTGAAGCCAGTCATTTTTGTTCAGGAAACTAAAACTGCTAAAAGGAGGCTAAAAATGTTGCCTAAATGTAGAAAAAGTTTTCTGTAGCTAGTAGTGTTCGAGACCGGTCTCGAGACCATTTTCTGCTTTCTCGGTCTCGTCTCGGACTTGACCCTTCAAAGGCTCGGTCTTGACTCTGTCTCGGACAACAGTAGAAGGAGGAGGACTCGTAATTTCAGAACGAGTCCTCGAGACAAAAAATCTCCAAAAGTTATCCATCATTACAAATAAATTAAAATAATAATAATAATAATAATAATTTTTAAAAAGCATGGACTGTTGACTGGCATTATTTGAAAATTGCATCCCATTGTGCAATGCAAAGATTCCGCTTGAGTGTCAGTGCCTCATTTCACTTCAGTTGGGGGTGCGATCACGGAGCGGAGATAAGATGAGTGACCAATCTGCAGTCATTAAATTTGCCTTTGTTAACCACAAAACTGTAATCCGAAAAG
>JBBPCY010000037.1:12852094-12877397 GCA_037974405.1 Brachyalestes nurse
TGTGAGTAAAGTGAATATAATCTGTGAGTAAAGTGAATATAATCTGTGAGTAAAGTGAATATAATCTGTGAGTAAAGGGAATATAATCTGTGAGTAAAGTGAATATAATCTGTGAGTAAAGGGAATATAATATGAGAGTAAAGTGAATATAATCTGAGAGTAAAGTGAATATAATCTGTGAGTAAAGGGAATATAATATGAGAGTAAAGTGAATATAATCTGTGAGTAAAGGGAATATAATATGAGAGTAAAGTGAATATAATATGTGAGTAAAGTGAATATAATATGTGAACTGTGGCACTGCCTGGGAGTTCTGGAAGCCCAGATTTACTTGATGCTTGCTGTCAGCACTTCTTTGTTTTTGGGTCTGAACCTAATTTTCCTCTTGATAAGACCCCAAATCTGTGCAGGTGCTGTGAGTTTAGAGGAGTTGTGTGTGTGTCACTCAGTTTAAAACAATCATGCAAACCTGTAACATTTGGGCTGATGTCTTCACAGTATTCTAATTTTTTTGAATTCCTGTTTTCGTGGGTTTTAGGAGCTGGAAGCCCAAATTATGTACAAATAAACAACTAAGTACTGAAAATCGTTTAGGTTGTGGGCCCTGAATCTACAATCCATGAAAGTGTAACCTTTTGAATGGAATTATGGAAATAAATAAACTTTTCCATGATATTCAAATTTTTTGGAAAGAGTCTGTATATCCAGCTTCTCAGAGTAAGAATGCTGTTCTGTGCAGCTTATGCCTTTTATGTAATTCTAAGTAGGATTGCATTAAACCTTTATTCTTACTTATTAAATAAGGGTCCTGATTCTTTTGGCTTCATCAGTGGTCTGCATTGTGTGCTGGTGTATTCTGTATTATAGATGGTGTGACCTGCAGAAACCCATCACATGGTTTTTGGAAATTTTGGAATCCTGGAAAAATTCACATGGCAATTTAGACATTTCAGGTTTTTCCTTTTCTTGTAAGAAGCATCCCTCACAAACGCATTACCATTTAAAATGTAGATATCTCAAGCCAAGTTATGACATTTTAAAGTCCAGCACCAGTGAAAACCCGAAGGTACATCACGTTTAAAGCTCAAGCTTCGTTTCATCAGTGCTATGTTATATCAAGACACAGTCCTTATATTGATCAACACCTATAAACATTGTCTCTACAAACTACAGTCACTTGATTTCACTCTTTAGTCAAAACAATATTACTTTACATATGTAACTGTAGTAACCACTTAATATACTAACAGGCTAGCCTGCTAACTGGCATTTCATGTCACCCATGTGTTAAAAAATAAACATGAAACATGTCCTCAACCAAAAAAATCCAGCAGAATATTCACAATCAGTATCGTAAAAATGGCCATTTCTTTAAAGGGGACCTATTATGCAAAAGAAACTTTTTAAAAACAACAAGTTATAATAGGTCTATGGGCTACAAAACATGTTCATGGAGTTCTTTGAACAAAATCACTCTCACATAAAGAGATATGACCAGGTTTATTCTCCACAGTTTCAGTCCCGTTCAAAACACCCTGTTTCAGGGCTCTGTCCCTTTCCTGCAAATAAACTGTTGCTGGCCACGCCCCACCACCCCATGCTCCACCCACCCCTTACGCTACTCGTAACAAAACGAAACTTAACTGTGATAGAAACACAAAAGTCATTATTTGAAAGTACTTACATCTTCCTCATCTGCTGACTTGTCACAGACAGTGTACAGAGCCCCCACAACGCTGAAGTTAGCTCCTTATTCACAGCTCCTTATTCGAATTTTCTTCCACTTTTTAAGGTGGAATGAAACCGATTGTTGCGCAGTCCTTCTGTTTTCTTTGTCTGGGAGAAAATTGAGGGATTTGTGTTGTTCTTTGCAGCAACAACACAACACTTCATGAGTGACCTGCCTTTTTTTCTTGTTTTAAAAGGGACCCAAACTGTGAAGAATAAACCTGGTGATATCTCTTTATGTGAGAATGATTTTGTGCAAAGAACTTCATGAACATGTTTTTTATAGCCCATAGACCTATTATAACTAAAGTGAGTTTTGCATATATCCCCTTTAAGTCTTATATGTCGCAAGGTGGGGATTCCATGGATAAGACTAGATTGTCCATTTTCTTTAAGAAATGGCTTCACTGTGCTTATTTATATTAAGAACTGAAAGTGGCAAAAGTACATAAAAAGCAAAAATCCATTTCTTCACATTTCTCTACATTTTTAGAGGCCACATGTGAACTTGAAGAGGTCAGCAGCAGAGTTACAGTGATTGGGGTTCCAAAAGGAAATGAACCCATGAAGTATGGGCACAAGTTACGGTTCTACTGCTCTAACTCAGAAATGGCTTTGACTGGACACGATGAAATCACTTGCTCAACAGGAGGGGCCTGGAGCAGCCCTTTCCCAACATGTGAAGGTACGTCTGTTTCATTGTAAGTTACTTGATCTTACCATATATTATATAGCACATAACCTTGTTTTTCTTTTGTTCTTGAGATCAACGAATTAAATTTGTGTAGATTTATGCATCAATCATAAATCATTTTACTTGAACATTTTCCAGCCTCTCTTCATTCCGCATAGGCTGGTTTTATTACTGTACCTTCAAGGCTGATTATATGTAAACGATCTCTACTGATTATTTGCTCTTTATTGTGCCTCATTTCAAAAGTACGTGAATAGGCATATATCAGAGAAATGTGTATTTTAACACAATTATAAGACCACATAATCAGAAAAGCTGGCATCAGACCCTTCTTTTCTCTGTCTAAAAAAAACATGTCTTTTTTCACAGAGGTTACTTGCAAGGAAGGACAACTGAATAATGTTAGAATTGTCAAAGGGTTTCCAGACACAACTCCACCATATAAACCTAAACATACTTTACATTTTCAATGTATCCAGTCTGACATGGTTATGATGGGACAGTCATCCCTTACATGCAGATCAGATGGAACATGGAACGGCCCACACCCGACATGTTTTGGTGACGATTATTTTGTACACGCTTACGCATAGGAATATTATGATAGTGTACTTCTTGAATTAGCAATTGGTGCATGTCATTAATATGCGAGTTTCCATTAACAGTATATGGTGCTTGTGGCCCACCTCCCACCTTCCAAAATGCCAAAACTACTACTACTCCAAAACACCTGTACAGACGCGGTGAAAGAGTTGAATACACCTGCTATGAGTATGACACCATGCATGGTAGCCCCTATGCAATCTGCAACGAAGGACGATGGATTGAGTATTTTCAATGTTTTAGTAAGTAGTGTTCATCAGAAATTGTTCATGCATGTTGGTGGAAGTGTACAATTATAAGCTTGTCATGGAGACTATATGAAAGCAAGAACAACTCTAGACTGGAGTATTGAGTTACAAATTGCAGTAGTGTAAGTGGCTCAGTGGTGACAGTGACATTGTTCATTGTAAGGAGATACCCTGGAATGTGTTACTGATACGAATAGACCCTGGAATTTACTATCTGAAGTAGTACCAACTGAATGATGTAGAAAACTAGAGAACTTCTGGCTATGCAATATAACCCAACTTGGCTGATATTGAGTCAAACCACATAAATAACTTTAAACCCTCTTTGTTACATTTCAGAACACTGCGTTGTGACGAAAAAAGACATGGATGACAACAAAATAAAGTCGCATTACCCTCAGGAAACACTACGCGTAAAGCACAGGCATTATATTACCCTCAGATGTCAAGACGGAAGACATTTTTATCCAACTTGTTATGATGGAGTAATACATTTGCCATTTTGCACATAGTGTTCAAGACACCACTAACCTGTATTCCCCATTGTTCAAACCTTTACAAAAAGTAGCATATCAGCAGCTTAAAGTCTTCTGTACAAATCATAGACACAAATGAACCTGACTGACTCCAAATATTCTAGGCATTGTTCCACCAGAAATCTCTACATTGAAAGTAACAATTTTCTGGAAGGGCATATGAATTATTTGGAACATTAAGTTTATAAATATGCATTCCAGATTACAGCACAGAGTACTCTGTATGCACTATAATAGGGAACTAAATAAACAATCCCCCCCCATTTCACTTGTTCTCTGAATCATCTGCTTTTACAAAACAAAAGAAACTGCACAGCATTCAAGACTGTATACAAAAATGCATGCCAGACTAGGTGATCAAGGGTTGAAAAAGCCAGTCAAGACTCCAGGATTTTGTTGAAGCACATCCACATCTCTTCCCACAAGCTGCATAACACCACACCCCCTAAAAGTGTTCCTGTGTCATGAAAAATATCTAAAACAAATTTCATTATTTTAACTTTTGGCAGATATTTTGTGCTTCTCATGGCTTTCATGACCAGCATGGCTGGGTTCTTTTTAAGGACTTGACAAATGAAGCAATATTCTCTAACACTGTTTACAGCTTTGTCAAAAAGCAGCATTGGAACCACTTTTAAAAACTACTAAAGTGTAGGTCAAATAATGCATACTCAGTTTTTAGTGTCACCATCAGATACACATATGGCTTCATGTCAATTTACAGAAAAAAGCAAAGATGTTTTATTGCAATACATAAACATTCAGATGACCTTGTTCTCGTGATCAGATTACACAGAATAGCTCATTGCAAAAGCATCATTTTCAAAACTGCTACCTAATGTTTTTTTTTTAAAAAGGACAAAACAAAAATAAAAATGCATTATTTATACAGTTTGTACATGTTTACTGTCAGGCAAAGGATAAAAACATAAAAATGTAAAAACTACACACACATCCGCATTTTTAATGAACAAGGGCAAGTGCTTTGACCAACATCTGGATGGCACCGAGAGGATCAACAATATCCTTCATTTTCCGCTTGTGGAGAACCCATTCTGGTGCAAATCTGTAAAGATTAAAAATTGATAATCAGCAAACAATAAGAAGAAAAACATTTCAAATTTACAGTTTATGCTACAAGCTTAGATGTAGAACACAGCCCAGTTAGACAGAAATTCCTCTGTGTGCAACACAAGAACACATAGGGCAAGACTATGGCCCAATAGGTTTACCAGTCCCCCAGCAAATTCTACTTCTCACACAAGTGGCCACTCACAGCAAAAGGGAGGCAGAGGCAGTCAGGAGTGGATTTTTCCCCATTTAGAACACCTTAGGCCTAGAAGTCAAATATGTTTGGAACAAGTTCTACAGCCACACTGGCCCTTCATGTAAATGATCGGATCCCCCGGCTCTTAATTTCCTGATCATGTTGATTACTTGGATCAAGTGTGTTAGATTATGGCTGAAACTAAACTTTGCAGTGTGAGTGTTCCCCCCACACATACCTGGCCACGGGTTTGGATTTTTGAGGAGTGGCTTGAGGAAGAAAGCTTCCATTCAGTGAGACATTCATTCTCTGCTTTACTTTGGTTCTCTGGGCATCCATTTTGCATTTTCGAAGCGTAAGCTTGTAGATACTACAAATGCGGTCTGAAGCTTTGGGTATTTTTTTCACCCCCTAGACAATATTGGGGGAAAAAAGAAGAAAAAAAAAAAGTAAAGACATGCCAGGTATAATATAAAAATGTTGTGGATTAATGTCAAGGCAATACTCACCATTGCACGCCTTTCATCCTGTACTAAAATCACCAACAAGAAACATGCTTTAGTAAATATGCTGCCCCCTTTGTCTGCAACCTTATCCCCAGCCTTCTCTCTGTAGATCTGGAGCAGATCCAAAAGTGTATCCACGGAGTCTGGCACGTCATAAACAGCATCTATGGTTTTGTTGTACTGCAGCAAAAAAGTAAAGCATACAGATCATTAATAAAGAGGAATCTTAGAGTCCTACAGGATTTTCTGAAAACAAAAGGAACTGCACTGCGCTGAAAAAGAATAGAAAGTGATAACATACTTTTGATAAATTGAGAAGAACTTGGATTGCTAAGGTAATTATCTCCATTGACGGCACACTCCGGTTGCAGCTCCTTATGAGGGTGAAGATGGTGTGTGTTGCTCCGCTTTTTACAAGACGTTCACAGCACTCTGGTGAAAGTCTGGTTGCAGTTTCTGCAGTTGAAATAACAAAAAAATATGTTAATTGGTGTTCAAACTTTTAATCACACACAATTAAGTGCAGTCTAATTATACGTGCATTACCCAAATGTTTTAAAGCCGCAAGAATGTAGGCATAATTGTGATATCCAAGCAGGTAACTCAAGGCAGTTGCGGTCTTGTGACATAGTCTGTCTTCTTCTTTGGCCTCTCTGTTGACTTTCCTGAATCGATGTCTCATGGAAATGATTTTTTTGGTATCATGAAGCTTTCTTGAGCAATGACCTCTCCAAAGAGCCTTGAGAAACAGATGAAAGGACAGTATTAGGTGATGTCTTTACAGATTAATATAAACAGCATACGTAAGATATCAAAATAAGGCTGTCATATTGACACATACTTGTGCTTTTGTAATTCCCTGCCGTAGCTTTTCTTTTTTACGTTTCAGAAGGAATCTCTTGGCTGCGTGTTGGATAACAGTGGCAGCTTGATTGCGATGATTTAACCATGTTTTAATTGCTCTCTGCACTGTGATGATGTTCTGTCTTTGCTCAAGATATCTTTTCCTCTGTAGTTTGGCTCTGAACCATCGCTGAAACACACAAGTGGGTATTAGCATGAAAGGTAAAGAAGCTTGTTAGCATGTTAAAAGAATAATTACACTGGGTAACACATTTTTATGTTATGTTAAAGTTTTTTTCCCCCTTTTTTAATGTATATTTAGCATATATGAGCAATCCACTTTAACCAGCATGCAGCATGGAATTTGCAAAATATTAACACCACTAGGAGCAACGACATTTTTCATGCACAAATAAAGTAATGATGCAAAGCTCAAAGTTATAAGTATAACAAAAGACCATGTCAGCAGTGACGCAAAGTTAAGTTTTTTCTAAAAATGACGTTTCTAACGAAACCTTTGAAGCTACACGAAAATAAATGTTACCACTGAAATCAGTGTGCAGAGATTGTGTAAGAAACACTACAAAATGTAATGGAACTAATTTTTGTTGCCTGATGTTACATAAAAGTATGACACTTACAGTAATCTTAAAGTACTTATAATCTCTATTGCCTAAAGCTTTCACATGTAACCCAATGAGATTCTGAAATATGAAATTTAAGCATGTAGATCCCCCACCACCCCCATTAAAAAAATTGGAATCTAAATCTTTGTGACCAAAGGTCAAGAGTACCTGGATATAAATGACTGAAGATATCTGCTTCTTGGCAGCTTTCAGTGCCCAGTGTGCTCGTAAGGCTCTCTGGATCTTCACTGCACACAGATGATGGTAAGCAGCTGCAGTAAAACGATGTCTCCTCGCAGCGCTGGCAGCTTCCTTCACCTAAAGGTGAATTGCACAAAATGAAACACAATTAAACAGCAAAATATGCAATCTTCTGCCCCAATATAATTGAAGTTTTATCATGTTAAATATACATACTACACATACAAGTGTATTAGGACTACAATCAGCGTAAATTATTCTGTATACAACATCAGGCCGTCCCCGAATTCCATAATCCTCCACACAAAACCTGGGGCGTTTGTAGTTACACATGTATGCGTGCCATCGTGTTAGTGCTCCCTGAAGTGGGCTAGGCCATATTTTCTAGTTCTTGTTTGAGATGCATCAGAAGCACAATCTCTCAAACATAGTGTTTCACATTTATCATGACATGACTTAAAATGGACTCAAAATAAATACCTGTCGCCTTGTGAGCCAGCCACGATAAAAAGCCTGTATAGTAACTGTAGCAGCATTTCTCCTGTGCCGATTCTCCTTTTCAGCTCTTGCAAGTTGTAACAATCGGAAACGGCGCTGGAGAAGTAGAACCGAAGCTTTCTTCTGCTTAAATGCCCGTCTTGCTCTATAGCCTCTGAAAGCTGACTGTACCACCACAGCTGCATTTTGTTCCTATGAACGAAACAACTTAACTGAGAGATGTCCACAAAATGGTAAATTCCAGATATAGACATTCATTTAAAAAAGAACTACATTAAATAAATAAAATACAAAAATCGGCATATTCTCCTCATGAATACATGTTTGAAGTTATGAGGTCATTTTCTGTTAACTATTCTGCTCAGTCTTAATATATTGAACTAATCTCAAAAGCTTTGATTTCAAATAACTGGCAGTAAAGGTAAAGTAGTGGCATTTGGCAGATGCCCTTATTCAGTGTAACTCAGTCATTTGTTACAGGAACAGTCCCTTGGATCAACAGAGGGTCAAGTGTCTTGCTCAGGGACACAATTGTAGAAAGTGGGGGTTTGAATCTGCAGCTTTGTGGTCATCGGGTTCACAGGCAAGTGTTTTACCCACTAGGCTACTACTAGTAGTAGTTTAAGTGTAATAATATTAAACTATATAAATTCTATGAAAACAAGAGACTTAAATAAACAAACAAATGCCTAAACATTTAACAAATAAACAATCTAAATACAATTATTTAAATTGATATTTGATAAACATTCCAAAACTTTGTGGTGGTATTCTTTTCAAAACATCTTCCAGACTACTTTGGCAGTAAATTGTTGTATTACAGTAAAGACAAAGCAGAGGTTTTCTGGAACACTAGGACAAGCTGCCAACTCTTGTACAAATGAACTTTGAGTCAAGCAATCAAACCAAAACACTATTTAACCACGTATTCTGAAATAGGTAAGACACAAAAAAAGTGTACCCCTTCAGCTTTTCCAGTGTTGTCTGAAAGTAATTTATGTAACAATTTATGAAATAATGTATCATTTAAAACCTCTTTCCTACTGGGTTTAAATGTATCAGTCAGTCAACCAACTGTATCTTTAGGAAACACAAAATGCAGAGAGCTACAGAATTTGTCTATCTATCCAGAGTCCAGAGTAACATTTGGTGTATTTATCAAACAATCACAAAGGAGGAGGAAGATACTAATGAACATTTACCTTTTTAATTGACCTTCTGACCCTAAAACCTCTCCACAAGGCTTGTGTATATATAGCTGACTTTTTGATTCTGAGGAAGTCAGCTCGCTGTTTTCTTGCAACCAGAGTTTCCCTCCATCTTTGTTGAACAACTCTGACGCTATACTGGATTGCACGAAATCTGAGCAGCAGCATAAATACACATTATTAAAAGTTAATAATTCAAACATAAGCATGAATTAATGTATTTGTATTAATACATTGATCATTTATAATTATTATTATTATTGTAACTAATAAAAGACAAAAAAAAGCTACCTTGCCCTCTGTAATCTAGTTTGAAGGCACCGATGAATGGTTGCAACAGCAGTTTGTTTGGAGATGTAGTTACGTCTGGCTTGGCATCCCCTGAACCAAGCTTGAATTTTCAGCGCAGCACGAGTCTGAGCTTCGTGCTTTTTTGCCTGGTAGGCTCGGAAACCAGTCTGTAAACAGAACCATACATATTTGTCACACACAGATTTGACAAACAAAAATAGGTTTATTTATTACATCAGAAAGTACATCCACATTTCAAATGTATCGATTTTATTTACAACCGGGTAACCTACGCGTGTCTGAGTGTTTCAGATGTAATGCTGATAACATAATAGTGAAAATCAGAAATACTTTGTCTGGGGACAATATTTGCCTGTGCCTCTCTGCCATGAATGGATATGAAAAATGTAGGCCAAAAGTTGACTACTGCTGGGCTTTTAGAGGCATAAAAGGTTTCATAATGTGGGTTCCCCTCAACACCAATGAACAATTCTGACTCAATAACTTTTTGCAGAACAGAGCATTTTACAACAAACCTCATTTACATATTCATCTAATTATGCAGAAAGTTTTGAAGTCATTAATATAGAAGTCTCATCAGTTTACCTGTATCAGAACTGCAGACTTCCTCAGTTTGAGGAACTGTGTACGCTCCCTCTGGCAAAGCTGGTAAGCTCTGTAATGCTTCTGAATAACAGATACAGCTTTCTTCAAGTGCTGATACTTGCGTCTTTCAATAATTGCCCTGCAACATGCCTGAGGGATGAAAGAAAAGATATACATTTGCTGCATTGCAAAAGATATGCCCTTATAACAAATTTCAAAGCATCAACATTTTTAACGGTATAAAAGAAACCAACCTGAATTGTAACCGCACTTGCTCTCATTTTTCGGTATCTCCGATATTCAATGAACCCACGCACATGGGCTTGAAGGGTGCAGACATTTTTCAGTGTCCGAAGATAGTGCTGTCTCTGATCCAGTTTCGCTTTGTGAGCCCTGTAGTGCATCTGTATAGTACCGGCAGCAGCCTGGTATCTCAAATAAGTTCTTCTAGCTGTACACATTCTGTACCGAGCTTGTAGCATCATAGCACATGAACGCAGCTTCAGGAAGCGACTGCGGTATACATTCATGTGCAACACAGACTGAATTTTGACAGCAGCATGCCTTCTTTTTACGAGTCGCCTCGCAAGCATTCTCCGCAACGCACGCTGCAAAGTTAGCGTGGCTTTCTGAATTCCTTTGAATTTATTTAGCTGTTCTTGAACTAGTTTGCATGATCTGTACCACTGCTGTACTAGCAATGCAGACTTTCGCATCCTGGCATAGTGCACCCTACAATGATGTCCCCTATATTTAGACTGAATCAACACAACTGCAGCCTTTGTCTTCATGAAGCGTTGTCTTTGGATAGACATCCGTACGTATGACTGGATTGTCCTTGCAGCTTTGATTCGTTTGACCAGGTCCCTGGCCTGCTTGCCTCGGAATGACTTTTGCATGCATATGGCAGCATCCTTTAACTGCTGGTACCTCTGCCTTTGTTGATGTCCAAGTTTCCACACTCTGAACCTCTTCTGAAGAACACTTGCAGCCCAGCACTGCTTCCTGAACACAGATCTCTGCTTGTGCATTCTTAAAGCAGCCTGAATAATGGTGGCAGCCTTGTGCATTTTTGCAACACTTTGTCTAACAGAGTACCCCCTAAATGCTGCTTGGATGAGTACAGCAGACCTTTTCAGCACCTGGTATTTCCCACGGTCAGCTTTAGCCTTAACATATGACCTGTAATGTCTCTGTATGATGATGGCAGACACCCTCATGGCCTGGTACTTTGTTACTTCCCTATGTCTTCTGAAAGCAGACTGAATCAGTACAGCTGCTTGGTGTTGCAGAATAATTTCCCTTCTAACCTTTTGACCTCTGAAGCAGGCTTGCAGGGAAATGGCAGCATGGCGCAATTTCAAGAAGTTGTCCCTCTGCTTTCTTGCCGCGAGAGTGGAGCGATACCTTTGTTGAATGGCAGCGGCAGCATATTTCATGCATAAATAACGAATCCGAGCACAGTGAGCCCTGTAAGCACTTTGTATCACAGTGGCAGCCTGATGCTTTTGTTTCAAAGTATGTCTGGCCTTCATACCACGGAAAGCAGATTGCAGAATAACGGCAGCCCTTTTTTTATCCTCCAAAGACTTCATATCTTGCTTCATCCTTTTATTAGCTTGGTAACGCAGTTGAATAGTCCTGGTTGCCCACAGTAGCTTCAGGTAGTATTTTTTGCATATGTACTTCCTGACATGCGACTGAATGGTTATTGCAGCCTCATGCACAATTCGCAATTGCCTCCGAACCTTCATTCCTCGGAAAGATGCCTGAATTGCAATCACAGAATTACGGGTAACCAGGTATGCTTTGCGTTCTTGCCTTGCAGCCAAAGTAGCCCGCCATTTTTGTTGACAAAGCTCAACTGCAGCTTTGAGAGATAGGAAGCTTTTCCTTTCTTTGTAAGCCACATACTTCCTTTGGATCACTGTAGCTGCCAAATGCAACTTGGCAATTTCACGCCTTGTCCGATTCCCTCTAAATACAGCCTGCATGATTACCGTGCTGTGGCGCAGCCTCAAAAAGCTTGCCCTTGCTTCTTTTCTTTTTTGATGACATCTGTATTGTCTCTGAATGAAGACTGCAGCAAGTCTCATGGCTTGGAAAGACATTCTTTCTCTGTACATTCTGTACAATGCTTGAATCACTGTGGCTGCTTCATGCCTCTTTTGGACCTCTCTTCTGACCCTCATTCCTCTATATGCAGCTTGCAAAGAGATTGCTGCTTTTTGCATGGAGCAATACCTCTCACGCTGCTGTTTGGACAGAAGTTTAGCCCTGTATTTTCTCTGTATGATGATGCTTGCTTGTTTCAGAGCCTGATATTCATTGCATTGTTTGTATGCCTTGTATCTTCGTTGAATAATCTTTGCAGCCAGTTGCATCTCTGCAATCCGTTTCCTTGTCTTCATGCCACGATAAGCTGACTGAATACACAAAGCTGCTTTTTTAATTGCCGTATATTGTTTTTCTACAGCATTCTTCATCTTGTTTGCCCGGAATCGCTGCTGAATAACAGATGCTGCCCATTTTTGTCTCCTGTATTTTACAAGTTGAAAATGTCTACGGAAACCAGTCTGAATGGCTGTTGCTGCTAGGTGCATTTTTTTAAGATCTCTGCGAACTTTCATCCCTCTAAACGCAGACTGTATAGTTACAATGGCATTTTTCATTCTCAGATAAGATGCACGTGTATGGCTTCCAACGATGTGTGCTCTGTAATGTTGCTGTATGATGATGGTGGCACATTTGACAGCCCGATAAGATATCCGTGCCTTGTACATCCTGAAGCAAGTTTGAATAATCGTGGCAGCTTGATGCTTTTTCTTCAGCTCTCTTCTCACTCTAGAGCTTCGATATATGGTCTGTATGTTTACTGTTGCTTGTCTGAGCTGAACATAAAAGTCTCTTTCTGAACATCTTAGGGCATGTGCCCGGTAGCGCTGCTGAATGGTAATGGAAGCCCTTTTTTGAGCCAAAAATTTCTGACGGCAAAAAAAAGCTCTTGCAGCTGACTGAATCAAAGTGGCCGCTTTGTGTTTCTTGGCCATTTCTTGCCTAGTTCTCATGCCACGATACGCACTCTGAAGCACAGTTACAGCTTTCTTCAAGGCCAAAAATTCAGACCGAGTCTTTCTTCCCATCCTGAGAGCTTCATATCGTCTTTGGATGACCAAAGCTGCATGCTTCAAAGCTGTAAACTTTTTTTGCAGCATATATCTACGGTACATTGACTGGATCACAGTGGCACATTGATGAAGCTGGTCAATCTTCTTCCTCTCTGCTCTCCCTCTCCACAATGCTTGAATTTTTACAGCAGCATGTTTGAGAAACTGGTACTCCTTTCTTAACTTCTCTCCAACCACGTTGGCCCTATACCTCTGCTGGACAATGACAACTGCCTTTTTTAAAGACAAGAAATATCTCTGAGCCACAAATCTTCTGTAAGCAGCTTGGATTACAAGAGCGGCGTGTTGGCGCTGTGACATTTCTGTACGGGCTTTCCATCCTCGAAACGCTGCTTGAAGGGTTACAGCGGCAGATTTCATTTCTAGATATCGTCTCCGTTTTGCAGCCCCAAGCAAACAGGACCGATACCATGTCTGAATTACAATAGTAGATTGCCTCATCTCTCGAATCTGTTTTCGGACCAGGGAGGCCCTGAAAGCACTTTGGATGACAATGGCAGATTGATTTCGTTTCTTCAGAGTTTGAAATTTGCGTCTCTGGCAGTTACCCCTAAATAATGCTTGAATGTAAATAGCTGTGGATTTCTTGGCCAGATACTGTCTTTGACATCTTTGCATTCTGTACCATGCCTGTATTGTCACAGCAGCGGCTTCTCTTCGGGCCATTGTTCTTCTATACCAATTTCGAAAGGCTGTTTGAATAACAACACAGGCACAATTCTTTCTGAGGAATGCTCGAGTCCTCCATCCCTTGTATGTTTTCTGCAAAAGAAGAGTGAATATGACTTCAAATGTCAGGAATAAATATACCTAATTAGCTATTGCTTTGTATATCTTTATGGATAGACGCATGGATAGGGTAGTAAGAAGTAAATTTGTAAACAAAATGTTAATTGAGATTATATATATATATATAAAAACAATTTACTGCTGAGGCAACATTTATTATACTTCTTTTGCAAACAAAAGAGTAAATCATACTTGGATTAGGACTGCAGCTCTGTTTTGGATAGCAAAGTGCCTTTCCGCTTTCATTCTTCTAAGCTCTTTTTGGGCAGAGTAACCTCTCCAGAAGGCCTGAATGATGGTGGCAGCTCTGTTCTGTCTGTTCATTCTCCTCTTCTGAATAAAGCTCCGCACAAGAGCCTGAATTTTACATGCTGCCAGGTCCCTTTTCTGTACATAGAAAATATTATTCAAGTAAATTCAGATGTAGAACAATACAGAGTAAAGGTGTTTGACAGTGCAAATTACCTGTCTGAGTTGAATGTCTTTGCACAGTTTATACTTTCTCCATGCACTCTGAATTACTCTGGCAGCTCTAGTCTCATTTCTGAGATCCAGAAGTCGAGCGCAAAGGAAAGATAGGTAACATATAACCACCTTTAAAATAAATAAATAAATAAATAAATTCATAATCACTTCATCACAATCAATCCATAAAGTTCCTTTTATATTGATATAGCAAAAAACAAAAACAACAACTAATACCTTTTCATTCGGGATTGTATTAGACATGTCCTCTGGAGCAATCATGGCAGGAACGCCTCCAAGGTATGATACAGCTGTATTCACCAGCTGAAAATTACTCTTTTCATTTTCAAGTAGCACCTTGAAGTCTACTGGTGGTGATCCGGAATCTGAAAAAAGAAACAATTGCTAAAACAGTTCTCAATCTTCATTCCAAAACAATTCTTAATTACATCACAAAACTGGTGATATGCATTCAAGAGAGCATCACTCTGACAACAATACTAATATACTATAGAGAGCAGAGTTTGTTAGGCAACAAGTCACCATATTGTTCCAAGGAGTCAAAGGAGCAGTCAGAGTCACTGGATGAATTGTTTAATTCCACTTTGCCTCGATGGCCACACTCAATGGTCTGCGTTGTTTCCTGGTGAATGTTCTCAGCAAGCAGGTGGTTTGGATGATAGTGATGTATGAGATAGCAAAGAATTCTACCATCAGAGAATGACACTGTGAAGTTTTCACCCTGGACAAAAAGAATTAGAAAACACCCAAGAAAGTGTTATTTTAAAGCCAAACAAATCAATACGGGAGTCCTTGGGTTGCAACAGTCTCGATATACAATGTTTACGACGCTCACTACCACGTCGCTTACACCGTTAGCGCCATACTTCTCATTTGTGAAGCAGCTTTGTGACAATGACCATTGTTAAAAGCGCTATATAAATAAAATTGAATTGAATTGAACTGAATTGAATACTTACGGACTACGTGGGTGAACTAGTTTGGTCACAGGCATGGGAAGAATACACAGTAACGGCGTATGAGTGAGGGAGTTTTCCTTTTCCTTTTTCTGTGGCTTAGTTGTGTTTTAATGATTTTACTGTCTCTGTATTGTGTCAGGAAAGGTAAGTGACTTAGGCTAGGGTATGTTTCAACTAATGCCAAAATATGGGTTACATCACTGTCGAAGGAACAGATCTGTGTCATAACTCGAGGACACACTGTAATTAACTATTTGTCAATTATACCCTTAAAGAACAATGTACCACAAGACACGGTTGGGCTGGATTAAAACATCTGGGAACTACCGGTACAGCAATGAATTATGCTGCTGCAACATGTTAACTTTTTCAACTAGGGATCAAGGAGATCTTTGAAGAATATTAAAACAGATCCTGCTCGAAAACTATAGTATTTTTACTAGAAATACTTAGGAAGTTTCAACCCACCTTCAAACTGTAGAATTCGCAAACCGCATTGACCCAGTCCAGCAGCAGAGTTAGCTTCTCACTGGACTGTTTAAAGCTTGGACTTCCTTTTGAGCTCTTTACAGCACATTTATCTGCCTTTAACAAAGCCAACTTCTGCTTTGTTCTCCAGGTTTTCTTCAGGAAGCTGATTTCCTCCTTGAGTTGCTCCACATCAAGTAGAACCTCAACCTAATGGTGTTCATTAAGATCATTCTTGTTTGCACACAAAACATCATGCAAGAAATAAAATATTTGTACCAAACCTAAAATTTGGTACAAAACCCTGATGTTACGTATTTAAAGCTTCTACACATTATATAGTAGGATAAAAGAAACTACCATTCATACAATTATTATGAATAAATCAGACTAAAAGAAGTTCGCACACTTGGACTGTTCAAGCTGCCTAAGACTGCCAAGACATGGTTTTCTGTACATTTATGAACAAGCCACACCTCTAAACTAATTCAAAATACCTGAAAGGTAAAGATCATTTTCCATAGGAGATTAAGGGTCTTCTCTCTGTGCCCATCCACAATGTCTCTGGAGTCAATGCCTGTCCCTAAGAAATATTAAGATAAATCATTTAGATCCCTTCCCAGTAACAAAAAAAAAAAAAAAACACACATGAGCACTGATATGTTTGGAGTATTACTAGGTCAAAGTCTATAAATAATTAACATTAAAAAAAAAAAAAAAAACTACCATGCTCATCTTTAAGGTCAACTCCTTTTTCTTTGAGCACTTGCAGGGCAATGTCAACATTGTGCACTTTCTGAAGACGGCTAATGGCAGGCATCCGAAGTTTATTTGATAGAGACCAGTCTTGAGTGAAGAGTTCCATGATGCGCCTGAAAATGTTTCAACAAATGTCACAATGGAAGTATACAGGACTAATAAACTGATTACTAAATGCATATTACTGATATTTAAAATCCTTGTATATTATCTCTTCCTTACATTCTACTAGAATTTCTTAGGATTAATGTTTTTCCTAAGTAGTAAATGTGGAAATATACCAATAATGTTTAGTGCATTTAATCACTAAAGCAGACCATATGCAAAAAAAATGTATATATGTACTGTTCTCAAACATACACTAAGCGAATGCCACATCTCAGATCCACAGCAAGATTCTGCACAGCAAAGCTAAACTCAGCCAGGGGAGTCTGGGCATGGGACACCGGCAGGCCCAGAAGGTTGAGGTGTCGAGACAGAATGCCCTCGCCACTGAGAAAGTCCCGCGCAAATGCCAGCAGCAAATCCTTAGTTGTCTAAGGCAAAAACACAGTACAAAACAATTGTAAAATTGTAAACATCAGTTTCACGGTCTCATCTACGTTAAATGCCAAATAAAGCAGTTACAAGAACCTTGAATTCAGCATCCATGCAGAACAAACACGGGTCATGCTCAATCAGCCTGGATTCTTTGGCCTTGTCCAGAAAACAGACTAGTAAGAGTAGTTTCTTCAGAGTGAAACGAGACAGAGCCTCCTCATGCCCTGTTTTTTTTTTGAGGGGGGGGGGGGGGGGCACCCAACAACGGCATGTGCATCAGACATCAGTTAGATACAGGTGAACGGAAAAAAGAAAAACATGCCTACAATTAAAGTTACCATCTCTGTACAAATGGGGAACTTTAGGGTGTCTAAATTCTGCAGCGATGTCTGGATTCCACAGCAGTCTCCCGAGTATGAACATAGCCAAGCCCATGACATCACTGTTGTTCTCCAGCGGAATCAATTCCCCAAAGACTGTCTGAAAAAGGGATGCACACGGAAGGATAGGAGTAAATAGAGGAGTAAATAAATTAGTAAATGAATTAAGACCTATTACTTACTTATCAAACACTTATCAAAGGTGCCTATAAATATCTAAAAATTGAAATACCTCCAGGCCAATACGCAGCCACAGTGGATTGTAAGAGAGAAGCCAGTTTAAAACCTTCTGTCTTTCACCTATTAAAAACACAAAAAGAACATTTACTCAGATAAATATGACAATCCCGCTCCCTATAAATGGGGGAGAAGTACTAATCACAATAAGAGCTGTTTTTAATATCACGCAGGAAGCAAACTCCAGTTTTAAATAAAATGGTTATAGCAACTGACTTGAAATCTGCATGATTTAAAGTTGGTGATGCTGTCTGTAGATTATAATAAAACAAATGGGCATAATAAAATAGAATTTGACTGGCTGCTGTCAAAACTAGACTAAATGTTATACAAATAGAGATGTTGACTTTTGTGAGGTAGATTATGTTTTGCCCCGGTTCATATACCTATATCTTTCCAGAGGTGCCGATCTTTGCGCACAAGGAGTCTCTTGGCTTCTACTTCCAGCTCTAGGCGCTGGATGGCCTTCACCATGTTGTCAGATGTGAAGAGATGGCAAGCCGCTCGACGAAGACGGTTCAAGCGACGACGAGCTGTGTAAGTTCTGAAGGACATCTCCTCCTTGGTTGGTGCTTTGGGTATGTTAAACTTCTCAACTCCCATAGTTAGGGATAAGGCATTCACTGCAGAAAACAACATATTTTATTAACACCACAGAGCTAAAAGTGAAATTTGTAAACAAGTGAACACACACTTAAATTATTAAATCAATAAAACAATACACGGCCTTAAAAGACCCATATTTTACTTTTCTTGTATGCAGTCCTCATGATGTCTAATAATGCACAAAAAACAGGACATTTCCCAACCCCATCTGCCCCTTAGGTAATTTGTTACTGTAGCTATAGCCAAATGTGAAATTTGGCACCACAAAAACCAAATGCTGTTCTTGTAGCTTAATTTCCAAATATAAACCATATGGACTGGAGAATAAATTCTATATTTTTTAAAACGATAAACAATGCTCACAGGAGAAAAGGGGGATACTTACAGTTATACACTAGATGCCATTTAAGTGTAAAACAATCAATAAAAAAAAGACAACTGCTTAACTAACAACATACCTTTGGTGACTTCAGTGGCAACTTTGAAGTCATCAGGAGTGAGAATATAATTTATCCACCATGTGAATCCTCTTTCTTGCTTCTCTATCCATCGCTCATCATAAAACATGTTTTTGGCAGCAAATGGCATAGGATGCCTTGGAATGGCTGTCAACATAAATAAAACACACCAAGACTTAAAGACTGTATTTGACATTATTAAGCTAGTTCACACATTGTCTGTTCTATCTGTAATCACGTTTGATCCTCAGTATTCAGACGTTCTAGAGACTCAAACAAAAGAAAATGGACTGGTTGGGATCCCTGTGGACTTGATACAGATGAATTTGCCATGGTTCAGAAGACATGACTTATAATCAAACATATTAATACATAAGGCTAAACAATGATAGAACACATGAAAACGTAATTCCCTTTCATTTTTATAACTGTTCTGTAACTACAGTAATCCCTTGCTTTTCGCGGGGGTTGCATTCCAAGACCACCCGCGTATAGTGGGAAAACCACTTTGTTGTGTTTTGGTAAAAAAGAAAGCCCAAAAATGCCCATTTTTATTGTGTGAACCAGGGCTATTCAACTACAATAGCAAGTGGGTCGGATACGAAAAAGCAGCTTTGCGCTGCTTTTTTTTTTTTTTTTTTTTAAACACACCCATTTTCTGACAAATGCTAATTTTATACAACACAGCAGATAACCAATCCTGGTGCAAGTCCTGATCCGTATAAAACTGGGGGATTAGTGTATTTCATTATTTACTACAATATCCAATTTTAGCAGCTCTTAATGTGTGGGTTCAGTTTAGGCGGCACCTGGGAATGATGGCTGTGTATATGTATGGACTATTATTTGTAATAATCTCATTTACCCTTTCTAAATTGGATGCTGTTTTTACACAGTAACAAGTTGGATTTTGCTAAGTTTTGGGATCTTTGCATTAATGGGACATTTGCTTCCTTCTCAGCCCTCTCCTTCACTACTAGCCCCTCACTTTCCCTACTATACCCAGAAAAACAGCATTAGACAGCATTAAACAAAGCTTCATCATAGCTGAAAGGTATGAAAACAAAATTACTGCAACAATGTTGGCCAAAATTGTAACAACCAATAAGGCTCAAGCAGAATGAGAAAAGGAAAAGGGAGAATTGGAATAAAGCCTTAGCTAGGGTGAACAGAACATCCTCCTGTGTATGGCTTAATTTAATACAGTTTAAGATTCTCCATTGACTACATTGGTAGGACAAAGCTGTCAAAAAATGTACCCTATATTTCTAGTACTAGGGGATAGTATTATAATGCCACATAAGATGAAAAATATCTCCTGGCCAGAATACTGCAGGAATGGAAATCCAAAAATCCACAAACAGTTTCACTTGGTTTTACTGATTTGATGTGTCTTAAGTAGGAAAAGATTAAATACTTCCTAAGAAGTACACTTTTTTTCTTTTACAGTTTGGAACCCTGTAAGCTCCACTCTTATTTTTATATACAGTGTTTTGTTTCACTGTTTATTCCCTCCCTTATTCTATTACAAAATAGAATTTGTTTATAATATTGTACATTTATAATATGGATTGTTACAATCAATACAAGTAAACTCCAAATCAAACAAAGAAGTATACCTGTCTGTGCAGGCTTTATGAAGGTGAGTCGGGACTGTGCCACAGCTATAACCTTGGCTGTTTTCACCTTTGAGGCGCTGAATGACTTCAGGGACTGTCCTCCTGCATAAGCAATAAACGCAAATTTATTGAGTCCAGCTTTCTAGTACTTCCATATCTACACAATGAATGTGATATAAACAAAGATCCAAAAGAAATGAAATCAAATATTACCCTGAAGAGCTGACTTCTTGAGTGGTACTTTTGTGGACTTCCTCGAGCTTGGTGGTGCTACAAATAAACATTAAAATACATTACACAGATGTACCATGTCTAAACTAACCATGGTCATGTGTGCGCTCTGAACTATTTGAGCAATTTACTAAAGCAGTCATGACAACACAAATGTTTCAAATGAACATGCTTCATTCAGAATGTGTTCATTCAGGATATGTTTACTTAACATCTTTACACAGACCATTTAGTTCATTTTACTTACCAGCTGGTTTGCACTGTGTTGATCCAGACCTCGAACTAAACTTTTTTTCAGGACATGGTTTCTTGCGTTCTTGTGTCTCAGCACAGCTTTTTTTCACTTGAAAAGGTTTTGCCACATCATCTGAGCAATCTCTTGAAAATTCTTCACTTTTCCTCTTTTTGTTCTGATTTGAAGACCGACTGTGCACAGGGAAAGAGTCAAAAGCGATATTGGATGGCAGCATCTCAGAAACATGACTGCTAGCTGATATTGTGCCATCGACGGCAGGTTCTGCATCAGTAGTAGAGATAGGTTGAAGCAGCACAAAGGTGGATGCAGAGTGATCTGGTAGGGTTGGCCGATGTGGCATCAGGTGCTGTGGTGAAACCGGTGGTGAAGTCACTTTAAATTTGAACTCAATGTCCAGGTCACAGTTAACAACAGGTAGAGCAGAGGCACCTTGAAATAGAACGGTGTTGGATTCTGCGTTGCTCGAATCTGAAAGCAAAGAGGTTTTCTCCAGTAGTCTGCGTCTGGAGGTTCTTATCATGCGTGTCCCAGGACTGTGGTCAATAGAAGTTTCCGCTTTGCTTTTAGTGACTGTAGCAGAACTAAAAAGCATCTTCTTGGATTTAACACATTTCTCATTTGGGTCATCAACTGTATTAAAAGCTTTGGTCACTGTTTCAGGGCAAACAGCGGTGCTGGGCTTGAGGCCATCACGACCAGACTTGTCTTCAAGGACTTTGTTTGACTTCACAAAAAAGGTTAATCTCGGCTGAGCAACATCAATATGAGGCGGAACATTCTCATCGGTTCCTACGGCTGCTTCAGGTTCACGCTCTGTGTTTAAGTGCTCAGACTCCAAGGAATCTGAGAAGTTGAAGCTTGAGCACGCATTTGGAGGGCTCACAGCATGAGTTAGATCAGATTCAATAACAGCCAAGGCATCCTTCACAGACAATGTTGGGGTTCCTGGCTCTTGACTTCCATCCTTAACTATTTTACCAATGACAGGAAGTGGACTTTGAAAGCAGGACATCAGAGGGTTGGAAAACCTCTCTGGAGTGCTGATGGGTGACAGAGTCTTATTCAGCACCCTGACTTCTTTAGGTAGAGGCACACAGGAGATATCTGCCTTACCTGAAGAATCAATAAGTTTATTGGCTGGAACCAACAAAACAAGTGGAGAGTTTTTCTGGAGGGGCATGTTTTCCAAATCAGCCTTAACAGATTTGGACAGATCTTGAGAACAAGCAGAGTGGCTGTTTCTATCCTTGCTGCAACTCGATCTGCGAGACGGTCTTTCCTGGTTTAATGGCGATAGAGGATTTAATCGCCTATTCTTTGTGTACTGTGGCTGTCGAGACACATGAAATGTCTTGTTGGCGGTCTTAACTGGCATTAAGGCCACCTTCCCGCCTTTCGAAGATATGGAATGGTCTCTCTTGGATTTGATTGAATCCCATAGACTTTTCTGCAAATACAACAGAATATTAATCATTATTAATAAACCACTGGGTTGTAGATGGTGGTAGATTAAGTAAAGACATAGCACTGGAGATAGCACCTGAATTCAGTGTGTCTAATGTACCTCAAGCACCCATGTGTAACTGTGTCAGCTGAGAAGGTTTAATTAGCCAAGTAAACAAGGCAGGTAAAACCCTGAACTGTACAGCATCATTATCCTCCTGACAAAAAAGTCACAGAGAATATCATAGTACAATTTATAATAAAGGAAACGCTCACCTTTTTCTTCTTTGTAGCCTCTGCCTTTCCAAGCAAAACTGCTTGATGTTTGATGATGCCATTTGCAACAAAGCTGAGTAGCTCTCTTACACCTCCCTCTTCCACAGGTGTCCATGTTACGGTTACTATAAGACTGTCTTCAGGCTGTAAATACAACGTACACTTTTACAGTAAAAGTAAACTAATCTAACCTATATATATGGTTATAAAAGCTACCAATTATGATTTCAGGAAATATGCCAACACACGACTGAATTCTTTTAGTAAAGTTAGGTTACTGTGAATATAGGCAGTGTTCTTGGAACTAAATGACTGAAGAGTTTTGCCACAGCGTAACTTGAAAATGTGCCACAAAACTATAAAACATACAATGTAAAGTAATGACAGTCATGCTTTACAATTTTACAACTATGTGGACAAAAGTTTTGGGACCCCTGGCCCAATTTGAATGACATCGCATTAAAAAACACAGAAATTGTGTATTACTTTTATTTAGTCCTCCTTTGCAGCTATAACAGCATCAACTCTTCTTGGAAGGCTTTTCACAAGATTTTGGAGTTTCTGATCATTTGTGCTCATTTATTCTTTAGAACATTTATGATGTCAGGCACTAATGTTGGATGAGAAGGCCTGTCTCACAAACTCTGTTACAGTTCATTCCGAAGTGTTGGATGAGGTTGAGGTCAGGGCACTGTGCGGGTCAGTCAAGTTCTTCCAAACAGAACTCATCATCATTGGGGCAGTCAGGCTGAAATTGATAAGGGCCTTCCCTAAACACTGCATCCACGAATTTAAAAGCATATTTGTTGTCCAAAAATGGCCACCTAAATTAAATAATGTGGTGTGTCCCAATGCTTTTGTCCATACCGTGTAGTTGGTTTTCCTTCACTAACGTCTATACTAACTTTACGTGGTCTCTTTAACAGTCAGGTCAGTGTGTATTTACAGTATTTAACCGAATACAGTACTGAAGCTGTCGGGCTCCAGGTCAGTTTGCATACAGCAGTGGCAGCACACTCACCTGGATTGTGAAGCAGGTCTGATCCACAGAGAAGCCTTTAGATGATGAAATTTTATCCACAGTTACTGTCGCCACTGCTTCCTCGCTCGGGTTGTCGATTCGTAAAGGTAGAGACTTTGACGAGCCTAACTTTATCGAGCCGAAACTGACGAATGGAGGCCTGGAGAACTGGACCAGGCTGAGGACTGGAACACAAACATCATTCTCCTTGTTGGTTTTATCTCCACTTTTGCGAGTCGGAGCATTAAACGTCGGACTGAAGTCCAATAAATTCCCTCTCGCAACTTGAGACATACTCCTGTTTACTCTTTCAAACAGAACATGGCAAACCTCCTCGAACACAGATCAGCTAGACCCTCGTCCGACACACGGAGGAGCTTCAAAACTAGTTATCACGAAGATCCTGTATTTTGAATCTGACGACGAAGTGGCCAACCAATCGCATTACAGCGTCGCATTGGACGACCCAATCACAGAGAGGAAAACAAAATCCAGCCAATCAGACCTCCGCGATGAGTTTAAACGTTCAAAAGCCACGCCCACAACACTTACAGTTGACGCCTCATTCAGACGATCACGTAGGTCCAACCACGTGGAATTGCTTACTAAAATATAAAAAAGCACGCCCTCACAGACGTTTTCAAACTCTCCATAAAGATTGTATTACATTTAAATGCAAAAAATGCAAGTCTAAGATAAGACCCACAAGTGGGAATTGTTTCAGCAGAAAAGTGGACAGAACAAAGGAAGTAAGAGGAACATAACCAATAGTAAAAAAGTTAGTAACACAACAGTATGATATAACAATGATATTAAAAATATAAATGAATTAGAAATATATGTGTGTCTATCATGTCCAAAAATAATGCAATCCAATAATGCACAAAAATAGCTGTGTCAAATGCAATTCTTTAAATTCTGCACCCAGAACAGAAGGCCTTTTATGTTTAATCTCAGGACTCGTGTAATGTCGCATCTATCTCTGAGCTGTTTGACATAATAACAGATGTGTTGGCTGCTCTCTGAATTGCAGATTTCAGACCAGGCTGAATATGAATGTGAAGAGAGCATTACACCCTGTCACTTAGCTCCTTTCTCCTCTCTTCACCTACTTGTCATTCAAAGTGCAGTTTCTTATGTCGGCCCATTTCTCTTTTTTTTGCTCCTCCAATCCCTGGCTGTGTCTTTGTGTAGAAGTGGAGGGCTGCATCCTATTGGCTGAAGCGAGGCTCCTGTTCAGAAGAGCCTGCTGGAGGAGAGGGTGCACAGAGAGGAGAAGCAGCTGCTGGAGCTGAGGGGCACCATGATCAGATCAACTAAACCACAAACACCATGAGTCCTAAACATGGGCACTGCTTTTGTGCGACCAAGGAGTATTAACTCATTCGTGTTTCTCATCCTTTTTGCACAGTGGACACACCGTAAGTAATCTGTTTGTGGCCTATTACAACTTAGCAGTTAGTGCACCTGTTGTTTTTTTTAAGATATCATAAACCATTTTTATCATTGTTGCTACTATTACTATTGTCATCATTAGTAGTAGTAGTAGTAGTAGTAGTAGTAGTAGAAGTATTATTATTATTGTTATTATTATGATTATCAGTAGTAGTAGTATTAGTAGTAGACATATTAGAAGTAGTAGTAGACGTAATATTATTATTATTATTATTATTAGTAGTAGTAGTAGTAGGAGTAGTAGCAGTAGAAGCATTTTTCTTCTTCTTCTTCTTCT
>JBBPCY010000037.1:12877900-12889758 GCA_037974405.1 Brachyalestes nurse
GTAGCAGTAGAAGCATTTTTCTTCTTCTTCTTCTTCTTCTTATTATTATTATTATTAGTAGTAGTAGTAGTAGTAGTAGCACTTGTAGTGGTAGTAATACTATTAAGTTAGTAGTACCAGCGGTAGTAGTTTTGTTGTTAGTGTTCATCTTGATTAAAAGATAGAGCAGTCATTCTATAATGGAGAAGACTTGCAGTGCATCTGTGTGTGATATGGTATTTTGCTGAAACTATAGCGAGAGACTAAACAAAGTCAGATATAAAAAATTACACTATTATTATTAGTAGTAGTAGTAGTAGTGGTAGTAGTTTTTGATGAGACTCCAGACTCTTTTCTTTTGCACCACTACTACATAAAGATTTTAGCACTTAGAACTCTCCTCTGGTTCTCACACTGTCCTGAAACTGTCCTGAATGTATTACTCACATTGTTAGTGGTTTTGGATGAAACCGTCTGCCAAATGATTGTGATGTAATGTATTGTAATGATGTTCTCACGGATTATTTTGATCATATTTAAGTTCGCATTATAATTTCTTCTTTTTCAACCTAACCATGACTAAAATTCTCACAGGATAAAGCAGTCATTCTATAAAGTGGATCTGCATGCATTATGTTATCTTGCTTAAACTATAGAGAGAGTAGAATAAAGTCAGACAGGTACAGAGAGAGAGGGCTGATCAAAACATAAAAGGCTAGTCATCAAAGACTCAAAAAAGCTCAACATATTTCATAGCTTTGATAGCTTACATCAAAACCAACAACTATTCAGGCTTTAAAACCTAACTCCCTGTAGTATGAGTACAGTGCACTACTCTCCTGGGCGCTGGAATTGTTGGTGGCTTGGTTGCATTAATGCCATGTCTAGTTTAACCAGTATGTGACCATATGGCAAGACAAACTAATGTTTTGGGTTTAGCCCCAACCCCCCTCACCAAGCCGTTTAGGCCCAGGGTCATGCTGTGAGGTGGTCTAGACTCCTCTTAAGAGGGTCTAATAGAAATCCCTCCTAAAGATATAGTGTGTCATGGACAGTGTTCATGAGGCTACCTTTCTGAATGGTTCAGTGTATGACATTATTTCAGTAGGTAAGATTGATTCCAGGTGGTGTCATTTTCTTTCAATCTAATGTTTGTGAATAGTCAATAACTAGCTTTCCAGGCCTGAAATGATTTTAATTTATTACAGGTTCATACATGACACAGTGTCATGACATACATCTTTGGTCATTACATTCCCAGGCATTGTCTATATTGCAAGCTATTTCCAATGTTTGGGTCTGCTCAAACATTGAGGACACACAACAGATGGTTTTGGCTGAGTGGTCATATGCCTAGTCTTTGGTCCAAGTCTGTTCCTACTGTATTTATTTACATACATAAAATGAAATGGGATGGGAGATTGCACTTTAATACTGTCTAATAATCAGACAGCTTTTTTGCCCACTGGTTCTAGAGACATGTTTATGCGCATTACACTAAGATGCCTAAGTGGAACAATGGGTAAAATTTCTACTTGTGTAAATAACTAAATGAGAAAACTGGATTTGGTAGGGAGAGCAAGTGAAACTGTTTAGCTCCATGCATGACATTCAGCATTTAGAACAGCTCACTTAACACAAGAGGCAATACGGCTCTGTTTATTAACCACGTTTTGGCATGTTTTGCACCACTGCATTACACAAAGCGTTATAGCAGAAAATACAAAGCTATAATGGATTAAAAGACATGACCAAATTCATATGAATTTCACTTTCATGCCATAATGCATTTGATTGGTGGAGACACGATCAAAGTTTGCAGTTTTAGTATTTTGGGAGACATATATAATATAAATCTTGTATGTTAACCTTGCAAATTTGGATTCGGATACCCTGTAACCCCACGAAACATAATGTAGAGACTGTGTACATTCCAGTTAACCTGAAATAACCATGGGCTGCAAATGGGAGCAATACATATTAAGAGAGCAGGTCCTCCGCCAACAAAACCATCATCATTACCATCATTACCAGAGCTGTTTGCTCGGTCTCACTCTTCACCCCATGATAAAACAGACAAGGCTCTCAGGCAGGGCTGAATAGAGCGATAAACGTCCCCTAAATGACTGACTTATGTCTGCGACCCGTTACCATAGTAACCCTGCCAATGCAGAGCGGGAAGCGTGGAATCGGTTGCCATGGTGACAGATCAGACGCTTTGTTGGGACGCTGAAGTTTGCAAATGTCCTTGTGAGGCTCGCGGCAAGTGAAAGGAGCCTTTCAGCACACGAGCAGCATTTCACGCAGTGATAACACAGCAGAACGACCACTGACAATCCACAGAACCACTCACTGATCACACAGCCGACTATCAATTACCCTAATAATAAAGAATAAAAATAACTGGTAATACTGCAGTGATTTCTACTGCATTCCTACAAGAACCTTACAGTACATTTAGACAATCACCATTTTCTCCCACAGTACTACTGTAGCGTTTTATAGTGTACTATTGTATTATTTTTTGTGTAATGGAAATGTTTTCCCAGTTCAACGTTTCTGAAGTTTAACTGGATGCTGGTAGTTTAGAGCAGGTTTACCTTTTTAAAAATCTTGTTTTTTCTTGATGTGAAGGATTACAAATAAAAGCAAAAAAAATAGCTAATAATAACAATGACGATAATGTTCTGACACACACAGTCAAAAGATTGGACACACCTTCTCATTCAATGATTTCCATAGTTTTTGTTATTGGTTACATTGTAGATTCATATTGAAAACAGTGGGGTTGGTACACAGTTAGTAATCCTATTTCACCACGGTTCTACTCCACATTATGGCAAGAACCATTTAACTAAATAAAAAAACAACATCCCATCATTATCTTATTACAAAACATATTCTGGTTTGTTTAACTCTTTTTTGTTTACTGCATAATTCCACGTGTTCCTTGTTTTCAATATTAATCTACAATGTAGAAAATAATAAAAACAAAGAAAAAACATTTAATGAGAAGGTGTTTTCAAACATTTGACTGGTATTGTGTGTGTGTGTGTGTGTATACATACACATGTAGAGGATCCAATAGTGAAGGATATATCAAAAGCATAGACAAAATCATAGTACAAAACAGGCAGGAGGTCCAAGATCAGTCAAAACAAGACAGTGTAGCTTTTGCTGTCTAAATTGGCTGCAGCTGTTCTCCACGTGACTGTCGAGGTTCAGTCATCCAGCGATGTCTACTGGAGGGGGGTGCAGGCAGGATGCGTGACATCAGTGTGGTCCTGCAGATGTCTAATGTATAATAAGGACAATAACGCAACATATTGTCGCTGTCGGAACAAAACAACATATCTCCAATTAGTAACTTTACAGGAGCAGGAATACATTTTCTTACATCTTAATGTGAGTTAATAAAACAATTTTATTTAATTAATATTGGAGCATTTCTTTTGTTCCATTCTTTATGAATTTGCAGCTGGCGTTTTAAAATGAACTCAAATTTCAATCAAAAAACGAAGATATATGGTTTTGATTTATAATATCAATTCATCCATCCATCTTCTACCGCTTTGTACTCGATTCGGGGTCGGGGGAGGGGGGCCGGGGGGCTATAGCCTATCCCAGCTGCTGTGGGCGAAGGCAGGGTAAACCCTGGACAGTCACCAGCACCTTGCATGGCGGGCCACACACAGAGACAGACAACCATTCACACTCACATTCATACCTAGGGGCAATTTAGTGTGCTCAATTGACCTATCGATTTATAATGTATTATAAATGTTACATTAAAATGCAAAATATATTAAAATACAGGATTGCCCTATTTGTCATTGGAAGACAGTGTCCTCAACAGCTGATGCTTCAGCTAAGGAGTGATGGCAGTGGCTCTTAGCTCAACTTAAAATAGAGCATTTGATTACATGAGTGGCTCAGATCTCTGTAGAAATCCTGCAATCACAATCTGATAAGCTTTCAGTGCAGTTCACTTCTCTCAGATCAACTGATGCAGATTCTCCCATCAAGGGATCCTTAAGTACCTTAACACCAGCGTTTTAGCTTTCCAAGTCATTTGTTCCTCAGGAACCGTGCTCATTAATCAGTCTACAGAAAAATTTATTCAGCTGCTCCATCTCTAGTCCCTGAGGCCGGATGTTAAAAGCCCCCAATAATTCACACAGAAAAAACTAAATATTTTATGCAAGCAAAT
The DNA here is from genome assembly GCA_037974405.1 of Brachyalestes nurse. Classification (NCBI taxonomy): domain Eukaryota; kingdom Metazoa; phylum Chordata; class Actinopteri; order Characiformes; family Alestidae; genus Brachyalestes; species Brachyalestes nurse. The sequence goes on from JBBPCY010000037.1 coordinate 12,882,090, forward strand.
TCCTATTATAAGCATACAGCACACCCAAGACAAAGTAGAGACTGAAGGCAGCATTTTACATGCAGGCAAGGACCACTGACCGATCACAGAAATTGTAAATTTGAGCACTTTCCTCTTCAGCATTATGGAGTAATATATCTGAGTTTTTTAAAAGGTCAAACAGTATAAATGGTCTTATGAGAACAATTATAAGCCATACCCAGCCTTTCAAAGATTCCAAAATAAAGTTATTCAAAACTTAATAGGTGGGGGGTGAGGGTGCACCAAAATCTGGTCCTAGAAGGTCAGTGTCTGGCACAGTTTGGTAGTTCCCCTCCTCTTACACACACACTAACACTTCACCTGGCAGTTTACAGATGAGTTGAGGCATGTGTGTTTGCTTCAGGAAATCACCAAACTGTTCTGGACCCCATCCCTCCAGGACCAGAACTGGGCACCCCTGCATTAGGCAATGACCATCAGGCTCTTTCCTCAGTAAAATAATCAACACACAGATGTTCGCTTCAGATTCAACGAGAAGGTACATTTGAAGGGCTCATATCAAGTAAAACTGAATATTTGCAGCAGTTTCAGTCTACAGCAGAGATAACCAAATAAGATCTTAAAATGATTTAGAATGAAAATAACAATCAAGGAATTTTGAGAGGTTGGGAAATGGTAGAATAATGAATAAAGATTGTTTTGGTACAAAAAACACAGGAACACACAGAAAAGTAAATAAATATTTGATCAAATTCCTTCATCATGACGGCCCACCTGGTTTAGTAATATGCACTGGGATTTCACTCCAGCTGTTTCACTGTTTTCTCAGGTGTGAAACTACTGAAGGCCTCCTCCCTTTGCCTGTCCAAACCCTGCCAGAATGGCGCTGAGTGCCGAGATGACTCCTCCACTTTTCTGTGCCAGTGTCTGTCTTCAGCAGCAGTGCTGTCCCGTGCAAACTGTGACTCCAATGCCCTCTGCCAACCCCCCATCTGCCAGGGCAACGCTACATGCCAGTCCACCGGTGGCCGACCCGGGGAGTTAGCCTGCCGCTGCTGGCCAGGTTTGTCTGACCATGCCTGTCAGTCCAGTGCCCAGCTGTGTGCCCGTACGCTGTGCGGAGAGAGCGCCCGCTGCCTGGCCGTGGCCCGCTGGGGCTTGGGCTACATCTGTCTCTGCCAACCAGGCTACACCGGCCCCCTGTGTCAGAGAAAAACAGATCAGTGCGTGCCAAACCCCTGCCATAACCGTGCCCTCTGCCGAACCGGGCTGCACGGCCCTTCCTGCTTCTGCGTGCCTGGCTTCCAGGGTGAGCGTTGTGAGATCGAAGTGAACGAGTGCCACTCACAGCCCTGCATGAATGGGGCAACATGCCTGGACAAAATTGGACACTACCTCTGCCTCTGCAGGCCAGGATACACAGGTAAGATGTTCATACGCAAACACACCCACACACCCACATACACACACTCACACACATGTATATACACATGTATACACAAACACAATGTAATTGGTGAGATGTAAACAAGGTCATTTTGAGTAGTTTGAGGTGAAATAGTTAGAAAGACTCAGGTTTCTTTACATGTGGTAGTGAATGGAACCATGTGTGTAAAAAGCTCAAATATTTTATTTACTTTTCAAAACCACCAGTAAATCTAAAGGTTTAGAATTTTTTAATTTAATGCTGATAGTGGTAAAATAGTAGTAAGTAATTCAAGTTCAAGTATAACTTTCTGAAAGGCAGCTTTTAAAAGCATTAAACTCTTTCCATGCCTGGTTCCTATCACCACTGTAAACATTTCTCTAGACTGGAGCAATTCAGATTAAACTACTCTGAATAACTCTATTTACATACTAATGATTTAATTATTCTGAACTGAAAAACTGGTGAAACTCCCCTATAATCATGTGCACATAATTTCCACATGAATAAAATGCACTTCCCTTTGCCAGCAATTTAGTAATACATTTTATTCATTGATATATTTTATTAATGTGGAAATTATGTACACCTTAGAACCAAGTTAACGCAATGCATCGCTTTTTTATGCTTTCATGACTTAATGTAGGCCTGATTAAAATCATGCATGTTCAGAAATAACTACAGACAAAACTTTAAGTATGAAATTATGGTATTGAGATGCTTGTGCTCTACAACTTCATTGTAGGAAGCTGTAAAAAAGTTTTGTGAATCAGATCTGTGAATGAATGATTCAAGTGATGTCAAAGTTTATGTCTGGACTTTTAATCAGAGACTGGCTACTCTGCAGTATATTTTGGATTATTCTCAGCATTGCAGTAACACTGACATGGCAGCAGCATAGTAGCATATAGCGCTGATATGAGTGTTTCAGGCACAGCGACATTGCTGTGGTTTGTCTCTAATCATAAAGGTGTGTGAGTGTTGTCACCATCTGATGTGTGTTCTCTCTTCCAATAAGTCTCTATTCAAACTACAAGACACATCTGAATTTGATTTTAAAACACGAGTTTAAATCTCATTTGTATGTTCATACTGTAATACTGAGGTCTCACTTAGCTATCCAGAGCCTGTCCACGAGGAGCATGGCCACTTCCCATTCTTCCAATTAAATAAAAACATACTGAAAAACGCTGGGGGTGCTTAAAGAATGGGGGCTAAACTGTGAAAATGTTAATATAATTTTTTTCCAGTTTTTCACCTTTTTATTTAGGAAGGTGAAATATGAAATAAAGTACTGCATAGAAAAACATCTTACCAGAAAGTACTTTATTTTATATATACAGATACATGTCTAAACACTACATGGAAGTATTGGGACCATTACGCCAGCAGAGACTTTAATGATTATGCATTCAAACACATAGACTTTTATATGGAGCTAATCCCCCTTTAGCCGTACACGTGATGCGTGTCAGATGATGAGGGGGACTCAGACTACGAACCACAACCACACACTCTTGCTTCCGACAGCCCATCACTCCCAAGCAGCTGTATGCCATCTTTACAGACACCTCCCTGCAGAGCTCAACTGTCCCCGACTTCTTCAAAAACACCACCATTGTTCCAGTTCCCAAGAAGAACAAAGCCAGCTGCCGTAATGACTTTCGGCCTGTTGCACTAACCTCCATCGCAATGAAGTGCTTTGAGAGGCTGGTAATGGGACATGAGCTCCATACCGACCACTCTGGACCCCCTGCAATTTGCATACCGTCACAATAGATCCACTGAAGACGCCATCTCGCACACCATTCACACCACCCTGGCTCACCTAGACAATAAGAACTGCTCTGCCAGACAGCTGTTTGTGGATTTCAGCTCTGCATTTAACACGGTTATCCCCTCCAAGCTGATCAAGAAGCTGCGGGTGCTGGGACTCGGTGCTATTCTGTGCAACTGGGTTCTGGACTTTCTCACCAACAGACGGCAGCATGTGAGGATCGGCAAAAACACCTCCACCACAATGATCCTCAACACTGGCACGCCACAGGGAAGCGTTCTGAGCCCAATGCTATACTCCCTGTTTACACACGACTGTGTGTCCAGACACAGCTCCAACACCATCATCAAGTTTGCTAATGATCCCACCATTGTGGGCCTGATCAGCAACAACGGCAAGACGGAGGCCTACAGAGAGGAGGTGAGACTCCTGGCAGAGTGGTGTTAGGAGAACAATCTCTCTCTCAACGTCAGCAAAACTAAGGAGGTGGTACTGGATTTTAGGAGGCAGGATGCGGCTCATCACCCCATCTACATCGGAGGAGGTGCTGTGGAGAGGGTCAGCAGCTTCAGGCTCCTGGGTGTCACCCTCAGTGCCAACCTCAAGTCCTCAGAACATACAGCAGCGGTCACCAAAAAAGCCCTTCAAAAAAACGACTTCACTTCCTCAGACGCCTAAAGAAGGCTGGGGTGTCCACCTCTGTCCTCACCAGCTTCTACAGGTTTGCTGTAGAGTCCATCCTCACAGGGAGTGTTGCATCTTGGTGCGGCAGCTGCAATACTCAGGACAAGAAAGCTCTGCAGAGGGTGGTGAAAACGGCCAAGAGGATCATAGGCACACCACTCCCTGCAATAACGGACACTTACAACTAAGTGCATCACGAAGGACCCCAGTCACCCTGCACTGCCACTTTGTACCTTCCTGCCATCCAGCAAGAATGACTCAGGACAGTTCACACACACACAGCACGGTTCAGAAACAGTTTTTATCCCAACGCTATCAGACTATTCAACACACAGTAACTGGTTTATCTCTCTGTGCAAGAAATCCTCATACTGTACTATGTGAAATACTGTAGCACACAACACTTTACATTGCACCGACACTTTACATTGATGCAATTTGCAGCTAAAACAGTGTTTATTTCAGCCTGTGATTATTTATTGTTGTCTTTATGTTCTGTCTGGGAAGAGGGTATTCAAGTAAGCATTTCATTGTGCTCTGTACACTGTACATATGATAATAAACTTCAACTTTGCAGCAGTAACAGCTTCACTCTTCTTGGAAGGCAAGATTTTGTAGTTTCTGTGGGAAATTTGTCCACTTATTCTGTAGAGCATTTACGAGGTCAGGTACTAATGTTGGACGAGAAGGCCGTCTCTGTTCCAGTTTATCCCAAAGGTGTTGGATGGGGTTGAGGTTAGGACTCTGTGCAGACCAGTCAAGTTCTTCCACACTGAACTCCGTCAACCATGTGTTTATGGAGCTTGCTTTGTGCACTGGAACACAGTCATGCTGGAATAGAAAAGGTTCCTTCCCAAACTGTGCCCAAAAAGTTGGAAGCATAGCGTTGCCCAAAATGTCTTGGTATGCTGAAACATACCTTCTTTACAGTGACTTGACAGTGCCTTCAAATATCACTACCCCCCTCTAGTGGTAAAATTCTGGTATTACATTAAAGTCTCACCCGGACCCCACCAGTACGTACACTATATGGACAAAAGTATTGGCACACACCTGTGTTTTTATGGTTTGAGCTACACCCCTTACTTCCAATAAAGCACAGTCTTAAGCACGCCAAGATATTTTGGACAATGTCATGCTTCCAACTTTGTGCTTTATAAAGCAAGCTCCATAAAGACATGGTTGCATAAGTTCAGCTTGGAAGAACTTGGCTGGCCCGCACAGAGCCCTGAAATCGACCTCATCCAGCGTCATCCGACCTGAAGCGTCTCGAGTGTTCTCGTGTTTCGTTTTGTTCTTCTTAAAGCCCTATATTTTTATTACTGTAAAATAAATTAAATTATTACTGTATTTGCCCTGCTTATACCAAAGAAATCGACAGCGCATACCAAAGAAAACGCGTGCATGAATTACAGTACAGTCTATACAGGGGTAACATCGGTATTTACATTCTAGCACTGCAAGACAGTGTAAACTGCACAGTACGAATACCGTAATGTATTAATATGGTAATGTATTAAGCTGAGTTTTAAATGAAATTAAAGTGTTTTTGGCACATATTTTTGGCATATTTAGGGTTTACACTATAAAAACAGACATTTATCACAACTTTTTTTACTATACACGGGTGCTCTTGGAATGTAAACCCCGCGATAAGCGGCGGGACATAAAAAGATAACCGCTGAAGGCTAAACACATGCATGTTTTCTCAGAATGGGGGATAATCCCGTACTTTTGGGTATTATGTAGCCCTTAGTTTGGACTATCTTTGTTAACTCACGATCGTGTTGATGTACAGAATCATACACATATTGTCAGAATCAGACGACCTCGAACTAAACGGCAAGTATATTAATATTACTGTATATTAAAGTGTATTTGAAAAAATACATTCATAAAAAAGCTAAAAAAAAAATGCAAAAAAAGCACTCCCTAAAAGTAATATTATACGCCCTGTAATCCACACGTTGTTTATGTAACATGTGACAAATGTCAGAACTGTTCCTTTCCCCTAGCGGTGCAGCAGTGAAAAAGATCCCCCCTTAAACAGTTTCCAGCGCCGCCACTTTCCGAACGTTCTTAAGGCTTTAGACCGGTACAGTGGTATAAGAAAAATTCATATCTTAACAATAATAAAAAAAACGGTTTTCAGTATGAACTGGTATACCACCCAGCACTAGTCAAGCATAAAAATATTTTACTTTTTCTAAGAGTAGATTTGCCAAAAGTCTGTGTCACATCAGTGGCATGCATATGTATGTCAAAATAGAGCAACTGGATATTTCTGCTTTCTTGTTTTGTGTCTGGGGCCTTTCCTGATATTGTGCTCAGTGGATGACAGTGTGTCACTAGACAAGGTTTTCTCTGTTATTGGTACTGCAGGTGCCAGCTGTGAGGTACAGATTGATGAGTGTCAGTCCCAGCCGTGTCTTCATGGTGGGAGCTGCCACGACCACATCAACAGCTTCTCCTGCACCTGTTTGTCCGGGTTCCAGGGAAGCCGGTGTGAAATCAACATTGATGACTGCAGAGGCCACCGGTGCCAGAACGGGGCCTCGTGCATTGATGGAATCAACAGGTAAAATGGGTTTGTAATGTTTATGTGTATAAAGAAAGCACTAAAACAAAACTCTATATGCAGTCAGTGTTCAACAACAAACAAACAAGCGAACAAAACAAAAAAAGACAATGTCGTTTTCTTGCTTATTCCTATAGTGTTATTTCACACAATTTACTCTTAAGGCCTAACACTCCACCCACGAACATCTGAACCTAAATGTTCACATTAGGCCAATACTGCATATTTTATTGTCTGACACTCCACTGGCCAAGTAAGGTTTCATAGATAATCTTTCAACACCAGTCGACCAAACGTAATTTCAACACAAAACATAATTATAAATGTAATATATATTATTAATGTGAGAATTATTTGCAATAAAGAAAGAAAATCTTGATCATCCTGGCAAAATGATGCACGATCAGTGTCAGTCTGAAACATTGTTCTTTTTAATGTAATGGAATTTGGATACATGGGTACATATACAAAACGTTTGGATAGTTTTTGGTGTTTATTGTGTTGTGTGATTCTGCATTCAAGCAAAATTCAGCAGGTTCAATTTATTACATTTTCTCACTTTACATGATCGTGGCAGAAATTAATATTTACAGCAAAATCACAGGTAATTCAGAAACGGTGTGTTGTTTCACAGTTTGCCCTGTGTTTGTGCAGCTACAGCTGTAACTGCTCCTGGAGCTTCACTGGTCCCTACTGTGAGGAGCCCCTCCCCCCCTGCTGGAATCAGCCCTGCCTCAATGGCGCCCTCTGCCAGGAAGAGGGGCGGAACTACAGCTGCCGATGCTGGCCAGGTAAGCCTATTGATGTTCTGCATACACGTGACCGTGACCACGCCATACTGGACGGCGGAAGAGAGATAGATAGACAGAAACGGACTACTGACAAATAATTTACTTTTTAATTTGTTGAAAGTTGTTTAAATATGTCAGTGCCGTTATCAGTGGAAACTGGCTACAAGTTGGAGTCCACAAACATCGATCATTTGAAAAGCTTTCAATAGCAGACTTAAAAACCGACCCGTATCTACACTCCCCTCGGAGATCTTTACGGATTTAACTAGTTTCACGTATTAAACCTTTAAGCGCCAGTTTAAAGGCTGTTTTTTTAGACTGGATTTTGACATCAATATTTCAGCTTGTGGCTTTAAAGGGGTTAAAGTTAGAGACTTAGTGTAAATTAGAAAAATGTTGGGCATTTTGAAGTTTGAAGTGCAGTTTGAAGT
>JBBPCY010000037.1:12889858-12900502 GCA_037974405.1 Brachyalestes nurse
AAACAAGATCAAGAAGACTTTTTAGGCTAGAAATAAGATTCCAAGTCTTGGTTAGATCAGGAGTTTTTGCAGTGTTGCTCTGTGTATCACCTAATGCCTGATATTTATTAACTCACTGCAGCCTATATCTGAACACTGAACCTAAAAAAACACAATTCAATTTCTTTACCAGTGACAGTGTACAAATTAGTGTTGTTTTCTTGCCGTGAGAATCATACACTTGCATCTCTGTTTATTCTAGAATGTATCTAGACTTGAATATCTTGGTAATGATTTTATCTCATTTTCTCTCTGTTGCAGGCTTTGAGGGCCGTCACTGTGAGCTGGATGTGAATGAATGCGGCAGTGATCCTTGTTTGAATGGAGCCGTCTGCATCGAGCGCTCCTGGGAGAAATACTACGGGATGGAGACTCTGCTTCCTGACCGCTATGACCACAGTCACGCAGCTGGATACGTATGCAGGTGCCCACCAGGGTTCACCGGTAAGAAGCCAAGTGTTTGTCTACAGTCTTCACTTAATACAGAGCCCCCCGCGAAGTCGTGGTTCAGAGTTCACTGCCTCACTTGTTCGCAGTTTTTTTCTTAGAACTAATAATTATTGGCGGAAACCGCAAATATCCTCCACATTTTTTCTTTTTGCTTTTTTCATGGCAATATATAGTTTTTCCTGCATTTTAGTGCTAAATTAATAAGAAAAATGCAATTTACTAATTTTGTAACATAAATATTAGTAAATTCAGTAAAGTAAATTCAGCTAAATTTTAATATAAATTATAACTGTATACATTTTTTTGTACTGTTGAGAGGACACAAAGTATTTTGGCTGCTGCCTTGTGACGCATCTCTGACTAATGCAGTCCGGCATACCCGCATCATCAGTTTCCCGTGTGGAGCGTCTTGAGTGTTTCTCATTTTTTTTCTTCCTAAAGCCCTGGATTTTTATTACTGTATTAATTAAATACAATTATTACTGTATTTACCCTGCTCATACCACAGGAAACGACAGCACATACCAAAGAAAACCCGCTTGCATAAATTATAGTACAGTCTATACAGGGGAACATCGGTATTTTACATTTTAGCACTGCAGGAGACAGCAGTTCAGTGTACACTGTACAGTACAAATACGGGTTTACATGTACATTTCTTCTAGGGTAGTGCATTAAGCTGAGTTTAAAATGAAATGTAACTGTTTCGGCAGTGTATTCGGGGGCATACTTAGGGTTTACACTATAAAAGTAGGCTTTTTTTACCACATAAATTCACGCTTTTTCACAATTTGCCGGTGCTCTTGGAATGTAACCAATTTTGGGGGTCTACTGTATTCCATTTCATTATCTAATATGAAAATACTCTCCCAAAAATTGGCAACTGAAAACAAGCAATTTAAATGGCACAACTGTGTAAGTGTTGGCCAAATCATTCGAGATCGTATTAATAAAACTGAATCAGTAAATACAACAGGATTAGTTTTACAGTAATGCCACCTTAACATGATCCTATTGAGTAAACTGCGTCCACTAAATATATCTTTAGGTCATGCATGCTGTAAAACTGACCTTTTGACATGATTTTGCTTATTTAAGCCATGCAACTGTTCCCTCACTTTCTTTCCAGCTTCTCTCACTGTGAAAGGTAGATCAGATTAGGAAGCGATTCGGAGGCACAGTCTATAAATGGGTCTTGTTGTTGTAAGATGCTCAACTAGCATTAGGCTAATCCTTTAGGACCTGGCTTTGATCAGAGCGTTGCATCAAGAAGCACTGAAGGCTCCTTGCTGGGATGGCCCATAAGCAATATGGATAAAGTGACCGCATGAAAGTTTGGAGATCGGTATAGTATCTGTAGCAGTATGAGGAGAGAAGTCATTTTGGTTTGGAGTGCCCTCTTGCTTAGCTCAGGTAACGTCTCACTCTCTAGTCTAGTCATTTAACCAGAGACTAGGTAAATAGATGTTATGTATGTTTAGCTATTCTAGTACCTTTTTTTGGTCAAGAAGATCTTTAGAAAGGCTCTAAGTGACAGTGCTTATGTAAAGAACTGTCAGTTAACATCTCTTTTGTATAGACTAATGTAAATTGTCTCATTTTGTTTATTATAAAGATTTCTTTAACTGTGTTTGTTGTCCTCAAATTCCGAACATTGTGTGGACGCTCACTAATTGTTGGAGATGTGATTCATACTGTGAATATAAGAGTTCAGTTTAATAATCCAAATGCTCTGACAATTAGAAGCAACAGTGAATTTTATGAAATAGAAGCATTTCATGCACTAGTTTCTCTGACAGCTTTTAAAGGTATTTGGATGCCTGGTTACTATCATCAAAGCTGTAAACAATTCTAACCAAGAGACAGGACTAAGGAACAGGTAGGAGATGATAAGGTGGATGGATATGAGGATAAATAGCAGAGAGAAGGACCTTTTAAGTGTGATCTGCCTGCCAAATGACAATAACTTCGTACTGGTTCGTCCCCTTTCAGGTGCCTTGTGCGAAGAGGACATTGATGATTGTGCTTCTGCTCCATGTCGTAATGGTGGCTTGTGCAAGGACACTCTTGGCAGCTACATCTGCACCTGCCCATTAGAGAGCAAGGACGGCATCCTGTACGGAGGCCAGAACTGTAGTGAGCCGCTGGTGGGCTGTGAGGGTCATCAGTGCCTGAACGGGGCAGCATGTAAGCCTTTCCTGAGCGAGGGCCTGCACAGCTACAGCTGCTCCTGCCTGCCTGGCTACACTGGCTCGCACTGTCAGACCAGCACCGCCTTCTCCTTTGAGTCTTTCGGGGGCTTCTTGAGCTTGCAGACGCCCCTTATAGACTCCTCCAACATCACCCTAAGCTTCCGGACAGTTCTGAGCAGCACTGTGCTCTTCCAGCGAGGAGGTGAAGGAACTCTGCTCACCCTGGAGCTGCTGCATGGCCGTTTGCGGCTAAATTTAAGAACAGGGATTCAAGGGCAAGGCCCTGGCTGGGCCCTGAAGTTACCTCAGAGCGTGGCGGATGGCAAGTGGCACACAGTAAAAGCTGTGCTAGGTGAAGGTACACTACTGCTCCAACTCCTGGAGCCCTGCCAAGGTGAATATTGCGGGACAGCAGCACAGGTGGAGACTGGACCATTGATGCTGGAGTCAGCCCTGCAGAGCACTTTGATTGGAGGCCTGACGGATAGAGGCTTTTCTGGTGTCTTTGTCGGCTGCATGAGGGACTTACATGTGGACTCGCAGCTGATGGTACCTGAGGATTGGTTAAGCTCTTCAGCCGTCAACATCACGCAGGGCTGCGTCCACCGTGACCGCTGTCTGGATGTTCCATGTGAAAATCAAGGCGAGTGCATCAACCTGTGGCAAGGATACCAGTGCAAGTGCAAACGACCATATGAAGGGCCCAACTGCACTAATGGTAATAAGCAAATTTGCACCCTAATATCACTGTAGGTTCTGACATAGCTACTTTTACATTATATATTGTAATAACTATATTTGAGTTTGTTCATATGTATTGTTTTTTTGGTAATTTTTCCCAATCACAGTCCTGGAGTAACCTTGATTTTCACTTTTATGTGTTGTCCTGGCTGAAAACCAATTGGGTAAACCCATTATTTAATTAATAAGCTCTTTATAAGATTAGAAAGGGTGTGTTAGAGTAGGGAAGACACTAAAAAGCACATTTGAAGGCACCAAGGACCAGGATTAGAAACGAATGGGTGTACCCCTGCTCTTCATAATATTTTTTCCTGTTCTAAAACGCCTGATTAGCCTAATTAGCTAACCTAATCAACAAGCATTCCTAGAGTTGACCTGGGTGGGTTTGAGCAGGAAAAACACTAAAATATGTAAAATTTTGGAAATCACTGGCCTATGCAGCATACAGTTTTTCACAGTTAACTTCTTATGTATGGCATCATAAGGTAAATGAGAAGACAGAAGTGTAGCGTAAATTTGCATTATATTATAAATATCATAGGTCAATATATCTAAAGCACTTTATTTTTTGTCTGTTTCTTTCATCCTTCAGAGTATACCCCTGCCAGGTTTGGCCAGGAAGACTCTTTGAGCTATGCTATCTTCACTGTTAGCGATGACCCAGATCCAGCCATCATCACCCTCTCCATGTTCCTTCGTACACGGAGAGAGTCGGGCCTGCTTCTTGCACTCACTAACAGTACCGGCCAGTACCTCCATGTGTGGCTGGAGCAAGGACGACTCAAACTGCAGGCTGCTAACTCACGGAGTGTAGAGGGCAAGAACACTGTTAGCGATGGCGAAATCCACTTTGTTAGCATATCTATCGAACAGGGCCAGATGAAACTGCTGGATTCTGACCTTGTGTTCGGGCCTGTGGAAATTTACCCTGTTCGCATTCATGCTGGGGACATAATTTACGTTGCTGGCATGGATGACACACGCATGTCAAATGTGTTTGGTGGCCATTTTAAAGGCTGCATCCAGGACCTTCGTGTCAATGACAAGCCACTGCTTTTCTTCCCATTGAACACCCCTTTGAAGTCGTACCGCCCAACAAGTCTGGTCAATGTTTCAGAAGGCTGCACTGGGGATGACACATGTATGGTAGGTTATACATCTTGAGCCTAAACGTAATAATTACCAGTCATTATATTAATATCTGACATACTGTTTCTTAATCCGGCTCCTGAAGGCTAACTCCACAATTTAACTATCGCTTGCTTCAAGACACCTGATCATTGCTTCCTCAACAGATATGTCATCAACAGAAGGAATAGTTGTTAAAAGTTGCAAGTTTAGTTTTACACTGTGGATTTGAGACCAATTCAGCTACAAAGTAATGTGGCCCCTTATAGTCATGCATGAACACACCACAGCAAAGCACACAGTGTGAAATTCTTTCTCTGTATTTAACACATTCAGCAAGTGAAGCAGTGGGCAGCCAGGAGTGCAGCGCCAGGGGAGCAGTGTGGTGACAGTACATTGCTCAAAAGTACCTCAGTGCTACTAGCAGTCCTGGGATTCAAACCCACAGCCTTCTGATCACAGGGGCATCTCCCTAACCACTAGGCCACCAGCTGCACCATCAAGGAATCAAATAATGAAAGCTTATATAATACCAGCCTCAAAATGCTTGCCTAAATTATGTATTTCATATTGTCTCTCTCTCTTTCTCTGCTCCATAGAAAAACCCCTGTCATAATGGTGGGATGTGTTTCTCAATCTGGGATGATTTCACCTGCACCTGTCCCCCCAGTACCTCCGGGAAGTATTGTGAGGAGGTTCAGTGGTGTGAGCTCATTCCATGCCCTGCCCAGGCACAATGCAGGACTGTTGATCAGGGCTACAATTGTAAGTTAAACTGACCTGTCCTGCATTTTTGTTCTTTGTCTGTGGATGCGTTCATTAATCATTATGTTTTTTTTTCAAACTGCAGTTTGAAAATTAAAAGGTAGTTTAAAATATAATATTTTTATTATATTTGGATAGCCATTTGCAGTAAAAGGAGTAGGCTGGTCTTACTCCAACATACAGTGAGCTGAATAATTGTTCGCACCCTTGATAAAAAACTGAGTACAAAATGGTTAAGTAGCTTGTATTTTACACACAAAATATGAGAGAATTCTAACCTTTAATGGTTTATTGGCTTCTCTAGAAATGTGTACTGTCAAAATGCATGTTCCACAGAGGCAACATTATTCATTCATTAACTAAAGGAAGATTACTTTTACTGTGTTGACTTTTATAAATCAGATAGTGATTCAAAATAAACAGTTACACATCTGAATGCCCATTAAGGCAATAATAAGAAACTTTACAAACACAGTAGACCTGTAGTTAATCTGTCTTCAAGAGTGCGGAAATCTCTTGTGCCCTTACTTGCCACCCCCAGAATCAGTTCCGAAGAGGATTGTTAGACGGGCAGAATTTTCTTTGAGGACCGTGGTAGGAGATTTGCAGAAAGTTGTGGCATTTTTGGGGTCACCAACCCTCCACAAATATGCCTTCTTCATACCAACATATATTTGGAAGACATACCAGAATAAAGCCTTTTCTTTTATCTAACCACAAACGTGAGCACCTGCAGTTTGCTAGATATTGAATCAGGTTCTGAGATGAGTCTAAAATCCTCTACTTACTTTTGCCGCTCAAGGTGAGTTGAAAAGTGAGGTGAAAAAGTAGAATTATATGGAAAAAACAAAGATAATCTATGATATTTTACCCATCTTTATCAATAATTATTAAATGTTTTTCAATCTCTGTTTACCACCCATTTAATTAGCACACACACACACACACACACACACACACACACACACATATATATATATATATATATATCTTTATTTTTTGGCTTGAAACTCATGAAGAAGAGTGCTATTGTATGTCTAACTTGTTTGTTTGTTGAATATTTTATATCACCAATATGTTGTCGTTTGTAAGTCTTCTTTGGAGGCAGATTTGTTCTAGACAGGATCAGCCTGCTTTGGATTAACTATGATTTACATCCATCTGCTATGTCAAGCTGTAGGATTCCACAGTAGCATCATCAGATTGATTTAACAGCATGACCTTCTACAGTTCTTGATCCAGGCTAATGTCGCTTAATTTGCTCCAGAATTCAAGATGTAAAGGTTGGCAAATAGTGAAGCTGAAAAAAAGACACAAGTGTCACCAGCTGTCATTACATAATGTCAGTTTTGAGTGTTGTTCGCTTTGATTAACTACCACCCAAGAGGATTAGCTTTGTGACTGCTAACCCCAATGTTTGGCTAAACCTGTGAATAATAGCATTTCATTATCCTAGTAGATGCTTCAAAGCAGAGCAAATGTAAATAATATGTTAGAAGTGTTACTGAAACATTATGTAAACTGATAGCTTTGCTAAACTGTTTTCTATGCCTGCAGGTATTTCCAATGTTACTTTTCAGAACAACGTCACACTATCGCACCGTGGCAATGGGCTGATCTCCCGTCACCTTACAAACATCTCCTTCAGCATCCGTACTCGGAAACAAAATGCAGTGGTACTCCATGCCCACAGTGGCTCAGACTTTGTGAGTGTGTTGATACAGGACGGCCTGCTGGTTTTGGAGTTGCTTAGTATGCCTTCCTTATCATCCTCCTCCTCCATCTCTGCTTCCTCTTCCTCCCCGCTAAGTCTACAAAGTGCTCAGCCCATAGCTGATGGCAAATGGCATAGCGTGCAGCTCTTCATGACTACTCCTGGGGCAAACTCTTCTCAGTGGACCATGCTTCTTCTGGATAATGTGGAGGAGCCCGTCACATCTGACACTGCGGCCAGCAACCTAGACTTTCTCAGAGAGGGCGTGGACATCATGCTAGGGGGCCTGGGCACCAAGCCAGGTTGGAACCTGATTGGCTGCTTGAGTAACGTAGAGATTGGTGGAATAGTACTGCCGTATTACAGTCCAGCCGACGTCAGGCTGCCACAGACCCAGAAGGAGCAGTTCCACCTAACATCCGCAGCATCACTTCATAGCGGGTGTACAGGTGGGCAAGTGTGTGAACCCAACCCATGCCTAAACGGTGGCGACTGTGAGGATCTCTTCGACCTCTTCAGCTGCACCTGCCCTTCCGAGTGGACAGGCCAGCAATGCGAAATTAGCACCAATGCCTGTGCCTCCAACCCCTGTCACCATGGCAACTGTACCACTCAGGATCTGCAGCACAAGTGCACCTGCGAGACTGGTTACACTGGCACAAACTGTGAATCTGAAGTGGATGTCTGTGCCCAGCACCAGTGTGCAAACGGTGGCACCTGCCTGCGCGGCATTGGCAAATACGCCTGTCTCTGCGCAGAAAACTTCACTGGGTCATACTGCACGTGAGTCCCAATCGGCAGTCCTCCCTAAAGGAATCATTTAAGTGAATCACTTGGCAAAAAATCAGCTATTTATCTTTTCTGTCAGATCATCCAAGACATCTTTGGTCTTTTTATTTTAAAACTGAAACTGCGAAGCTAAAATTTCTACCCAACACTGAAAAATTAATATTTGTTTCTGTAAGTACTTCCCCAAACACTCTCTCAACCCACTCAAACCACATACAGCTCGTCACTATTGTGTTGTAGACTTATCAATGTGGTTTAGGAAGTGAGTTAAATTTACAAAATGTCAACATGTAGCAGAATCTGTCCTCTACTGTCCTGATGTTGTCTAAATTGGCTGTTCATAGCACAATGAAATTGTTTTATATTTATAGCTCATGATAAGTCATAATGTGTAGTAGACCTCATCAACAAGTCTGTACCTCCTTAATGATGAGCTGGATGAGACAACTGAGAGAAGTTTTGGGGGTGTATTTACAGATAGGATTTGGGTATAGACATTAATGGTGTCTGAAAATTACTCTTCGTTTTACAGGTGGGATATGAGGCTAACGTAATTAACAAGTAATATAAGCTTAAACCCCACCAAACAGTGTTGTGTAGCATCACACTTTCCGTGAACTGTGTCGTATCAAATACTTGCTCAAGTACTTTAACTGTAAGCTCAAAAAACAGGCTTCATTCTGCCTATTTTTGGTTTGCAACACACTTGTGCATTTTAGTAGATACTATGACATCCTAGGATTTTTGTTGACTTTTTGTGGCCAAACTTTGTTTCTTACGTTTTATACTTTTGCTGCCAGACTAATGTGGTTACCACGCAATTGAGATTTGTACTTTTGTTATCTACGTTAGTCTTGTAACTCCATTGCAGACTTTGGAAATGTCATCCTAAATGAAGAGTGACCACTGGGGCAGCGATTTCATCATAGAGATTTTTTTGTTTTTGATGTACTTTCTTTTGCTCTTCAGACATCCTCACTGTTACCTCATTAGAGTGTGTGTTCCATGCTCAGGGTAATCATGGTCCCACGTCTTAACACCTACCATTGATCTTAACTAAAGCAAAAACTTAAATCACACACACACGCACAAAAACAATATTCTCTTGAAGTAATATGTGGTGGTTTTTAAGAAAGAGAATACAAAACTATTTTCTGTCCTTTGTAAATTTTAATGGGACAAAAAGCAAATACAAAGACTCACTGTTAAAAAGCACAACAGTGGCTTTCTTTTACTGAACTTGAGTGCCCTTGGGGACTGATTTGTTAGCCTAGAAATGCAAATGTTTTTCATGGTATTATTTATGTGTGTGAGTGTATTTGGGATAATATGACTGCTGCCATGAGTGTCATTTAAAAGCAGCAATGGTTCTAATGGTGTCTCTGTTGAGGGAGCTCCCCCTGTGGATGTGCTTTGCCTTTAGGGCAGCATCAGAGGCATGCCTGCAACCATTTATCTCGTAAACACGTCTCGCTGCCACATCGTTTCCTCACAGCTGCTTTGAAAGTGCTTCGCAGGCAGCGGGGAGATGTAATACATCCATCTTTTGTCCTCTCTAGAGCGAGAGGCATCTTTGGTGCTAAGTTTTCTTGTGGAAAAACAAAAAAAGAATCATATTTTCTGTTTTTCTGTTTGTTTGCCCTCTCACAGCGACCAGGTTGAAGAAATTCCTTGGTATATAGTTGTGAAGAACATGTAAGTTTTTTTTAACAATTTCCTTTCTTTCTTTATCTCCGTGCTTGTTGTAGCTATTGCTGTATTTTCATTCAAACCACCACACATCGCAAGATGCATATTAATAACACATAGATATAAATGAGCCCCCTTATAACATATCTGTTCCAAAGAAAGAATAATGTGCTCATTATTTAGGCTCGCTATATCCTGTCATTTACAATATTCCTAAAACCGACAAAATCTGACATTTGCACTGTTTTTGCCTTACAGTGCACCGGCATTGTTAGTATAGTCCATATTAAACTAATGTTAATCCTGAGATACAGCGATGATTTAATATGTTCTTGTTAAGCAGTCGGGGGTCCATTCAGATGCTAATTTCATTATCCTGATCGCTGGTTAATCCGCTTTTGTGCTGGATGGGGAGACAGCCGGTGGCCCTCATGGGGCTCTACAAAGCAGGAGGGCAGTCCTCCTCATCTTTTCTTTTCATTTTTTTTTTTATTTTCTTCTTTTCTATTCTGTTCTGTCACCCCAGAGGCCCCAAGCTCCCAGTGTCCATCTGTGGGGACGAGAAGCGGAACTACACATGCTTTAATGGCGGTAACTGCTCTGAGGCAGCGTTTACATGTGACTGCTTACCTGGCTTCACTGGACACCGGTGAATATATGTTCCTGCCATTCATTCACACGCTCACTCACTTTCTCCTGCACGTTCTGACCAAGAGCCCAATTGGATGGCCTTTTTAAAAAGGGAGAACATACTTTTAATATTAATAAATGCTGCTAAGATTTGTATTATTGAGTACTAGGGCTGTAACGACACACCAAACCCACGATTCGGTTCGTATCACGATTCATTTGCGGTGAAGGATAGGAGAAATTCTGAGGCGCCATTTTGTTTGGAGAAACTTTATCTTCACCACCACTTTGGTGAACCGCACGAGGAGTCGAGGTTGGAGGAGTCGACTCGTCTCTCTCGGTTCACCGCTCCGTTCAAACAAAAAAACACTCCGCAAGCTGCCCGGAGGCCACAAAACTCGCTCAAAACACAATAAAACTATTACAGAACCTCCAACGCAGTTTTATCACAACCCAGCCAGCTTATAGACACTTTTAAGCCCAGTGTCATAACTTACATGTACTCAC
>JBBPCY010000037.1:12904400-12915977 GCA_037974405.1 Brachyalestes nurse
ATTTTTTCTGTAATGCCTTACATTACCGCGTTACAGCAAAAAGCAATGCATTACAGTAATTTGTTACTTTTGTAACGCGTTACTCCCAACACTGCTCAGCGTTGGTGGCAACATGTGATATGCGGAGACCTAGCAGTTTGGCCAAATTGTTGAGAAGGACAAAAAAATGCATTATTGCCCCAAATATTTTGAGCACCAGGAGATGACTTATAAAGGACTTTCCAAACAAAGTGTTGTTTCAGCTTGGTGTCCAGCAGAGCCGTTTCAGTTCGTTTCTATTAACTGATGTAATATCCCAGCCAAAAGTGTGAGGCAAGAGATTTGAACCTCAAGATTAAGTTTATTACAGAGTTCATCTTTAACAAGTCACAAATCATGCGACAGGGAGATGCTGTGTGCAGATATTCAGGGCCGGTTCTGCGGCTGCTGAAGCATAAATCTCGGAGGATTCGGTGTGTCTGAGCTGAGGCGGTGACTCTGCGGTAGACGTGTGCGCCTTCAGAGTGAGTGAATAGTGCTGGGTTAGCAGAAAGATGCCACAAGCTCCTCCGCGAAATGCAACTCAGCAGAGCGGTGGCAGCATCGCTGCAGGTCGGAAAAACGCGGGCTAGATGTATGGGTGCAGCTTATCCTGATGACAGGGTCGTTCATCTGGTGGAAGACGCACACACACACACACACAATTCACACAGAATTCCGCCCACGGACATAGAACAGGTGATGAGCTAAGCTTAACTTATTGGAAATGAAGTTTCAAGGGCCTTCGAGCCCCTGCCTGTCACTGTTGCTTATGACAGTGTTGTCGTGCTTCCAGAACTTGGTATCTTTAATTCTGGCTAAATTTAATCTGGATGAAGTTTAAGTATAGTTTGCTGTTCTATTCAAATGTCATTATGCAATTACATGTTATATTAGACAGTGAGATACTCAATGAATTACATTTATATTCGATTTACCTTTTATATACACAGACATTTTTCCAGTCATTTCAATGGCCAGAAATAAATGTAGACAATTTGATTGAAAATGTGAGAGAGTTACCCTAAGACAGGGCCTATTCCTGTCCAGGAAAGCCACTTAAGTTACTGTGGCCTTATAAATACCATTGAACTTAATGTAAAAACCAGTCCACTCTTCTCATGGTTGTCTCTGACAAAATGATGTCAAATGTGACTTAAATGAGTAGGGCAGTAAAAATCTAATTTACACAATTTTCCACTTCCTCTGGATGTAGTAGATCATCCAAGATATTCAATGTCCAAATGTATCTTTAGTTTAGCTCTGGAGATACAAGGCTCATTATAGAAGTGGTTTTGTAACAATACATCGTCAAAACGTCTCTCAACCTGCTTAAACCACATCCAGCTCATCATTGCAGCCTTGTGGATGTGGTTGTAATTTTACTTTACTCTGATTTCAGTTAATGTTATTTACAGAAATCCAGCCCCAGTGGTGTCTGAAAAGAGTTGTATATAGCAGGGATGTTGTTCATTTTTATAAGCCATACTGTGCCCTAAACCACACAGACAGGTTTGCTCTACTTTAAAGAGGACCTGGCTGTGGATTGAGAGAAGATCTGGTGATGTAATTTTACAGAAACATACTCTATTATTTGGGTGACTCTTGAGTTAGCTTTGCAGCTCATGCTCTAAAATAGCAAAGTAAAATTTGGACACTAAAGATGACTTTGCGGATTGTCTAGATCTAGGGTAAATGACAAGTTTTGAAAAAAATGTGATCGTAAAGATCATATTGTATACCACTGCCTATTGCGCTTAGCCAGGGACCACCCAGTTCTACAAGCTGGCTGTGTGTTTATGAAAACGCTGTTTGGAGCTCTAGGCCTGTGTGTGCCTGCAGCGAAGCGATGTCCTCTGGGAGATGTGCAGCGAATTTTGTTCCTGTAGCTCTAAATGACTCCTAGAGTTCAGCATGGGGGACTGAAAAACCAGAGAATGACTTCCCGCGTGAACTTTACTTTCATATTGGCCACCTTCTCGAGTAGACCAGAGGTGCCAACCCACAGCACTGCAGTTTCATGCTTTTTCCACACCACTGATCCAGGTCAGGAAGCTCTCATGAATGTAGTTCTGCTACACATTCCATTTCCAGTACATAACGATCACGATAATTCTCCGTATCAACAAACTTCAGATTCACACAGTTGACCTTTTTATGTGTTGCGATGTCACGAAATGACAAAAACAGCTAAATTAAGGAAACTCGTTTTTCCCACAAGAGACATTTCTTTAAGAAAAATATTTTACTTTAGGACAATGTGGTTTAGAATCCATGTTTTCAACAGGATTAATACGCCTGTGTCAACAAACTACAGCTGAGAACAGGTTAGAAAAATACAAGAAGCCCATGTGCTGTGGGTCACCTAGGAGTTTTATAATCAGCTACTGAGTTACAAGTCTTTGTTTGGCAATGTTTACAAATGGCGACCCAAAATGTGGGATTTTTGAGCTGTAAATGTTGAGCACGAAATGTTTAGAAGATATGCTAATCAGCCACGCCCTGCGATTACAATTGGCTGTTACTTAACAGGGGGCTGGACTGCATGCTGTGATATTCCCTCACCAATATGGGGGATTTGCCTTAAATGATCTTAAATCTAAATGTTAAATAAGAAAAATAAATCTCGCACTCTAAATGTGAAACGTCACAGTTAGATAGAGCCCTATCTAACACCTTTCCAACGACTCCTCGAAAACTGTTATTAGCTGAATTCACCTCAAACAAAAGTAAAGGAACACCGGAGCGAGGTGAGCAGTTTTTGGGGGTTATTATGGCAAATGAGGGGGCGTTGGAAAGAGTGCGAGATATAAATAAATAATTCCATGAAATGAACATTGTTTACAAGTTATGACCCACGAGTCACAACACCCAAGTCCGAGCCAAGTCTAAAGTCGTTGAGGGCGAGTCTAAAGTCAAGTCACAAGTCTTTTGTATGTTGGCACAGTTGACATATATAGGTGTATGTGTGTGTCTTTTATAGGTGCAAGTACTGAACTGAACTGCCTTAGTCTTTAAGAACTGCTGAGAAAATTGATCCTAATTTCCAAATAAAAATGTTGTTTTTTAAAGCATAATTTTAAATGAACTGACAAAACATCAAAATGAGAAATAGTGCAGTGTTTACAGAACTTATTCAAAGAAAACTAATCTCTTGTTCACTCTTAAGCGAAATGGCAGTAATTACCTTTGATGTGCTTCTAGTAGTGTTTTGCCATCCAATTGGTCACATTGCAAGAAGAGAGTGATTACATAAATGGCAAAAACTGTTTATGTAATATATAGGAGTGTCAAATTAACGCGTTTATTTCGATCAATAATCACAGAAAAAATAACTTTCGCACCATGTGACTTGTGGAAACATGCTACCCATTGAGATGTGCTACCGTGCCCTTCTGCGCATGTGCAGTTCCACAGTCTTGGGATTCAGCGTTACCTAGCATTAGGGAAACTGGTTTATCTGTGCTGTCTTGCGTTGGGATCACTGGTTTACGCTGATTAATATCTTAATAGCTCTTTTAATTGTTACTTTCGACTTGTACATGTTCTTGTTTGCTCCTACACGCTGTGTTCGGTGCACAGTGCAAGGGCATATGAGTTTGTGCACATGCAAATCTCGGTCAGTAGAGGGGAGGGGGGGGGGTGCGAGGGGCGGGGGTCGATGTGCAGAGTCTCCACCGTTGTCCGGGAAACAAAAAGTGGGGGTGGAGCAAAACGAATTATTTTGTTTTCGTGCCCATGCTGAACCTTATAGATGAACTTAGTTCTGTCATGGTTGTTGCTGAAGCATTTTTTCCGTCAGCATATTAGGTTAGATTTTTGATTTCTGTGACCATCACCGCACATGAACATGAATTATTAAATAAATAAAAGAGACGCTGAAAGTCTGTAATGTTGATTATTCATTCACTCATATTCCAAAACTCATTAAAAAATTTAAATACTTTAAATACAAAAATGTGTGATTAATCTAGATTAATCACAGAGCTTGTATTTTTTTGTGTGTGACACCCCTAATATATATGTATGTATGTATATATATTGGTATGGTCTGTATACATGCCAGTTTCATGAAGGAACAAGTAGCTCATAAAGAAGTTCTCATTACTCTTATTTCAGCATTTTGCTCCACATTAAATACTATAACATGATGCACAACTGTGTCTATTAGCAGGTTGTTTTTATTTAGTTGAAAAAAAATATATATTACTAACTGAGTGCAAAGTTAAGCAAATAACAGAAGGTCTTTTGCTCTGGAATTTCCACTGGTATGTATATACGTCTACGTATATATATATATAAATACTGACCCACCAAACCTGTTCTTCCAACTCAACAATACCAAATATTGATGCCGTTCAGCCATGTTGTTGCATGTTGTGTGCATTCAAACACATCTCAGCCTCTTCCTCTACTTTGTTCTCTTCTAGCTGAATGCGGAGAGTGTGGCGTCTGAGCTGCTGCTGTCTGTGAGCTTGGTGTCAGTGGTGCTGTTCCTGGCTCTGCTGGCCGCGGCCACTGTTCTTGTGGTGGCCCTGAACCGGCGGGCCACCCACGGCACGTACAGCCCGAGTCGGCAGGAGAAGGAGGGTTCCCGCGTGGAGATGTGGAATATTGTTCAGCCGCCACCAACAGAGAGACTCATCTGAGCTGGAAGCCATCCTTAAAAACGTACATGGTCTGGGGTATCATGCTGTATGTGATTAAACTGCCAAATGAAATAACCACTATTCAAGCTGGATTAATTTTGCCTGGGAGTCTCTTAGATTGAATCTGTAACTGATTTGAATTTACACTGGATATAAAGTATTGTGTTAAGTTCCCTAATCACCCAGATTTAGGGGCTCTCAGCAAGAAACCTCTGTGGATTACAAACTAATGATAGCATAGCAAGTACATATGATGAAGCCCCAGACACACATCCATCATTAGTTAATTTACTTAGCTGCCTGTTAGTTGTGGCTATTAAACAGCATAGTGGATAACACCACTGCACTGCACACAGGTTATGTGTTCATTTCCACACTGCTGTACCTGTCTATGGACGAGATTCCTGTCATAATTATTTATAATTTAATGTCTCTTTGGACTAGCTTCTTAATACATAAATGCATAGTGTGCAGCCACATATTCTAATGTGGATCGGCAAATAATCATCCCTTTCACTCTTTTTGTGCGAGCTGAGTTCATTGTAAGTTTAATTTTATTACAAGAACAATCAGATTCTCAAAGAAAAAAAACAAAGGTACAAGGAGTTCTTTTATATCCTTCTTTTATATGATTCATCTCAAATTTATGACTTAAGTACACCGCTAAGCAATTCCATACCAGTTTCATGAAGGAACAAGTAGCTCATAAAGAAGTTCTCATTACTATTATTTTAGCATTTTGCTCCACATTAAATAACTATAACATGATGCACAACTGTCTGTTAGGTTGTTTTTATTTAGTTGAAAAAAATATATATTACTAACAGAGTGCAAAGTTAAGCAAATAACAGAAGGTCTTTTGCTCTGGAATTTCCACTGGGTGAGACTTATAAAAAAACAATGCAGATTCACACTAGATTAAGATCACATCTCTTTCATTATAGTGCCTCTCCAGGACAAAGTAATCCAGCTAGAATAGTTTTGGACAGCCTATAGATTTGTTGTAAAGACCTGTCCCAATCTCAGCTGTAGGGATTAGACTGTAGTTAGATCTTAATAGAAGATGAACTTTGTGGCGGAAAAAAAAATGTTTACATTGAATTTAAATTGTGTCTCAATTTTTGCTTACGTTTAGTCTAGACAATCCCAGTTTGTCCCTGGAATGCTGTATATGGTTTTGTTTTAAGGGACTTGTATTAGTATATGGGTCTTTTTTTTGTATATAACTCTTTCTTGTATGAATTTACTTTTTACATGGACTATTTATGTTCTCACATAAAACATCTGCACAATAGGAACGAATGAAGACAAAACGACAATGAAAGTTGCGTAAACATATATATAATTTATTCTCAGCTCACAGTGCATACAGTTGTACCAGTAGTACCTGAAAGAACACATCAGATTGACCTATACTGTCCTTGAACACTATCACTTCTGTATAGAGGGCATGCAACTGCACTGGGACAGAGACCACAAATTAAATGCATACACTCCCATCTTTACAGTACCTGACAGATCACAGCAGAGTCCTTTGTGACATCTTTGTGTTTTCATGTGTCATTACAGGGCAGCGATTGTCACTACTATAGAAAAATTTCAATAAATCTGACTAGGGACTGTACCAGTATGCTGCGGATGATTATTCATTGTTTAAAGCTATTATAGTTAAGATTTTAAGAATTCTTTTGTGATTATTTATTGCACTCACACTCAGAACAGCTCTCAAAGCAGCTTCAAGCCACTCAGAACTCAGCTAAAGTATGTTGGACTTTGCATGTAGGCACTGAAGCAGAAGGCCATCTTGGGTTCACCACGTCAGAAAAATCTGCCCAAACTATGACACATGCTGAAAAGAAAACGAGAATACATTTGGATCTGGTATTGAGATATTCCAATTCATATCTTTCTAAAAGACTGTATGAAGTGTGGGTTAAATATAGAGAAGTGTTTTTTTTTTCTTAGTGAGGACTTGAGTCAATTATCCCCCTCACTGCTCAAAATCGTGCGAAGGTTTACATAGTATATCTTTGAGAAGTGGTTTGGACGCAGTAAAACGCATTCTATAAAGCAACAGTGGTTCCACTACAATACACAATGTCAAATAACAGCACAGTAAAAAGAACAAAGCGATTAAGCAAAAATCCAAAAAGTAAAATCAAATTAGTAAAAGATCATGCTTGAATATACTCAAAAGAAACGAAATCTGACACGTTTATTTGTTCTTTGTAACTTTGATCATGCACCTTTTTTGTGGTGAAAGTAAGCACAGTAGTTCAAACTGTTCCACTTAACAGCGAGGACTGCTCAACAAGAGGAAATATCTGTAAACAGGAGACGAAGACATTTAATAGAAGCTGTTTAGTAGCGCTTGACTTTGCAGAACAGCGTTCACCACAGATCAAGTATTTCAAAAGTTGTTTTCTTGTGAAATTGTTCTTTTGTCGAGTACCTGTTGTCCGGTAGTGTTTTAGAACGCAGATGTAATACTCAGCAGAAAGTGGTGCTGATTTCAACATTACGTTTTTGTGCTAACTTGGTAATTCTATGGCCTGAAAAGAAAGGCAGTCAGATTTCTGTACCTAAAAAGATTGAAAGCTTTTACAAATCACTTGAAATGCAGTGAACTGGAAGAACAGCTTCAAGATATCAAGAGAATCATATATATATAAAAAAAAACTAAACTCCTTGACGAAGGTTTATCAAACACCAGAGTAAGAATGCTGCTCTGGGGTCAGCGTATGCCTTTAATATAATAACAGAATGACATTAAGTGAGGTCAGATCACCGTCCTTAATCTGAGGTGCTTGATAAATACGGGTCCTGTTACAAGCAAAGTGCTGGCAACATTGGTAAAATGAGAAAATAAAATAAATAAACATAAAACAACTACATGAACAAGTGTTGTTCTAACAGACTGCAGTCAAATGCTGGTTTGGTACAGGTTTTAAATGCATAACACTGACAAGAAAGCTACACAGGCAGTCTCAGCTACACCGAGCTTTTCTGTGCTCATTTGATCCGAATGGGCCACTAAAATCACATACTGAAACATTTATCCACTTTAAAAATGTGTTTTTAACCTCCATGTAAATATATAATACAATAAACAGGATGGCATCCAGCCATATATATCCTTCTGAGGCTTAGTCCAGATACTGATCAAGGGGATTCTACATAAAACAGACACCATGTGCACCGTGCATGAAACAAAGACTGCTCAATCAGGCATAGCGTGAAAGAGGAGGAAAAAAAATTCTGACACACCTAGAGACAACTAAGGAACCCTCTCAGAACCATCCTTGAGTATGATTCACTTACTCATTTAAGGCACACCCTAACATTCAGTCTAAAGGTACGATCTGCTGATGTTACTGCTCTTGTGATGTGAATGGAATTGGGATAATGAAACCCAGTGCAAGTCATTCTATTCTGAAAAGAAATGTGACGAAACTATTATCTAGACAGCAAAAGTTAAAACAGACAGCAAAGGCAAACCAAAATTTGTACCAAATAACAGTATAACTATCTGAATCTAAACGTTGCATACTGTTCAGAAATACCAGCACGATTAATAATGAATGAAAGACTGTTGCCAAGAAACTGTGCTGATCATTTGCGGATTGATGGCACATTCATTATTAGCAGATACTCTTAATTTATGAACATTCATCCTTCTCAGTACCAGTACCTCCTGAACCTCAGTAGGTTTTTCCCCCTAAACTCTTCTTCAGCAGCACTACAGAGTACAATTGATCATCATTTGACTGATGTTTTTGGCCGTTTCCACCACATCCATCTTTGTAAGTGGCTCAGATTATTACAGTTTTATTGCAAGGGGCACATATATCTTAAACCTCAGCATCTACTAGAACTCAAAAACTAAATTTGCATAGTTCACTCGGGTTCTATTTGAGGGCCTTCCTATATTCACGACGGCCTCAGACTTCAGGGGAAAAAAAAGAACCTCATGGTTTCAAAACGCTGAGAACAGGCTAAATAAAACTAAAATGCAGATTTGAGGCAAGGTTCTTAAAAGGGGGAAAAAACCCAAGCACATCGTTACCACAAAGCAGTGCACAGGAGGGGGTGAAGTTGGCTGTTAAAGTGTCTGACAGAATGGCATGTGGTGTAAATCACTAAGCATATGAGCCTAAATACTTAATCTGCCCAAATTAAACAAGTGCCCGGCAAAGCTAACACTTCTCCTCATTTGCTTCTGTATGGCTTTGGAGTAAATAGCCAAAAGTGACTGAACTGAAAATGAAAAGTTCTCTCCAAAGGAGCCTACTTTAAAATAAAATACATTTCCCTGAAAGCCTAATGTGTCACTCAATATTTAAACTACTGTTAAGAATCTATTGCTCACTTCTGGCCTGTATCTGGACCTTGCATTTGGTTGGTCAATAACTATTTGCCTGCTCTAATACAGCGCAGCAGGGCTCATGCTCCTGAAATAGGCAAGGTGCTATGTACTGGCCACCACTGTGTATGTTAAGGCTATGAGACTTAAACATACTGTAGAGAGTAAGAACAATTCAGTGTTAACGATCTATAGGTTGACCTATAGGTTTGTTTTGTCTAGGGTCGGAATGTGTACTGTCAAATCTACTGTACGGCAAGGCCAGAGTCAGCATATAAATTCTACCTAAAGCAACCTGAGAATAGTCTTGGAAAAGAAAAAAGTCTCGAAAAATAAACGTTTCTCTAAACAGCCTGCTTTCTCTCCGAGCTACATACATACGCACCTCCACAGAACGCGCCATGGAGGAATTAATCTAGAGCTACACGCAACTGAGGGTAGCGTTCACATGTGGATTCTCATGATTCCAGAGTCAGTGTCTGATAACACTGTGTAGAGCCAGAAGCAAATCAGAACTCAGTTTAAGGCATCTTGTTAGGCTAACTTTTTCTTTAAGTATTACTTTTTTAACGTGAATCTGCACAGAACTCTGTTCTCAATCATTAATTTAGAGTTACAGTGATTAGATACAAGTGCAAAGTAATCAACTGGGATGTATCTACAATATATAGAAGTATAAGATAAGAGACGAAATGTGGAACATCATCCCTTTTCAGCCATTACAGTATTTCGCACTGTTCGTTCTTTTCTCGCCCGTTTTTACATGCTTTTCATACCTTTGAACCAAACAAAAGAAAAATGAAGACCTGTTATTCACAAGAACTTCAAACTATGAATCATGAGCTGAAGGATATCAAAGTAAAATCTCCAAAAAAATAAGATGGAAGCATATTTAATAAATGAAGAATGGAAGGACACGAACATGCTGGCATTCTCAGCTTTTGTCCGGGCTGGTGCTGTTCTGGACATTCGTGAGCTGCAGGCTGGAGTTGAGGGCGGCCTTGATGAGACACATGGACTCTATCTCTTCAAGCAAACCTTTTT
Source organism: Brachyalestes nurse (assembly GCA_037974405.1). NCBI lineage: Eukaryota > Metazoa > Chordata > Actinopteri > Characiformes > Alestidae > Brachyalestes > Brachyalestes nurse. Next base: position 12,914,475 of record JBBPCY010000037.1, read on the forward strand.
CCTGCACCTCCTTTTCCTCGGTTTGTTTTCCATGTTCCTCTTGCTCTTTCTCCCAGGGCACGAACACTGAGGTCTGCCTGCTGCCCTGCCCTGCTGCTCTACCTTGCTGGGAACGCTGCTGATAGTGTCTTAGTGTCTGTTTGGCCAGGACCTTCCTCTGGAGGGCACAAGAGGGCACTGCCTGCTGGTCATCTGGGCTCATCTGAGGGTCAGCAGGAGCGTCATAAGCAGGGGAATTGCTTATTTCAGCCTGAAAAGGTGCCTCTGGGAGAGAATTTCTGGTTGAAATGTGTGAGATGTCTGTGTCAACGAGATCCTTGGGTACCTTGGGGAAAGGGGCTGGTAGGGACCTGGTACTGCACTGGCGCCGGGGTGAAGGGGGAAGGTGCTTGCCATGGATGGCACTGTCGTCCTGCCCAGTGATCCAGCCACTCTGATCTCCACTGCCCACTCCACCTACTGAGCCAACCTGAGCAGGATTACTTCCACTTGGAGATCGTACCTTGCTCTGAAACACATGAGCACATGTGCTAATAGGGATGTAAAATGCATCAATCAAAGGTGTCAATTCATTTCTGGAATACTATAACTGATTAGATTATTTAATAGCATATGATTTTTTTTTTTTACCAAAACTAAACATCTAATTTCAAGAGTCATTTTTAAATGTCACAAAAAATATATATATAGTTACATGCGTTATTAATTTTGTAAGTAAAAATAAGTACACATCTACAAATAAAACATATCAGCACATTTTAGTGCTACAAAAGGAAATGCCAGATTTACATTTGCACCCTGTTGAGGATTTGTTTTCATTTTTCATTCAAGTAAATCACAAGTGTTCAAACTATTGCATATGACTGCATGTTTAGAGAACAGACACATACAAACAAAAGCAGCAGTGTCTTAACACACAGAAATAAAGTTAAGAAGCATACAAAGTCTTCACCCTCACCGTGGTATCACAGTCAATATCTTCCAAAGACCTGAAAAAGTCAAGGCTCTTGGCAGCAGAAAGTTTGCCCTGTTCTATACTGGTGGTGCTCAAGGAGTCCAGGATTTCCTCCAGAAGATTCATCTGTCCTGTCTTTCCTGTCTGAGGTTCCAACTCATATGAGTCATCACTGTCCTCAGTGTAGGACGGCACCTCCCCACTGTCCTCAGAAGAGATCCTGCCACCAAACAAACAAGTGTTAATATCTTCGGCTGTAAAAAAAACAGAGTCAAACAAGCTTTTTAGAAAGCAAGATTTCTTCATGATCCAAATAAGCATAAACGCTGTCCAGAGGTTAAACATATATGGCACTTTCTTAGTAAAAAGTCTTACCCTCTGGCTTAGGTTATTTTGCTAACAATCACACACCTTTAAAGATCAATGATATGTTTAGTATTGTACAGATCAGTGTGTGTGTGTAATCATGAACACCAGATGGCAGTATTGCTTGGACTTTGACAACCTATGTATAGCTGAGCCCTCCATATTCATAAACACACACTATA
>JBBPCY010000037.1:12916008-12932646 GCA_037974405.1 Brachyalestes nurse
ATCTACACATACACACACACATTTAGATTAAATTCAAGCTCTTACTTGCTGGCCGTGTCCAGTTCATCTTCCCCATCAATTACATAGTCTGGAAAAGGCATGTGTAACTTTTGAACCTGATACTGAAAGAGAGAAGAGGAAAAAGTTGTGGAAAAAAACACAAGCATGTGGAACTGCATTATAAAACCTAAAATTCATTGAAAACAGACAAACATTCAAGCACTATGTGTCTTTTACAAAGCGACGACATTAGTTCCTTGGCCTGATGCGGGCCAGTCAGACTACTAATCCCTGGGCTTTATAACACACCTGTGTAACACTTTTAATTGGCAAATTAAAGTAGTGAAGCATTATAGGGCATGGTCCCATGCTGTGGCTTCAGGTCTCCAAGCCTGTCATTAAACAGGACTGCTGCGACACACACACTCACATGCGTGTATATAAATATGAAAGTCGGCCAGTCACTAAGGCAGCCCATAAACTGGCGTTTGCCACATTATCAAAGCCAGCCACTAAACTGGAGGCGATTTACAGTGTACATGGCTGGAGAAAGGAAGTATGCTCTTTAAGGGCTTTGACAGACAGCGGCCATCCACCAATTCATCTCACTTAAAGGGCAAGGGCAGCTGCCTTAGTCCAGACTAGCAGGGGTCAAGTGGACCCGTTGTCTCGCCTATATGCACCTTCTGAAAGGGTTAAGCGCCACTCGCTCCATAAAAATAGCTAAGAAACGTGTGTGCCGGCCACTTAAGGCCCTTTGCCATTGGAATAAACAGGAACACATGTTGGGCACTGATTGCCCCACTCGCTGGTAGCTGCAAGCTATAATGAAAGCGATTACAGGAGAGTTTAGGCCTCAAATTCCCCAAAAGGCTTTAATGGATTCCTGTGTCAGGGCTGTAAATCTGGCCGGTGTGCCGCTCCGGTCTGAGAGAAGGGACTCAATGCACCTGCGGAAACACACATTTATTTGGAGCGGGTGTATGTGTACGTGTATGTGTAAGATGGAGAAATCGCATTGTTTCTATAGCTTTGACGGGTCTGATGACCAGAGTCCTGAGTTTTAGACACGACCACAGCCTCAGTACTCATTGGAAATTTTCATGCAGAAATGTATTACCATGATTTTGTGCTGCTTTCTTTCAGTGTAGACCTGCACTATAACTAAGCCTGGTCTAGGCTGGAGCTGCACAATATTGACAAAATACTGTTATGTTGGCTTTACTGATACATACCGCAGCTGAAATAGACCTTGCAATGTATTAAAAATGCACAGGGGCACCAGTAATAATGACTGTTTGCAGTCGTGTAGCCCAGTCTGTTGGCAGCAGGGCGTGGTGTTCAATGGCCTCCCCCACTTGTTCTGTGAGCAGAGGTGTTTATTAAAACAAGGTGAGTACAGTGGAAGCCTTCCCTTTTTTCCATCCTCAAAACAGAAACACCAGGCCCACAGTTCTCACACACTCACACACACACACACACACCATCTTCACTGCACATGGCAATGATCAGTACACACACACTATGCACAATCATTTCCCATCAGCCTCGCAAATGTTCCACATTAATTAGTTCAAATGAATCTGCACCTTTAACAAGATCACTGTCAGTTTATGTGCATGGAGTGTAAAGGCTAATTGTTTTACAGCTTCGGCATAGGTATGGCTAAGCTTTCTTACAAACAAAAGGTAAAGATAAAGATGAAACTGATGGTTAGTTTGTGTGCATTTGTCACAATTCAGGATGAGAGACCTGCTATATGGCACGGAAGTATAACAGAAATCTGTCATTAAACTTACTGCTGCATTATTCCACCAGCTTGAGCAAAAATGCAGAAAAAATAAAGCTTACAACCTGATTACTTTCTCATTTTGTCTTTCATACTTTCCATGGTTATATTCGGAGTGCTGAAAGATGCCAAGAAAAGGAATAGCATATGAAATAAAAGAATAAAAAAATGCCTTAAGCCATTGGACTGAGCCTGGCCAAACCACTAGTTTGGAAGCAAAGTAACAAAAAAAAAAGTCATGTGCCTATTTGATTCTGTTATGCATGCACTAAATCAGAAAGGACATATTGAGCTGCTACAGGTCAATGTCTGCATTTAAAAGTGCTCAATCAAGTCCTACTGGTAAAAAGAGAAGCTGTCTTGAGTCTTGAGTTGATGCAGCTATATGGACCAACTCTCTGCCAAGTCTCTACAACTGCAAATTCTGATGCTTTACACACAACCAGAACTTTGGTGATATAATCTAAGCCATCTAGGCATTGTGTTCTGGGGACAGGGGTATACACTACTGCTGAGATTATAAGGACTAGATGGCAAGGCATGTCATTTTGGCAAGGCATGTCACACTCTCAAAATTCTTTTCATGGAGGGTGTAATGCATTTCCACATAGTCCAAGTTGTCAAACAGTTACAGGACTTTCCATTGCAGCCAATGATATTGCCAGTTTAATAGCGAGACGTGCATTATGCGTTTCACATGCTATTTCAGTCCGGCCACTGATCTCATCCGCTTGGCACCGTACGGAAAGGAAGAAGACATTGCCTGGAAAACGCAAAACAAAACCCCAGCGCCTCAGAGGCCGAACCGCAGCCAGCGTCGTCTCAGGCAGAGCCCGTCGTCCTGCCTGCTCCAACTGGCTCTGGCTGAAAGACGCTTTCAAGAATATCAGAGGGAGGCGCTTGGGCGCATCTCGCTTTCAAAAGCCAAGTCTCAACTGAGCAAAAAATGCGTGTGCACTGTTTAGAAGCAACCAGTAGATGGCACTTTGGTTACAGCAGAGGTGCTCTGGCATGTCCTAAAGGAGAAGGCTGGGCTGCATCTAGTCCAAAACCTGCTGCCCACTGTGGATCCCCTAGACTGGGAAAAAAAACAGCAATGCGTTCAGTCTCATCACAGCCATGCAGATGTGCTGCTTTCTCCTCCATTTGTTGAAAAAGCTGCCCACCAGCCAAGAGTGTCTTCTCTATTTGTATGTCAATGTTTTTTGACACCCAACAAATCCATCTCAACACTGGCAGTGCTCCAGACTCATGAAGTGTCACAGTGGGCAAGCGCACACGGGCACAAGGGTACACACTTACATACACACTAACAGCCAAGTGTAAACACACTCATATGCATATACAGTATATACAGTGAAGTCTGAGACCATACTGCAGAATCTAGGCTTTATTATAATTAAATTTACAATTTTTAAAAGACGTAAAACGTCAAGGTCTTTGTGCAGGTATTTGTGGAGTCACTGCCAGCTTGAGTGTACACTACAGCAAAAGTGGCACAAACGTAATATCAATAAATTCTAAAATTCATGTGCAGTTGTATGCTAAAGTTGCATACCCCTGGACAAGATTGTATTTCTTGAGTGAAAAAGGGTACACATCCTCTACACGGAACACACTTAAATGTGGACTTTTTCTACTAATCGTGGTTACTAATTTTATATTTAATGTACTGGGGGAACCGACACCCCCCCAAAAAAAAACCCCAAACATTTTTGAATGTTTTCAAAATATGTTAAATTCAACAAATAAACAGTTACTCTGAATAAATGTTCTCTGTAGATGATGTCTACTTAGGTTCACCTTCACATGCGCGCGCACGCACTCGCACAAGCATCAGCCAGTATGATTTAACTGTAGGTGGCCGATGTAGATCAACTTCTTCTAAATCTAAATCTTTGGCGAATACAAAACCTCGCAGCATGCACACAGAAAAGGATGCCATCGCTATTAGTTTTTCCACCGAGACACTTACATGATGGACTTGAAATTTCAAACGCTTAAATGGATTCAAAGTCTGGAAGGAGAAACATGAAAAAGTTAAGCATTTCATTTCAGTTTTAGTGTGGACCAAGCCATGTCGTACCATATTCTCACGTGAGTCATTCTAAGGCGAGTATCATGTATCATGTGCGATATTACACGGCAAGAGCACTGCTGTAATATGGTCAGCGAATAAAGCGGTATGGAAATGAAGGTGGAGCTGCAGCAGAGATGTCTATGAATTATACACTACCTGAACAGGGCTTTCTGGGCTTTCTTTAATATGCAGAGCTGCTCAACTGGCCTGGCTGAGGGGGATCCATCTGCCTGTCTCATCCAGCCAGTGTGCGTGTGTGTGTGTGTTTGTGTGTGCGCGCACGTTGTACTTCCCCAGAGGCTGTGCGACACTCAGAGGAGCTGGCCACACACATAATAAACACACATACTCACTCAAGTCACAGACATACAGCCATAGCTTCATTCAGTTTGAATGAACAGTAAGAGCAGAAATATGCAGATGTGCAGGAATCAGTTGCATTTTGCCTCAGGCCGTGCCACTGACACCCAGGCTGCCTTGCACCAGCACATGGGCCTGCCCCAAAACTTCCTCTGGCACACCTCCCTCAGCACTACACTTACAGTCACCGCATCCAGAGCTGCGATTAAGGAGAAAAAAAAAACAAACATTTTGTTGCCATCATCAAAACCGTGTAACTGCATTTTCTTTCTTTTTTCTTCTTGCCGTTTTTTTAATTGTTTAAAAATGGCAGCTGTGAAAGGACCAAAAGCAATTTTTAGAAAAGAGGCCATCACGAGTGTTTGCAAATGGTACTATAAATGTACCAGTTAAAGCTCCTGATTCTGATCCACTTCCCAGAATTGTATTAATAATACAGTATTACATAGTACGGTTTTGTTGATGATACCTTAAATAATACGTACAATCATGGTCACCAAAACTACAGGGACAATCCAACTCTGTTCAAAGCAAAGGGGTGATGAAACACTAATTTTTGAGTTCAGGACTCTTACATAAACTGTATGGATCACTGATCTAATCTAATGTATAAAGTATTTATTCTAAATTTTACAACACTGTGAAAAATACTAAATGTCAGTTTCTGCATTTCTTATTGCTACCCTACTAATCTAATATGTTCTTTAAACATACTAGATGGAAAGTTTGCTATTTGAGCCGAACATCCATAGGGTCAAATCAAACTGGCAACGCTTATAAATACACTGGCTGTTATTAGTATCATACATTCTATATGTAGTGTTGAAAGTAAGGTTTGGTCAGTTTATGCATGCTTAGATTTTGTCTTCTTTTTTGTTTTCAAATAACTTCAGCCCAGTCACTTTTTGAGGTGTTGCACCCAGGCATACACTGACCATTCAAATGACTACACTTCTATTCAGATAACTACAGCAATATGCTGTCTTTATATTTTCAATCTACAAGAACAATCTAAAATAACTAGGAAATCCAGTGAAGCAAAGACAGCAGAAACTTGCATCATATCACAAAAATAACAAGTGCACTTCTTTGGTGATGAGCGAAAGAGCCTGTTGTATTGGCAGATGTGTTAGCCAAGTGTAGAGCCACTCTTCTGTCTGTCCTGGTTTGGTCTTTTCTTTGAAGATAATGATGACTGGACTGCACTACTGATTGATTTAGCCATTGATCGTGCAGGGGGTCTTTGTGTCAGCCTTGTCCACCATACACAAAAACACACTCACCGTGTAGGACATGGCATCCTGAGTGTGTATATGTATCTGTATGTGTGTGTATGTGTATGGTCCCCTGGGGCCCGTTACTGTGCAGCAGAACAGGGAGGGGGTCCCGGCCTCCCTCTGAAAGGCCCTAATTGGAAGACCTCTGTCTCTACACCTTTTTGTATTGCTTATTTAATACCACCCCCCCACACACCACTCCATTCTAGACAACAGCGACACAGCGAATAGCCACACTAATTAAAAGAGTGGAGAAGAGTCAGTGATGGCGGCAGAGGCCAGACAGAGGCGAGATCAGGCTGGGTCGGCCCAATGCCCTTCTCCAGCACCAGCGTAGGTGGGACTGTGGATGAACACAAGTGCAAAACATTTAACACCATGCTGCCGGTGTGATTTTTTCAGTAACACGAAACATTTCATTGGTTCTAAGGGAGATATTTTAGTTCCTTTCTAAAAGTGTGGGGCTGTAAAATACAGACCAAATATTACTGCAATTTAAACGAGTTTAAACGATACCTCAAAATACTGTTAACAATTAATGAAAGCCAATAGTCAGCGATTAGTATTATTCAAATGATACGGTCACAAGTGGTACATTCATTGTAAGCAACATTAGCATGCATGGATGCTCTATTGCTTTATGTTGTTACACTATGCCACTAGCTTACTACATATTAAAAAAGTGCAATCATTATGATATGGTTTGACCAAAAGGGTCATTACATAACATACACACACACACACACACACACATATATATATGTGTACTGCTACAAGTGATTGTACAAGTCCACTGGTACCATCTCCCTTATTAATGCTAGGTGGCCTGCCATGCTGCTGCCTGTAATCACAGCAACTCTTCCCCCCTTGCTCGTGGTTCTTCTGAAGCTACTGGTTGAGTCAAAGAAAATAAATGAGTGAGTACAGTTAAAGTGAGTTTTTCCTGGTTAATTTTTTCTGTTCAGCCTGATGTTACGGTATGACAGCTTGGTCTCCTTACATAACCACATTCTGTACTGGACCTCCATCCGCTCAGCAAGCACCAAAACACATTCTGTCATTTATAACACTGTCCATATACTAAGACCAGCCACAACTCTATAAAGAATAGCGTATGTATTTTATTACTATAATTTTTATTTATTTGTGTCATGTCTACGGACCCACTGAATGACGGCGCTTGGGGCGTTCATTGCCCCCCCCCCCTTCCCCGATAATGAGCAAAAACTGATACATTGTGCAGCCCTAGTCCAGAGATTCATGAGGTCTGTGATGTTCATTAACAGCTGGTATGTGTCTCTATATGCTTCAGTGAGAAGCATGAATACTTGCAAAAATCTTTGCATAAAAAAGTGGGAGAAACAAGGCATTTTTAATGATGCCACAGGAAAATTGATTCAGAAAATGCTGACTTGCAGATGCTGTTTTCCTTTTCATGGTGCTGAAGATATGGCCTCTGCTTGGGCAGGGAAAAAAAAGACTTTGGGAAATTAGTTGCAAATGCAGTGAAAACATTCTGGGAAAACAAAGTGAACTGAACGATGGAGTTCACATGCCTCAGTCTTGCTAGTAAAGTAGAATTGTAGGCAACTAAATCAAGTCACAGATACTAGGGTTTTTTCACTGACCCAGATTAAAAATGAGTGTATATGGGAATTCTTCTGAGAAAGTACTCTTGGTAATATAACATAAAAGATTTCAAAAGAGCAGAAAAGAGTGTGAGAGTGTGTCTGTGTGTGTGTGTATTTAGGGACATATTTCCTGTAGCCACTGCTAAATCAGTGTTAGGCTCAGCAGTGACACTCGTGGGTGGGGTGGGGGGACGTGTGCGGTGGGAGGAAGAGGAGAGGAAGGATGAAGGAGTGGATCGATGCAGCTAGCACAAGCGCTGGAGTCCCAAAGGCTTCCTGCCACACTGCATGAGTGAGAGTTGTGTGTGTGTGTGTGTGTGTGTGTGTGTGTGTGTGTGTGTGTATGTGTCTTTGAGAGAGAACAGAGGTGGAAATGGCAGCTGACTGATTCCTAAAGAATCAACCCATACTTAATACCAACACTGTCACACAGACACACTCAGAGGCTTGGTGGGCAGAAACGCACACACAAACACACTGAACATTAAATAAGATAAAATACATTAAAAATAGTAGCTTACAGTGAAAACAATCTAGCAGCTACCAATTAGCACAGTGTCACTTGAATAATACTCATTTGTAGCCCTTTGATTCCATTTATTGTTAGCAGCACTAACCTATTTAACTGTTTTTCACTGGTCTGCTCGCATTTATGCAACATCACCTATATGTGGAAAAAAACGCTTAACATAGATTGATCAAAAACAGCATTTCAACGTGTTAAAAAAACACCTAAAGCGCTGAAATGCCCACAGGGCTACAGCGGGTTATACAAATGTATTAAATCAAATACAAAAAATAGATGTACTTCATATATATAATTTCTATTCTGACTCTTAGGGATACTGGACAGAATGTGTTCTCTAAGAAGAACTATTAACACATTTGATTTCATCAATTTTAAAAAATGCAATAAACAAGTCTCAAAAATAAATCAATCAAAACCATCAACCCTCAGAAAATACTGCCAGTGTAAAATATCATGAGCACAGAGCCGGTGGGCTATCCTGTGGCCTATTTGAGTGTGAAATGGAGGCAGGAAAAAGAGTGGTTGGAATCCAGGCCACCTCCTGTGTCTGTAGGGGGGGCGCGCAGCCTCCCTGCCTGGGCTTGGCAACACATCACTGAGCCTTACACACACCACACACACCACACATCCACTCCACACAGCCGCCGCAGCCACAGCTGTCAATCAAGTAGCCTCACACTGCCTCAGACTTACTGGTGTGCAAATGGGCGATTGCTTTCAAGAGCCGGACTGTCCGAGAAAGTATTGGCTGTGCGCGCGTGTGTGCTGAGCTGCATGCATACAAACTCACCCTTCGCTTCTGAAGCCTCCTGGGTGAGAGGCTTTTAGTGCTGGTGGGAGAACCTGCACAGTATGGACCATCCTCCTCTTCAGTGTCCTACAGAGAGAGAAAGAGAAAGAAAAACAGAGAGAGAGAGAGGAACATAAGCATAGCTTTATTATAAAAAATAAACTATAACACTATATAACACCTTTATATGTGTATAAAGACATTCATTTATTTAAAACATTATAAAACAGCCAAAATGACCGTAATGGCATCAGACGTCCAGTCATACATCAAGAACAACTCATCTTTGCCTCCAAATGAAGCAATGTCTAATTAATAAGGATATCAATATTTTGCTAATTGTGGTTACAAAATCAAAGCTTTGGCCTTAAGTGGTTAATTTATGTCCAATCAGCTGCATTGTTACTGCCATCTTTGGTAAAATAAAATGGGGAAAAAAACTGTATGCTACTAATAGATCAATCTCATACTACAAATTAAGAGTGAAATCTAACCGAAATCCTTTTGAAGAACCTGTGGAGTGAGCAGAAAAGGAAAGTCCAAAAGAGAAGACCAAATACTCTGGAAGATCTGGAGAGATTCTGTAGTGAGAAGTGGGCTCAGATTACTCACTCTGTATTCTTTTAAGCTTGACCACAATCCCATCAAGCATTACAGGTTATGATGCCAAAGATAGGTTGCATAAAGTACAAAATGCAGGGGTGAGTTTCTTTTAGCCTAAATGTACTTTACAGATTACAGATTAAGGGTTAAGTTTAGGGTTTTTCACCTTTTGCTCATCTTTACTAAGAGAACCAATAATTATGGAGCTGACTGTACATGACCAAATCTTAATATTTTGCAATATAAAAACAAATGTGTACAAAATTTGATTCTCAAAGGGATGGTATTTCTAAAACTTGGTAAAACAAAATGTCCAAAAATAAACCATATATGTTTATCAGAAACACTAATTTTGTGAACAGCTCATCAGCTCTACTAGCACATATATTTTAGAATCTCTCCATAAGAATCATCTCCAAACTTCAAGCCCAACACCACAATGTTCATAACCACACACACACACACACACACACGCACATAAACTGTCCATCATTCAAACTTTTCTGTCTTGTAACAGTCTGTTTTGTTTCAGCTAAATCAAAGAAGGCACCGATAGGAAATTTACATCAGATATAAAGGAATCCTCCATGGACCAGGCTCCACAGGCCTGTGGCCTGACAGTTCATGTCACAATTGCTGTATCAAAGCCATCAGCGTTATGGAAACATACAGCTCGTTACATTGGCTTTGAAAATATCACTCACTCATTGATGAAATATGCAAAAAATATGAAGGGGCATCTCTGAGTCAGGGTATGACATGACAGCCTATCGCCAGAGGCAGACTTGTTAAAAATGTATACTAGCGAACAAAGTGCTAAGCAGGTTTCACAAGCCCGTTTAAAACCCTGAGCTCAAACCCTGTCGTCGGCACTATGTTAAGAAGAACAGGTGCGTATGTGTGGAAATCAGAGAACTTGAGTGACTCACCTTCTGTCTAATCCTGTCCTTCACACCTTGTAGGCCTTTTTTGGCATGGACCTTGGCCTTTCAAGTAAAACAAGAAATCAGTAGCAGACAACAGAGAGAAAAATGACGATTTCAGTTACGTTGTTCTACAAAATACCTATTTATTTGTCTTCTACGAGAAACTTCACAGCAATTCAACATCATGTAATTTGGATAACACTAACAATATCCCTGAGGAGCCCAGAAGTATCAAAGCAATGTCATGACGCTGCAATTTATAGTGCAATAAATGACATCACACTGAAGAATATATGCACTCTTTTGAAGCAGGCAAAACTATAGCTTTAAAGCTGAATTTTCATAGAGCCAAAAAACGTACCATCTTGTACGCTGATTTCACCGCTGGACTTGCCTTATTCACGCCTCTCTGTGGATGGGGAAAAAAAGATCAGTGAAAAAAAGAAGGAAAACATTAGAAATCATTAGTTTTGCTGTCTGAATAAAATACCAAATGCATATGGAGAAAAGTATAATTAATGTATATGATGTACAAACAAACACCACTAACCACATATTGGGCCGAATCATTATGGCTTATGTGCCTTAAGCCAAATGTTTAACGACAGCACATCTAATGTATATGAAACTATAATGAATATGCACTTAACACCATTAAAACAAACTATTAAATAGGTCTATTCCTGAGAGAGTACTTGTACATGTGTGCACCAGTGGTCACATATTACTGTGCAGCACCAATTGGAAAGTATACACAGGTCTACCACACACTTTTAGCTACTTTATGAAGAAGGACTTTATGGAAACTGAAAAGGATAAAATGAAACTTAATTTCACTTAAACTAGAGTTTCCCTTGTTTAGAATTTTAGATGTGTCCAAAACAAGAAGGTACATGACATACTGTTTTTTTCTACACTGGATACAAGAGGTTACTGCATTGACAAGAGTGGATAGACTGATTTTGTAAGTAAATACAGCATAAATAGGGCTTCAAATGAGTGTTTAATTAGCCTAATAGTATTAAACCCTGTGTGGGAGGAGAATGCAAATTACACTAGCTTGGTGTTTACAATATTTGACAATTCCTATAGAAGCACTAGAGAAAACTCCCATCATTGTAAAGTGCAGATCCCATCATTGTAAAGTGCAGATCCCATCATTGTAAAGTGCAGATCCCATCATTGTAAAGCGCATTTTTGAAATCATCCCTGTTAATGCGTCACTGCATCCTTTTCTGTCTTCGGAAAAACTGCAGCAGTGAAGTAGGGCTAGACAAACATGCTAAATGACTAGAATTGCCCAAACGGTAGTGTTTTCATCCCAAACCCTCGACCAGCAAGATGGAGGTGAAGGAAGGGCCCTCTTATGGATTTGTGTCAGTCAGAAGATCTGAACTTTAAAGGAAACCTTTTGAAAAAGACACTCTGGAGAACTAATTCGGCGCAGGCTGAGGGGTGGCGGGAAAAAGAGAGGAGCGAGGCATACAGGGGGGCTTTTCTCTCCTTCAATCTATTGAGTAATGGCTGTGTTTCCTGCCAGAATCCATGTGTCATCTCAGATGACTGGCTGTCACATCATATCAACGGCGCCTCAACATCTCAACCGTCCTGCAAGCGCGTGTTCCCTGCCTTCCAATTCCTTCCGCAGCGTTTTTTCCGCACTTTGCGCGTGCTTCAAGAGCAACTGGATATCCTTGCTTAACCAGTGAGAGTTGATAAATACAATTCAGCAATCAAGCCCAATTATTCAGGGAGAACTGAATATTCATTAGATGAGAGAATTAATTAGAAACTGCTGCTTACCTTCACTGTGTGCATCCACTGTTGATAGGACCTGGAATTACCTGAGAAAGAATGGGGCATGAAAAGACTCATCAGCGCATGCAGGACAGAAAGTGAGCAAATGAACCTAACAAACCTGTCATCCTGCAAATGACATAAGAATCGCACTAACTGAGCCTTCAGGCCCATGTGATGAGCTAAACAGATTTTCATTTTGGGTCATTTTGACTTGGCTTATATTTCATAATGCAGTTTTTCCCCAATCTTCCATAGCCGAATTTTTTTTACCCATTTCCGAAGGTACAATGTTTTTTTTTCCTTTTCTTTTTCACCTTCAAATAGAGAAATGCCACTCACTTCCACAGAAGCCCCCCTCTGTGATCTCCTCCTCAAAGATGTCTGTGAAACCTCTTCCTGCATTTAATTTGGCCAGTCTGCCATCAATGAACTGCAACCATAAATCAGAGTATCAGAGGTTATTAAAGGAGCGAGAAAAAGCGAGCTAGAGAGAGAATGGGGAACAGTACCACAACGATTCTTTCCAGTCTGTTCTGGACACACAATCACACGTGTGTATGCTTTTTGGAAAGTCTAGCATTACACAAGTGTGTTTCTATAATTCACTTCAGGTGAAGGATTAACAAAGCAGACGGGCATGTTGTGCGTGCAATGCTTTGTGGGAAATTCAATTTCCTCCCTTGTCACAAAAAGGTTATAAAACAGCATCCAGCATCCGTCCCATTAGGCCCATGCCAGTAAAGGGACTTAAACAATAAACATGATAATCGTGAAAATATTCTTGCCATTAATGATGCAAAATAACAGGATTTTATGAAGCATTACTACAGAAAAAAAAGAAATGCGAATGAAGAACAAATTTCTGCTGAATACACACTGTATGAGTGTTTGAAAACACCAAGCGGTTCTGATGGGATCAGTGAAGAACCAATGGACTACATGTTTGTGTAGCTCTCCACAGTAAAAGGTAAGCCATCTCTGGGGTTCAAGGCTTTACATTGGGCGCTGACGGAGGCCAACTTCATTACAGCAACTTTAATGAGTGACGAGAGCATAGGGCTCAGCCTGTGCTGCCTGACCCCCTAATTAGAGCACATAATCAGACCAAATTAGCACCCAGCCAAATCCCCCACTTATCCCCTTCCTTCAGGATCACATTACACACACTGCTCCTCTGTTCTCTTAACTGGCTACTCACTTACAGTGTCTGGACACACGTCTTGAGCACTGGCTTTTTTGTCTCTTTGTTTATCATGGCAGAACCAGTGATCAGGGTACATTAATTATGCTGTGTATTCAAATCAACTGACCATTACAATGTAGAAAAATAAAAGGTTAATTGGCTTCAAACATGAAGCAGATGCGAGTTATTGGTATAATGAACTCAGGCCGATATGAATATTTTGTTGATACCAATTTCACTGACCTAAAAATGATGACAACAAACACCACTGATATAATAATAATATAATCTGATAATTAACTACTATTACTACTTAACTACTGATAATTAACTAATATTAACTACTATAATTTTAAATATTCAAAACCCGATCATACTGGTTAAACAGTGCATTACTGGCTGGTATGATAGTTCATTGTCAGCTAAGAATTTTCAGTTGAAAACACAACAAATGGCAGGAACTCATAACATGTTAAGAATTATATAAACAGTGAAGTGTGCAGTGCTGCATCCCAGAGTTATTTTGTAGGTGTCAATTCGGTTTCAAATTCTGCTTTTATTTTGGATTTTTGGTTTTTGTTAACACATACTGCTCTTGTGCTAATGGTTCATTGATAATCCACAAACATTTTTCAAGTTTATCAAATTGATCAACTCAGTTGGCTAGTTTTTATAATAAATGTGGTAAAACCGATGCAATAGTCAGACTAACAATATCAGAGAGGGAGTTTAGCTGATACTGATATATCTGTGGACAATGAATAAAAGCTGAATTTATTGGCCAGATGATATATGCAAGAAGATCCAAATATTCCTGACACTGGTAACGCTTTGTTAGTATACACAGTAATGAGAGACACATGCTAATCCAGCAAAAAATGCCCAGCAGCATAACACAGAGCAGACCTGAGTACGACTCATATAAATTAGAAAAAAGGAATAGCAAAGTAAAAAGCTGCAATTAGGAACACACAAAAAATCCTTCATCATCATCCTACACAGGAGCACTAAACGGTTAACGTGATGAGAGCGAAGAAACTATGCCAGTTAACTAAAATAGGGCACACTGGTGCATGTGTGCATGCTTGCGTGCGCGTGTGTATGTGTGTGTGTGTGTGTGTGTGTGTGTATTGTGAGAGCACGAGTGCATGAAACTTTCTCGCAGGCAGTGTGAACATGAACTAGCGTCAGAGCAGAAGCAGAGTGGTGTGTGTGTGTGTGTGTGTGTGTGTGTGTTCAAGTGTGTGTTCAAGTGTGTGTTATGGGGGGTGGGGGGGGGTCAGAGACAGAAAGCAGGTCGATGCTGACAGGCTTCCCCCGCATTCTCTTGGCAGCTATCCTCCGCTCGTTTCTCGGCAGGACTGGCCTCCGAGCGGATGCGGTTCATGGTCAGAACGGGGCACGGCGGCGCTGGCCTTTCTCAGTACGGCTGGCCAACAGATAACGGCCCTCCCCGAGCTACTGCGCATGGCTTTGAACTGCTGGTCACTATCTGGATCTTCGAGAAAAAGTTATGTGGAAGAAGCACCGAAGACAAAGGCAACGATTAAGTGCATATCAAAATCTTCCAGAGAATAAATTAAAGCTTTTCTGATTCAGAGGGAGAAATGGGTGAAAAGGGAAAGCAGAGACCCACTATCATGTCTACAAATAGAAAGAGAAGAAGTGATGGCCACAAAGCTTTAAAAGCACAGTTAAACTATTAAACTTTTAATCATAGGTTTCAGTGTATCTGTCCTTTATTATGTTTAGAATATTTATTTAAATGTGAAGTGAAAATTAGCAGAAGCGAAGCTTACACAATAAATATGACTTGAGAATGTCCTTCGCAATATCCTTGTGAGAAAGAATTTTACAAAGCATAGTAAGCAAAAGTAAACTGGGAAAGTAAAGAGAGATGTTTGGAATAGTTTCGTTTTAGAAAAAAAAATCAGAAACTATGAGTAAAATTTGATTATTAGGCCTATATCACGGAAAATTGAACATGAAAACAGAAGAGCTTGGTGTATTATGTAAACTAGTATGTTAAAGTTATAAAATGTACTATTCAGCCCTCACATCATATAGTTCCTGAATGAAAACAGCAAAAAAAATCTGAATCAGAAAACTTTATTGATCCCAGAGTAAATTGTTTTTGGTCAAGAAACCTCATTTATGAAAATCAGCCTATTCAGCCTACTCTGTCTATTCAGGCTGAAGTCATAAGAGGCATTTTAAGAGGGATTTTTGAATGAGGAACAATACAAGGCCGCCAATCAGAACAGATGTTATTTACATGAATCGGTTTAAAAGGCACAATAACAAAAACAGCCTGTTTGATTCTGGAAGATAAAGAGAGGTTAAAAAACAAAATGAATTATGGCAATCTCAAGTTGTTTTTAGAATTATGCTCAAGCAGAAGCGTGAGGCAGACTGTGCCATACCTGCTTGAAGAGTTGCAGGTTTACAGCCATCTCGAGGAAATTCCTCATGGTGCTGGAGCGGTGTGCCACAAAGCTCTCCTCGCAGAAGGTGATTGGCTCTCCCTGGGGAGAAAATGAAGCTTACTTTAATGAAAATCTACAGGCTGTGATTGGCTAAATCTGAAGCTTGCCCACATCTACCCGGACTTTGCCATCACCACAATCCCTTGCCATCAATTACACCATTTCAGTGTGTTCTCAAGATACACGAACAAAATATGTAAATAGCCACCGAGAGACGTTTAATTTAAGGTCCATATGGGTATGTAAATAAGGAAATTAATGTACATGCATATGCACATTTTCAGCCTTCGTACGATATATCTAGGGATGAGATACTATGACCTCCACCAGGCACTTCCTTTAAATGAATGTGAGCTATTTCCACCTACCTCTCATGATGTTCAGACCCATTTGCACATTCATTAAATTAACACACACAACAGCTAGGATAGTGTCTTAGATCTGTCAGACATAAGTGTAATTTGCTCTCAGTCTGCTGCAGGAGATACTGATGTGCGTTTGCTAATAAAAGATAAGCTTGAAAAGAAACAGAAGATGCGTTGCAAGGATCACTAACAGAAGCGGGCTAGTTCAACAGCAGAGTTTAATGACCTATATACAGTAAACCAGTAAACCTGTGATTGCCACCGCTTGCATGGGAGCTCATTATCATTTGCCTACACTGTTTCATTTGCAGCTCAGTTAGACTTCAATGCTCTGCAGGGCTGCTGGTGTAAAGGCATATGGACTTCATGAAGTAAACCATATCGATATCATGCTGCGTATTACAAATATAAAATGTGTCGGGATGATGGAATTGTTTATCAGAGTGTTTCTCTGTTATATTTCAGATTTTAAAAGGCTATCTTAGTTATACCTTATTATACAAAATAAACTGTATTACCCATACTATCAGAATGCTTATCTGATTTTCTACACATCATCACTACTACCTGTACAGTTAGCTTGCACATTTGTCCTGGTCTTGTTTAATCTGAATTAGCCCAGGAGCACTGTCATATACAAAAGTGTGCCTGTTTTGCAGCACACATTCTCTTTAGAGAACCCACTTCTGCACAATTTAATGCAATACTACTAAATATTTGCAGAATTAAAAAAAAAAATTGTAATTGTAAAAAGCAGTAAATTATATATTTTGATAAGCTGCTACTGATAATCAGAAGTATAAGAATCTTCAGTAAATA
>JBBPCY010000037.1:12935136-12946051 GCA_037974405.1 Brachyalestes nurse
GAGAGAGAGAGAGAGAGAGAGAGAGAGAGAGAGAGAGAGGGGGAGAGGGAGAGAGAGAGAGAGAGAGAGAGAGAGTTAAATTAACACCTCTGAAATTGGTGGGGGAAGAGGCAAAACCATTCAGGGTGTGAAGTGTCACATTTACAGGTCACCCCCAAAAGCAGAGAAAGAGAAAAGAAATAAAGAGAAGCCTCTTCACTCTGCTTGTAGCTTATCTGTTGTGCAGCTGAGAGCACCTGCTGCTCTGTTAATTGAGGCGATGGCAGGGTGTGGGGGTGGAGCTGGCTTTTTTTCTTTTCTTTTCTTTTTTTTCTTTTCTTTTTGAGGTTACTGAAAGCAAAGAGAGTTTGATAAGGCATTCTTCTCTTCTTCACCTCCTCTATCCATCCTAAAAAGTATCTTGACATACATAAGCTTTAATTATTTTTCCATGCCACCAGCCCTACTTTCAGCCATCTTTCTAAACATACTGGAAGCATGGCATGGTTTGACTAATTTCAGAGGGAAAAGGCCACTCACAAAACAGGATGATCACAGACTCTATTCTATTTTCAAAGATCTTTAAAATGCCTAGCAATGAATCAATGGATCAATGGATCCACTATAAAAAGGCACTAAAGTTTAAGAAGCACTCCAATGAAACTAGCCTAAAAAATGTAGCCATAAACCGGTGAATTCAGCAAGAATATTTAGATTTACAAGTCAATTTCTAGCACAAACAGATTCACAATAAAGTATTTAGAGGTATAAATCAATGAATTTACAGTACACATTTATGAATTTTCTCACAAACAAATACATTTACCACACACATTTCTAGAGGTAAATCAAAGGATTGCTGATAATATTTAAACTTTTAGCTGTAAACCAATGGTTTCTTCACAAAACCTATATTTCTAGTAGTAAATTAACAAATTTACAACAAAGAAGTAAAACCAAATGGTGTTACCATTCAAATGCATTGTAGTAATAAACCAACAGATTCTCCATAAAAATGTGTATCAGTATTTTTATCAGATTCTCTATAAACCTTTTCGCAGGTAACTAATGGATTCTTCAGTTCCCCAGTAGCAAACATTTTAGCTGTCAACTGGGTGTAGCACCAACACACAAATCCAGGGACTGAGCTTTAAAATCAATGACTGGACATGTAAGGTAAAGTGTACTAATTTTGAGAAGCTTGCAATGCCCACCATCTGCGAAAGCCTCATTTACATTCCTGCACTCTGAGCTCAACACCTAGCATATCAATAATCAGTTTGACTTTGTTCATCAGTGAATATCAAGCAAGGACCAGAACCCTTAACTCAGTCAAAGAGGCCTTCAACTGAATACTAAACAAGAAGAGGCTTCATCGCGCATTCAGAGATGGCACCCCGTATCAAATCATTACCAACATTGTTCGGATAGATGATATGATGAGGAAAACTTGGAAGGCAAGCAGAGTCATGGATTTGTAAATTCATAGGACATTCACTACTGCGCTGCTGATTCTGAGCATTTTTTTCACCCTATTTTCATCCCGTTCGTCTCTGCTGGGGCATTCTTTCTTGTTCATGGTGTCCCCGAGCTGCCATTGCAAATACTCACAAGAATCAAACAGAAAGTTTAGCAGTGCTAAATTAACACGTGTCATCTCCATATTCACACTGGACTGAGTGCTTTTATGTTTATGTAAAGTTGCCACTATATTAATATTTCATGTCGATGCATTAACTGTTCAGCTCCCCAAACAATCCATTAAGCCGCCTTCCGTTTTTTCCTGAAAAATCAAAGACAGCAAACTGTCATTCACACACGGGAGAGCATACCCAGCAGGCAGCAGTAAGGAGGAGGTATAACAAGAAGTTATTGTGTTCACAACAGTCATCAGCATGTAAATATGTATAATGAGACGCGGTAACTGCTCTACAAAAACGTCAATAACAAAATAAATGTACAAACGCTTGAAAGCTAAAGTCTCAAATTATAAGTGATTACAGCAATGCACTTGTATATTGTTCTGCGTACCACTGCTTTATTTGCATGCGGAAATAAACTTCAAATTAATAATAGGGGTTTTGATAGTGGCACATGCGTCTCATCAGGCATGCAATAACAGTAATTGATCTGTCAGACTAATTAACTATTATACTTTGAGTATCACTAACGAGACATGAGCAGGGGGGCTTCAGAAGGGAGCTTAGCTCTACAGGTGATAAACCTATTTGGCAGTGACATTTTTTAGTGTAAAGTCACTCAGCCTATGATCTGATCAAAGGGAGAGTCCCCCATTGGGTCCAATTATAAGCATGGTATTGTAGGGGGTGGGAAAAGAGAAAGTGGGGGAAGGGGAGATGGGGGGTTGATGTTGAGTTATGATATTCATAATCTATGCAGAGAGGCCTTTCCAGTATAGGTCTTTTCCCCGTAGCTGTGATCTTTTCAATTTACATCAAGGGAGGATGGTTCAGGATAAAAGTGCTGCGTCCAACTCGCAGGGCCCGCAGAGGGCAAACACGGGGCCTCATTAAACTCTACTGCATGGACTCCCCAACAGGGTTTGAAGTGCGTCAAGTAAAGAGCAGAGGGTCAGAGGTGGCCCGCAAAACACATCTCCATTTAACTCACCAGCTGGAGATGATAATTAGCAGGTGTATCACTGTCTTCCTTTCGAGAAAGGGATGATGCAAAGGGCCTCTCCACTGTGGTGGGCTGCTATTATACACACAGAGCTATCCCACTGCGCGCACACACACATAAATGCGCACAAACGCACTTATGATTTCAGAACCGCCCTGTGTATGCTCAAGTCAGTTTATCTAATTGAAGTGGACAAGGTCTCGTCACTAACACACACAATACTGCATAAATGATTCAGCTTTCAAGGCAAATTCAACACACACCACCTATAAACTGAATCCTGACAGCTTGATCCGCAGGGTTGAACACATCTACACTTGACCGATTTAGCAAACAATAAAAAAAGAAATGGAAACTGTCCGCAGTGGTGTCATGACATTACTGGTGGTGACAACATGATCATTATAGTCATTATATAATGTGTATATATATCATGTCTACGGATAATGCGAGTATGGAATGATCATGATGTTTTACAGTTGACTAATTTATTTAAAGACAAATCAGCCATTGGCTTCAGTGCTTTAGTGCTGAAGTTCACACTACATTGAGTAAATAAGCACTTGAAACACATTACACCATCAAAATAGGTACTGTCCTGGTACATGGTAGGAACTAACAATTTAAATGTAGTCTCACAGAATTAATCCCAATGGGTCCCTTAAAGTAGTTTTAAAATTATACTAATTATATCTCATTGTAAAATGTATAACTTCACTATTTTAATTAGAAAAATTAAATAAAAATAATAACAAAACAGTTTGACGTCAAAGCAGCTTAAAACTGCAATAGAAGATGGTACCATTATGGTCCCTATCTAAAGATGCTGAAAACACTTGAGATCACCGCTCCATTTCAGTCTGTACCCTGAAAGATACTGTATCTGACAATATAGTACATTTCTAAAATATGTGCTTATAAAGAGGTCAGTAAATGTCATCTATTAATGTAAAATAAATCAAATAAAGTGCTTAAATCAAAATTAAGAAGCTATTAAGCACAACTGCACAATAAAATGTTGGTACAGGTGTAGCAGCCGCATTCAAATACAGCGCTGATATGGCACTCATTTAGTCATAAAACTAACACAGATCAGCCAAAATTGAAATAATAAATCTGCCAATTCCCGATGGCAGCAATGCGAGGCAAAAATTTAGATTTTGATCTCGGCTGATTCTGATCGTGCATTTATTTATCTTTGTGAAACTTCACTGACCAAAAATACAAGACGGAAGACGGCAATGATGGTAATTTGAAACCTCCTAAAAAGTCCCAAATTAAATTCTGAAACAAATCCACGCAAACAGCAGCAGCACTAAACACTGGGATCGCACTCGTGAAGAGTGGCTGAAACTTTTTTGTAAGTCAGTAGTGGTGGTGGTGGTGATTGGGGGGAGGAGGGTGTTTTGTTAAGGATTCTGTCCAGGGATGGAAAGCCGTGGGGATGCAATTAAAAGAACTACAAAGAAAAAAGGAATAGTTATGAAAATCTGCTGCTTTCTTTTGATGTGCAGCAGGGTGAAGTGTATACATACACATGGAATGAATGCGCTCCCCCTCTAACAGAACACAAAAGCTGCTCTAACATTTCAGCCGTAATGATAAAGGAATCGCTGACAAATAAAGGCCAGAGTCTGCTCCTCGTGCAAGCAAGATCTTTGCATTTCTTTTTAATGTAGATTGATTAAATGCCAGAAATTATATATGATCTGCTTAACATGGCTGCATAAGACAAAGTTCTAAGGGGGTCACGGAGTTTGGTAAAAATTACTTGTGACAACTTAAAGAAAACACCGAAGTGACACATTTTTGAGCACATTAGAATCCCTGACTCTAACATACATTTTAAAAATAATTGAATGCTTGATGATGGAATAATTATAAACTATTTTAGGTCTATATGTTCTAAAAAAAAAAAGAAAAAGAAAGATATAAAACAACTAATCTATTACACTGTAAAAATATCAAGAAAAAGAATGTGTGTGCATACTAATGCGAAAAGAGGTGATATTAGATCATTTCTTTTGGTTCATTTACACATATAGTAGATGTACCAGCCAGCTGGCATTTTCAAATTGTATTAAACAAAAAAGTTTAACAACCTTCTCAATCAAAATTATCTGCATCTAAAATCTCCTCCTTTTTAGTTCCCAGTCTTACTACTTATTTGAAATATGTGAAGTTGCACAAACCCAACATATTAGAATGACTGAACTGGTTTAACTTCATTAATTATGTAAATTCTGAAAGTAATGTGCACACAATAGTGAGAGGCTGCATGCAAATCTGCGGCAATCTTGTTTTGGAATTATAATAAAACACAACGTAAGTTTCTCTATATGCTGCTCGATCATTACGAAAAATCTTTTCAGTCTGTCCTGCTGTGACCCTGATGCTCAGCCAGGGCACGCTGCACCGCACAGCCGAGACAATGTGAGGTGTGAAGACCCACTCTACACCACGAGGCTGGAGGACAGGCTTGGTTCATTTGTGTTTTATGGAAAGTGCTTCAAGAAACAGAAATAGAACTGGAAAAACTACAAATATTAAAGGACCAAACTTTGCCACTCTTCACTGTAATTGTTCGGTGTGTCGGCTTATATAGTCCTTGTTGTTTTTCTTGTTGTTGTTTTCTGTGTGCAAAACATTGGAAGCCTCGCACAACTCCCAATTAAACACCTTGCTTTTGATTTGCTGTGCCAGGTGATCTCAAAGGAGGCACCTTGATATTGTACTTTCTATGATTCATTTGTTAGCTTACATTTCTTGCCTTAATATACACAAGGTGGGTGTGCACACTCAAATTGATTGAAAAGCTAAATGATCAAATGCAGGAAGGATACAAATACGAGGTGTGTCTACAAGACTAAAAAAAAAAAAGAATGTCATATGAAAAGCAACAGCAAGAGTGAAGAAAAAAGAGAAAAAATAAACAATAGAGCTTTGTGTTCTTGTGGCTCGTAATAAAAACCAAAGGAATTTCATGAAGATGACTATCTTAGGCTTGATATGCGACCCTCGAACACAAGATCAAATAAAAATCACACTCAATTCTTGGCTGTTTGGTACCATAATGGATTCATAATTTCCTATTTTTAGATAGTTTTAATGACTACAGAAGTAAACACCCCTTTCCCTGCTACCGAACTCCAATTATAAGTGAAAAAGAAAATGCTGCAGTTTCACCATTTCGAAGAGAGAAGAAAAACACCTTCATCTGTTGGAGGGGGTGAGGGGGATGACAAGGATTAAATAAATAAATTAATTAATTTTTTTTTTTTTTAAATCAAGCTTTTTTACATCTTTTCGGTAACTTAAACAACCTCATAATAGCAATTTCTATTTTCTATTTATAAATCTTAATGACTGTAATATGAGCAGTCTTTGAATTATACATATGAGACCAGGGAAGAAGTCAGTATGGGATATAATTTAATGTCATTGTTTATTGGAAGGCTGGTATAAATTACTGAATTTCCATCCTACAACATTGTTACACAATACATGAAATGTTTTCTTTTGCTGTCTCGTAAAAAGGGAGATAAATAAAAGTTGGAGAAAAGTTGTTAAAACTTTGTGCTCCTCTAAACAAGGCTTACGTGCACAGGAGGACGGCCGCTTCTCACCGTCACGTTAAACTTCCTCAAAATATCTAGTGAAATAAAGTGCGAAGCAAAAGCATAATTAACACTGGACTTTCAACTCCGTGCCATTTAGTGTTTTCAATAAAATTTCATGTCAAAAATCATTCTCAAAAGACTGCCATATCCTCTCCGAGCCACACCAATTATTCTCTCTATTTGTAAATCCACAGATTCTGCATGGAACGGAACCGCTACTGGCATGGAAGCGTTTCTAATAGTCAATAAATCTAAAATATTATGTGTGAAATTGGGGAAAATGGCCATTAAGCGATAGACAGCAAAGAGCTCAGCATAGGGTCCTGTCTGGAAAAAAGGGCCAGGTAATGCAGGACAACTGTCACCTCTGACCTGCCTGAGAGCTGGACCAATGATCGGACTCACCAAATAATAGAGTCCACATGGCAAAAAAAGTCTTCACAGCCGTAATGATATGAATCTCAAAAGGCTTAGCTTAAATCAATATAAGACGACTTGTTTAAAACAAAGACGAAATGCTCCAGGCCTCATTTTATTATATTTTCCCTTTTTTAGCAGTAAAAGATATTGATTTTCTTCTGGAGATGGAATGCTACAAATCCTGAGATTTAAAAAAAAAAAAACTACAAAGGCTAGTAGAATTAAATGACTGGTAGAAATCAGAAGAGTGAAGCTCAAAATTGCAAGTAACCTGATGCCTTTACATGTAATTCTCATTTGTTTCACTTGCGAGCCTGTTCACATGTAAATCACATTTGCAGTATTGATTTGCAAGTCACTGTCTTGCAGGAAAATGCTGTGTGACAGATAGTTTAACTAGCAAATGAAAAAAAAGAAACCTTGGGCTCTGCTCAATTAGAGCCTTTTCTTTTTGTTATGAATTTTAATATCCCCAAAGGTAAGGTAGCCAGTAGGAGAGAAAGAGAAATGAAATTTGTGTGGCAATAAATATATTATTGCAGGTGACATCTACATTTCAGATGGGGTAATTTAACATGATATGCAGAGCATGTTCTATCATTAGTCAATGAAAAATTGTGCACGAGGATCAAAGCAAACATTGTGCTGGCACTTAATTTATCAGAGTATGAAGACAAAGGCCTTTTTTTGCTTTCCTCTGTCAGTTTCAAAAGACCTTACTCCTTTTTATGACACTCTCAGTTTGCAATTTAATTTACAAATGGAACGCCAGTACGGAGACAGCATCACAGAACAGAGAGGGTTTTTTTCTGCTTAGATAGATAGCAGCAGGGCTCCACTGATTCATACAGGACCGTTAAAATGCACCCCCCAGCGGGCCAGAGAAAGGGAAGGGGGGGGGAAAGGGAAAAAGAAACAAACAAATTCCTTAATGTTCAAAGGAGACAGATGACAGACATATTTCTGACCCTGACGGTAACTGCATTTCCTGTTGCACTGACCGGTGTCACCACAACATTAATTAAAGGGAGAAGACGCTGGCAGGTGGCTGGAAAGCGGCGACTGATAATTGGCCCCCTTCTCTCCCTGCGCCTTCAGAAAAATCCAGTGCGCTCTCTTCCAGTGAGACGTGCCACTGGGCAGGCAGAAAAGGCACGCTTTGTAAAAATAATGATTAAAATGGAAGAAAAAAAAAAGAAAGAAAGAAAAAGAGATGAAGGCTAGGAGCTGTGCATTCGCCGAGGCTCTGACGGCAAGTGAATAGTGCTGGCCTTTAAACGATGCAAGACGAGTTTACCCAGCGCAGTTGGAGGATTTACCACTGCAGCTACTAATGACAGAGAGAGGGAGAGAGAGATAGAGAGAGAAAGAGAAAGAGAGCGAGAGAGAGAGAGAGAGAGAACGGTGTTGTTCTCTGGCCAGAGCGTGTGTTTGTTAAAGCTTTTGAGTGGGTGAGAAAGGGAATGAGGAACACACAGAGGAAGCATGTGTGAAAGAGACAGAGAGTGTGTGTGTGTGTGTGTGTGTGTGTGGGGGCTTGGAAGAACAAGAGGAAAAACAGGGACCAAAAATGCCAAGTTTTGTGCTTATGTAGGTGTGCATACATGTTGAGTGTGTGTGTAGGTGTGTAAATGAAACATGCACTGAAGGACCGAATACACTCACTACGTCGCTAGGCAGGTTGTGTAGGTCGTCTGTAGGGCTCTCCAGTGTGTTTGTGTCCACGTTCAGTATGACCACATCTTCGAGGGACTTGCACTTCACTCTCTGCAAGAGCACACGCTGATTAGAAATGTTCCAGCAAAACACATCACAAGTGTTCTGCTGTGGGTTGTTTGTGTTGAATGTAAATGTGTTTAATGGACAATTTAAGCCTTACAGACAAAAGATTTCCTTCTGTAGTATTAAAGACAACAAGCAATTACAAAAATCAGCTGTCAGCCTATTTCCAGAGAAACATATAATGGTAAATTTGCAGTTAAAATACAGAGAAATAAACTTGTTCTAAATGCATTTAACCAAATACAAAAACTACATTTGCCTACCAATGACACACTTCGACACTGCGTGTGACAACCATTAGCAAGAAACACTATTCTGATCAACAATAAAAGATGAAATGACAGATTCTACTTGTAACAAGCAGCAGAATATATTAATAAAACATCGTAAAAACATTTGTACGGCCAAATAAATCTCCATGAATTTTCTGATGATAACAATAGTCATATCAGTTTAGGAGATAACTGCTTTCAGAATATCTTTATCGTACAGATGTTTAGACTTGACTGATATTTCAGTCAAATAAGTGATGGCATTTATTTTATTACAGAGCAGAACGTTTGGGTGACAATGAGGGACTGAAATATCTGCTTGTTATTCATTTTACTGCATATGTAACCCTAATATACTGTTGCTGTCAGAACAAAACCTTGTACCTCTAAATTGTTGTTCTTTTTTTTTCCAAATAATTTGTGAACAGTAGCAGCCATTTACACCACAGCGTCAATACAGAAATGGCCCAAAACAGCTTTAAATGGAGGAAAAAGGCTTTTTCCTTCTGTCATAAAGTTACATTGCAGTCCCAATTTCTACATGTAATGAATGTTTATGAATCAGCCTCAACAGGTACAAAAAAAAAAATCAGATATTGGCAATGGGACAGAGTTTGCACCACTAATGTGAATTATGCACAAACAAAGCATAATTAAAATATAAAGATATATCATCATTTCAAATCTGTAGGCCTGAACTTTCTCTTTTACAGTAAATCAATATAAATTATTAAAGAAACATCTCAAACATTTTTTTGTTATCAAAAATGGAAAAGGCTGCATTCAGCCACTTTAGACAGCGGACCCTTTTTTTTTTTTTTCCTTTTTTTTTAAGCGCCTCATGCATTCGCACAAAAAAGGTAGTCACGCATCCTGATGGCGACAAATCCCACAATTATTCTACCGGTGCAGGTGGAGAAACAGCCGAGTGTGTAAAAAAATTTCTGGTTTGTCACTTTTGACAGTTGCTGCT
The DNA here is from genome assembly GCA_037974405.1 of Brachyalestes nurse. Classification (NCBI taxonomy): domain Eukaryota; kingdom Metazoa; phylum Chordata; class Actinopteri; order Characiformes; family Alestidae; genus Brachyalestes; species Brachyalestes nurse. The sequence continues at coordinate 12,944,826 of JBBPCY010000037.1, forward strand.
ACGGAGGCCCGCGTGCTGATTTGGTCTAATTATGAGCAGCCAGATAGGGGGACTGTCACTAATGCGAAAGTGTGATAAATACTGCCAGTGCCTGCGACTGTCAGCGCTATCAAATCCACATGCGCTGCTATAGGTCTACCTCCAACCAACATGCCAGCTTCCAATAACCAAACACACCAGCTCTTTGTTTCTCTGCTCTATCCCACTCTTTCATATCCCTGATACGCACGCACCCGGGAGATAAAAAGCAAAACAATCTGTCAATTTCTGTAGATATCCTTGTGTTCGGCGCTGAGGCGTCAAAGTAAATATCGCACCATTAAAATTTCAAACAACTGAACAGATTTCAATGATGCTATTTGTGCAAGCTGGTGGAGTTAGGACAGCTGAGCTGCGATGACCACATGTATAATGCACAGTGATAGACAGACTTTAAGACAAACTTAAAAATATTTATGTAGGATAGCATTATACAATGTAAGAAGCAGCTAGCCACTTCTGATAAAGACGTTTGGTGAGATGTTTAGGAGAGAATAAACAGACATTGAGCTGCTGACAGTAGATTGATGTTGCTTACCTCTAACAGGCTTAGATGAACTCCAATCAGATATGGCATGGGCGCACTATGGATAACAGAGGCAAGCCAGGTCATTAGCCACAGAATTAATAATAACCAGAAAAAAAGAAATCAGCTCAACATTAAAAGCAGGAGGACCTGCTCAAGTCTAATATAGCAAATTTAAAAATGATATTGCCACAGATATCTTGCAGAACAGTTTTAAATTAACAGACCTTTCGAATACAAAAACTCAATCTCAGTAGATAGAAAACTGACAAATATCCATGGCTAAATGCGCTTAGGGAGGTAAACTTTATTAGCATCTTTGGCTGTTTCCAGGAAGGGGCACTCTGAGTGGTGAAGGTGATTAGTGTAATTGGTGAGCGTCACTTTTCAGGCTTGCTGGAGTGTGGAGCGAGGCAGGGCCGGGTAATTAGATAGGTTTGGATAGCTGCTGCTGCGGTTGCTCAATCAAGTTACACTGGCTAATAGGCTAGTCTTGTTACTGCATCTGCTATTGCCCCTGCCTCAGCAGAGAGAGAGGGAGGGGGAAAGACACAGAAAGTAGGGGAAAGAGAGAGACAGAGAGTGAGGGGAGAGGGAGGGAAGGGGAGAGAAGAGAGAGAGAGAGAGAGAGAGAGAGAGACCACTGATTGACCACAACTAT
>JBBPCY010000037.1:12952854-12967999 GCA_037974405.1 Brachyalestes nurse
GTAATGCATTAAACTGAGTTTAAAATGAAATTAAAGTGTTCTGGGAGCATATTTGGGGGCATATTTAGGGTTTACACCATAAACATAGGCATTTTTAGGCATTTTTTTTTTAACCAAAACACAACAACAAGGTTTTTCACTATACGCAGGAGCTCTTGGAACATAAGTGGGGGATTACTATATATGTATAGATATATAGATAGATATTTATATACACACAGAATTCACGGTTCAGAGTTCGCGGCTTCAGTCATTCACTGATTTTTTCTTAGAACCTAACTAATAATTGTTCCCTGAAACCACAGATATCCTCCGCATTTTTTCTGCTTTTTCGTGGCAAAATATATAATTTTTCATGCATGTTAGTGCTTCATTATTAAGAAAAATATAATTTACTTATTTGTAACAAATATTAAATTAAGTAAATTCAACTACATTTCTATATATAATTGGGAACATTTTTAGTATTCAGAAGCAGGAGGTTTGAAAGTAGCCAATGCAAGCAGAGGCTGTCCAGCATTCCCGCATCATAACAGTTTCCCCGAGTGTTTCGCCGAGTGCTCTCGTGTCTTTCCTTTTGTTCTTCTTAAAGGCCTGTATTTTTATTACTGTAAATCAAAATAAATTATTACTATACTTACCCTGCTCATCCCAAAGAAAATAGCAAAGCACATAGCAAAGAAAACGCGATTGCACTACTACAGTACAGTATATACAGGGGTAACATCGGTATTTTACGTTCTAGCACTGCAGGAGGCAGACGTATACAGGTTTACCCTCACATTTTCTTTAAGCGTAATGTATTAAGCCGAGTTGAAATTATAATGTTTTGGGAGCATATTTGGGGGCATATTTAGGGTTTACACTATTAAAAAAGGCATTTTCACAAAACCATGGTCTTAGAACATCGCACTCACGAATTTTGGGATGATGAACGCTAGCACATGTTTCCTTCAAAAGATAGCCAAAGCACAAGCACATCTTTTCAAACTACCACTAATGCAATGTCACTGAATAGCTCAACATGCTAGAAGGAGAAAGTTAACTGCCAATCCTGTCATTTTAGATAGCAGATGCATACACTGTATAGCATTACACTGGGGCATGGGGGGAGGGGGAGCTCCATCCGCCAAAGAGAGTGAGACCATTTTTGTCATCTTGGACTCCCAGCATTGCTATGGATCAAACTTGCAGTGTACTGATGATGAGACCAGTGCTTTGACGGGTACACCACTGGGGAGCCCCAATCTACTTATACCTCATTTGAGTAAACTAATACCAATAAGCATGGCTAGCCCAAGAAGAAACTACAGTGACTGAAAATATAATATGACTGTTTACACACTGGAACACACCATTTGCTGTTTACACCGTGCTTGTGTGCTCAACCAGTCAGAGTAAGCTAATGAAGGGAGACTGATGGGTATGGGATTTGAAAAGATGAAAGGCTTTAGTGAGGGGGAACCCTAATAATGCCAGACTTCATACTAAGTCTGTTGGCATATTAGTTTCATAAACTTGATCGGCTGACCCCTCGTTCTGCAAAACAGTAAATCACATTAAAAAAAGGGGGGGGCTCTCTTTACTCAAGAGGCTAATGATTTACACATTCTAAACCTCCGTGTCAGTGAGCACGCGGAATGATGGCGGCGTCCTGGAGGAGTGAAATACTCTGCAGATTGGGTCATCCTGATGGAGGCCGCTGGTTCCGGTGCTTTGGGCAGGATTGCTTTCTCTCCTGCTACAGATAACTCTACAGAACGCAGAGATAACACTAACCTGACATCACTTGCTTCTTTTCCCTTACCCATGCTGAAGATTTGGGCCCCCTTTCCCTCCTCCACCCCTCCACTCAGTGTGATAAGCTTCCACTCCCTTTCAGAGGGAAGAGGAGTTGGACTGAAACTATGTGAAAGGGCTGGAACTGTAATAGGTGATAATATAAAGCCAGTCTGACACTGTGGCCGATTAGTATGAAGACCAGGAATGAAGCTAGAGGTCTATGTCTGCAAGATGAGGTTGGTATGATCAAGCAGTACTTTAATTTTTACACAATTAATAAACAAATTACAAAAGAAAAGACATCACTAAACTTTCAGTCCATACCAAGTTTGAGTTTGTAAGCAGAAGTGAGATCTGAATATGATGAAGTGATTGCTGTCAGTAGTGTCTTGTTTTGCAAAGGACATTGCTCACATGTTTATCATTTCTAGACAATCTAAACGATAAAACACATCTGAATCTTTTTAAAGCTTAATACATGACAAACAATTATTTAATTATATATCCAAATCATTCTACGGTATGAATCAAATGTTTAACAAATATACATATCATTCTAAAATGGCAGAACTTGACATGAATAATATCATACAGAAACACAGTTATGGGAACACATGAGAAAATAACTTCAGGAAGTGGTGCAAAGGCTGATAAGGTGAGGAAAACAGAATATGTACTCACAGTGCTAAGCTTGCTCGAGGTAATGATGATGCGACGCTCATGTAGCATGCTGGCATACAGTTGCAGCATGTTATTTACGTCCACTGCCACAAAGTACTCCGTTAGATTTCTCTGATAGGTGAGAAAAAAAGCTCGGCTGCAAAAATGTTTGTATTTGTACAGAGAGAACAGATTTATACTATTCTCATTATATTTAAAATGATGAGAATTTAAAATTCTGAGAATTAACAGAGCAAACCCACACAAAAGCTGCATTCAATACATTTAAAGTGATAATTCAAACTAATTTACTCTGGGCCCATTTCACAGAAAACCAGATTTTCAAGAGTAATGTCTGTACATGTTTTTGGCACACAAAGCCATCAAAACCTTAGACATGAAGAATATAGTTATAGTGCAAAACTGAAAAAGCCAAACTACAGACACCAAACACAGGACAACTAAGAATAGTGACTATATTGGAAACATTTTATTGAACATTTATAATGTGAACATTTTATTTTTGAACGACCATTGTTCCAACAGGTGTCAGAAAGAGTTTCTGGGGTGAAAAATAGGCACTTCATAGGTAGATTTTCTCACTTAAAAAATCATTGTACTCACACTTTCAGGTATGGTGGGAAGTCCATTTAAATCTGGGGCTATGAAGTATGAGTGCTACAAGAAGACACATTAAAAACACAGTCAGAGTACATTCAGAACAATCAGAGAGAGAGAGGATACATCCCTCTTTCATCACTCACTCCTCCTCTTCCTTGCTGTGCATTTGAACGACAGGAAAATACGGGCAGTGGCAAAAAGTTTCTAATCATACACAACACATACCATAGCTAGAGTCAACACCAGGATGGATCCCCTGTGGACACTGCTGAAGGAGGTGAAGGGGGAGAAAAGTCTTTATTAAAGCATAGAAAGCCAACAGCTCTGTTCCGATAGGATCAGAGGGGTCCGCCTGCCACACGTTTGAACAAGCCGAGCAGGTTTAATGTCTGGATCAAAGGGGCTCCGGAGCAAGAGATCCCCTCACTGCACGCTAACTTTAGAGCTTTTGTTTGCCTGTGTGGCGTTCCTCTCTCTCTCTCCCTCTCTCCCCAGGCTAGGCCGTGCCTCATTGTGTGTGAAGAGTGCCCATCTGTTGCCGAGCACTCGGGTTCAACTCTCTCTTGCCTTTGCATATGCTCTACAAACAAAAGCAAGCTTAACTCACGTAATGTGTAAAAAAAAAAAAATAAATAAATAAAAACACACAGTGGAAAAAGAAAATACACACACACACACACATACATATATATGTACCAATTCTATTGTCTCCTGCATTTTATGATGCTTAGAGATTTTTGCTGCAGTGTATTAACAGGTATACAACAGGTACATATGACAGGGTTTGTTCAACTAAAGATTGCCCAATATGTTTAACCTAAGCAAATGAATAGAAATTGAGATATTTTTTGTCAAAAATGATCATATTTGCAACACACAACTTGCAACAATGCACTGTGTGTTTTGACACCTTTCTATCATAGCCAGCATGAGCTTTTCAGGTATTTGTGCTGCATCGGCTCTTCTGTAGGACTGTACCAGCCGGGCTAGCCATCACTCCCTACGTGCATGGGTGAGCCCTGGGAGCCCATCACAAAGGTTCACTGGTTGTCCTTTGTTGGATGACTTCTGATATGTACTGACCACTGCAATGCAGGAACACCCGACAAGATGATGAAGTCGTCTAGCCTTCATGATCAGAGCATAAATACCCCAGTGTGATTATATATTTAAAAATATATTACTTCTAATATTTAGCACTACTGCACAGGCCAGTAACGATATATTGCACTTGATATTACTTATGTTCCATGTGAAGTTCCAGTGCATGCGTGTGTGTGATTAGAACAATAAAAAAAATGTGTGCTCAACTATAAATATTTATTTAAATATGAGACATGAGATTCCAAATGTGCTCCTCAAAATGTCAAAAAAGAAACAGAATGCAGAGGCTTGCTTACAATCATCCAGTCTATGTGCAGGCACATGTGTGTTTATTTTCCCACACAGAGCGTCTGATTGGCCTCTGTGTCGTGGGCTGCAGTTCCAGCTGGCGGTGGCCGGTGCTCTGCAGCCATGTTTATAAAAATCACACATTATCAGAACGCTTGTTATCACTGCGCTCTGCCTGCCTGCCTGCTGCTCTCCCCTGGTGTGAGAAGGACCTAGATACACCCCCCACCCCCTTCCGCCCCAAACACACACACACAACCTCACACACTCACTCAGCACTGCTTTCTACATTGCTGAACTCACAGCAGCACTGACGAAAACCACAGTCCTTATTGCAAATCTCCAATCCCAATAACCCTTTCATGAATTTGCCCATTTCCAACCTTTCCCAGCATTTGAAACCTGAAGGACGCATAGAGGTGAACCCACCACCTGGTGAGAAGGTGTTCAACATTCAGACTTAAAAGCAAAAGGCAATTCTAAGAAATCCCCTTTGATGGCAGGACCAGGCTTTTCTGCTGCCACGTCCAGACTGAATCTCTGCTTAGCAATGGCGTAAGGTGGTCTTACTAAACTTTCAGCTTCAGTAGACAGAGTCAAAGTTCTAGTCTGAATGAAGCTGTTAAGAAGTTGTTTGAAAAATGATGGACTGTCACAATTTTCTCCCTCCTTGTGACAAATAAGGTTCCTTAATGGTTCTTGACCTGGAGGTAGGGTTCAGGGGAAAGAAAACATTGGTATTATGTGGAGGTTCTGCAAAAAATACAAAACTGATTATTTAAAGTACTATCCACAGATAGTACAAATTGGTTGTTCGAACCCATGGGATCATTTTAAAGAACTCATTTTGGCACCTTTATTCATACAAATGCAGTAGCGATGTGATTTAAGGAACAATGCAAGTTATTCAGTTACATGTGAGGCCTTCTAATACGTTGCTGCTTCTTGAGCAGATATTTAAGGGCTCAGAGTTGTGGTTTGCTTACATTTTTCTGAGCAATGTTTATATAAAACTACAAAATATGAGTTAACAGGAAAGGCATCAAGGAGATTTCTTGAGCGCAGCTGCCTTTTGCTTTTAATGCAAAAGCTTCTTGATATTCCAAAGGAGAATACAGCAGCACGGAAGAACATTAATCATTTAAGAAGTTTGATTGTTTTCCAGAAAAGGCACCAACACCCATGACAGCTTGTTTTTGCCATATTTAAAAAGGGACAGCGCTGGATTCGTTGGGTAAACGGAAAGTTTATTCTTCCATGCAATTAGCACCGCAGCTTCAGATTTAGGAGCTGAACGCCCGCTTTCTCTCATGCTCCCACATTTGCTCACTTTCCACTCACCGGTTTCTGGCTTCCTGGATCATTCGCAACTTGCCCACTGGCAATATGCAAACACTTGTTCTTGCACATTGAGAGGAAAGAGTAAAACAGGGTTCACACTCAAAATGAGATATCAGCCTTTTTTTTTTTACACTGCCATCACTCACACGAGACACATGGCTACACTAATCCCATATCAAACTTCGTTTCAGGTAACAGCTCTGAGTATAGCATCACCTTTAGTATAATTTGTTTCCTTTGTGAACTTGGAAAAACATGCCAGAAAAATGCACATTTTAATTGCACTTAATTACACTTTTTAACAATGAATTGTCACTATTTAACAGTTGCACAGAGAATAACTATGTTGGAGTACAATAGACTGAGAAAAGTAAAATCCAAGTTCAGCTAACTATGTTGACAGGGCAACTGAATCCCCATTAAACTTTCAGTGTGGAGGTTTATGATTATGTGTTTAAAATGTATTCGTATATAAGGTATTCCATACTAATGCGTATTAAAATAAATAGTACTCTACATAGTACCCACAACCTATTTTAATCCAGGAAAAATCTATTAGTTAAAAAAAAATAGTTTGAAAATCTGGGCATTCATATTTAAATATTAAGATTAAGTCTTTTTCACCCAAAGGCCTATATGCATACTATGGATAAGCTTTAGTTAGCATTTTAAATATGTTTCTTTTTTAGTTGTACTCTATAGTCCTATCTATATCACATAAAATAATTATTGGCTTCACTTCATAAACACCGTAGATGAGCAAAGTCATCTGCATACAAGCATACAAACTAAAATAAATAGGCATCCTTAAAAAAATAAAATAAAATAAAAAAAGATAAAACTCCTGTAGTTAGTAATACTTTTAGACAGACTGTCAAACTTCATAAATATTAACTCGTGGCACTGACAGGTGGCTCCGGAAGAGCGCTTGCAGCTGGATCTGATGATTTGTGAAAAAGCCACCATTACAGTTAAGGGTGTCCTGCTGCAGCTTATCGGAGAGGTGAAGAGTTTTATGTTGTTTAAGCTAAGGTACCTACCACGCTCAGGTTCACCGGCGTGTTGGGCTTGGGCACGGGCAGAGCGTGCAGCGTCTCCAACATGTCGTTCAGATCATTTTCCTGCGAGAGACAGAGGACAAGAAGAAAATGTATAGGTTACGGTGGAGAAGTAGGGCATACAAAAAAAAAAAAAAAAAAAAAGTATGGCAATTGGTGACCAATTTGGAGCCCAAGTGATCCTGCAGCAAGGCCAAAGAGGGAGGAAAAACATCCGACTGACACGCATTTAACGAGCGATCCTGAGGTTAAGAGACGGTAAGCTAGGCCGCGGCAGACGCTTATTATTCCGGCCATGATTTATGGCCAACATCGGCTGTTCGTAATTAACCGTAGGCCCTCGCTCAGGGAAGGCAGCTTTAAGAAGTCACTGGAGAAAAGCTTCAGCCACAAAACAGGCCCCAGGATTATAACACTGGCCTTTTACGAGCTCTTCCAACGAGGGCAAAATTTACTCTGTCTGACTCAACGTACTGCAGAAGAGCAGTTCTGCCATGGCAAAGGAATACGACTGGACTAAACAGCGGGAGGACTCGTATTTAGTTTGTTCTCTTGTCCTTGTCTTCCTTCTGCGGTAAATTATCTAAGGCTTTTTTCCTGATCAGTTCCTGGTAAGGACTGTTAGCTGTGCATGCATTTATGTATTTATATTTCTGTGCCTGTGTGTGTATTTGTGTGTGTCTGTGCTTCAGCATAGCACAAGCTGCTGTCACGATAGGCCCGATGCTCACACGCATGGTCAGTAACAGCCCGGGGAAGCACTTCATTTCCCCTCGCCTTAAACCGTCATCGCTCTTGTCCTCCCTCGTCAGTCACCCTCGGCTTCATACGCCACGCCACACTACATACAAGCGCAACCGTGCGCATACAAACTCAAAGACTCCAATTCATTTACCACTCGATGCAAGCACCGCACTTTGTTGAATCGTCTTAAAATAAATTGGGAAAGAAGTGACAATCACTATAACATACAGGATCATATATTCATAATCACTTGATAGAAAAAAAAAACATCGCAATAAATATTGTGGAATCCAACAAGACAAAACTAGAATAATTAATATGTAATAAATAATAATCGATAAATAGAACATTATAGTAAAAAGAATAGACTTTTCAGAAAGCAAACCAAGATACACACAAAAATGAAACAGGTGCCTGACATATATACACATATAAACAAACCAAAGTAATTAAGTTTTTATTATTGTTTGGTAAGTTTTTAATTAAAATAATCAAATGTATCAATTTTATTACATGTATCAGTTTATTTACTGACTGTTTGCTTTTAATAAACCATGATAAAGCGTGATACATGTATAAATAAATAAATGAACAATTACTAAATAATAAGAGAGTGAATTAATTAACATAAATAATAAACAAGACTGAAAGCATTTGAAATGAATCATGAAATGTAAAACATGAAAAATATATTTTGGGAAATTAGCAAAAATAATGGTAATTAAGAGCCCGATATGTATGACAAAACTGAAAAAAGAAAAACTTTTTGGTAAATAAATAAATAAACGAGTGAACAGTCAGAGACAGCGGAATTGTTCTAGCGTGGTGGGTGGCTTGATGATGTGGAGCAGCACATTGCTGTTTTCCTGCTCTCTCTGGCTCCTGTGTACTTAGCCTGTGATCTGTTTGTGTTAACTGTGAGGAGGTTTCGTCCCCTTCACTTCTCGCTCAGTAGCTCTGCTAAGCATAGCTGCATGACAGCCGACTGATACAGCAGCCCTAACGTCCTCCATCTCCCTCTGTGTTAAACGCTGCCTCTCCAAGACCTTGCCTTTTTCCCCCTTTCCCCTCGCGTAAGCCGCATATTTCAGCCCCATGTTTTCCTTTCTCAGACTCTTTCTCCCTCTCTCTTTCTCTCTATGCTGTGCACTTTTTCTGGAAGGGGGGGAGGCAACAAAAGGTTTGGCAAAATGCATTTCCCAGCGATTTGTTTTTCAGTAAATCACTGAGGATTGACTTCCTGCTCGATGTTTGGTCTGTTAAATGTCAACAACACAGCAAAGCGAAACACGCGAGTGCCAGCCAGCGCCGCTCAGCTAACTGGCCCGGATTATCCGTGCAGCGATGTTTGCCTTTTACTTCTTCTCTTTCTTCACACTTCACCATCTAACAACTGAGTTTGGTTTCTGCAGCTTCGTCCCAGCGCTGGATGGGTAATTTTCGCATTTGTGACATTAGCAGTTTACTCAGCAGAGGGCCCTGCGTGCTCTAGCCAGCCACATGAACACACTGACATCACAGAGAAAAGTTTTAAAAGCCTTCATTAGCATTTCAGAGTGCCAATGTGAGAAAGTGACCAGAGTCTGGCGCGCACTGCGGCTCCGGCAAGACAAAAGCAGGAAAAGAAAAAGCCACATTGCTAAAAGTTTTCTGCTTCAGAACCAACACCTGGACGACCGTAATGTTTATCTGATGTTGAAGATTCTCATAAAGACTCTTACCTGGTGTTTCATTAAGTAGTCTGCAAGGGTATTTAGCAGCTTGTAGTAAATCTCAAACCACGGGAGATAGCTGTGAGAAAGACCAAAAAAAAAAAAAGACACTGAGACAAGACAAAAAAACACTACTGTGGGGGGAAAATGTGATTATAATGGAATAATTCATTCAGAGTAGCACAGAACAAAGAATCAGAGATTTAATCTCTTTTTAATACTGTAATTTAGCAAATCATCCAATATTCTAATCAACACTTTTGTAAAAATTATTTATTGAAATAATATGTTACCACGTTGACCATGTTTTTTGCCTGTAGTTAACTACTGTTGCATTACACAATAAAGACTGAATAAAAAAAGCTTTAAAACCCTGAACGCTAAGTATAATTTGGTATTGAGAATTGTGATGCTGCACTTGTTATCAGTATCAAACTCAAAATGCTGGTATTGTGACAAACCATAACAAAGTGACAATGGACAACAGCTTTGGACTTTCAGATTTAAAAGAAATAAATAAATAAACAAACAAACAATCATCTTCCAAAACAACAACAACAACAACAACCACCACCAATAACCGCCAGAAATCAGCTTCTACCACTAAGGACGCCCTTCCCTCCTGTCTCACCTTGACATTTAACCTAGTGGCTTTGGGCTTCCTCCAGCGTATTTTAGCTACAGTACACCATCCCCTATTATCACATTCTTTGTACTCGCCGGCACCCGCATTTTAAACATTCCAGGCAAGGCTGCACTTTGAGGAGTGGGGAAAAAGGAGGGTAAATAAAAGGATTTGGTTTCTTCAACAAAAACATGACTGGGCCACTGTAGCCTGTAATAAACGAGGGATAGAGGGGAAAAAAGAGGGATGCAATGGTTTACAAGCATGCTGCACCCAGATGCACCAACACAGCCCAGGCATCTTACTTTAGTCACTAGATGATTTTATTTCTCCCCTCACAGCTTAAAAAAGGTATTTTAGCCTAGCCAGGCTAACTGATTTAAAAAAAGAAAGAAAGAGAGAGCGAGAGAGGGAGAGAGAGACAGAAAGAAAGAGAGAGAGAAAGAGAGAGAATAAATTACATTGTATCTCTGGTTAAGCTAATCACACCACACCTCGCCAAGAGATACAGTATCATTTATCTACGACATCGTGTTTTTGGTTTAGCTTGACAGATTCTTGGCAAAGTTGACAGGATCCTGAAGGTGGAACAGGGCCAACATTTTGTTTTGGCTTAGAGGTTGCAAGAACACACACCATTTATTTTGTTATGCAATCGAATGGGGGAAAATGCAGATGGCTACAGCTTTTCTTTCTAAATGCAGCTCTGATTTTAGCATTGCATTTTGACTCAATCTGAAACCTCACACTTAATTGAGACTGATTACACCATTTGGGATACACTTTGCACGCAGGGCCGCAAAGTGTAATTGTCATAAATGCTTCATTACCTGCGTTTGCATGGATGTGGCTAAAAAATAAATAAATCCAGAGAGGCTTCAATAAATCAGTGTGGGAAGAAAGTCAAATAATGTAACATGGCCTGGTTTTTTGTTTTTAATCTTCATAAAACAGTCTCTGTGCAGTTGATTCCTCACTGAACTACAGCACACACAGAGGGATGATGGAAGTTCTCCCCCCCCCCTCCTTTCTCTTTGCATGGGTCATTGAGCACTCCGGCAGACTGGAATTAACAGACAACAAGAAAAACAATAAAGTGAACGTAATGCAAATTTTCATATCGCTAAATCCGTAGAGGGGGCCAATGACGGGCCGTTCCCAGGGAGGTGCGCTCAAGCGCGAGAGCTAGAAGTCTGAATGACCATTAACCTGAAACAATCAGCTCCTAACATGCCAATATTTTGACATCCGCAGGAAGATTCTTCTAAACCAGGTCACGCTATCTAAATGAAATATGCCTATGCAAATAACCCCAATAACCCATGCAAGTAACTTCATGTTAACTGTGGGCGATGTGGTGAAAAAAGTATACCCAAAAAATACCTGTATTTTGTCATTTTCAGATTGGTGAATGAAAATGTTGTTTCCACGAAAACTATGCAAAACGATATTTCAATGTTTGCAAATCAATTTGAAAAGGAATAAGAGGAAAAATGTAAAAATAAGAAAGGAGAATGGCATAATTGGAGGACATTCAATCAGCTACTTGTTTACAGTTTATAAAAGTTACTATGCAGGTTGTCCAGCCTCTCTATAAGGGGTCTACATTTCTTTTTTTTTTTAAATATATGCAGTTGTTCAGTGTTGTAGAAGTACGCATGAGATCCACGTCAAATTCTGAAAAGCGCATCGTAACTTATCCTGATAACTCACAGTCACATAGACCTGCCCCATAAGTACGTACAAGCCGGCTGCCATTGTGTTCTGGTCAGCATGACACATCGTTCAGGATATCGCAATCAACTGACACCTTGAACAAGCCTGTTTCCCTGGCAGAACAAAGCTAATCGTTATCTCCTTGGCCCTCTTTGTTTAACATGCAAGGCTCCTGGATGCTAATCCTCCATTTTTCATTTGTGAAGGGGATTTAAATAGGAGTGCCTGCTGTCAGAGAGGCTCGACAGGCATCGAAGAACCCAAACACTCATTATACTCCTAAATGAGGGAGCCTGTAAATCTTTTGTTTTAAAGCCAAATAAATTATTGCAGTATGAGCAGCGAACCTTAGCTTATCAAGATATCCAGGGAGGAATACCTTTCACATAATACTGGTACAATGTTTTATTTCAACATAATAAGCTGAAATTACACCACTTTTTGATACTTTGTACATTTTTCCCCTCTCGATTAACTTCGAAGAGAGGTGGAGTCAATCCCCCCTCCAATCTTTTCATGGTTAGTGGGTAAAAATGTGTTTGGATTCGACAAATCCTGCGATAGAGAGACATTAATCATTGTGAACTGTGCTGGGGCAAAGCAATCTCGCCGGTCCCTTTAAACTCTCAGCTCCAAAGTGGTATGTCTACTCGCAAAGTAAACCGAGCTAATCCGCGGCCCACTTGCAACTCCTCACCCACATAAGCACCCGGACCAAGCTAAACACACCTACTGCTTGGATAATATGGCTAAAATGAGGCAAACTGGGTAGCCATAATGGAAAAGGTGGAATTTTAGGCAACATAAATGCGTTGTACTTCGCATATAGTATAAGAAAAAATTAACTTAACCTATGTTAATCTAGAGGGATCCTTCTGGGCCATTTCTATTAGTCTATTTGCCAAGAAACACTTAGGCAATGCGGAAAGCAGCCGGCCTTTTTTAACTGGTGTAAAAAAAATTAATGACAACTGTACATACTTAAAGCTGCATTTATTTTCTAAATTAGCCCAAACAAGACTGAATCCACTTTGATTTTTGTAAGACCCAGTGACTACATAGTATTTAAGAAAATTATATATTGCAAATACATGTAAATGACACTCCAACCTCCAACATGACTTGTACTTTGGAGAATCCGTTTAACATATAACATATACAGATCTTAAATTAAATTGCCTGAGTGCATTACTTAAGACAGCTTGCACCTTGTAAGCAGCTTAGAATGAGGTAGGATTACAGCGTGTCTTTTCCCTGCAGGTTAAAGGTTAAACAAAGAAAATGAATTATCCTCTGTCCAAACTGTTAAGTGACCAGTGAAGGAGGAAAGTCTCTATATCACAATACCGCGATGCAAGTCTAAGCCTTCAAATAAAGCAGGCAGAATAAGGTCTTCCATTTTGGGCCTCCGAATGAGGCGAAGGCTACTGTTCGCTCTGCTCGAGAGTGACTAAGAGGCGAGAGTACAGGGAGTGTAAAAAGGAATCCTTCTGTTTTTAAAGTGCTTTGGCTTGAAGGAACCCTGCCCTTTTGGCCCGAGCTCCAGACACACAGCTACAAAGGCCTGACCACATAAAACTGTCCTTCTCATTAGGCTACTTCCTCATGTAAGCATAGGTGACAATTTTATGGTCCCACCACTTCAACTATCGCATGGACACAAACTGTTTTAATTACTTTGTTTTATATTTAAGTGCAGAGCCAGAGCAGACGAGCATGGAGAAGTATCTTTTTAAAGGAGGGTTAAGCAGTTTATTCGCCAACCTCAAAATTCTGTACTGTTCAAATGTCTCCTTGGGTTCAAGATATTTTTTAGTACAACCACTATTTATTTCTAACTGAAACAATTGTAGTTATTAAAGATGTAAATGTTAATTCAATATTTTATTTCCAAAATATGCGCATCTACAATATTTATTTATTTCTAGTGAACCAAGCATGCATCACAGAATTATTATAAACAATCATTTTCTGCATGTGTCAATTTTTCCCCCAGAATTCAAACAAAGAACTCTGAGACCTTAAAAAAAACCTGAAACTTTCAATGCATTTCTTATTATGAATGAAGTAAGCCATGCAAACTACTCAGAATGCATAATGAATTTTATACATCATATGTCAAATGAATTAGCATGTAAAACTCAGTGAGAAGGACAGGGGAGACTTCTGCTAATTGGCAGTGAGGCTTCATGCATAATTATCGGCGAAGCGTCTCTGGCATGCTTCTGTGCCAGTAGCCGAATAACGAGTGAAAAGAAAGAGGGGAAAAAAAACAAAAAAAAAAAAACAAAGGCCATCCAGATCGGGGTGGGAGAAGGAAAGATCTCGACAGCAGCTCATCAAGTCCATGATAAACCAGCAATTGTCCATCAATATCAAGTAATCATTTTACCAGAATAAAATGAGAAGAAATCTTGCTATGAATATCTAACTGTGTTGTGTATGTAACTGCCTTTTCAACAAACCTGTGTTCTCCTGCACCACTGCTGCTTTGTGGGATAATTTTGTTTTTGCATTTTGTTAATTTTTTCAGTCATGTCATGTAAAAAAAAAAAAAACCAAGCTCAAGTCTTTGTCAGCTCAATTTTTTTATGAAGCTTGTATTATAATCTTTTACCCTCAAATATTACTGGAAACTAGAAAATTGGCAATACATAAAAATGTAGGTAATTCTAAAAAAAATCCTTAGTATTTCTGTACACACAAACATTCAAACACTCAGTGTAGTGTACATTCAAACAAAACTTTTTTTTGGGTTTTTTTTTTTTATTCAGAAAGTTCCATATTCTCAAATTAATAGGTTGCTTTCTACTGTTTTATAGATACTTTATCTTCCAAGATGCCTTGTTGACTGTGAAAAATTTGTGGCTCCAGCAAAAAAAAAAAAGAGAAGGAAAATAACATTTTAAAGAAGCCCCCGTAGCAGTTTAGAGCGAGTAAGAAAGTGGTTTTACCTACCTGAGCAGACAGATGCAGACCCTGCAGCCGGAGGTCAAGCGGCAGAAGCCGAACCTCTGCTTGCTGTCGATGTCGGTGAGAACAAACGTGAAGTTCTGGCCCACCTGATTCTGGGACACTCTGGAACCAGCACACAGGAGAGAGTGCGTGAGCGAAACTGGCCCAGTACACTGTGTGAGCTAATGAGACATGCTGCTCAGGAGTTACTTTAGAAGATGTTGACTCATATTTTAGGCTAATTGCAAGAAACTCAAGGAGTGGGGGGGGGGGGTAAGTGTAAGCATTCATTAACCTTTGCTCAATTATATCCCATTTCAGGATTGAATTTTCCTTTAAAAAATGGCAAGAACACACAACAGCACTTTTTAAAAAAGTCCTGTTGACTACAGACAAAATAGCTTTAGGCAGCTACATAGCAACTTCTGTTTAAAGCTGATTTTAAGGTAAAGTGTTTCCAAATGCTTAGTGCATTTTAATTATGTATATATGTAGAAGTGTAAGAGTCAAAACCACTTCTCTGTAAAAAGGGATGGACA
>JBBPCY010000037.1:12973738-12984120 GCA_037974405.1 Brachyalestes nurse
TCGCTGTCCCTCTCTCGCTGTCCCTCTCTCGCTGTCCCTCTCTCGCTGTCCCTCTCTCGCTGTCCCTCTCTCGCTGTACCACAACTACTAGCACACTGTTTGTTCCCAAACAGGCCTTTCCAACACTCTGCTTAACATGCAGTATGATCTCTCTTTAAAGAGAACTGTCACTGCTATTATTTCAACAAACATTACAAAGCTTGAAATACATTTTATGTCTGAAAGTTGGCAGACACCTGCTCATCCAGTATTTCTTGAGAATTCACAGGTATGAATAGGGTACGCTACACACTGGAACACTGCTGTGAGAATTTGATAGCACAAGGGTATTAGTGAGGTACTGATGTTGGATGATTAGTTATGTATCATGAAGATTTTAAAGATGGTGTTCCATCACCCCCTCCAGCCCAGCACTGGGGGGCTTCGTACCCCTCCAGCAGACAAAATCTCTGCCATATTACTGATCTCTCTGCAGTTGGCTCTGGACAGTATCAAAATCATTTGAGATACCCCAAAAAATACATTGTATATAGAAGGAGAAAACAATGTTGATTATCATCATCATCTTCATGGCACTAATACTGGCTGATCATACTGGTAACATAATAACATATGAGTATATATATATATATATAAATATATATCAGTTTCAAGCATTTCAACAAAAACTGATTATTGCACTGGACTAATTAACGGAAGTTCAGAGGGAGTGTGTCACAAATAGCATCAAGCCTGTTCTGTGGGTAATACTGATGCCTTCCAAGCAGAAGGGGTTTGATTCCTAACCTGGGCAGCTCACAACCTTACACCAATAATAGTGGACAGATTATTAGTCCATCACAGGATCAATATCTTGTTTCACACTAAACCACAATACGCTTTTCTGAGAAAATTGTGTGAAGCAGTACTTTAAGAACTATGACCAGCTGTGTGCATAATTAATCTTATTTAATGCATGACCGTGAGTGAGACTGCAGTTTTTAGATGTTGCAGAACTTTTGCTTTTTCTGTTCCAATGTATCAAACCTTAAAATTGTGTAATTCATAACATGTATTAAGAAAATGTCTTGAAGTATTGTGATATTCTTTTGCCACATCGCACAACCACAGCAACATTAGCTATGACAGCTAGACACAGAGAATGTTCACATTTCAGGGTATCAAAGCCTGGCTGCATCAAGAGTTCTCTTTATGAATGGAGCAGCATATCCCCAACCTGCACCTTCAGCTTTAAAGCAAAATACTGGCAGGTACGGGTGGATGCTGTCAAATTCATACACAGTGTGGTCCTGACATAATACTTGAGAAAGAAAGAAAAAAGAAACGCTGCTATAGCCAGGAATAGCCACTGAAACGTCCAAAAAAAGTTCACTGATAAATCTGCAGGGCTGAGCATCTTCTTGTCACTATTTTCCTTAATTTTTAGGGCTATACTTTAAACACAAGAGCGCAAGACAAAATGCACAAATGTAATGATTCAGAAACAGTCTGTTAATCAGCAGCAGACATCTGAACTCAATTTCCTCTCTGGTTATATCATCAGTTATTTTTTGATCAAATAAGGGTACATTTAAATTTTGTCATTTAACTGGAACATGCTGTAAAGTCTCATTCAATGTTTGTCATTCCCACATGTCCTTCATTTGATATGACTAGGACTGCAACAATCATTTAATAGGATATAACAAAATAGATCATTAAAACATTTAAATAACGAAAAAAGCCTTTCGATCAACCGACACGTTTACCACTTGAATCCACAGCAACAAACATTTGTTTATCAAGCTAACTATTATTTCATCACCAGCAGCACTCCGCTGCCAGCTCTGCACACAGACTCTTTGAACAGTTTGTGAGACTTCATTCCTCACTATCTTATCAGTTTTAACTCCAGCTGTAGCCCGAATACGTTTCTCCACTCCTCCAAACTGCCACTTAGCGCCACTGTGCTCTCAGATGAGTTCCTTAAAATAAATGAGAGCAGGCGGCCTAACTGCTGTCTGGAGCTACGGATTCAGTTGATTTGATCGAGTTTAACGGATGTTTAGTTTTACAGCATTTTAGTGACTTTATCTTGTTGTCACGCCCCTTTTACTGTTCAATTATATTATAATGAGTAAAGAAAACCTAAATAAACCAGAAATCACAAAACTAGAATACATAGAAATTATTAACACAGTTTGTAATAATAAGAATCAATATCTTTTGCCGGACTAAAGGGAAACACACTTTGAAATATTTTATATTCAATAGTTTTAGATATGACAAAAATACACACACTGGAACTGAAACTAGAACTGAGACTAACAGCGTAGCAAACCAGCAAACACGATGAAACCAGTTCCATGCTCCATATAAAGTATTTCTGCTCCATCAGATTGTGGTTGTAAAAAACACTGAATGCACCTTCAGCCTGCTAACATTAGCACTTTCAGAAGAAAAGGCACTGCTGCACAACAGTGAAGGCAACACATGACGTGCAACCAAAACAGACACGTCTTTCTTCTGTAACTGCGTCTTCCTCATTTATAATGCAAATTACAACAATCCGTTAATGGCGGGTTGGTAGACATTGCATTTTGTGGGAGTTGTCTGCTCTTTTATAACAGTAAAGGTGAGAATAAGTACAACTCCATCTTAAATCAGCACAACTTTAGCGTCTACTTAGAGTGCCTGAAATACTGATACGGCTCTAAGTGCACACAGCATCGCACCTCCATTCTGTTCCGGCACCATGATCTGATGCAATGGCAGATCAATGGGGGGAAAATAATCTTTGTGTGCTCTGGACCTTCCAATTCTCCAACCGAGATTTCTTTCATTATATTTTAATCATATGCTGCTGGCTTGCCGTTTTGACCCTGCGCTACGCGCCTTTAATAAGTGCCGATTTCGCCCCTGGACCAAAGCAACATGCTAAAGGGGAAGTGTGAGGCTCGATGCAGTTTCAAACTGACGCTGGGTGTTACATTTTCACTTGAAAAGACGAGCAGAGCAGGAGGTGCTTGATTTCTGCTTTTTCTCCCCCACCCCCACCACCTCCTCACCCACGTTTTCACGGCTTCTCTCGCCGACCCTTAGGTGAGGAGAAGCTAATATATGGTGTGCCAGAGCAGAGGTCATTCCTCTTGCTCACAAATACAGGCTGTGTGCTTAAGGAAATGTAGCAGGTGAAGTATTGATCCTTGGCTCTTAAAAGCAGTGACAAGTGCATGACAGGGCCTCAGGGACCAGACATGGGGTAAGGCGGCCAGACAAATTACAGAATAGCCATTCAAGGCTCTCTAACACACCCAGTATTCTTTGAGGTGCATTTCCTTACTTCAATCAGAAATTCAAGAACAGAAATTACTGTGATTACGGGTTCCAGGACCTGCAAATATGACCAAGCTTAAATACAGAAATAAAGTGAAATACAACTAAGCTTCAGTGTAACCCATTTAGTCACAGAAATGAACCGGTTCTGAGGTTAAATGATCTAAATCTACAATACAAGTCAACACACTTCAAAAACCACGTCAGCTAAGCTCAGTTTGATTTTAAAGCGAGCGCAGAAGGAGATACCGTTCTCCAAAACTCTCCAAGCTGCATAAATTAGCAAGTGACAGGCGAATGGTTTTGTTCTTATGATACAACTGATATTATTCTGGGCCAAGTGGAGATTCAGCCACATATGCCCCAAAAGTGTGGAGCCAGAAACATCATTAATTGAGTGCCAAGTGGCCTGGGGGATTTTCTGCATTTAAGCTGTCATCTCCCATCGGAGCTCTCGCTCTCTCTCGCTCTCTCTCGCTCTCTCTCGCTCTCTCTCGCTCTCTCTCGCTCTCTCTCGCTCTCTCTCGCTCGCTCAACACAAACAGCAGAGACACCTCTTCACTCTTTCACTTCTTTTTTGCTTATGAGTTCTGTCAACCTTGGTTTAATCTACTTTTGGCAAATTATGCTCCTTGGACACAAAGGCAATTATCCTTCCTAAAGTTCCTTGGGTTGTCTGTCTCACAAAATAGAAGATTTGCTATTTGACCTCTAAACATTGTAGTCAACTGAGAATGGGAATTGAAAGTCAGTGAGAAGTTATCACAGTTGTTGATTTGCACAGCAACCATTCTGGAACAGTGATTGCAGAAGGAAGAGAATTGTTTGGCCAAAAATTCCCATTTACGCAATTTCCCTACAAAGCCAAATGCAGTTGCTAATTTTTGCCATTTTATGTATTGAAATAGACACAGGTACCAAAAAGAAGTCACGCTTCAACATGGAAGCCAAAAGGTTTGATAAAAATTTAATTAACCTTAGAAGTAAGTAACATTAGAAGCTAGAGCAGTTTTTATTTGTATGTTAATAATCATCACCGTGATATAAGGCAAGGCTATGTAACAGTCACACACAGTTCTTCATAACTGATCTGATCATTTGTCACAATAATTCTGCAAAAAATAATCTTTGTCTAAATGTACATCATCCACGCTCGTCACATTGTCTCAGACACTATTTAGAGGAACAGTTCAGAAAAATGTACACATTTTTTCACGTTTTCAAAACATCTCTGAGTCCAGTATTGCCACTTTAATTTAGAACCAGAGCTGCAAGACTGATGTTGCTTAAACACTGGAAGCCAATAGTCCCTATTCAATGAATACACTCTGAAATACAGGTGGCAAAAACTGGTGGATGTGGTGGATTTAAGGAACAGTATGATTTACTGTGAGCTATAAAAATAAAATAACTTCATTTTGTAGCTGAATGCTGTGGGCAGCTATTTCAGACAACAGGGTCTGTTTTCACAAACAATCAGGAGGAGTGCAAATCTAGAATATTTTTTGTGGCAATGACATCATGAATATCAAAGATCCAAGAACAGTACTCTCCAGCCATAGCATCTAAAATAACTGCATGTCAGTGAAGTTTTGTTCATTTTTATAGCTCACAGTAAGCCAAGCTGTGTCCTAAACAACCGTGAGACTACATTACCCTAATGAAGAGTTGTATTCAGGTTTAGCAGGCTGAGGGAATTTTGGGTATTTACAGAAAAGGTCTGGGGTTCTGTTGACTAGTAAATTTAGCTCTAAACTGCAGCAAAATTTGGACTTGAAACATGTCTTAGCTATCTGTCCTACTAGTTCCAGTGTTAAAGTAAGAAATTCTTCCGCATTTAGGGTAAAGGAAAAAACTGGGTTTTCTGGCTGAACTATTGTTTAAACATTGGAACCTATAAAACAATTTGCCAGACAAACATGGCAAAACCCAGGTAACAGATATAAGAACAAGAAATGGCACCAACTCTGTGTTCACCCATGATGCTAGCCCTGAGGTCAGGATAATCAGGAGGCATAAGCAACAGTGGGGCCAGAATAGGGGGGTCTAGCTCAGGCGGGTACAAAGGCCACTTCACCAGGGCTGGTGTGTGCCTGACCCACAGCCTGGATAGGCCCCATAGGCCTCCCAGCCCGGAGAAGGGGGGTGGGGGGGGTCTCAACTGCAGGATGCAACACACAAAGGGAATGCACATTACAGGGCCACGTGCAGAAGTGCTGTCAGTGGGTGCACTGAAGGAGAAAAAGGAGCCCCTGCCACTCCTCCTCCCTTCCTTCCAACTTTTGCCATGTTGTCCCCCATCATGGCTTATCTCTCACACGCCCTCCATGCTGAAGCATTAAAGAGATAGCGATCACCACAGCGGCTGCCCCTGTGCTCCGGCATGATGCTCCACTGGCTGGCTGTCCCCTGGGGTGCCCATCAACATCCTATAAGGAAGTGCATGGAGGAAGAGGCCACCAATCATGAAGTGTCAGACTGGGGGCATGAGATTGAACACTATGTCAAAAACAGACAAATATTTGCTCTCTAGGGCTCTGGGGACCAGGTCTCAGGAGCTGGAGCATCACTAAGCACACTGTCTCTCAGCTTTACCAAGACTGAGGACTGACTGCCACCAGGATGAATCTGAGCTAGTGGCCTTTTAATCATCTTTACAAACTCCAAGCTACCTGGCAATTTACTCTTAAATAAAGGTTCCTAAATGGTTCTTAGCTTAGATATACTTATAATTATGTATAAACCCTTTATATTATGTAGAGAGGTTCATCCTGTTACTTCTCACTTGAGTCTCACTTATAAAAAATAACTGAAGAAGCATACATTAAAACATTCTTTAGGAAAATGATAGTGCTTCTCCAATGGCACTGGTTTACAAACCTCTTATTGAAACCTTTTTTTTGTTTAATTATAGATGGGTGGTCTCAGAGGATATTGGAAGAAAATGTTGAATTGGATAACAGAGAGAAAAATGAATCTGATCCAATCATGTAACAAATCTAGACTCTAGACATCTAGACATCACACACAATGTGATGTCATGTCATTAGCTGTGTTCCCTTTCGCAAGGCAGTAGCATTGGTGAGTAATTTAAGAGTTGAAATAGACAAAAAATGAGCAGTAGTGACTCTATAAAACAATCTATCAAAACAATATATCAAAATGTGTTAACAGTGTTGATATCTACAATATGCTCAGAACATCATCATAGTGTCCACCTCTATACTGTAATCAACAGAAATGTTGAGAAAATGAAATATGAGGACATAGTTACACATTCATATTTGGTCCACCACACATGCTGCCAGGAAGTTTTAGTTGTAACTTCCTGAGTGTACATATCACTAACAGATAAGACTTCCTGTAAAGGCTAAACAGCCTCACTGAATGAATTTGACCTTTCATTACACAGGAAAGAGAAAAACCGTCAGTAATTGCACCGTTTGGTATCAAATCAAATTAGTGGCAATGTAAATATGGCTTTTTGTAAGTAACGTATCGCATATAATGGGTCAACAAAACTGCAAGGTGTACCAGTCGACCTTCCAGAGAGAACAGAGAGCTAACAGCTCTGTTACTGGTCTCAGACGAACGCACAAAAATCTCATCTACTCTGCTACTTCTTCATAATTCATTTTTTTGAGAAGATTGGGTGGACATCTGAGTTCGCATTTCCATCTGTCTTCTTCATTTGCAAAAAAACGGCTTTGCTGCATTTCAAATGTCCACTGGTCTGGCCTCTCCACATGGCAGCTGTAGATGACCAGGACCACGGCGAGTCTCAGGGGCCGAGGTTCTTGCACTTCATATTTCACCGCCCCTCTGTGCCAGCCTCCAGTCTGTTCTCTGCTTATTTAGAGCCCCTATTCTAGCAGAGCAGGCACGAGAAGAGAGGAAGAAGGGAAGAAAAAAAATCCATATTTCCATAATCCACACTGCTGTCTGTCTCTGTCTCTTCCCTTGCTCCCTCTCTCCTTCTCTCTTGCTTGCTCTCTCTCTTGTTCCCCTGGGGAAGACTAACCCCTCCACCCCTATCTACGGCCTACAACTGTCATTACGCTCCGCAACAATAACAGGATAAACAAAAGGGGGCCTGGAGAGATTGAGTCTGCTGCTGCCATATGCTGGCTAACCTGAGGAAAAAAGGGATTTCTCCGGCTACAGAGGGAGCAGCTCCACAAAGAGGAAAAGGAGCCTAATCCTGGTAATGAGGTGACTGAATGAGAGTCTTTATGTGGACGTGGAAAAGGCCGATCCATCTGTACACACCCAGCAAAAGCGCCGTCCTACCACAGAAACGATCCCGTTAATAAAAAAAAAAAAAGAGAGAGAAAGAAAGAAAAGAAAGGGGATAAAAATGGAAAGAAACTAGTGTAAAGAAGTAGGCTACACTTCTTTAACATTGCTGATGCTTTCTGAAGCCATGAGCCAGTTTCTCAAACCACAATGTGCGAGGTTTTCTTTTTCTCTGTTTTTCTCCTTCTTGCGCTTATTGTTGTTGCGGGCCAGGCTGTGCCTGCAGCATCACTGCAAATGCTCTAACTTCAAAGTGCATGAGTAAGGCAAAGCCATTTAGACTGTGCAAAAACCAAGTACTTTACGCTTATTTGTTTCTGCTTCTTGTCTCTTTTTTGATCAACAGTCCACTCCTTTTAGACCTCGAAGAACTGCTAACAGGCCCTTCCAAGACCACAAGCAAACTGTTGAGTGTCAAAACCCAAAGTGTTGCCATGCAAGCCAAAAACCACCACACCTTCACAAGCCACGTTTAGGTCAACCAGAAATTGGTGCAATTTAAGGCCAAGTATGACTCATTCTAATGATTCAGTTAAAAGTCTGTATGATCATCAAGCAGTGGAAGTACACGGGGAGTAGCACATTTAATTCTGGAGTGAATGGGTGATTAAGCTTTACTTGCATTCAACTGAATACATTTCAATAAGGATCCTCTAAGGCAGGGGTGCCCAAACCTGTCCAGAAAGGGCCGCTGTGGGTGCAGGTTTTCATTCCAACCAAAAAGAAGCCACCCCTGAGTAACTGAAAACCAAGACCAGCTGATTACAGAGGTGGAATCAGGTGTGCCTCCTGCTTGGTTGGAAAGAAAACCTGCACCCACAGCGGCCCTTTCTGGACCGGTTTGGGCACCCCTGCTCTAAGGTAATCAGACGGTAAATACACTACTCAGCAGTGCAGAGGTGGGTCCTAGGATTTGTGTTAGAATCCCAGCTGTGGAACAGGAACATTCAAAATAAGGTTTCAGAATGGATTCCCCATCAAATCCCTTAAAAAAGTGACTTTTCTGCTTGGTCATGAGGTAGTTGGTCCAAGGGCAGCTATATACTTCTGAATAGGGCTAGAACAAAGATACAGGGGCAAAGTTCATGGGCCATGGCAGAAGTATGTTCTAACCCTTAATTTTCTGAGTGGTCAGAGGGTAAGCTTTTGAAAGGTACTCCTAATAAATTAGAGAGGAAAAAGTAAAAGCATCATGACATTGACAGGCCTGATTACTGTCAAAAGGCAGGTATCTAATAAATAAGGATGCATCAATCTGAAATACCTGGGACTAGGGCTGAACAATATGGAGCGGTTTCCCAGATAGGGATTAAGCCTAGTCTGCACTAAACAGTACAATGAATGGAGATTTTTCATTGAAAGAGAAATATAGTCCAGGACTAGTCTTAGTCTGAGAAACCAACCCTATATTCTGATTAAAGATTGGCCAAAATCATACCTTGATTAATCATTAAAGGTTCACTAAGGTGCTTTTTTAAAAGGCCCATAGTCTACATCTTTTAACCAACAGAAATGTCATAATTCATCATATTTCACTCTTACATTACCATTTTTCAAACTTTGGTCACCCCTAAAACAGACTATTTAAAAAAGGAACAGACTATTTCTGTTCCTATGCCTTTAATACTGATATATGCAGATGATATTTTTTTTCTGATTGGCCTTCCTGTATTGCAGGCAACACAGGGCTGAAATACTATTCAGAACACCAGCATGAACTGATAAAGCCTGAATAAGAAAATATATGTAAATGTATGACAAAAACTATGATTTGAAATTGGGCTGTTTTGCAGCTTAGTTTCTGTTTATGGACTCTGCGGATGGGACGTGAATGTAATTGTTGAAACTATATTTGCACATAGTCTCTTTATTTCCAGAAAATAGATCATATCAGCTCTTTAGCATCTGGAAAGGAACTGCAATTGCAATATGTAGCAGTAAAATCGCTAGGCTGATCATCTGTCGCCATCATGCAGACCTGGGACAACTGCATATCTGGGACAATTGCATAATAGACACCTCGACGTTTTCGGACTGTCTTTAATTTTAATTTTCAGGGGAAAATCTGACAAAACTGATTCTGACAAAACTGTGAGTAAATATTAGCTTTCCCACCCTGCTAGCGATCTGACAAACCAACTACAGCCACTCTCTGAGCACATGTAATTCACACAATAAATAATCTGACAGAATGGGCTAACTAACCTTTACAAAAATCACCCAAAGCTTATATTACTGTTACATTACTAACACTGGAGCCTATCCCAGCTATATACATATTTATTTACATATTTACATATTGTAAACAGGCTAATGTATCATGAGGTGTTTTGGCCAAGGACTATTGCTGCCACATTCCTGTTGGGGAATTAAATCTAATATCTTCTATGTATGGAGTTATCTACTATCCAATCCATCATCTGGATAATGTGGGAAGACTGGCTGCACCTGTCTCTGATTGTTCTTTCATACTCCAAGGTGAGCCCTTGTCCATGTTAAATAACTAATCATTGAATATTAGTTAGTTAGAATCACAGGCTGATGAAATTGGCTTCATAAGTGATTTCACATGCGTGTGATGTATACAGTATTATAAATGTAGGTCTTTTTTTTTTTACAGGCAATATACATGTAATGCCTATTTGCAATGGTTGGCATGGGATCCACCTATTCAGATGCATCTTATTAGTTTGCATTTATTAACCTGTTAACCCTCCTACAATTTTTCCCCGACTGCTGTACCCAACTTCAAAAGCTCACAGCTCCCTCAT
>JBBPCY010000037.1:12989766-13010403 GCA_037974405.1 Brachyalestes nurse
GATGGGGGAAAAAAAGCATTTTGAGGGGGTGGGGGGGGTTACACTAGGGAATGTAGTGAGATGAAGGCCCCTGTCTGAGGGTGAAAAGCTGTCAAAGAGACCCCAGCTCCTTGCCTCTCCGGGCTCCTGCTGCCATATTGTGAGCGTTCTTGCGGGGGCGAGGCGTACGGGCAGATAGACACAAAGGGGATTAATGGGTTAAGGCTGAAAGTTGAAGGTTAGGAGGGTAAACCTAACCCCTACTGCTGAGCCAGAGAGAAATGTCACCATGACAGACCTGAGGCTGCTTAATCCCCCCCAATACACACACACACACAGCCTCGGCGTCCTGCTCCCTCCCTAACCGCCTTCCCTCTGCCCCCCCTTGGGCCTGATGCTGAGAGCGCTCCTGTTCCCAGCAGGTCTGTGAACCGCCTCGAGCCAGCGTGTGCGCACACACACACACACACACACACACACACACACACTCTCTAAACAGATCCGGACACAAGTAGTAATATCACACTATAACAGATTATCCTACCACATGAGTCAACTTCACACAGCACCACATATACAACCCAGGACACAAGCACAAACACTGCACTCCTGAACATCGTAATACTGATAATTTGTTCATATCGCACACCTCTAATCTTATCCATTTAAAAAATTACAGTACCATTAGTGGAATTCTCGTAATTATCAAGGCACTGGGATCTACAGCAATTACCTTTTATAAAGAGATAATAAAGGTAGCCAAAAAGGAAAACTGATACATAGAATAAAAAAGTTTTAAAAAATGCCATTCAGGGCTCTAAAGAGTTGGAAGTACTAATCATTGACATCCCTGCTATCTCACAGACAAAAGAAGTCACCAGAGTAAATTTTTAAAATGTGTTGTCTGGCAGTGACAGCGGAAAACAATCCAGCACGCTCTTGTCATCAGTCTGGGGAAAAGTCATTTGACTGTGCCATGAACACCGACTAATGGGTGAGAATTGAATTGAAATCACCTCAGAGGAGTGAGCTATTTTCGATTGCTTCACACCCAAAGTGTAGCAGGGCTGCAGCTGATGGAAGGGCTCAGGAGGACCCTCCATTGATCCCCCCTGGGCTTCATGCCCAGCTAACCTTCGACAGGACCGCCGCCGCGTGGCAACACGCTAGTGCCCTGAGCGCAGGCGGTGCGGGTCAGTCGCAAATCAATGTTTTGACGTCCCGGGGATGCCTGCCTTTAAAAGTCGATACGCAGCGCTTTGATCGAGCCTGGGCCGGGGGGGGAGCAGGTTAATAGGTGAGTGGTGGAGAGAGCCCAGCGTGCTCTCACAGCTGACACCACTTTTTACCACCTCTGTCTGTCTGTCGGCACTTCGGATGGGCCAAGGAGATATTGCAAGAATATACAGACACAACAAACAACACGGGTCAGATTTGAGGCCAGCCCAGCTGCTTGGCTGTCATCGTATGTTAATAGAACTGCCAGTAGCTTCATGCGTTGGATTTCGTTATGGGTCGAGTTGTGTTAAATAAAAGGTCTATAACAACAACGATTATGCCAACATGTCAACAAAATGTGCCATCGTTTTTCTGATGCTTAGATATAGTCCTAATTTAAGAAACACACAGAACGACAAGGAATGGTTTTGGCAGTTTCCAAAAGAAGAATGAAGGGGGAAGCCATTTAAACTGACAGTGAAAGTTATGGAACTACTTTGCAATATGTGACTGAAGTAGGCATGCAGGAATTTATACAGCTAACTATTAACAGTTACCATGTCTCCAAAAATGTTACATTACAAGGGAAGGATAAAGTTTGTAGCTTTCAATGTAGGTAAATGAAATGCATTTGTGTTTTCACATCATCGCTGAGCGTGTTCCCTGTAAATAATTAACTTATTTGAACTGGGAGCGATCAAACTTTTGCATATGACTGTACGAGGTCATTCATTTCAATTATAATGCATTAATCAATGAACAAATCTTCAATTAGAGATGCGCCGATCCGATATTTTGTATCCGTATCGGTCCGATCCTGACCTAAATGACTGGAAATCGGGAAGGAATAAAAATGTAATCCGATCCGTTAAAAAATATGGAAAATAATTGTAATAACTGTAAACACAGGGCATGACCAATAAGCACATCTCGCCATTTGTAAAAGTGGTACATTAAAAACCCACATTTAGAGTCGTCATTTGTAAAAGTGCAACATTTAGATTTAGAGTGCAACATTTCGTTTTTTTTTTTTTAAACATGTTTAGCTCTAAATGTGTGAAAATTGTGTGAAAATTGCACTAAATTATGAAAAAATGACACCTCTAAATTTGTTAAGCTGTTTTTACAAACGGCACCCCATAGGAGACAGTTATGATTTTTGTATTTGTGTGAAGGTATACAAAATGTATCTGGACATTTTTTGAAAGCATTTTTTTTAGTTTTCGGTAAAAAAAGACTTGTATCGTAAAAAAAAAAGATTTGTATCGTATCGGAAGATATCCTAATTTACAAGATCGGTATCGGTATCGGACATAAAAATGTGGTATCGTGCCATGTCTACCTACAATACATACTTTGCACATATAATAGCTTATCAAAACTAAAACAGCACATTTATACACGAAATGCTCTTATTATATGTTGATTATTTGTTTTTAGAACAGAAATCAGAAGACAATTCAGCTAAAGTTTTGGAATCAAATGTTGCAAGGATGACTCTAGACACCTAGACAGAGAAACCTCACACACTGTGGTTTGGGGAAGGGAAGAGAAAGCGGATAACCAAGGCTGAAGTTCAGCAGGAAAATCCCAGCAGCAAAATCCACTACAAAGTGCTCTGCAACAGTGAGATAAAAAAGCAGTAGGATGAGAACAGAGTTATATTTAATGAAATATTTAAAGATTCAGGTTCCTAGATCAATATGCTTCATCTTAATCACAGTAACACTGAATGGTCACAGTGACCCCATCTCTGTTGATTAAGACAATGTCTGATTCACTCACTCGAAACTTTTGCTACCTTCATAAAACATTCTGCTTTGCCAGAACAGTGCAGAATACAGGAGAATAATGCAGGTTATAGTCCAACATTTATACAGGGATCTGAGTCAAGGGCATCAAGATTTGTCGTGCTCTCAGTCTCATACATACTTAAAATGTTTCAAATTCATTTGACAAAATGTATGGCAAAGTATTCATGCCAAGAGCTCCTGGTGTCTTTCAGACAATTGTCATGTTTTCTGAACTCGTGATCCAATGAACAAGACAAACAGCCCCAGACTTTGTTTTCACACTGTATCCTCTGAGTAAATTAAATCACTGGATATTTTTGAACTGCCCCTCCTGTATTGTCACCGTACAGCTTGACACATTTGGAGGACACTAACTGCCAATTCTGCCAATCCAAAACTAAAAGATACTCGCATTGATTGCTGAGAGGGAGGGCCATCTTCTACAGTATTTATTCACACAAATCATTGTTTCTCTGAATTATTCAGCTGAACTTTTTATGAGGTATACTAAAGAACTCAAAGTTCAAACAGTCCGAGTGTCCACTGTATATAACATTATCAAACGGCCCATTCTAAGGACGTCTAGATTTTTAGCTGCTGATCGAATACGAGCTTAATTTTCAGCTGCACAATGTCCACTTATCACTCTAATCTGGCAAGATATTCTGAGCTGAAAAGGAATGACACATATGTGCATGGGCATTCTAAATTCCTGTTTTGATTTACTGCTTTATATTTACTGTTTTGTTAAGATCCATTTTATAACTCAAAATATTGGCTTATTATGCAATCTGTCTGACTGATCTTTTAAGCATAAACATTGCTGTGTTCTACAGGTCATGAATTAACCGTGTTTATTGAATATGTGGCTAGCAGTGATACTAGACCACCAGTGGCGTTGGCCTAGTGTGTAGGATACTTGCCTCTGGACCAACAAGTCATGGGTTTGAATCCTACCTTCAGTATAACACCACTGGGTTCCTGAGCAAGACCCATAACCCCAAGTTGCTCCAGGGAGACTGTCCCCTGTGTTTTGGGAACTGAAGTCACTTTGGATAAAAGAGTCTGATAAATGCCGTAAATGTAAAATTCATGGGGTCAACCGATAACCCACGGGTCAGACAATTTGACAATTTGGGTCAGCTTATTAGAATGTTCCGCAGGAGCGGGTGAGACAACATAGCAGCGTTCTAGCGAAGTTATAAAGAATTTGCAGGTCTGTTGGGTACAGGTCATAATAAACCCAGACTAGTGGCTGGTTTAAACACTGTCTAAACAATGGCATTGTGGGGGCTAATTTCAGGTCAATTTCATGGGAGTTGAGGCACGGCACATCTAAGACAATGGACAAACAGAAGCACAAAAAATATAATAAAGAACTTGATCTGAATAGGGCTTAATACAGCATATACCTGATCCATGAAAATATATAGAGATGGACGTTGTCCCTGATCCAGCTACATTTTTAATTCATTCAATTACAGTCAAGCCTTGATCATGTACGGAATAAGTGGGGCTTTTTTCCACTAACCAGTAGTGCTGGTTGCTTGGCACTTCAGACGAAAGAATACAAATCAATAGAATATATAAAAATGAGGTCTACATTAACCTGGTCAATATTGCTTGTTGACACCCTTAGATGAAGAGGCACGTAACGCCAGTCTGCTTGTTCCACCGTTCTCCCTCTCCCTGTGCCTCCTCCTCTCTCTTCATTCTTGGCCAGAGGTTAAACTGCTGAACTCTCAACCTTCTTGGCAAAGTCTTTCTTTCCTTCCTCCTCTTCCACCCCCCCCCCCCCTCCAGCCTTACCTATAAAAGATTTATTTCACAGTATGTAGTAGTCCGGATTAGCCCACTCCATGGCCCAGAACAAAGCCATTGTCTGTGTGTCCTAACAGGTCTGTGGAGAGAGGCAGCCAGTTAGAGGAAGCTGCAGCTACTTAGCGCCCACAATAATGCCATTGTAAGTGGCACACTGGAAGGGT
Source organism: Brachyalestes nurse (assembly GCA_037974405.1). Taxonomy (NCBI): domain Eukaryota; kingdom Metazoa; phylum Chordata; class Actinopteri; order Characiformes; family Alestidae; genus Brachyalestes; species Brachyalestes nurse. Next base: position 12,994,742 of record JBBPCY010000037.1, read on the forward strand.
CTTGGGTTTTCTTTTGGTGCTCGTCTAGACTTTGAGCGAGGGAGTCAAGGAACTGGGAGAAAATCCCATCAAGCAGTCGAGTGAGAGTTAACTAAGGTAACCTGCTGTGAACCTGATGAAGATGTCAACTGAACATATGGCCAAAAAAAAAAAAAAGAAAAAAATTCTATTGTCGAAACAAGGAGCTTTTTCTCCCCCTCTAGAATGAAGGGGTGTGCAGAAAGGGGAGGGGAGGATGGCGTTGGAGTGCCAAAAGCAGGGGATAACTGTGGTCATCAGTTTACTTCTGGATCAGTAGCTTTATTCCAGTTACGAACAGCTCCACCCCCAGAGCTCACAATTAAAGGGGTAAGCAGATTAGCTAGCATCTTTGAAGCTCAGCAGAAAGAAAACACTCGCAGTTGTTCAAAAATGTTTTTCTCCTCTTTTTTGGCGCTCCCCTGATTGCATGCAGCAAATGGCATTACATTTCATGCTACTTTAGCAAGCAAGGTCCTCAAGAAAGGATATACTACCCTGCAATGACATGCTTCTTAAAGTTATCACACTGATCACTTGCTGCCTGGGAACCTTTCTAAAGAAAGGAAAAAGCCATGCCATGGGTTCTTCTGCTTAATGATACTCTGTGGCAAAGGTTATCTTATTGGGTATATAGACTACAATTATAGAAGAAATTCGAAACAAACTGACATTATATCAGCAGTATACGATGTGGAAATATGTTATCTGTGTGTTTAAGGATTTCATACCAGCCCTAATCTACGGCCTGAACCAATGATTCTTCTCAACAAACGATATTATGAGTATAGGTTTCTGCATGGATGTAGATTTTTTCTTTGTATTTAGTTATAACAGTGCCAGTAAGAAATATTTTAGCGCACAAAAGCTTGAAATAAAGCCATTTATTAAGCAGTATGGTTGGAGGTCCAAGTTCTTGTTACATATTCCTCTGAACTTTCAGTGCCAGGACTCCTATTTTCTCTGCAGGGGCAACTCTGGATCAGAGTTATGCCAGAATGCCATAGGAATTCTGGCAATTTCCTACTGGATCAATACAGTTTTCTGATACTGAATGCACAGCCAGAAGTACAAAACTGCACAGCTGTGCTCTCACCAGGCTCAGTCCTCTCCTTGTCTATACAGCAAGTAACACTATAAAAGTCTCTTAGGTTGTGTATGCAGAACTGAACAGTTCGCTTCTGCAAGCATGTTAATAAGTTTTAATATGTGGCTGGATGAACACCTTTCTTAAGACTGCATATCAGAGACGCGTATGCTAGCCCTCAACCTGAAGAGACCTAAAGTTAGTCAGAAAGAACTTGTTAGTATTAACAAAGGAAGTGGGGAGGATCAGCACAAAAAGTGATATGTTTGGTAAGTTTTGAGTGCAGTGACCTGTTGTTTCCCACTTCTACAGGAACTACCTGAGTCAGGGTGGAAGTAACAAGCCTATGTTCCTTTTATTTGGAGTTTATTTTGTAAACTGGTGACAAGCACGTTTGACAGGTTAAGAAAACAGTCACTTTGAAATCTCTAGTACTTTTTTACATTCAAAAAACTTTTTTACATTCAATGTTTTATTTTAGCACTGTCAGAGTGTGGGACCCGTTAAGCTGAATCTTACTGTATGCTGAATGTACTGAACACTCAATATGTCAATAATGCTAGATTAAACTGAAACAACTAAAACATGAAAGAACATGTCCAGCTGTTATTTAAAGTGAACAAAATTGACTTTTCACAGAAAGGCTTATTGGATAGTAAATAAAATGGCTTCACTTGCTTTAGGGCGGAATGATTTGAGGAAAGTATCTACTTGCGATTTTTCCCACGAATACTGGGATATGAATTAAAGGCGTTTATTTTCTATAATTTAAGCTTGAGGCCTTTTTCTTTGCCAAGAAGACCTGCACATTGATTTCTTTTTTCACACTGAATATAGTGTGCCAGACTGTCAGTTCAAGAACTCTGAGAAATTATGTTAAATTTGTCCACTTACTATTTGTTAAAACAACGCTGAATAATATTTGTTATTATTAAAATTCTTACTGAACTGCACTTGCATAATTCCATATGCACTTGTGATCTTTGCATTAAATGTCTTTCAGCTCCAAATTTGGGTTGTTGTCTTTGTGACCCTTGGTTAAAATCAACACAGTGAATGATACTGTTTGCAATCACAAAAGATCATATTATATAGACATTTTAAAACATGTGGAATTGTCCTTTAAATGATATCTACCTGCCAACGCCTACATATTCTTTAAGAACACCATAATAAGTATACTATAATACTTACTACCAGTTCCCAGGTAAAGGTATTGACAGCACGTATATCTGATCTCAGGCTCTGAATGAATAAAATGTTCCTTAAATTAAATACAGACAATGTTAAAATTAGGATAGTAGGTCTCAAATGTCCAAATTGTCCAGTTTTACTGTTATTGTTGATGGCATGACTGTCAAACCCACTCAAGTTGTCAGTAACTTTGGCATCTTTCTTGGCTCTACACTTTCACTCGAATCTCATTTCATCTTTCATTAAATCTTTCCTTCATCACAGCAATATTGCCCATTTTTATCTTTTCCTGATCACTAAAATGCTAGTCTATGCATTAATAAGCTCTCATTGACTAAACCTATTCCCTTTTTATTGGTCTTCCTGCTATATATCTGCCTTTCTGAGCTTCTCTTTATGATGCTCTGCCGGTAACCAGCTCATGTACCTTATTCAAGGTTTTCTTCCATGGATGGCAGGGCATTTAGTACTATTGCATCCAAACTCCTCCAGTCTCTCCATAACTGTTTTTGATCTGTTATAACTGCAGACCTGCCACTTCACTCAACAACATCTTGATGTCTTTGTGAAGCAACCTTGGATATGAGAATGTCACTGTATAATGAAATCAATAAATAAATAAAACTGTTCACATACCATGTAGTCAACCACATACATTTTGGTACGTACAACTAAAAATTCAAGTTAAATAGGGAAAAGTCTCTCACTCCATTGCTACATTAGTAGGCTTGCTCTCACAGCCTAATTCATGCAAGTTCTGGTTATTCAATCTTGCTTGAGAATTAAAAATATTGATAGTACACCTGATAGTACATGTCACAGTCCTATACGCCCAATACAGGATAATATTCAGTTTTTTCCATATTTCTATTACAATATGTGACTAATGCAACTTTATTTGCTTTTTCTTCATATGCTTAAATCTATTAGTATACAGAGATGGAGAAAAAATGTTAGTACGAGGGAAAAATGCATATCTAGATTCAGGAAGCTAGGTTGGGGTACACCCCAATTTCACAGCTTCATGATTGAGTGGAGCAGCATATGGATGTCAGCTATGTGACAGTCACAGCCTAGCACTGTATATTAGCACAGTCTGTCACAATACATGTCCAAAGCCAGGAATGTTTATCAACTGTCTGCATGTGAGATTTTTTTCTTTTCTTCCCCCTTCTTCTTTCTTGCATAGCACTTACTCCAGCGGCTTGTACTTGAGAGGCAACAAATGGCGAGCCAGAGCTCGACAAAGACAATAAATAACGTTCAAACAGTCTGCCTGGCAAATCACACTTTAACTCCTGACTCAAGAGTAATTTATATGCACGGTGCACACTTTTCAGGGGCAGGCGGAGGGTGGGGTCTTCTGTTGTGGAGCTATAGCTAAGTACGCTAATCATATCAGTCGTCAGAGTGTCTTATCACAAGCTAGGCTACATCTCACAGACATTAAAATGTCTTTACCTCTTAAAGGGGGGCAGCCACAATTCCCGTTAGGGTGTGTGAGCAGAAAAGCTGGAGAAGGGCTGCAGCAGGTAATCACAAGTTGCAAACCATATGCTCGCACCATCTGCCTCACGCATAACACATACACACACACACATCTAAAAGCAGACTACCTAAATTAAAAAAAATTAATAAATAGCAAAAAAAAAAAAAACCCACAACACAAACCCATTCAGGGAGACGACAAACAACAACTGGCCCCAGACATCCAGCTTAGAGCTACCACTCACTCTCACTGCAGAATCAACATCAACAATATAGTCCAAGCCCATGCCTAAGGGATGTAACAAGCCAATTATGGTCAGCATTCTTGTCAATACTATACAATGCTGAGACGTTAAACTGCTGTTTTAAGTGAGGGCAGCAGACAACATATTCATGTCTCAGTAAAAATCAGTGGTACTCACTAGGGCTGGTTTTTAAAAAAATAAAAAAATAAAAAAAACCATTCACCGATCAATATTGATTCTCGTTCAAAAAATACGACATCGATTCAAAAATTCGCGGATCGAGCTTCTCCTGTCGACTATGCACTACTTCTCGCGACCACGCAAGGAAAGCTATAAAAACATGAGGCCGGCGAAACCGACACCAAATGGGGCCATGGTGGAAGCTGCTGTGCTAAAAACAGGTAATATTGCAGTGCAGTCCATCAACATATTGATATCCTCCACTCAAGTCAATTTATAACCAAACCAAACTTGTATTAACACAAAGAAATCTGTAAATAAATGGATATCGAATCGAATCGGATCGAGAATTGAATTGGATCATGACCTTGTGAATCGGAATCGGATCGATTCAGGAAACAATACCCAGCCGTAGTGCTCACACAGTGTAAGTTGGGCCTGACCGATATATCGGTTATATTTCAATAATCAGATTGAACAGTATCAGCAAAAATCTGCCAATTATGCACTGAACTTACTGACCACCTCAGATGTTTTATTTTTTCCTGACAGTGCAGCATAAAAAGTACTATAACACAAATCACCCTTTAAAAAGCAAGTGATCAGAAACGGCTAATAATTCTGAAAAGCCCCACCCCTTGTGCTACAGTCTTTATACTGTATCTTTATACATCCTACATGTTTCTTGTCTATTTTATTTTTCTCCCCATTTCAGTTATGATGTGTAGTTTTATGTCTCATTACACCATTTTCTAACTTCTCCAGCCTATAGTCACTAGAACTAATCTGGCTGTGTTACTTTGTTACTTTGCCTCTAAGACTGACTTGTGCAGATGACTGGCTAACCCCATACTGTGTCTCATTCAAGCAACTGTTCAGGCTGAAACAGACCTTGAAACTTTTGCATGAATGGGTGGGGCTAAATTGCAGTAAGCTGAATATAACAATTGATGTAAACATGCTTTTTGTGATGTTGCAGCTAATTCAAAAACAGGTCGTATGGACTGGGGAGTAAATGGTACATTTTGAACATTTAAAAGAGGTTAAACACTGCATTAAACTCTTACTTTAAAAGAGTGATGAAAATGTTTTTTAGGGATAAGAACACTAAGAACATTACGTTCTTGCTCCAAAATCGGACAATTTAAGTGACATTTAACAATTCACAGTAAGCAACTATATCAGTGACATTGCATATTAGTAAAGTAATGTAAGTGAAACTACTTCAGTGACTGTTAAACTTTATCAGCAAACATAACTGACTGTTTGCTTTAGTGTCCTTAAACCTGATATTGTTCAACACATTTTCATATCACCTTGGCCTTGAAACTTCTAAATCTTTGTGTAAACAGGGCTTTAATTCTATTTTGTTCTCCTCGGCAGCAGCTTAACTTTGTTAAAAGCCATTTTTCCATATGCACTAATGTAAAATATTTGAAAATCTAACTTAGCATGAAACAAATGAATAATGTGTGCCCTTTGAATTAAAGATGCACACTTAGTTATAACACGCATTTGAACGGTCATGTGGACCTTCCATTCACAGATGAATGGTTATGGTTTAAATAGGGAAGAAGGAGAAAAGACAGGCATGCATACTTAACCACTGACAATACTCAAACTAATTCTTTCTGACACTCACTGAATCACAGAAAGTACAGCAGGCCAATCAGGTGAGAGAATACTGTGCCATGTGTGACAACAAAGACCTCATGGATGAGTCACATGATACTCAATGACAAATAGCACAGCTAAGCCCTCACAAAGACATGCTTTGGGACTGACCTATATTCGGTGGTGAAAAATGGACTACAGCTTTAAAAGGCCAATATTGCAACAGAGAAGTGTCACTCTTCATGGGAACATTTCAAGTTGGCATATAATGAGGGAACACAAAACTATGCTAGGATTTGCTGGAAATTATCTAACATTTGCAAATAAGAGATTTTTTTGATAATGGGATGGGTACTGTACCTTTGTTCATTTTGGATGTGTGCCTGTGACAGTGTGTGTGTGTGTGTGTGTGGGTGGGTGGGGGGTATTCTTTGAGGGTTTTGTTGTTGTTCTATGCCTGAGGAAGCCATTAGTTCCACAAAGTGGCATACCAACACAGAGATATGCCAAGGGATACTTCACCAGAATTAAGTAATTAAAGGATAATAGGTCAACAACTACATCCCGTATTTTTGTGGAACCACAAGGTGTGTTTCCTTTTTCGAGTTCTCCATCAGACATACGAATATAATAAATGCATCATCAAATATTCGCTTGAAATCATCTGTCTGATACTGATACATTTTAGAGACAAATGATATGATTGCAAACTCACAGAAAATCCCTAATCTTTCTTCTGTAATTGGATAAAAAAAATAACCAACCTAAAACGACAGCCAATATAATTCACATACCTGCTGTCTGAATTACAACATATCTAACATCCAAAAGGTCAATGCTGAGTCAGTGTCAAAATAAGTGTGGAAGTGACATGGAAAAACATTCAGACCCTGTACAGACCCTGTACAGACCCTGCTCAGAAACTGTACAGAGATAAGGCAATGACTGAATGCAAAAATGTATTGGAAATTTACTCTTTCAATACTGATACGGTAAGCTTAATCACTGGTTGATTTCGATGCAATTTATTTTCCTGTGAAAACTGCTAAGCTTAAAGCTGTTAAGTCAAATAACCAAACTAGGGATGGATATCAAGAACTAGTACTAAATAGTTAGCAGCATTGACTGCTAGTAAATATATCCATTACAGACACTGGATCACTTCCCTATTGATTACACTTACAGTGGCATGCAGATTTCTGCAAAACTCCATTCAAACATTTTCCATGCCCTTATTGACTACTGTGGATCTGCCACAATGCATTGAAATGAGCTCTATAAGTAGGGCTATGCAATGCAGTCTTTTAATCGTAGCCCTGGTTTCTGAAATACAGAAGGCTGCAATATGCAAAGGGGCCTCTAATCAATCAAAGTGTTTTTGACGTGAAGTGTCATTTTCTTCAAATCTCAGTTTTCCATGAAGATTATGTGGCTTTGTTGATGAGAAATATGAAACACAACTAATCATAATTAATCCTTACATGGCCATTTTCCAACCTCTGTTTAAACCACAGAATTAAGCAGGCAGTTTTTTTACTGTGCGTTTAAGACTAATACATGTCAACATGTAAATGATTCGTTGTCTGGTTGGGCTGCCCTGTACTCCAGCTCAATCAAAAGGCAGCACGGGGCTGTGATAGTCTTTTTTTGAATTTCAGTATAATTTAGAGGACTTTTTAATTTCAGAAAAGTGAAAATACGGGCTTTTTAATGTGTTGAAAGGAATCACAATTAAAAATGGTATAATCACACTACCAATATTTTGCCTATAAGACACAGTCCTACCCAGAAGCCAGCATAGCTTGGGTTATTGGGCTGCATGCTGTGACATAGCACCGCAGTATGCTGCCACTCATTCCAACAATAAGCAAATGTTTCCCGCTGGCATCGCCACACAGACAGAGCTGTGGCCACAAGACCCGTCCAAACTGAGCCCAGCAGTTCCTGTACAGCATCAGGAAGGTCAAACCACCTGAGAGGAGCCAGGCCCACTCCCCTGCAGGGCCTGACTGTTCCCGTCACAACTGCTAAACCTCAGCTGCTCTGCCACCACTGCACACCCTCCTAGCGCAACTGTCATCCAAGAGCAGACGCTGCTGCCAGACAGCTATGGAGCCGAAGACTTGGTCAAGTTTCTCCAACACAGGCCAGCCTGACTCACTGATTGACACATGGCACTGAACCACACTACATTCAGGCTCATGTTTAGGCTCATTTACTACATTCGTGAGCAACATTCCTAGGGTAATTGTACATATAATACTATTTTGCCTCCTAGCTGTTGTTACCTCCTAAATGACAGCAGCTCAAGCTCAAATAATCAAAGATTACTCATCTGCCCTCTAAAGGTGTTGAAAGCACCGATCAGAACTTCAAGCACTGGTTGTTTCATAAGACTCACAATGCGTCTCAGTACATGCTTTCTTTTACATATGTCTGCCTCATCGCACACGACAAACACCCACTTCACATTCTGTATGCTGCACCATCAAAACAGAACTGTGAAAGTCAACAGCTTTGGAAAATAACTGTGATCAGCTAAAAATGAGTTAACTAAAATAATGCAGATCAGGCGATTATGTTATAATTATGCCAGAACTAATTTACAATGCAATTATATAATAAAGGATAAATAAAGTATTCATGTAATTCTGGCCACGTATTTACAATTTAAAGACACTGATTTGCCAAGGTCTTTTAAGTGAAACTAATTTATAATGCAATCTAATTGATGCATTTTACACTTCTAATTTCCACCTAGTGGATCCTATCAGTTGGGTAAAGTGTAACAAAAGAATTATAGGACAACAACAAACAACTATTTTGATAATCCGTCAAATATTTCTTCAACTAACTGATGAATCGATTAATAGCATAAATACATGTTGTATTTTCATTGTTGCTATTCAAGTAAACAAAATGTCATAATATTAACACAAATAACAGACTTAAAAGTATGCTATACAACACTGCAAAAATGCATCTTTAATAAAAGTACACAAACTCCGGAAGACAACTGGAAAACATTTCGAATGGCTAAATAACTCCAAACTTCACAGATCAAGTTGCAAATATAGAACTTAAAGACAGCCAAAAGAGCTGGTGCTGGTACGGTGATGCAAGTGGATGAACAAAAGAGAAAGACGTAGTGAGGAAATGTTCAGATCCCTGGCAAATAAACACACCGATCACTCAATAAAGTGTCCTGCAATATTAATCTCACATTGTGGCAAAACACTGCACTGCTTAGCACTAATGAAAAAAACCAACCAACAAAACATTACTACATTCACTCTATGAATATCCTAAAGCTATGCCCACATGCTTAGATGTGCATTAATCTAGAAACAAATATACAATCCCCTCCAAAACAATGCAGTACACATGAAAAACAGTCAGACACTCAAAGACAGAGACAGAAAGTTTCAAATTATGAATCAATACCGTAAGGCAGAGTGTTAAATTTCAAGATCAGTATCTGTTCCAGTTTGTGGTTGAACTCAGTTATTATGTGGAGCTGGACGTGACTGCCTCAAGTTCTGCCTCAAGAAGGTTTCATCAGAAGAATTATAGAACAACAACAAACTATTTTGATAATCTGTCAAATACTTCTTCAATTAACTGATGAATAGCACAAATACACATTGTATTTTGACTGTTGCTATTCAAGAGAACAAAATGTCATTCCAAATCAATAATATTAGCACAAATAACAGACTTAAAGGTATGCTATTCAAAATAGCAAAATTACTTTTTCAATAAAAGTACACAAAGGTTATTTGTCACTTGAATGGCCCCAAGCTGCTAAAGCAATGATGAACTATAAAAAATACACGAAACAAAAAGGTAAAAAACAAAGTAAACTTTAACATACTTTGCAATATCAAACAGGCTTGTCACACAAATGAAAGTATATTTGATTTAATGGACCACTTAAGATGGATCACAAATAAACTCCGGTCATTAGATGAGCAAGAAGAACTACCTTCTGTGAGGATGAACGATTCCTCACTTGTTCCTCAACACATTCCGTTGGTCTAAAATTGCTAAATTAAGATGTTGTAGTAACCCTGCTGTTGAGTTCCCTTCATCCAGAGGGGATATGTTTTCATCCTAAGTGTTCTGTCATTACTGTTTTTCAAATTTAATGTCAACTCCCTGATTTTTTTTCTGGATTTCTCCTGTACGCAGGCTTCTTTTCCACTATCATCCCATTCTAATAAAATTCCCTTCCTAACCTGACTAATATTTCCAGTTGGCAGTTTTTGTCCAAATCCAGGCAACCATGTCTGATTTGCTGGCTAATTTTCAAATTTGTCTTTACAGCAGCATCACACAGAAGTCTTCATATCCAAATAAAATAAAATGATCTAATCAGTGGTTATTTTTACGCAACTGACCAAAGAGTAGGTCCAAAAATGTGCAGATGTTGAGGGAAGACAACTGGAAAACATTTCGAATGGCTAAATAACTCCAAACTTCACAGATCAAGTTGCAAATGTAGAACTTAAAGACGGCCAAAAGAGCTGGTGCTGGTACGGTGATGCAAGTGGATGAACAAAAGAGAAAGACGTAGTGAGGAAATGTTCAGATCCCTGGCAAATAAACACACCGATCACTCAATAAAGTGTCCTGCAATATTAATCTCACATTGTGGCAAAACACTGCACTGCTTAGCACTAATGAAAAAAACAAATTAACAACCAACAAAACATGACTACATTCACTCTATGAATATCCTAAAGCTATGCACAAATGCTTAGATGTGTATTAATCTAGAAACAAATATACAATCCCCTCCAAAACAAAGCAGTACACATGAAAAACAGTCAGACACTCTTAAAGACAGAGACAGACACTCTACAAGTTTCAAATTATTAATCAATAATGTAAGGCAGAGTGGTACATTTCAAGATCAGTATCTGTTCCAGTTTGTGGTTGAATTCTGTTATTATGTGGAGCTGGATGTGACTGCCTCAAGTTCTGCCTCGAGGTAGACTGTTTCATCACAATACTTCAGGTGATAAATGGAGAACTGGAGCGAGGAGGGAGGAGGACTTCCTGAATATAGTTCCGAAGTTCAGCAAATACAATGGGGAAAGATAAAATAAGGCTGTCAGCTTGAGTCCAAAAAAAAAAAAAAGAATGCAAAAAAAATTAAATAAATAATATTACAAGTAAACCAGCACACCCCAGTGATGCAAATGACTGCATAGCCTGTTTTCACTAATGACCAATCAACACCATCTTACTCACAGCGGTATCTGTTAGACCGTCAGTGAACCCTTAACTTGCTCTGACCCCGAGACACAGCTGTGGGCCAATCAAGTGTCTGCAGACACACGTAGGCGTCCGCAGAGCAAATTCTCTCGTGGCTGAAAAGCTTTCTCCAAAGACTACAATACACAAGTGTTTCAGAGGCATTCAGGTAATATAATTATTAAACAGTGTACTGATTAAACAGCAGGTAACATCTCAATCAATGTCTGTGAACAGAATCCCCCATCATGCCTGAAGAAAAAAAAACATCTACAACATTTCCAAACATTTTAGGTTTTGCCAAACTCTTGATCCATAAGAGATGGTTGAATTATGATTTTTGACAAGCCTTGGGAGTGTAGCTTACAATCCAATTTACTTCATGTCAAAGAAAAAATAAAGCTGCTTGCCATTAATGGAAAACGGTGGCACTAATTGCTGCTCAAGCATAGTTGTAAAATCACTTTTCAGATCCATTATCTTTATTGCTTTATTACTCGGAGCAATCTGGATGAAAAGCACAGGCAAGACAGGTAGCATCTGTCTCCACCTACTGCCTTGGCACAGTTAGCATCATCTGCTAGCTTTGGCACGGGGTTGGAAAAACATCAATATGGCTCAATATAGCCAAGCGCGAGCATGCCAGTCATGCTCAATGAGAGCCGGCTGAGCATTCGACTTTTAATGTTACCGCTCGGCTAAAATAAGCCACATGCCACACTGCCTAAGGTCCTGTCAACTCCAGTTCCGTGTTAAGTTAATAACCCGTGATAGCATTATGTTGCAAAATAATTTGCTAATAATAAAACCTGCCCTTGGAGAACCTGGGGAATTTTTAAATGTATCTACAAGCCAGCAGGTTATCAAAAAAAGGACAATAATCTCCCTGGCCAGTTCCCACAATTATTGGCCAATTTTTCTGTCAACATGACAACCACCAACTCATTATGAATTGCAACTGTCCAAAAGGCACACTAATTCAATATCTGAAGCCATATGGTGATCTGACAATTTTAAGGATTTTTTTTTTAAGTTCTTCTTATGTACATAGAAATAAAACAGCTGACCTCCACAGGTGGTTAATTTTGTTTTGCAGTAAGAAGATAATTGGTAAAGGAACTCAGATCTCCATGAATGTTGACCAAAAAAGGAGGAGGAAAAAGAAAAAAAACAACAAAAACAACAGAACCTGTTTCTCTGCCATGAGCACAGAACAAGTGGATGTTGTTTCAGGAAGTAAAGGCAGGTTTGAGCACCATCTGCTAAAACTCTTATTTTTAGAAAACATTTCTGTTGTAGCTTGTTTCCTGTAAATCAAGTTTTGCTCGGGTTTAAAGCATATTCAGAGATTGATGTATAACAGCATACACACAGTCATGTAGTCTATCTCCATCAGAGAGCCTCAAAAAGTTCATGAAGGTGTCAGCCAGGCCTGTCACGATCATGAAATTTCAGCTGATGACTAAATGCCATATAAATAACTGTAATTAATAATTCGTCTTTTTATTCACTGTACACAGCTGTTAAAATGAAAGCCTAAAGTGTATGGATTCATTGGTGAGCTTTTTAACTTCTCAAATGTCAATACTTGGAATCGCTCAACTAATAATACACTAATAACTGTGTAAAATAGTTGTAACCAACTCAAACATCAGGCAATCATGTAACATGTTGTGTGACATGTTCTCAGCATGCCCTCTGTTAAAAAAGACATTAATTGCAACATGATAAAACATAGTTATAACTATATAATAGACAACAGAAAAGTGCATGTAAAAGGATCTTCCTTTATAGATGTTTATCACAGTATTTGCCACTGCAATAAAACCTACAAAAGTGATAGACTATTTTCAATCTAGCAGTGAGTTTTGTGCACTAAAATCACATAGTTCCAGTTATAACTTCACCACAGCTAAATGTATCATAGACATGCAGTAATAACTTCAAGTGTTTCACATAAAAATTAAAAACTAGACCTGTTTGTCTGAAATTGCAATTACAATTACATAAGTAGCAGAAAAATCCTAATATGGTGCCAAAATCTAGCACCATTTACTTCCAGTTCACTCTACACCCACCAACAATCAGGAAGAAAGAAGACCAGCAAATGTCCTCCAGCCTGTTTATTGCCTAATATACCATTTACTTTAATATACCAAATATAAAAGTGTATACTGGTGTATTGCTGTACTATGTTCCAGCCCAGTTCAAAGTCAATACACTAGCTAGAAAAATGTCATTTAAAACACATTTGGTAGCTGATTCTTGGTGAATTCCAGCCATTTCAGTGATCTGTTAAATTGCAACAGCAGCAACTGATTTAATTTAAAGAGTGAATGATTAGACAAACTAAATGGTGATTTGATTGTGTACGAGAACACTTACACGCAAAAAATCAAAATAGATACCTGTCTACCTGATAATTTACATTCATTATACCATTCGTGTTTTCAAACATATAAAGCTTACTGCACAGAAAACATGAATTACATTCAACTATCTATCATTGAACATTATATGCTGTATGTACTAAATACAAAAATAAAACACTGCTCAAAAGAAACTACATTAATTCTTGCTGATAAATGATGTACTGCAGTCAGATGTATCCTTCAAGGACTTTGGAGGGAAAGGCTTGTAAAACAAAACACTTCAACTGTAACAAGATACTGAAGGTGCTTAATGACACGCTGAGTATAACATGACAGAAACGTGCCCAGTTCCGAAAGCTCTTAAATTTTAGGACAACACATCAAACTTTTCCTTGGCCGCAGACTGCCTGAAATGTAGCTGCACTCCTGAGAGCTGGGGTCAGGAAATGAGAATAACCTCAGCAGATCATAAGGGAAGTGGACTATGAGTACGAGAGACCTGAACATGTTAAATTTCACATTAGTGACTGGACACGCAATGCTTTCCTTTTTTGGTTGTCGTGACCAAAGCCATAATGGCCCACCTGCTCCTCACCTCCTTAATGTCAAACAGCGATGACTGATCACATGAGCGTGGGAAACCACATATAATCTATGTACCACAACTGTTCATATCCTTTTACTTAATGGTTGATATCAGTGGTGAAATTGTGGATTTTGTTTTTATTTTCAATAAAGAGAAGGATGTTCTCAATAGTGGTCACTTCCTAGTCTGTTCACAGAGTAACTCAAAACTTCATTCAGTGCAGTCTGGGTAGCCTGAGCAAGTGTGGGTGCTTATGAAACTAGTACTAACACCCACTCAGAACAAATAACCTGTCTCGGTGACCTGATTCTGAGATTAAATGAAAATACAGACATGCTGACCTTAGCCCATGTTCTAATGGAGGGGCCTACGATATATTGTATGCCTTCCATTACTGCAGTATTGGCCAATATTATAGAATGATCACATTCAGCAGAATTATTACATTCCTCTTAGTAGATTGAAGAGGAGCGATTTCAGCTCTGGTTTTGAAACCAACATAAAAATGTATTCTAAAGGGAGACAAAACGTTTCCATGAAAATCAACTCACCCAATGACTTTCACAGAAATGGAGTTTTATGTTGTAACTGAGTATTGAAATACTTGTGCAGTAATTTTATGCCACCAATTAATTTACTACTACCAAGAGTCAACAAATACCACGTCATTAAATACCACATTTCAGTACCTAAGTAGTCTGTCAAATTAACCATGGGCCAACACTTGTTACAGAATCTGGCAATTGGTTGTATAAAGAACACTCCATGTGTATGTTATAAATGTCAACATATACACACGCACCCCCGTCAACCAACCTGTAGCACTTCCCACTCGTTTCAGGTTTCTTTCTGGTTTTCACACCCACTTTTTTTCACACACACGTTCAGTTTACATTTCCTGGCAGATGCTCAAAAAAACCAACTTACAGTTTTAATCTTGTTCAGTAAGTAAGAGATTCTAGCATTAAAAGTCTTGCCCACGGACTCTTAGAAGATGAGTGCATCCAGGTGAGAAATCAAAAATCGGGGCGTTAACTGCTAAAATTCGTCATTTCAAAGAAGTTATTGAAACTCAGGGATCAGTGCCAAAATCAAAGTATCCAATTTGGTATCAAAAAATGTTGATACATCACAATTTGTACATTACTTTGAGTGCACTATCACTCTAAAGTATACTCTTAAGAAAAATCTAACTTCATTGGGAACAGCCAATTGTGTGCTTTCGGGTGCGTTCACATGGCACCGAGGTTGTTTTGCAGTGGTTCCAAGGGACAACTTATTGACATACAGCAAACAGCACATTTATTTATTCATTTTATTTTGCTTTAAGCAACACATTAACAGACAAAAGACCACATATGTCCACTTGGTCCCTGTCCAACACTGTCCTATGCATGCACCACTATACACTGAGAACCACCACTGTAACTCCACAAATAGAATAGCTTAAAAATTTTCACCATTTTAGATTATACAATTATATTATACTAAATTATATAATTTCTACAGTAAAAAAAAAAAACACAGAGCGCTAGCTAGATAAACATCTTACAGCCTAAACACTTTAAACCAGGGGTCTCAAACCATGTCCAGAAAGGGCCGCTGTGGGTGCAGGTTTT
>JBBPCY010000037.1:13010503-13028046 GCA_037974405.1 Brachyalestes nurse
AACTAAACGGTCGAAAGTGTGGCTATATTTCACAAAAAAGGGTCATCCACCATCTTTTTGTGGCTTTTGTAAAGTATCGGTTCAGGCACCGGTACCGTTTTTAAAAGTATCGATTTGGCACCAGTATCGAAAAAACCCCAAACGATACCCAACCCTAGTAACAGGTGTCTTGAGTTTGTTGTCAGTTCTCCATCACCCTATCTCTAGGTTTGTGTTCGCTTAGATTCTTTCGTGTTTGTGATTTGGGCCTTTACTTTGTGTCTATAAAATAGAGACAAGAAACCCACAGGATGTCGATCTGCGTCTGTTCCTTCTGCCTGAGCGAGCCAAGCCCAAATGTGACATCAATAATGTTCAAATCTGAAGATGAATGTAATTTTTTGCATGTTTGGATCATTTTCTTGTAAAATCTAACCTTTTCTGTTCTTCAGTTTCTTCACTGACTGTTAGACATTAGCTTTCAGGATTTGTGTATATTTTTAATATTTACCTTTTTATTACTATACTTTTTATCCACACATTTTATGTCAGACACTTCAGTTTTGTGATGAAATTACAAGATTACATTTAGTAATCCAAGATTACATTTAGTAATCCAAGACTACAGTTATTAATCTAAGGTAGTATCAGCAACTGTACAAGAAAACACTATATAATGTATATACTAAACACTGTAAGATTGCTTTAGATGTAAATATCAGTTTATTCAAGCATGATGTTTTCAGTTGCTCAACTCTAATCCTTAGTATGAGGGTAAAGCTCTGATAATCTGAAACATCCTGTGTTCTAGTTCCTTCTGTGAACTCTTTACTTGTAGACCCACCGAGGCCCTGCTGCTGTGATTATGCTGCTCAGTACGTGCTGGTGGGCTCAATATGTGTAAGTACGCTTCCTAATGCATGTCATGGCACCTCTATCAGTGTGAGAAGGTATAAATATGTCAGAAACGTGTAGATCTCGGAGGATGTGTGATTGTGTGAACCTGAGGCTGGACAGGAGAGGGTGCTGAAGTTCGTGGGAGAGCTTCGTTCATTTTGGACACAACCAGGTCAGCTATTAGAGACCGGTCCTCTTCCTGCTGATCTCCAATCAGAGGCATAGAACATCCCACCACCTGACACACAAACACACACCAAAAATTGTACAGTTTTCTGTAGTAAAATAGAAATTGTGCATCTGTTTCTAAAGACACTCACCTCAATGATGTAATCTCGCCCATCTTTTCCATGTAATGCTTCAACAGCACATATGTCCAGACCTCCAAAAACCTCTGAGCACCAGTCTACCCACTTACGATACCTACATGAATCACATACAGCACATAAGCTCCTTTCTCCAAGACCGCTTACATCCATGTTCTGTGCACAATAAAGGATCCAACTTCCCTGTAGTTCTCAAGAAACATAACATGAGAAATTAACCTTTCAACTTGGAACTCACCTCTCAGACATGGCTACCTGTTCTAGCATGGCTGAGCCCGTGTTGGTCTTCCAGTTTCCAGAGACTGAAGTCCTCCTGGTCAACCAGACAGCACGGATTATTAATGAAGATTTTCTTGCAAATTTATTTTGACGTTTTATTTGGCAAGGGGTTAGGTGATGACTGATCACAGGGCAAAATATCTGTTGCTTGGATTCAAACTGAAAACGATAAAAGCTTAGTTTTGAATGAGAGAAACAAACACATTCACTCACATGTAGGCTTTATAATTGTCCCCAATCTTCTGGATACGGACATCATACTTGGCATCAATGAAAGGCTCAGAGGTGGCATAGGTCTTAGTCAAGGCCACAACACTGGCAATGTCCTGGAAATCATACTGATTGTCCACTTTGACCTGTGAAGAAAACATAAAATTATAGACCGAAATTCACTTCCCAGTTTTCCATTTAAGCTTAAATTACTATGTTAGTTTCCTTGCATCTATTTTTACAGTCTTAAAGAGAAAGGTTATATTACCTTTCCCATGCCAGAGTGAGCATGGCCCATCTTCACCACCACAGGGAAGCTCGGGGTAGTGATCTGTTGAAAAGACACACGCATGCACTTGCGGTTCAGAGTTCGCAGCCTCAGTCCTTTGCGAATTTTTTCTGAGAACCGAACTAATAACTGCTTGCGGAAACCCGTGCAAATTCAGGGAAACCGCAGATATCCTCCACATATTTTTTGCTTTTTTCACAGCGATATATTATTTAGTGCTAAATTATTAAGAAAAATATCATTTACTAATTTTGTAACATAAATATTAATGTAAATTCAGCTAAATTTATATATAAAATTATAAGTATAGTATAATTTTTTTGTACTGTTGAGAGACCCAAGCCACTGTATCCTGGCTGCTGCTCTGTGACTCGTCTCTGGCAGCTGCAGTGTTCTCGTGTTTTTCGTTTTGTTCATTTTTGTTGTGTTTTGGGAGCATATTTAGAGTTTAGACTATAAAAATAGGCATTATAGACATTTTTATCACAATTCGTAGGTGCTCTTAGAACATAACCCTGCGAATTTCGGGGGTTGACTGTAATATACAAATGGATGGATCTATATTTTATTACTTATCAAAAATTTCCGACTACCTTGAAAATTGTACAATACTACTGGTATTTATCAAAGAACAGACAATTCACAAAAACAATTTTTTCTTAAACAAAATATGGAACAATTTTGGACTAAATTACATTTACTGAATTTTTCACTTTGTGATTTTTCACTCATATTTTCACTCATATTTTAAATCACGTCAAATATTTAGTAATATTAGTAATAATATTTAGTGAACACCCACATATGTTCGGGATTTGGGGTCCAACAGAAGGAGTCACTGACAGAAAGTAATTCAGAATTAGGTCAGTATTGACTTTTAATAAATCTTAAGCAGTCAATAAGTCATTAGTTAAACCACGGATGATGGCTGTGTTGGACAGATGTGTTGGGTTGAAGGAAAGGTCGCACTGGATCTTTACTCTTGATTCTTAAGCCCAAAATTAGTCCAGCATTTCTACAAGTACAGCTGTGGTCAGAAGAACAGTGCAGGTAGGCAGACAGAAGGAGGGTGGACGCTTTTCTCTGCCAGGTAGTATCAGCATTTATATAATAATATACTATATTCTGCATATAATAAACAGATGTATAAAGTACCTGTTTTTCCAGTAGGACATTTTTATTTATGTTTATTTCATTTTACAGTATTTAGCAGGAGCTTTTATCCAGAGCGACTTCCATTCACTAACTACAGGGGGCAGTCTCCCTGGAGCAACTTGGGGTTAAGGGTCTTGCTTAGGAACACAGTAGTGCTGAAGGTAGGATTCGAACCCATGACCTCTTGGTCCAAAGGCACGTATCCTACTCACTAGGCACCACCACCACAAGTAACTCAGCTCTAATGTTTAGAACAAGAGTAAAGCTCTGAGTTTGAAAATCCATCTCTGTTTGTTTTTGTTTGGTTTTTAAATTCAGTTGTATTAATCGGGCTGAGTCGAGTCAGGCCTCGAAGCCACAGGTATGGGTCAGGTCTGGGCTGACTTCGTCTAGGGCAACATCTGATACATTCAAGAAGTTCATAAGTCATTAGTTATTAACAGTGTTGGGCAGTAACGTGTTACTAAGTAATTTGATTATTTTTTTAGTAACGCAGTAATCTAACACGTTATAATTTTAAAATGGGTAATTAGATTACTGTTACAATTCAAGTAACGTTGCGTTACTAATAAACTCAGGTTCACAGTAAACTGTCAGCGGCAGGCAGACGTCTGTCTGACAGGCGACGCGTGACGTCATCTACGGGAGACCTGCGACACCAGCTCAGACAAAAACAAACAGAGCATGGAGAGTCAGAAGTTCGCGTTCAGTAACTGGAAATATAGCCTTTACTTTAAATTCATCTCAGTTAAAGGCAAGAACATTATGTGAGTTGTCGTAGGTTTGTAACACTTTAATAAAGTGTGTTTGAGTTAAGAGTGTGTTTGAGTGACTTAAGAGTGTGTTTGAGCTGACTTAAGAGTTTCTTTAGAGGGTTGGAAAGTAACTAGTAATCTAACTAGTAATGTAACTAATTACTTTTGAAATAAAGTAATCACATTAGTAGTCTGATTACTTTTCAAAAGAGTAATCAGTAATCCGTAGTTTAACTACATTTTTTAAGTAACTTGCCCAACACTGATTAATACTAATGGACAACATGGACATTTTAAGTCAAAAGCAGAACCAGTCTATTAAGAATACTACTTCTCGCTTCAAATGAAGCAGAAGAGGCAACATCGGGTTTTTATGTAGATTAGGCTACTGGTAATTCCCTTACAGAAGTAGACAGACATATACTTAAATAGAAACAATGACGAGAGAGTTTTAAAGTTTTGCCATGACTAACATTATACATGAAAATAAAAGGTTTGTTGATGGGTACTGTCTACAGAGCAGGTGAAATACATACACAAATCAACACACTACTTATTTCAGAGTCCAAGTAATCTACTAAAAAACTGGCCTGCAATAACATAACCTAGTTACAAAAAAAAAATCACACACTAATAATAGTACCGAGAGGATCTCTATACCCACACTGAGGACTAACTGGTGCAACGACTCAAAAGTGGACAGTCAAGAGGGAGCCCTTTTAAGAGCTGATTGCTTTGCAGTTTACTTTGTATGGCAAACATCTACATGACTTGACTGGAATTAAGTCATTTGACACTTTCTTGTATTCAACTATATTTAGGGTGGAGTTTAGGTACTGGGTGCTTTATTTGTGTTTGATTTGACTCTGTTACAATGGTGACAGCAAAGCATCCGTACTGCTTTGCATCATGTATTTCATTATAGGGTGTTATTTCACTACTGATCTCCTGGTACAGCACACTAAATCTTACACAAAGCAAAGTTATTTTGTTACAATAATGTTATTGAAATTGTGTTGTACTATTGTTTATTGGGTATTTTTTCTATTGTCTATTATCTTTTGTTTCTCTTGTCTTCTTGCAAAAGAATCTCCCTCGAGATAAATAAAGTTCTCTTATTTTGCATTGAATCGCAAGGAAATTTCTTATACTGACAAATGCTGCATGTCCTCCACTGCGTCATGATTTTTTTTTTTTGTACATATTTAAGAAAGTACTTGCACATTTCCTGAGTGTGTCTCAAAAGTTGTACTTGAGTATGAGTTTACCCACCCCTTCACACCATCAAAACAAAGGAAATAAACGCACCTTCATTTTCAGAGGAGGGACATGCCACCTGTAGTACTAGATCAAAGGTTCTCTCCGGATTCTCACTGCAACAGACAGAATCACAAGCACATTTTTCTTCTCTTCTCACTTAAGACTTAAATACACACACACACAAACCATGAAAAAGAAGAGCACAGCTGATCAGGCCCTGGTGTTAAATGATGCACTGATGTGTCAGGCTCTCTGAGCTTTCCCACAGAGAGGGAGCTCAGCTGGGGACAGCTTATCAGAAAGTCGTGGGTTCCAATCCCAGGACCACTGAGATGCATTTGATCAAGATACCGTCACCACACTGCTCCCCAGGCGCTGGGTTCCTGGCTGCCTATTGCTGCACTTGCTGAATGGATTAAATACAGAGAAGGAATTTCACACTGTGTACTGTGGTGTGTTCACGTATGACAAATAGACACTTTACACTTGTTAGCTCAGACGGCTAATGCCAGACCATCAGGGCAACTTCTGCATCCTCCAGTAACGAACCTAAACTACTTCTAAACTGATTTTTATGTCGTGGCGCTTGGGGAGGCGTCCCTTTGGCTTGTCATGGCACCTTAAGCTCCGTGTCCTCCTCCTGAGCACAGAAAGCTGGGGTGCAGCAGAGCCGTTCTGGGCTAGGCTATGCTAAGCTAACTGACCGTTCAGTGAATGGAATGTGTCTCCTCCCAGCCTGCTGGAAGTCATTACAGCTTCGGGTCAGGTTTTTGGTCTCTCGGGATGGACAAGGAGGGTAGGAACTGGAGAAGCTAAACTGCCCGGACGTACCGTATCCTGCTGTCCATGGCTACTGCATGGCGACCCCCTCCCCGGCTCGGGCTTCTCCGTGTGAAGGACGGCTCCTGGACGTTGCGGGGCTCTGGAGCTCTGCCTCTCCTGGCTACCTGGAGCACATTTTCCAGGGGGCTTGCCTCACGTCTCCTGCGAGCACCAAGAACTTTGTTCCCCGGTAAAGTGAGAGCCTGCAGCTGTCCGGCCGCCTTACTTCTGCACTGTTTATCAAACACCAGGAAGTACGAGCAGCGCCGCGTGACGTCACGCAGCAACACAACACCTGGGCAGCGGACGGAAGGGAATGAGTGGACAGGTTTGTTTGTTTGTTTTTGGTTTTATTTTGTTTGTTTGTTTGTTTGTTTGTTTGTTTGTATTGTATTGTGTTGTTTGTTTGTTTAGTCTATCCCCATAAAATGATCTAGATAGCAGAACACCTGGACAGTGGACTGAAGGAATGTGTGTACAGGTTTGCTTGTTTGTTGGTTGTTTGGTTAGTTGTTTGTTTGTTTGTTTTAGTTTATCAATTCAATCCATAAAAGCAGAACACCTGGGCCGCTCACAAAGAAGTGGACTGGAGGAATGTGTGTGCAGTTTTGTTTGGTTAGTTGGTTGGTTGGTTTAGTTTTTTTGTTTGCTTCTTTTTAGTTTATCAGAAGGTCATGGGTTTGAATCCCATGACTGCTAGTGGCACCACTGAGGTACCTCTGAGCAAGGTACCATCCCCACACACTGCTCCCTGGGCGCTGGGTTCCTGGTTACCCGCTGCTTCACTTGGTGAATGGGTTAAATGCGAGGAATGAATTTTACTTTGTTCACACTATGTGCTGTGGTGTATTTACATATGACGAATGTACACTACACTAGTGCAACATAGTGACAAGAACGTTAGTGTAACAAATAAGAGTGTAACACTGACATTCCTGTGTGTAAAGGTTTAGTGTACTGTATCAGCAGATCAGTAGTGCAAACTGGCTTATGAAAGTGGCTAATGCAATAAAAATAAGTGCGATAAAATATCAGCAGATTAACATACAATAACAGAATGACTTAAAACAGATCACCTACAGAATGTGGAGGAATTATACAGTCCAGAGTTTGCAGCTGCCATACAGCAGAGTTGATGAAGGTGTCTAAAACAAACCTAATAATACAGGCTGCTCACAGCGGTCTAGACAAGGAAATAGCACCTCTTACACACCGCCCACTGGTTTTGAAAAAGTACCTCAATGTCACACACCAAAGGGCCTTCAAATAAAAGAGCAATGCAGTTTCAGAATATTAAACGTTTAACCACCTCCTGGTTTAGGTCGATGAGACGGTGCAGATTCATATATGTATGCATTGAGCCATTTATACTGCAGCACTGAACGTCCACACTAGACGAGCACTGTTGGGTCACTGTTGCGTAGGTATGACTTTCTCAGCGCATCATGACCTGCTATCCTACACACCTATTTTAAATCAAGAAAAAGTAAATCAATTCAAATGTACTAGCAATGTACTTATGGTGGACAGCTGTAAAATAAATCATTCAATTATAATTCCAACATTCATCCTATTTATTCAGATTTTAGTGGTTGAATGAGCTGGTGACAGACATGACATTAATACTTGTAAATGTTAAACACTGTCTACTATACACCTTATTATTTTACTACTTATTTTACTACAAGAATACTTCTACTATATACTTACTACTTTTATTCTACTGTGCAAATTTTTGGAGGTGGCTCCAAAAATGTCATTACTGGTAATGATGTTGCATTGTCATCTGTATATATACAATGACAATAAAGTTGAAAGTTGCTTATCTGGAATAAGGGCTCCATTGCTTCACTTTTTTATGCTCTCAGATGTCCTTTTACCATTTAGAAACATCTGAAGAAGTATTTATACATGGACAGCACCGGTTTAATTTAAATGTAGCCATTTCCAACTAGAAATGGCTGATTCTGCTTCTGCCTTCAATGTTAATTAGATAAGACGTAATAAAATACACACTTGATTTTGCTTAATAAACAGTAACTTTATTACAATTGGACATTTCTTTAAACATCTTCTCAAGGAATTCTGGACAAACTGAAATCTTACGGATTGTAAGACCTTGCATTCAACCCATCAGCCCTAAGAGGGCTAGGGAGCTCGAGGCAAGAGGAAATCAGAAAAGTCAAAACAGCAAAGAGAAAGTCAATGAGAACAATTTCAGAACAGACCTGGGCTGCCACCTCAGCACTGCAAACTTTCTGGCCTATCGATCAGTGGCTTGATGTTTTTGCTAAATTCTGGGGATAGTGCTGCACTCACAATGCAGTCTACAGCAGATGGATGTCAGTTCAGCTACAGAAGTTAATCTTCCAGCTGCCTTGTGCCTTAATGTGTCACCTTTCCCAAACACTGAGGGTAATCTGAACCAATCACAACCATTCTTTGTATAACAATAGAAAGATTGGATAAAAAAGAAACACTTCATGAACATATGAAGATCATTGGATCTGGAACATTTTGTGTGTGGTAATGGATTTTGATAATGAAATCCAGGCCTATCTAGAAAAAACCTGGATGGTCAGTGACCCTTGACGTAAAGGTGATCATATCCTTAGAAATACGTACAGCTGCATTTTGTAGAATTTTTTTTAAAAATACATTTTAAACTGTATTTCCACAAGGTCTCGAGGACGCTACAATAAGTGGTGCCTACAGAAGGCCTGAAGGAGAGTTGGCTGAACTCCACTGACCTGCAGAATATGGAGTCAGATACTTATTGATTTGAGGACTCCTATAAGGACATTACTTTCCACTGTTAATACACTATATTAACAAAAACACCTCTTAATTATTGAATTCAGGTAGCAACGTTTTCAGTGAAGGGCAATCTTAATGCTTCGGCATACCAAGACATTCTGGAAAACACCATGCTTCCAACTTTGTGGACACAGTTTGGGGAAGAACCTTTTCTATTTCAGCTTGACTATGTCCCAGTACACAAAGCAAGCTCCATAAAGACATGGCTGAATGAGTTTGGTGTGGAAGAACTTGACTGGCCCGCACAGAGTCCTGACCTCAACCACATCCAGCACCTTTGGGATGACCTGTAACAGAGATTGCGAGCCAGGACTTCTCATCCAACATCAGTGCCTGACCTCATAAATACTCTACAAAATGAATGGGCACAAATCTTGCAAAGCCTTCCAAGAAGAGTGGAAGCTGTTATTGGTGCAAAGGGGGGACCAACTCCATATTAAAGTCTATGTATTTGAATGAAATGTCATTAAAGTCCCTGTTGGTGGAATGGTTGGACGTCCCAATACTTTTGTCTATATAGTGTATCTGCAAAACTGTAAAATTAAACAGCCTAAACCGTGCAGGCTAAAACAGCCAGCAGCGACTTCATGCTGGTGACTCTCTGGTCCCTGTTGGCTCAGCACTGTGCTTCCTTCATTTTTGACAGTCTCAGATGTATGGGAGTAGTTAGCTCGGGGTGGAGAGATGTTTCTTCTCTGCAGGAGCAGCTGGACTGTGCGTGGTGGTCTAAAACTCGGTAGACCCTCGGTTGGAACGGCAGCTCGGTCTTATAGCGAGGGCTCCACGGCTCGTTTTGACCCCCTCACACCACAATACACTGGAGAACGAGGCGAGGTGGGAAGATCGAAGTGTGGGAAAAACTGCTGGATCCATTCAGCTGCTCGAAGAACAGGCCGCCCTCTCTGCTCAGGAGAGCGTGACTCAGATCCACAGGCTTCACCAGGAGGCCTCTGAGGTAATGGTGAGGGGGTTTGGGGGCGAACTGGCAGTTCTCCACCGAAACCAGATCTTGAAGTTCACGGAAGCTTGGCTTTTTACCTTTTTTCTTCCTCTCTTTTTCAAACCAGACACACCAAATATTCTGTTGAGTTATAAAATATGAAATATGCTGTTGTGTCATAAGAATGACCACAGGAAGGTGCAGTGGCCCCTTATAGTCACGCATCACACACCACAGCTGACATTGTGTTCTTTGTCTGCATTTAACCCTTATTGTTTTTGCTGCTCTTACCTTTGTACAGTCTACTTTCTGCTGTAACAATGGAAATTTCCCACTTGTGGGACTAGTAAACATTTATCTTATCTAGTCTTATTCACCAAGTGTAGCAGTGACGCAGCACCTGGGGAGCAGTGTATGAGGACAGTACCTTGCTCTGGGGTACCATGGGTGCCACTGGCAGTCCTGGGATTCAAACCCATGACCTTCCGACTGGAAGGGCAACTCCCTAACTGCCAGCCGAAAATCTATTCACAGTTGGATTTGAACCCACGACCTTGCCTCTTGTAAACCAGTAGACCAGACGGAAGAGGTTATGAACACTGTATATCACTGGTTCCCAAACTAGTCCTGGAGTACCCCCTGCCCTGCACCTTTTGGTTAATTACCCAGCTGTTCATGAGCTGAAGTAGATGTGAAAACACAAAAATGTGCAGGACAGGGGGTGCTCCAGGACCAGTTTGGGAACTGCTGGTGTGGTCTCAACTAGAGGCCTGTATGTCCAATAAGGGAGCCGCTCAGGATTCAGGCCTGTGTCCTTGCGGCTGTCAGCAGCAGGGATAGCTGATGATGGTGCAGTCAAAGTTGATGGCAGTAAGGGAGTTCCAGAAGACCTGTAACCTCGCCGAGTGCACACACGAGCTGCGGATGCACAGGCAGTGTCAGCTTCACTATGGAGCCCAGGGATGGCATGGGAAATGGCATGTCACCACACCGCCGCAGGCTCTTCTGCCGTCGGAGCCTGTCATGGCTGAAAGTGGCGCGCTTGCCGTCTTGAAGCCAGTTGGAGGTGACGTCCACAAACTTTACCTTTTTGACCGAGTTCAGTTCAGTTCAGAACAAGAAATGGCCATCCACATAAAAAAGAATAGGCCTAGGCTAGCATTTTTTAACCTGTGTTAAATAGTAGTGTTCTAGGTTTCCTACAAATACTGCAAATTTACAAAGCAATGTCTGATCACATCTGACGTCACACACGTCACACATCTGATTCATTTTCAGGCTGGGGAAAGAACATGCAATGACCCATTATCTGGATACAAGCTGTTCACTGAGGTTGCACACTAGGAAAGGGGGAGGTGCTGTGGAAGTGCATGTAGGCATTTAAGTTCTGCTGTAAATTCGCATGCAGTGCAATACCACATACTCTTGTAATCAAGTCAAAAGGTCACTGGAAATTACATGATACCATTAGGCTGATGTCATCTACTTCATTCATTAACCCCATGCACTTGGCATCAAGCAACACAGCCTATAGGCCTGACATCACATGTGTTAAAAAGACATTAAGCTGTAATAAAGGTGTCGATTTAACTTGATTTGTAATTATCTTTTACAGTGTCCATATGGCCAAATAAATGTGGAGGATTCTTCTACTAAGAAAACCTTCAACTCTGCCTTTTATGTCTAGCTGCACGGCTAACCGCTTCCCAGGCAAGTCTTTTTGTGTGCTTACACTGATTTTGGATTGAATGTGCTTACTCTCCATTTGAAATGATGAAATCCTGCGCGCCAGATGTGCAACCCACACTTCTTGAACTAGTACGATGAAGCACATCTCTCCACTGTGATTTGTGCCACCTGAGATTGGCCTGCTCTTCAATGCTATGAATTCAGTAGGTGTGAATTTAGTTGCAGTACTAAATATTCATGTTGCTGGATGATTGTTCTGACAGCTCTCAATCAATAATAAGTGTGACACAAAATAACTCAAATGTGGAAAAGGCCAAATAACATCTATGAAACCTATTTATAAAATATCATTTAAAAAAACACAACCATGAGCCTGTGTGATGAATGTCTTCTCTGGAAGACATATTTAATATTTATTTATGAACATCTACCTGAGGTTTATGACCTTGCCATTCATGCGATTTGCTTCTCTTGTCATTATACATTTGCTGTTGTTTCTTTTAAAGCCAACAAATTGAATAACATGCTGTGTTTAGTTTCAACAGGTCACAGTACTTTTGTATGAAAGTAAATTTCTGTTTGAATATATTCAAAGGAAAAGCCTGTTGTCTTGAAACTTTAGTCATTCATTGTACATTCATAACAAAGATACAAAACAGATATTTCAAATCACAAAGGAACATTGGTTTACGGTAGATATTTGGTATTAAACATATGTAGAGCAATCAGTGTGGCTGTAACTACATGTCATGAATCAGTCCTCATGCAGTCTGTAGGCCTGCACTTATGTGAACTGATGGATTCATACAATTAAACATGCCACATGAATCAACATATTAATTTCCATCTGTGTACACAGCGTTGACTCCTGGCATTCATGTGCTTCTTCATATATCCCAGAGGCTTATTACTTGGGTCGCTACCAACTGTAGTTACTGTCATTTTCATCTCAAGAAGATGCTGTTGCAACACATACAGATGTGTATTTACATATGGTGTAGGAATAAAGATAATGGTTTTGTAATGCACCTCAATAAAATTGTCTTCAGTGTACAACATACAATTACAATAAATTTAAATGTATAGTGTTATCTGTAGTTTCATCATGAACTGATTTCAGTATAGGTATTGATTTTAGTGGAATATAAACAACAACAGTACATTTGAGTTTTTTTTCCACATTTAGAATTTCATTTTGTCCACAGCCTGAGTGGATATTTTACCGAATATTATTATTCATTACCATCTATTCTGACATTCCAAGCATAATGCAACTGAGTCTCCTCCTGCACAAACACGCATCATAATGCAGGGATGCATTTTTACCCCATGTAGATTATCTGAGTGATTTTGCTGTGTGTTGGCAGCATGATGTGGGGTTAAGCCTTTTTGCTTTTGGCCTGTCTCTACATGTCAGTCATCCACAGCCATGTAAACGTAAGTAGCACCATGCCCTTGGGGCTACTGGCCCCCCAACCTGTCAGCCAGCGCACATAGGGCAGTAGGGCAGCGCCGTGTTTGGTAACCCAAGCAAACAGCATCTGAACGTGGGAATGTGTCTTTACCACAGCATTGTTGCAGCCTTACCCTCTGGCTTATGCAGGCCACAATCACGGGCGGCAGGTGGGTCCCAAGGCAAGTGCTTAGTGATCGGGAGCAAAGGCCTGCAAGCGTCGACAAGGAGATTCATGATCTCAACAGAGCCGGGGCGGACAGGTTGGTGAGGGCTTGGCGCCGTCGTCACTCCGCATGAGAAGCAAATTTATTTGGGTGAATTCTAAGACGAGGCAGCGGAGCGTGCGGCAACAACGTTTCCAGCGGAATGGTGAAGGTGTCACACTCATCAAGTACCTGGGCCTGCCTGCCACGGGTCTGCTCATTTTGCCTAGGGACTTGTCTGTCACATTAAAGTAGATGCGTTGCCATTCAGGACCCTCCCCAGTCCCACTGCCTGACCATGAAATAGGCCAACTTTCATGTCTGCCTCACTCTTCGGCATTCTCAGACTTCAGAGATTGCCTAGTCTTGTCGCTTTCTCTCCTCACTCCGCTTCCTAGCAGTTGGAGAATGAGACGCAAACGCTGCACGGCTCCTGGTCCCTCTGCAAACAGATTTCAGGAGGGCTTGCTGGAGCAAAAGGACTCACCAGACAAGCACTCACTAGTCTTGTCATGCGCTGGGACCCAGAGTTGAATTCATAACCACTGAACAAACATGAATTTGAGCACTTGGCAGAAAGAGACAGATGAATTTGAACTCTAATGGGAATGTACTGGAAATGGGAGCAACTGACTACACATGAACAGCAGCTGCATGAAAAAGCCATGAAGTCTTTCACCATCCAAATGTTTATTCTACCTTCTCATCTTTATTAACAATGTATATTTTCTTTAAAAACTAGGGAAGAAAATGACATCAACCCATTATTTCACCCATCCATGTTCAGCATTTGGGATAATGTTTGCTTCAGTAGTCTTGCACTGGAGCAACAAAACTAAAATATACGTTTATTAGGTAAACCGCCCACACAATCGGTACAGCCCAGTACTTCATACATCACATGATTTTGGGATATGGTATAAATCAAACAAACCAGCGTTTCTAGGAGCAGTTTCCACTGAGCATTGGAGGGGGCAGGAGTGACCTTTGTGACTTTTTAATGCAGTATAATAATTAGATAACTAGATATGAAGATTTTAGCAGCTCCCAAATAGCTTTTCACACACAGCTCTTTGTCAGATTTACCAGTAATGGTGCAAAAAAACAAGGAACTACCAGTGATTGCCAATTCTGTGGACAAAAACATGAGGCCAAGGGAAAACTGAGAATCGTGAAAGGAAACTGACAGGCTTCAGCCAGGCAAATTGCATCCAAATTCTACACTCATGAAGAATGTCATTTCAGTATTTTCTTCCTATCACACTTAAATGAATAAACTCATCAATGAACAAGTTATCCTATCTCCAGTGGGAAGAAGAGCATCAAAACTGAACAGAGAAGCAGAAAATGTGCATGTTTTTATCCAGAATTCTTTTGGAAGAAAGATCAGAATTTGCTACACGCTCGTGGAGCAGTCCTGTACAGAACAGTACAGCCCTCTAGAGAGACTGTGACGATGTGTGAAAGGATTTCCAGGCACATATTAGAGTCCCTGATACTCATACCCAATGGTGTATTAGAACATGCTGACCAGGTCACCCCACTCAGAAAGGCATTTTGAATGTAACAATTGCGCCATTGGTTGTAAACATGCTTACTCACATCCCACGGCAATGCCGCAGCAGTGAGATCTTTAAAGATTAGTAAAACGCCCTTCAGGTGATCTAGGAGCATGGAACATTTGAAAAACGACAACTGCCTTGGGTGGATTTTTCAGGGCAGACTCTTCTGAAAGTTTTTATTTCCTTAGCTGGTGTTCACAGAGGAAAGGCGGAGTGTGAGAAATCTGAATATCTTATTGCAGCTGTATGACTGTATTAATGGACTTTAAGACATGATCACAGTGGAAAGAATGGCTCACTCAGACGACAGAAATGACTCATGAGGAGGACAAGCTAAAAGCTAAAGTTATCAAAGTACCTACATATCATATTTTTATCGTATTTTTTT
Source organism: Brachyalestes nurse (assembly GCA_037974405.1). Taxonomy (NCBI): domain Eukaryota; kingdom Metazoa; phylum Chordata; class Actinopteri; order Characiformes; family Alestidae; genus Brachyalestes; species Brachyalestes nurse. Next base: position 13,025,531 of record JBBPCY010000037.1, read on the forward strand.
TCTAGTAGAAACTCCTGTGTCCATTTTTAAAATACAGCTGGAATCACTATTTTCTTTGTGAGATTAAGAGTTACTAATGGCAGCTGGATTGTATTTATTAGCCTTAGAACTCAATAGCTAGTTTAGAAGCCAGGGTGGGGATGACTAATGGCTGGGTGATGTCTTTGTGCAGTGCATTCTGGGTATTGTAGTTAGAGATCATTAATGAACAAAAACATTTTTAATGTAATACATTAATTCTATTCTGTCATGGTGATGAGGCTAATTACATATTACGGCTGTAATTACGGGTGTGATTATTTAGGCGTGTAATTTGGAAGACTTTAATGGTGAATCATCTTGGCTGAATGGTCACACTTAGTGTACAGGAAATACTGGATAGATTAAGCTCCTTCAGTGTTTGTATATTATTTACCATCTTATTGTTGTCGCACCCTTTATATCTTAATGGTGCTTTATTGACAGGCCACTAATTACCTTTCATCATCAGCAAATGTCACCGGTGTTCTGGCTGTAATAACGCTCTGCTGTTCTGCTCTGTACTGAAACACACCCAAGCTGCCATGTGGGAGATAGTGTCTGCATCAGCAGAGCTTTGGAGTCTGAGCTGACCTTCAGCTAGAGCATATGCTGCAGCGGAGTACCGCACACTGCCACTGGTCAGTTCGCACAGGAAATTCTGTCCAGTTTGGACTCAGGTCTGTGGAGAGACATCATCTTTGGCTGACGAGGCTGAGAGCGGAGTCTTGCAGCCGTCCAGCCACAGACGGCCGCTCCCTCCCACCACCCATGCACTCAGGCCAGGCTGTGGATGACACACAGTTGGCCAAAAGGAGCGGATGTCAACTGGGTGATGGCTGAAAAAATCCGTTTTAGCATCTGGGCTGTCCCTCTGAGTAAGAAAGTGTGTGTGTGTGTGTGTGTGTGTGTGTGTGTGTGTGTGTGTGTGTGTGTGTGTGTGTGTGTGTGTGTGTGTGTGTGGACTGGGTTAGCATTGTTCTAGCCTGTGTGTGTGCTGGATCAAGCAGCAGCTGAGCAGCCCCCGTATCACCGTCTGGTCATGCAACAGAGACAATGTCACTCAGCCCTGGGGCTGCAGCTTCTCCAAAGTGGTCAGATGGACAACCAGTTTCCCTGTGGTTGTGCCAGCACTGCTGGACAAAGCCCACCACATCTGACTGTCAGTCACATGGCCAGATTCCTCTGGGCAGGGCTGCAAATAGCTGCACAAAACAGTAGGGCATCTCCCCAAGACCCTTCCAAAGTGATCCAGCCAGAATGTTGCTACATGTCACCCCAGATGTGGTTTTATATGATGTTAGGCGAACACAGTGCTCAAATCACTCTGTAGACATACCTTTAACTAAAGGGTCATTCAAGAGAAAGTACTGCAAAAAAATTCTCATTTGCACAGATTTGACCCCAAATGTAGCTGATCAGTCAAGACTACAGCTACGAGTCTAATAAAGTAACAAGTAGTGAAAACTCATACACACAATTACCAAACTGCACAAATAAGTATCAGACAAGGTCAATCGGACACAAATAAGTCTCAAACAAGGTCAGTTTTTTTCTAGCAAGGTCAATCGGACATCTCAAAAGGTTGCAGTTTATGAAACACCACATGACATACTGTCTATTACCTTGGTCACAAAATGAGAATCATGTTGAGCATTCTAAAACATAGCTGACATTCATTTATTCGTTCATTCATTTTCTGTAACCGTTTAATCCTTACTAGTTTCACAGGTATGCACAGCCTATACCTGGATATATGGGTGCAAGGCAGAGACATACCCTGGGCGGTGTGCCAGCCCACCACATGGCGCAAATACACACACCAGTCACTAACACACTCACACCTACAGTCAATTTAGAAACCCCAGTTCACCTGACACGCATGTTTTTGGACTGTGGGAGAAACTGGAGACCACGGAGGAAAACATAAAAGACATATTAACTTATTATATACAGTGTCTGTAAAATGACTCTGTCAGTAAAGATCCTTTGCTTTGGGCTGGCACTGTTTACAATGTATAGAAAGTAGAACTAATTCTGCCATTTATCCAGACTTCTTGCAAACATCTAAGCAAAAAAGTGATGAGAGTTCTGAAACATAAGAAGTGTGGGTTTTTTTTTTTTATAAACAAAGACCTTCTTCAGAAGTAAGTATTACACACTACACATTGATCAACCACAGTATTAAAACAGTAAAATCTCAGTAAAATTCCCAGTCATTCGTGATACCAGTCATTAAAACCGAGTTTAGAAAAACTCAGGCTAGACACTGTCCAGAACACGACTTGGGTTTGTTCAGTGTGGCCCTCTTGGCCTCCGCACAGTAGAACAGCTTGTGAATTTGTACTGTTACATTAGAAGTTTGGTTAACAGATATTGTAACAGTGCCAACAAATGTATTGGGACACACCTGTTAATTACACAGGTCAGAATCATCAGAGATAAGTTTATGTGGGTTTTGTAGTGTTTTTCATGCTGATTTCAAATCTGTGTTTAGT
>JBBPCY010000037.1:13065610-13080433 GCA_037974405.1 Brachyalestes nurse
TGTGTGTGGACAGCAAAGAAAGAATTTCATTGCACAGAGAAATGCTATTTTTCTGTACATATGACAATAAACACTTTAAATCTTGAATCTCCTTTGAAGAAAAGATGTAAGAGCTACCTTTTTGCTTGGTTTTGTTTTTGGTTGCACTTGGGTTGCATTACTACAAACCCTGTTATGCCTATTCCACCTTTTAAGAGTAGTTTAATGTCTTCAGTGTTTTTAAAAGATGTTGGCCACCTCCCCCTGTCATTTAAATGTGTCATCATAACAAAACGATGAGCCGTGTTGTCTCTGGTAGAGCATTTGCATTGGACATCCCCAGCCCACTGCATTCTAATCCTACACATCAAACAGAAGCGCAGGACATGCTCTCCCCTCCAGTGTAATTAACTGTTTCCACTCAATTCGTCTACTATAAAGCACCTGCAGGCTTGACAGCAGACCAACAAAAGCCTCAGATCAATCCTGATTCATTACGCACGTACTTGAGGAGACCAACAATGGCTAGATAGTTAGATAGCCACGACCTTTTACTGCTATGCCAGCTCATCCAAGCCATCCTTTTGAGTCAAAGGGTGGAAGAGCTTCGCAGCTGCATGCACTTCAGCTTTCTGTCGCATGAAAGATGTGGGTTACGCACAGCTCGAGAGAGGCAGATTTGAATTGGAGGCACACACACACACACACACACACACACACACACACTCTGACACAGGTCTGCAAAAGTCCATTGTTTTTAGAGAAAAGGTATATTGGTGCTGAGGTGGGACTCATGCAGCAAAGGAGGGTACTGACTCTCAAGGGACAAACAGTAAAACGTGGTGAGGAATTGACCATAAAAGCATGAACCAGTGAACTACTTTGTGTGTGGGTATAAATCAGCCACGGCCCTCACATGCAGAGGCAATTTGCGCTGTGCTATTTACTTCTGCAAGGAAATAATCATTACCCTATAAAATCCGAAAGTGAAAAATGTAAAGGAGGCCATCTATAAATAGTGAGCAGAAAATATGGAATATTAGTCTGGGAATTCTCGGGTCCTCAGCACTTTTGGTCCCCCACCTTTCCTCATACCTAGTGCATTTAGGTAAAACATTTTCTGAAATAGTGTTAAATATGTTTTTGGCCTTATCAAAAACTCAGTCATTTATAGCTTCTTGTAGTTATTCCAGTTTTTCTAAAAACAATTTGAATAGTAGTCGGAATAGTATTTTTAGTACTGTTAATAGGATCTTTGCGAATGATGTCACCCTGACGAGCTTTCCAGACTGGAGGCAGGCTCTGAGACAAGTTGGCAACGACCACCAACACAGTAGCAGTGCTTATGTTTTTTCTGTTTACATTTGTTGCAACTGATCAAATCAGGAAGAAACAATGGATTTTTGAGTCCTTAATATTAAAAAGGGAAGAAGTTAAAATAAGAAAAAAAAAGAAATGGTGGCGGATGTGGATCAAACACCCTGGGGGACCAGTGACTACTTCAAGTAAAGCCATTTTGTTTCCTATATGGCTATCAAAATGAACAGATAATACAGACCTGTTACTAGATGTAAGCCTCTAGCCTTCATCTTGTTAGCTGTTCAGTCAGAGTTCTGGCAGAAGAGGTCATTTGTACTGTCGATTGCTTTCCCCTCAGAGGGAAGTCACTTTCCGCGCGCCCAAAATGAAAATGTTGAATAAATTCTAAAATTCTATACCCCCAAATACTGTATATACCGCGGTGAAACATCAGAAAGGTCCTTGTTCTGTAGGGTTGGCCTGATGGTCATCAAAATGTTAAGCCCAGCATGTAATCTTACAATTCCACACATTTCAACTGGCATCTGTATGTTTTATGGACATGTTTAACCAGCAAATCTTACCGCCACATTCTTTTTTTTTTTTATGGGGCAGTTGGCAAACAGCTTTTAGAGGCTGCCACCTACTGGAGGTAGTAATCCCCCTCTCCCATTGTCATTGTCAGTGTTAAGTTTCATTGTAGACATTAGCCAGTCCTGTAAAAACATTTTCTGTGTGATTGTGCATTATTTAAATAAGTGTTTGTAATTTTGTGAAATATTTTTCAGTTTTAATTTGGTACAGTTGATTTGCATTTTAAGAGGAAGTCTCCAGCGAAAATTTGTCTTTTAGTAGAGGTAAAAGGGAAACGGAAGAAAATGACATTATTCATGGAAAAGCATTTCCATGTAACTTGGCTGAAGAATCATGAATCTGAGGGCTTTTCATATTTTGCTCAGTATCAAATATATCTTTCTCCACCAGGAAAACTTTTTTTTGATGCTGTTGCTTGTACAGACCCTTTCTGGGAGTTGACAGTCAAACATCTGATTCAAGTGCTGATGTAGTCTCAGAGATTTTGGGAAGTGTAATTGATCCTTTTTACGGTAACGCATACTTATAAGCTTTTTCCTTTTTCAACAAGGGCTAAATAAATAAATAAATGGCCAAATGTGCTTCTTTTCGTTTCTGACCCTTCCATCATTAGCCTCCCTCCAGTCAAAGACTCTGAAACCGTCAGATGGGTCTGTCTTTGCTTTCATGGAAAAGAACATTTAAAAGTTTCTCTATTTCTTGTAATCATGGACACCACTTCCACTGAATTCAGAAGCTCAAAGCTGCCTTTGATTAATGCATATCTTACCAAGCGGCACTATTGTCGTATTCCTCCTTTCTCCTCAGCTGTTGATAGGCCTGTGCCAGTAACAGAACCCTCTTATTTGTGTATAAAAACAGTCATGCTGGTTAATTAGGTTTTTACTGAGGCATACAGACAGGCAAACATTATATTGTGGTTGCAGTTTATCATTAATTTGGACATGAAACTGTAATTAATATAGAAAAAAGGAACAAAATTGCAAATCTCACAGAGATATTACTGTCAAAGGCTGTGTTTGTAGCTGTTTTCCTTTTTTTGCCTAATGTCTGAAACCTGATACTGTGGTCTGTGGTTGTCCTAAACTGTACAATGTTACCATGCTTATAGCAGGCACATGATGTCTGCCTACCACACTGTGAACCATCAGCCACCCTGAATGCGTTCAACCTGCTCGGCTCAACAGCTGTCTTTCAATAGCTGTCTCATCTACACTTAGTACAGTAAATGTGGTATTATTCTTATATTTTGTCACCAAACATATGTAAAAGGGCATTTACATTTGTGTATAAATACCAGTGTAATACTTTGGTTTGCTTAAAATGTATTAGTAAAAGCAGTAAATATGCTTTTACCATCACTAGGCTGTTACCAGGATAAGTCTGGTCGCTAGGCACAGGCTTAACTGTTGATGTTTCACCAGGAGTGATGAAATTTAAATTTTTTTTCATTTTCAGTTTGCTAGAAACTTTATGGAATTCTTGCTTTTGTCTAAACTGGTGCACGCTCAGTGAAAAAAGTGAAAGTGTGAGTACACCTTTTTAGAATTTGACTTTAGCTTCTGCCTTGTATGTTCTCTCCTCTGTGCAAAGCTCAGTTGATCTGGCTGTCTTGTTTACATTCATTTACTTTGTAAACTCTTCCTTCTGCGTCAATGAATGATGCTGAGGGAGGAAATGGAGGTCTCTCATTTCATGTAACTAAATATTGCTTGTTTTGGTAACTGTGTTTTAGTTGGTGAAGACAATTTTCTCAGTAAGTGTAGCTTTTACTTTTCAAAAGTCCAGTAATTGTTCTTTCCTTTTTGTTTTAATACCACTGATGCACTGATGTAATGTGGCATTGTTAATTGATTTTGTTAATGAGGGTGTTTGAACAGGGCTGGATTTGGGAATGTTGCCCAGAGACATTTTGACACAGATAATAGGTCAAGAGTTGAGCCCGCACTGTCAGACCCAGTCAGAAACGGATGTGGAACGAACTGCTACAGAAGTCAACTTGTCTCAGGGTGGCAATGTCAAAGGCCCACATAAGCCTTGACAACTTTCTCATTAGAACGTATTAATTATTCTTGGAATTAGTCGTTAATAACCCAAACAAGTAATCTTCTGTGCATTTATATTCAGCATTTTACACATAGCACCACAATAAGTTCGATAAAACAGACTATTAATGCTGTCTTTGTAGTGAAACATTTGGCTGGTCAGTGGTTGAAATTCACAAGATGCTCAAGGAAGCATATTGTGACATCATTTGTCACAATAACAACAGATGTCATATTCCTCAGCCCTATTGCTGTTCCAGTTTTTTTTTTCCTTAGCCAAAAACTGTTAGCGTGTGAAAAGTACAAGTAGTCTCAAAGTTTTGACTAATTGTACCCACAGAATTGCGTTAAAACTGATCTGCAGCACCTTTGCTTTGCATATTCTTTTATATATGGGTGAATTTGAGTTTAAAATTATTTAAAACCCCAGAATAGCTTAGTGAATTTGTTTACACTTTAGTCATTTTTTTTTAAACATTCATCTGTACAGAAGCTCCAGAATGCACCTGTGTTGCCTTTGGTTATCATAGTGCTTTATTACATTGATATAAACTTTAATTATTCAGATGTCTAATGAATATACAAAACATTTGTACCACATGTACAGCAAAGTTAGTATTGTCTTATTAGTTAGAATGTTAAAGCCAAAAGAAATAAAAGACCTAAGAAAATGACAAATGTTAATAAACAATGGCGAATAAACCCAGTCTTCCTAAAGCTGCCACTCAAACCCCAGGCCTGGGTTTTGTGCTTAATTAGCATTATTAACCTTCAGGCTGGTTTTATTTTGCTATGGTGACAACTGTATCCTTCCGTTCTCCTGCATGAAGCATTTTAATTGGCTCCAGCTCCACGCTCGCCACACTCTTGACGGCGCGGTGGAGGCGGATGCTCTCTGAGGTGAGCGACATGTAAATGGCCTTTTTTATGAAAAGGGGGATTTCTTTCTCTTCATATCCCTTCACTACGGTGGGACACTGAGTTTCCCAGTGCCGTGCAGGGTAGTCGTGTGACAACCGACAAATCATTAAAATTTTTGATGGCTGCCATGTACAGGCCTATCTCCAGCAGTATAAGAGCGCACTGCTGTCTTTTGTATTTGCTCTCTGTCACTAGCTGGAGCTAATTTATTCTTTTCTAAAGATGTCTAGCCCTTTCCAACTTATGTTTGCATCTGTTTGCTTCTTTTAATTTATATATTGAAAGGAAGTGCTTTTTTGTGTGCTCAGAGTGGCTATCGTTACTGTGGTGATTTTGTGCTGCACTTTCTACTGACATTATAATGAAGATATTTCTGAAAACGTATCAGAAGTAACTCCCATATAACCTCTTATATCACAATTATTTACTTTACATCCAGCATATTGGTCAGAGTTTTTTTTCAGAGGTGGTACCGCTCGTAATTGGTAAAAGTAATATTATTATGTGTCATTGCTGGAATTTACCATGTTTTGCTAATAGTGTTGTAATGATCTTTTCAGTCTTCCTCATTTCTCAGCTCACAAGTCATGTTTGCAAAGTTGAACACATTAGGGATTATCTAATAATACAGTGTCATTTAGGAAATCTAATTTAAATATTTGTACACGCTTAACTCCCTGAAGAAAACCTGTTTGCTTATAGACATCCAGTTTTACAGACTGCGGTTGTTGTTGAATGTGAGTTGACTGCAACTTATAGCTTGTGTATTAAGCTACGAGTTGCAGTCGTCATTGCTTTGATGGGTCCATGGTGCAGATTATGGAAAAGTGATATGCCGAAGTGCTGCCTCTACATCACTTATGACAGTGTCAAATGCTTTAAAGGAAAAAATATTGTTGTCTTGGTTTATCTCGCTTTGGGTACACGCATTGGCATAGTCCTCAGACTCTTCTTTTATTACACAACCCTCTACTGTCTGACAGTCATGACATATCCATCAGGGCATCGCTAGTTCTCCTCCATACACATTTCATAGTTACTCCCTCTCTACAACTCAGTAATGACTGCGCTCCATGTCCTGAGCTTGCAACTATATCACTAGGTGCTAACTTACCTGCATCTTGTGGGGTATGTTTTCAGCTGCCTTCTATCTAACAGCCATCCTGTATCCAGCTGTCCTGCATCCAGTTAGTGTCCTGAAATGCAGGTGTCCAAACTGCCAAACAAAAGTTTTTCAAAAGCATTTTTTCTCTTTTTATTTGTAACAATGGATGTGCATTCTGCCCCCCCCCCCACACTGCCCTTGGAAGAGTGGTCTTGCATGGATGCCTCAGCCAGTTGTGCTCCTTTTTTTACATGCCCAGGCAGCATGAGCATCACCGATACCTCCGAGGACTGTGCTGTGTCATAGCATGCTAGTTCGTATGGTCCTGACCTGCTGTTAGCAGTCATATCTAGGGCATCAGCAGCATACGCTGAGTATTCTGAGGCTGTTGCCAGAGTTGACTGGGGTGTTCAGCTTGACAGTATGTATCTGCTAAATGCAGTAATATCCCTGTGGCCATGCAGCAGATTCCCTCTCTCAACTATCAGGATCTGAGGGTCTGTTTTATGATAAAAACAATGACATATAGTCCACTTGCTTTGTTAAGCTCAGGCAGAAATTAGGCCTCGTCCACATGGACGTCTGAATCAGGCGCTTTTCTGGCGTTCATCGTGGCAGGTGAGCGCGTACTGAGCGCCGACCGTTTGTCTGATCATTGGAGCAAATCGTAGCGTCCACACGGGCGTTCAGCTGGTGTCAAAAAACATGGCATGCAAACGCCACTATTGCATTTACATGGCGTTGGGTTGACCCATGATTCAAGTGTTCAGGGAACCGCAACAAATATTTGTTGAGTAGCGTGTCTTGTACCAGTCGCAGCAGACAATCAAAAGTAGATACTGACAGGCAAGTGTAGTCAAAGAACTTCTGCAGAAATCTTCGCATGTCTTCAAAAAGCACAAAAAAGTGCCTTTGACCTGACGTTGTGCATTAAGAGGGTGAACGTACCTTTTTAAAAGGATTTTTAAAACAATAATGTCGATTGTAAGTTTTAACAAAAAATAAAACTTTGTTTTCAATGTAGAACTACAATGTTTTCAATGTAGAACTACAATGTTTTCAATGTAGAACTACAAATCAAGATGCCCAGCATGTAAACAATCTGGAGAGATTAATTACTGCCCCCACAGGTGAATACAGGAAACTACATATTGGGCTGCAGGCTGGAGTTAAACAGTGTCAGACGAACACCAGTGTAACGCCTCACTGAAGTCAATCAAGCGCAGATACAAAACGCAACAAAAATGCCTATGCCGTTCAGAACGCGTTCATTTATCCAACATTCAAACGCCCGTGTGGACGAGGCCTTACTTCCAAGTTGTTCTGTACAGATTCTGATTGGCCTTGGACAGATGCGTAGTCAAAGTGGCTGGAAAAGCGCCATGGTACTGCAGTAGAAAGACTGATGGCTTGGCCTGTTCAGTCTGTCTCATATCAAGCTCCTGAATGTTCCTGTAGCATTTAAAAGATTTTTATTTTTGGCTTTTGCCATCATGTGTTCTGTGAAGGGAAGTAGTCATGATGTGCTGGATACCACAGTGACACCAGCCATAGACAAGGGTACTTGGCATAATGAGCTTTTGGTACTCCCCCATTGACTCTACAGGGTCAGCTTCAGTGCTTGCTTTAATGGAAGAAGTAGTAAGATCTTATATACTGCTGGTGGAAGTGTGAGACTAGTAAGAACCTGGTTCCTCCATCCTCACCACTTAATCAGTGCCTGAGCAAGTTCTTTTGTACAGAGCCCCTGTTAGCACCTACAGAGCACTCCACCACATGAAAAGGAAAGCAGTGTTCAGTGTTAAGTTCCTTTAGCGTCACCCTCAAATCTCAAGTCAGTGTGTTCTCACTAGTGCAGCTAGGTGTGTAGAGCAAAGGGTGCTGTCACATGTTGCAAGTGCACTCAATGTTGAAAAACAGTGCAGAGGAGAGTGATGAAAATAGTACCTCCCTAGGGTAGCCTGTACAGTTTCTACTTCATGAATTTTCTTGCTCCAAAAAAAGCGGGAGGATTGATTGTAGATTTGCGTGACCAGAGTGTGTACCTCAGAGAGTTTATGCTTACGCACACAGTAAGACCCAGTTCACACCTGGTCCCATGTGACTAGTATTTGGAGTGTATCTTTATGAGGTATTAACCCCATGCATTTACATTTGGTACTCAAATGTGTCACCACACAACCAGACTGAAATCTGATTATTATGTGGTAAATATTATGCAAATCATCTTGTATCTAACCTCCAATTACCCGTGCTGCCCCCTGTTTTTCTGTTCTAAAACCACCATTTTGCACAACAGAATGTGTCTTGAATGCATTTCCGCTGATCTGACATGTGGCTTAAATGCATCTCAGGTTTATATCTGTTTTCAAAGTGTCTTAAGCATGTTTACACCTGCATTCGTATATGACTTGGCCTGATCCATATATAATCTTCACACTCAAGGTGCAAGAAGTGACCAGGTGTAAACTAAGATACCAAAGTAACGGTTAAGTTACAAACGCTGGTAACGTTAGTGGTGTATCTTACCAGACCACCCTGCCTTACATTAAGTGAGGAATAGATACGGCTTCATCTATTAAATATTGAAGAGAGGGGCCCCTCTGAACGCATGCTGTATGTCTCAGCTAGTTAGTAGAAGTGCTGTTGTGAAATAAGAGCTTCTCAAGACTCTGCACCTGCAGCAGGAGACCTCACTCATGTTACAAGAAAACTCACATTACATTTATACTTTGAAGCGTTCTTATAATGCACATTTAACAGTATTGTTTTGCCAAAATGGCATCGCGGGGCAACACACAGCTCGAGGAGGAAAACCTTAAGTTTGATGCTAATGAGTGTACATCATACATCAGTTGCAATTTTGTTGCTGTGAAAATCTTGACGACAAAATATATTTGTAATGATTTATTTCACTAGTAGGAATAAAGATTTTTGGGGTTGAAATTTATGATAAATTGAATGCTTGCTGCTCCCTGACTTGGTGGCTCCTTGACAGGTCTTATTATCACAATAGGTGTCGTGTTCTCACCGGATAGAGTTCTGCGACAAGGTGACGCCAGACAGCCATTTCCTTGGCAGCATGTGATTGCCAGAGTGCTGCTTGCTCTCCTAATTCAATTACCAGATTCGCAGGCTCACCTCAGCTGGAGTGAGTAGATTGAAATTAGGAGAAGTCTTATATGTTCATGTGATTTATTGGTGTGTTTCTTTTTCTGACAGGGGTGTAAGGGACTGAGCTCCTGTCAATATGGACACACAACCACAAGGCCAGCAGCCTCAAAAAGCAGTGTTTCAACCACAGGTTGGTGCACACACACTCACACAATGATGAAGACCTTGATCTTGTCATTGAGTTTCTCTTAAAAGAAACTTTTATCTTGCCTCATTTGGAATAGAATCATTTGGAATCCAGGTTCATTCACAGCATTATATTCATTAAAAATTGGTAAATTCAGTGTTCTTTGTTATTCAGTCATTTAATGAATTAAATGAATTGCTTCATCCACTACAGAATGACTAATAGAAATCACAAATGTCTCAATCACACTAGACAGTTACAAACAGTACTTTACTTTTACTTATAGTACAGATACAGATCCATAAAGCTCATTAACTCTTCTGTTTGATGCTGCTGTTTTACAATAGTAACATGAAATGTCATGCTTAATTTACCAGGAGGAATGATAATTGGACTTTTTTAAATTTAATTCACCAGTGAACTATATTCATGAGTAATGCCTAGGCACAGCCTTAGCTCAGTACATGCTTGCTGTGAAGAAAGTGTTTTTGTTTAAAATATTTTCGACACATAATATAATATGAAGTGGATTTAGTTTCCTCTTTATTGATTGCTCTGTGATTGTCCATGAATGCTTTCAGTTTTCCCCCCTTTTCATTTCCATTTTACCAACCTTAACCACAACTTGCTTGCTTGCCAGCATGCAACATGAGCCTGTCGCCCCCTTCCACATCTGCCCCCGTCGAATCTCTCCGACTGTCAATCCTCCTGCAGAGAGACAGGCGGTGGTCTGCTCACACTGTCTTTCCTCTCTGGCTCCTCCTGTGTGCTAGATGAGAAGTGATAATGAGATTCTGTTCTCTGCACAAGCAGTGCTTCCTGCACACAAAAGCTATCTCGTGTTTTCTCCACCGCATTGCCAGAGACAGAGAGGTGTTGAAGCTCAGCTGCTAGCAGTCTGTCTGTCTGTCTGTCTGTCTGTGTCTCTCTCTCTTTACCCTTCTCTCTCTCTCTTTCTCTCTCCCACTTCTCGCTAGCTCTTTCACTGTTCCAATTCTTTCGCTGTCTGTCTCTTGTTCTCATTCTCTTTCTCTTCCTTCCAAAATTGTTTAATTTTATGCATGCTTTTCTTGAATTAAGAATTATTCCCACCAGGTAGTACTTTTATTTACCTACTAATGAGTTGAATGTTGAATGTGAAAAAATATTATATTACTATATTAAGCTCTCTGTAGGTATAGTAGCTTTAGGATGTACCTCTATGATGGAAAACATCTACTAAAATAAAAGGTTAAAGATCTAAACAGGTCATTCAGAGTGGTTTGATGTGAAATGAGCTCTTTTAGAGAAACTTGTTGTGTTTGAATTTTTAACAGCAATGATGGAAAAGCTTAGCGTCCCTGAAAGCTGTTATGTAAAATGGTTTTAAATGCATGATGCCTGAGACATTGTTTTTGCAGTAATTTTGTCAATCATTTTGGTCTAAAACATAATTTTAAGTACATCCATGGTAGAGGTCTGCATGCAAGGCAAAATAATTATCTAAGAAAATAATTTTTTTATTTTACCTTTTTATTTTGCTATCTCACTCTACTACTAATGCACCACTGTCAGCACTGTGATCATTTTGATCACTGATCAGTGCTTGTAGGTTCACTTTTTGCATCCTAGGTTTATTATTGTTAGTTGGTTATTGGGCCTCATCGGGATTACAAATGGAATGAGAAGAGCACAACCATGCACTGTAATGACAGCAATGGCAATGGTGTTATTAACACTGTGGTATCTCCTAGGACTGCAGAATGGTGGTAATGTCATATAGTTGGCTGTTGGTGCTGTAGGATAAGTCATATATTTTATTTTTTTGGCGAGGTATGAAACTAGGGAAAGAACAATGCCCATGTAAGTGCAGTGTTGTAATTCACAATGACTGCACTAGAAGACAACTTTTATAAGTCTGATGGATTACACTCAACAGGCATCCCCTTAACTCTCATCCCTTAAGGAAAAAAAATCTAAGAAACTGAATTGTATATGCAGACATGGATATTCGGTATTGCTGGTGAGATCATACTGGTGAGTCCCGAAGGTATAATGCATATGCATTAGAGATACGGAAGAGTTGGTAAGACTTGCATATTTAATGGCACATTTGCTCGCTGAGCGAGTGGGAGGGTGAGATTTTCAGCTTCGATTTTGGTCGTCACCTCGGATTTTTGACAGAGCAAAATCCCTGTGTAAAGCAAGGAGGGCTTTAAATACTGAAACAGATTGAAGAGGAGCAGAAACACTGTCGGGGTGAAGAAAGCATAAATATTGCATGGGCCAGGCCTGGAGAGGCGGGCTGATGAAAAGGATGGGAACTGGATCTCCTGCATGTTTTGCCCCCCACCCCCTTCCTCGTGCCCTGTCACAACCCCCCTGTAACTCTTTTCCTCCCACCAACACCACCAACCCTGACTCGCTGCTCTCGCACCTCTTCGCTGCTTGTGTTGTCCTTTCCCTGGCAGCTTCTGGCAGTGTTGTGCTGTCATCTCACACCTAGTCCTCTATGCTGCTACTGCCCCATCCTCCATCGTTCTTCTCTCCTGCCCCACACCCCCCACCCCCTTGTCTCCTATGTTCCTGTCACTGGGCCGCATGCCTAGGTTTCTCTTTTTACACCCATGTCACCAGTGGCCAACCCTCCATACCCTGCCATTTCTCTTATGATGTGTTTTCCCTTCGAGTCATCACCCTGCATGCCTTGTTGCATCTGTGGCTCTGTCTGACCAGTCCCTCCCCTCCCTGCTGTATGTAATTCAACTACAGACAGTGTCTGTCAAAACTGAGCCTAAATCTTCAGGCAGCTATCTCTCCCAGACTCATTGTACATCCTAACAGTTACATTTCAGAGGATGTGAGGCAACTGCACAAACACTGCTGAAAATCAAAGGAAAAACATAGCAGTTAGATGCTGTCACTCTTTAGTTTCAATACTGTGACAGTTAACTCGGTGCCAAATTTCACCCTGAATGACTGGAATCAACTCAAGAAGATCTTTCTGGTTTCTTTCTTTTGAAAACGCCATATATGTAATACATATTTCTACTAGCAGTTGTAGTAATATTTCTTAATGTTTACATTGCAGTTTGATCATTACTGGGGGGTAAATACAACCGATAAATATAATTTAAGCTTGATTTATTTCCGAGCAAGGTTTATTTCCATGCTTTCAACAGTGTGATTGAAAAGTCACCATTTGGATTAGCTCATCCGGTGAAGTTGTTTGGTTGTGGAGTCAGGGCCTCCTCTGCAGTCCACCTGTCCCCACTCCTGCCGGTTATTTTTGTTTGCTTTCCCCTCCCGCCGAGCCAAAACAAGCCCTTTGCGCTTCCTCTCCTTTTGCAAGCTGCGATCTGTACAAATTGCGTTGCGTCTGCGGTAAGTGACCCCGGCGGTCATCAGGGTCCTCGGCTGCTGTGCTTCATCCTGTCTCAGCTCGGCGCTCTAAATTGTGTGACAGCGCAAAGCCTTGAATGAGACGGCCTGTCAGTCAGTGCGCCCCACTGCCCTTTGAAGGCGAGGCCAGGGGGCGAAAAGGTGCCGCAAATGGCCTGTGAAGTTTACATACACTGCCCACTGCTAAACAGATTACCTCTAATGAAGTGTCTGGGGCTCAGGCCGCGTCAGACCTAATCCTGGCTGGCAGCGCGTCCCTTCGGCTGCCAAAAAAGCCGCCACCCTCTGGCCCTCTCCCGCCGCTCTGCCGGCCGCCTCAGTGCTGGGAGGTGCCCGTCGTTAATCAGGCCGGACAGTGTGCAAGCTGACATGCAAATGTAGGTCATTGCATATGTAAATGTGTGATTAGCGAGCCGCATGCCAGAACACATTAGCGCGACTTTGCTCTCAGCATGCGCTTGTCACGCCGCTTTAGAGGCTCATGCTAACATTTGTCAAGCGACGGTGCGGGGAGTGAAAGCAATGCCTCACCCCTCCACTGTTTGGCTGTGTGGGCCATCCAATGCTGACCAACCAACCGACCCTCCAAACCTCTTGCCCACCCTGACACCTTTTCTCCATCATTCGACCTCCCACCCTGTGTGAAGCACTTTCTCCAGGCTGTCCTTAAATAGGCACTTCAGAAAAAATGTTAATATCGATCATGAGACAATAAAGATTCTTAATCTCAATCCTGAATAAAATATCCTTCATCTTTTAGTAAACAGCCAAGGCTAAAGTGCATCATTTTTGACAACTGTTTGGACAGCAAAAATAAATAAATAAATGGATAGATAAATGAATAAAAAATAAATAAGTATTAAATAAAGGAAACATTTCAATGTAAATTGCCCTCAACTTGATACCATTATGGGAGGAAAAAAAGAATTTCTTCTCTCACACCAGATGTGTCTGTGGAATAAGGACTGAGTGTGTGGTGTCACAAGGAAAAACAAGCTACCTTCGTGTGTTAATTGGATGGGGCAGTTCTTTAGCTCACACCTTTTTTTTCTTCCTCTTCTTAAAGCTGTCAAGTTAGGAAACAATGAAATGCTTGAATTGGCTGCCCCTTGATCTACCGCCATCCTCCTAGAACCTAGCTAGTAGTGCGCTGAGATTTCTGTGAGCCCTTTTGGTTTGCAGAGTCATACGCTTTCGTGTTTGATGGATTTAAGACAGCTTATACATCTACCAGTGGAACATATGAAAGAATCTTCTGCTTTGGCTTTACCTATCATAAGTTCTTATTAATTATGCCACTTTTTTGCTATGAATCCTAAGATTCTCGGAGGTGTGAGTCTAAACCTACACTTTGATGAACAGGGTTCAAAATGCATTTGTGAATACGGGGAATTTTCAGATGAAGGAAATGGGACTTAGGCCTTGTCCACATGGACATCTAAATCAGGCATTTTTCTAGAGTTCATGGCGTCAGGTGAGTGCGGACTGAGCGCCGACCGTTTTTCTGCTCATTGGAGCAAATCAAAGCACCTGCGTTCAGTCGGCTGCGCTTTTGGGTGACGTAAAAAAATCCCAACGAACGCAAAGAAAACGCCACTACTGCGTTTACATGGCGTTCGGTTGACATTCTGGAGGACCGAATATGTCCCATGATAAAGTGTTCGTTATTCTTTCATTTTGTCCAACCACTTATTCCTTACTAGGGTCCTGGGTACCAGAACCTATCCCGGGGTCTATGAGCACGAGGCAGGGACTCATTCTGGGTGGGGCACCAGCCCAGGCAGGCTGCTGTTGTTGGTGGTGGTAGTGTTGTGAAAAGTTAAGAATAATTAAGAATACAGTGTTCCCCACAACTCTGCGGTTCAGAGTTCTCATGACTGTTCTCGTGTTTTTCGTTTTGTTGTTCTTAAAGCCCTGTATTTTTGTTACTGTAAAGTAAATTGCTGTATTTACCCTGCTTATACCAAAGAAAATGATGGCGCAAAGAAAACGCGCTTGCGTTAATTACAGTACTGTCTTTATCGGTATTTTACATTGTAGCACTGAGGGAGACCTGCTGTCAGTGTACACCAGGGATGGGCAATTAATTTTTACAGGGGGCCACATGAAAAATCTGAACTTTGTTGGAGGGCCGATCCGAAGACAACTTGAACTTAATTCCGCTCAATATTAATTTTCTCCAATTGTAAAAAGCAGTA
>JBBPCY010000037.1:13082384-13114438 GCA_037974405.1 Brachyalestes nurse
AAACCGATAACCGATTATGGTAAAATGCTTAAATATCGGGAAAAATATCGGTAAATCGATATATCGGTCGATCTCTAGTCTCCACAGAGCACAGTGTCATTTGTAGCTTACTGTGGCTGTGCAAAGCAGATGT
Source organism: Brachyalestes nurse (assembly GCA_037974405.1). Classification (NCBI taxonomy): domain Eukaryota; kingdom Metazoa; phylum Chordata; class Actinopteri; order Characiformes; family Alestidae; genus Brachyalestes; species Brachyalestes nurse. The sequence goes on from JBBPCY010000037.1 coordinate 13,082,518, forward strand.
GCTGGAGGAATAAATGGTCCAAGCTAGACTGAAAGACTGCTTAAAATCTATACCTGCTCACCTTTCTAGCTACATCACTATGAACATGCGCACACACACACACACACACACCCCCACCCCTATTGTCACTGCTCCTACCTTAATGATGATCAGAGAAGGAGCTGTTACTCAGCTACTGAGTAGCTGCGTTAAGTACACCAACAGAATGCAGCAGTCTTATAAACACAGGCCTTATCTGCCCAGAAGTTAGGTGAAGTCTCTGAGTAACTGGACAAAAGACTGTCCACTGTAAGGCTCCTTCTATGAATATTCTGTTGAGTAATATCTTGAATATTATTGAAGGATAATGAAACAGCACAAATGTTTGACTTCAATAATTTAATGGAAATTACTTATGAGTATTTTTTTATATTGCAGCTACTTTATATTTTATATGAAATTAATGTTACAATATGTTATTAGTAGTAGTAATAGTATTTATTTACTATTGCATAAAAATCAATAGAATAAGCTTTATACTACCATGAAAAGCTATGAAGATCATTGTTTTCTTAGCAGATTTTACTGGATTCTCCCCAGTCTGGCAACTCTGAATAGCTCTGCTGGCTTGGTTGTACAGCAGTGAGCAGAGTAAAAAAATACTTTTTAGCCATCATACTAATATGAAAATATTTGTCAATTCTTAATTTTTGAATGAGTTAGTGAGCAGAGTTTTAAAGCTTATTAAAATTGCTTTATAATGGAGTACACAGTACAGTCTGAATTCTCTAGCCTGCATTATCTAATGTGTTTTTGGTAATAAATCCAGCTGAGAATGCTATTCAGTAGCAAGCTGGAGCAAAAAGAAACTTACTGCACCTTGAGTTAAAACCTGTTATCACGTGGAACTGCAAGAGTCTCACAAGTTGTTGTAAATTTAAGAGTCCGACTGGATGCTGCTACTGACAAGGTACGATAAAGTTTCACAGAAGCTTTATTTACTCAAGTGTGTGGCTTCATAAAAGTTGTAAATCTGTCTATTAATGGAATGGATTTTCCACTTTTGTATTTTTCAAGTGTCAAATGTATCAAATATTATTGAATAGTTGCAGACCTTCTGTACACCTACAGATTGGATTTTAAAATGAAATTGTGATCATTATGTTAAAGTGCGCAATATCAACTTTACTTAACTTCTATTTGTCTTTTCACAGCACATTTTATAGCCATCCTTCAGAGGATAAGTAATTGGACAAACAAAATTTGAATAAAATGTTCATGTTTCCAACTTTAAAATAAATGCAAACAATGATTGTGTAACATCCCCACGTCTCAGTATATAGCTTTCTGATACTCTGCAACCTTTTTTTGCTTCTTGTTCTTTCAGGGGCCTGAAAATTCTCAGGCAATTTTTTAAAAAGAGAAGAATCCAAAAAACCAAAAATGTTTATATTGTGTATTCCACTTGCATAGATAGTTCCTCAGTCACATTCATATATTAAATATATGCTCATTCTGAATGACAAAGCAACTGACTTGCTGAAATTGGAGATTTTATAACACACTGAATAGTTTCCTAAAGAATTATAATCCAGTTGAATAGCTAGGAGGGCAAAGATTTACAACCCTAGTAGTGATTACACAGGTTTTTACAGGTTTTTTTTTACAGGTTTTTTAAAGTTGAGTTTATTTTCAGTTTTCACAGTCTAGAAAATTAGAGTGACAGCGGTTTCTGGAGTGCTTTCCTCACTTCCAGTTAGTGCTGTTAATGAAACGTTTTGACTGCAATGTGGTGGCAGTCGTGTTTGGCCGACGCAGGGGTTTGGGAGCTCAGCTTGGGCTGCCCCTCTGCTTGCCTGAAGCAGTGTGGCATTGGCTCAGTCCATCCCTACCTACCTGACAGACTGGCCTGTACCACAGGGCCACTTTTTTATTTATTTTTTTTTCCCTCTGCCTTTTCTCCTCTGTATGCCATAACTCCCTCTTTCCCTCTCTCTCTTGTCTTCCCGTTTGATCTCTTGATAGATATTCGATTTGATGGATGCCAAAGCTCGGCAAGATTGCATCAAAGAGATAGATCTCCTGAAGGTAAGAAACCAGAGGAGGGAGAGAACGGCGCCATGTGCCGCTATTACGCTTTCTAAAGGTGCCTCTGCCGAGACCTAATACCAGAGAAACAGGCAGAGATAGAGGCAGAGAAAACAATTGATCTGTACCAGGCACACTGCTTTCTCCCTCTCTTTTTTCCTCTCTTTTTCTCTCTCTCTCTCTTTCTCTCTCTCTCTCTCTTTTGCTTGCTCTTGTTCGCCCTCCCTCTCCCTCTCCCTCTCTTCTAGTATAAGGCAAGCACAGATCACGGGCTTCTTCGTGTCATTCCTCCAGGCTGAGATTGACTCTTTTTTTTTTTTTAATGCCAAAACTATAGTTTTTATCTTGTTCTGTAATATTTAGCATTGAGGGGAGGATGAGGGGGGGGGCATGAGAGCAACAGCATGGAAATTTAGCTCCCTCGCGTTGACTCCCTCATGTGTCTTTTGATGTTGCAATGTTGCACGTCCTCTCCCTCACAACATTCTCTCTTGTTTTTAAAACGTATCGCTTGTGTTCATCAAACCGCCTTAAACAGGCCGTGGCTCATGCTAGTATGAGTGCTAACTAACATATTAATGACAGGTCCAATAAGAAGGAGCATCTGGGTGATCACAGGTTTCTCACTGAACTCTGCTCTGTTTTGTCTTGCTAGCTCTCATCAGATCGGCTTTCCGCCAACATGCATGCCGGCACACGCGCGCAAGCACGCACACAATGTTGTCATGTTAATTGCTTTGAATCAGATTGCTGTTAAAAGCCTTAAAAGATCCTCATGATTGTCCGTAAATACACCTGCTTAGTGCCAGTCCTACCTTGGACACTCTTCTTGGAGGTTACTGGTGACCACCACTTTTTTAAATATAAGAATCATATGCAGTAAACTAACATGAATGACCAAAAGGCTGAACGCCATTGCATTACAAAATGGCTAAATGGCCATTTGGCCAGAGAGCTTTCATTTATAGTATTATAGTACCTGTAGAAACATCAATTAAGTGAAAGTTATTCAGACCTCAACAGCTAAATATAATATAAACTTTGTTTACTATGTATGTATTTCGCAGCTTCCATTCTCTTCGGAAGACTTTCAGTTTTTTTTTTTTTTTTTTTTTTACAGAAATCCTCAGGGATATTTTTCAATGCTTCTTGTAAACATCTCCAAGGTTCAGGCTTAGAAATTGGTTGCATTTTCTGCTTCTCACCATCCACGGCTCAGATGTCCAGTTTCAGTGTTCTTGTGAATTTTTTTTTTTTCCCGTTTCCCAGTAGTGGCTTTACATGTTGTTTCAGACCCATAGCATTAGAGTTGAGCGATTAATAGAAATGGGATTTCTTTTTTCAGTTCTGAAGCAAGAGTGGAGCTTGATTGTTTTAGATGAAAGCTTTAAATACTGTCTGTCTGCTAGAGACAGTTTTTATCGTCTTGCAGTCATTTTCTCGTTCATTTTGAACCTCAGTTTCGGAAACTTATTTTTTTTACTTTCCCCTTCATTATGCAAGTGGATTGTTTTCTATCTCATCTCCTCAGCAATTTCTTTTTAGCCATTTTAGATGCATATGAGAGAAATGCAGGAAGCAACTGAGGTGTGTTTGGGTAGCGTAAGTGAAGCTATTTAGGAGCAGCTTTTGTTGGGAGAACACACGTAACAGGTTGAGTTTAAGACTGGAAGGTTAGAAGTGTTGAAGTGGCAGTGAGCAATAAGAAGGGATTTGATGTCATACATAGTGGTTTTTTTTATTTAGTTTTTAATTGACACTGAAAAATCACATGGACTTAGTGTTTCGAACGATAATTGAATAGAAGAAAGTGTGTTCTTACTCTCATTACTTTTTTCATTTATTAGTAGCATTGGATTATACCCATATTTTTTTTAAGGATCACCTTTTGTATGTCTGACATCAATATTACTGTCTATTAATAGTTATTTACTGAACATGCTAATAAACAGCATAATGGCTGCGTCCCAAAGACCAGTATTGATTGTTACGGTTTTTGGTTTTCCAGCTCAGATGTGTTGCGGAAAGGAATACTCGAAACCGTATGATGCAAAAGTACAATTAAAAACACTGGTTAATTGCAACACTCGGAAAAACTCTTTTTAGCACTTAAATTTTAAAGAGTGTAGCTGAAGAAGGTGCTCACTGTAAGTTGTAGACTTTCACTTACAGTTGAAGGGGGTAGGGATTGGGGGGTGAAGAGGTCATGATGTGGGATGGGCACTCAGTCAAACCTCTTGGTGAGACTTTACCAGACATGTGCTTGCCCTTCTCTGGGGTTAGAGGGACTCATTTTTTGATTTTGACTGGTTTTGTTTCCTCAGCCCTCTACTATCACCTGCTGCCTTTTTATTCTTAGTTGGCTTTGCCCTCTTAAGCCACCTCAATCAGCTAACAAGACATTTGTGTAAAATGGGGAATCATGTCTTCTACCTTAGCGGACAGAACAAGGGAAAGAAGGGAAAATAAAAACAAAAGGGGCGAGAGAAAGTGAGTCGCAAATCAAAATAATGAGCAAAAACTGGCAGTACCTGAGCTGGCGAAGCCCCCTCTCTCTGTCTGTCTGTTTCAGTACTCTCATCCAAACATACTGTAACCAGCACTGGGCTTTAATGGGGACTGCTTTTACTGCTACTTAAAAATACTGAAATATTAAAATGTGGCTTGTAGTAGAAGCAGGTCCTGTAAATTATTTTGTGCTTTTTGCATCAGCCTTTCTTTTAAGACGCTAGTCCATGTAGTTTTATGTGTGTCTTGGTTTGATGCCTCAATTGCCATCATGTATTAATTTTAAAGTATTATGTGCCAGGAGCTTAGTTAAAAACCTTGTGGAATTAGAGAAGTCATTGTGGGAAATGTTAAGAGATCCAGGTTAGCATGATACAACTGCATCACCTTAATCTGCCTTGTCATAAACAGAGGGTTTACTGCGCATCGTTCAGAATGCAAGATGAAGGCGAAATTACAGCGCTCAGCGTGATTAAAGCAAACGCAGCGCTCCAATTTGTGCGTGTTGTCGCGTTTCATGTTCGCCACGTTTCGGCACTGCAGCTCGGGGTCGGGAAGGGGAAGAGGAGTGAGGATGACACCGCTGACTGCTCAAACTGCGGCTGTGAGATCCAAAAATACATCTAAGGAAAAGGCGCGGGACGGAGATGGAAACGTACGTGCGCGCGTCCTCCCCTATATCAGCTCGGAGCATGAACATTTCTTTAATAACCCCCTCTGCCGTGTCACAGCACATCGCCTGGCCCCGGCACCCCCCACTAACCCCCTCCCCCCCCCAACCCCAGAGAGGGAGGGGGGGTTGGCGGCGGCGTGTAGCTGTTCTCCCATGTTGCTTCCCATTCATGCACTTATTTTTCTGTGTTTATTTATTTATTTATTTATTTGCCTCCTGTCTGTCGCTGTCGTCTTTGCTGTTGTTTACCATGTCGGATGCTTCCACTTATTGACCAACCAACGGGAAAAAGAAAGCGAAAAAGAGAGGTGGAAGGGAAAAAAAGGCGAGGGTGAGTGGAGGAGGGAGATTATGCTACGCACTGCTGCTGCCTGGCCCGTCATGTTAGCATCAGCCAGGGATTGTTTATTTATTTATTTATTTATTTATTTAATTATTTGAAATGCCACATGGCTCAGTACACTGTCGCGGGCCGAGGCAATGCGCTCTCCCTCCAAAATAAACCTTCCTCTCCTCTCCTCCTTGCCCCTCCGTCCCTCCTCCCTCCCTGCCTGGCTTAGTTAGCTGGAGTGAAACACTCCTGCATTTTACATGAGCAACTGTTTATGTCGTTTTCGGTTTTCCTGTCGTTTGGGTGCCATCCCCACAATGGGCTTGGTTGTAAATGAATTCCGTTTGAGCCTTTTTGGCTTTGAAGGTGTCCTGGGTACATCGGACATTCACCTAGATGACAGTGGCATGTTTACTTCTAAACCAGCATCTGCCTTTTTGTTTCTGTTGTCCTGACTTTTGAAAGCTTTGTTTGACCCATGGAGTCTATTTCATATTTAACACTTACTGATGGTTTGATCTTTTTTTCTTTTTCTCCACAGCAATTGAACCACCCCAACGTAATTAAATATCATGCGTCATTCATTGAAGAGAATGAGCTAAATATAGTACTGGAACTTGCGGATGCTGGGGACCTCTCACAAATGATAAAGGTATGTGCGCCTGGCATTGTGTCAGCAAATTCTTACTGTGCGTTCTCATTTTCTGCACTCTGGCTGCTGTAAAGTGAAATGAATGAGCAAAATGTTCAAAAAAAGCTTATGTAGGTGTATATATAATTACTCTGCCTGTGTAAGTAGGCAGGTCAGGTTCGACATAATGAAACTCCTATACATAGTAAAATTTCCATGTCCCTGAGTACCATGAGCATTGCTCAAAAGCAGCTAGGCAAATTTAGCCGCTATGCAAATTTTATTTAAATGGGTTTTCCACTGACATTTTCCCATGATTGTCATTGAGAAATAAGGTTATTCAGAGTTTTTGATGTGAAATGTAATTATTGCAGAATTGACATAGTAGTGACTTGGTGATGGGGAAACACTGATCTCAGTGCAAATGTAATCTTCATTTACTGTCCAAATCAACCAGTGAACCTGCATATATTTATATATGTAATATTAATAATAATATTGAGTAGAAATCCGTTTTTTTTGACTGATCATAAATAGTGATGTCTAGAGTTGGCACGATATCTTACGTTTTTTTCCCTGATATTGACATTGAACTGATATTGATTGTTGGCTTTAAAACGGCTTAACTTTAATATGATCCGCTTTTCATCAAGCCACTTCGCTTAAGGTGGACATCTAAAAGTAGGCTAAACACAGTACCACCCCACAGGAGGAAATGCACAGCCAACACCAAGACTTCAGATTAGTTTTCCCATGTGACAGGGATTTAGATTTTCTTGTGCTGATAACAAATGCAGATTATGATCTTTGATAAATGTCCTTTAGTACTTTCTTGTACCAGTTTTCTGTAACTGTTTCTCGAGTTTGACAACTGCACAACTCAACACCTTACCTGATGCTTCTAAATGAACAGGCTGCATGTAAAAGGCCCTTCCCCAAATCTCGTTCTGCCTAAACAATGTGTAATGCAAACAAGCTCCCCGGGCGAGGCTTTTCTCAGTTGCATTTGAGAGGTAGGAGCTGGTAAATGAGGACATGGAGGATTAGTGTTACAAGGTCTTCAGTCTGGCAGCCTTTAAGAGGCATCATAACATGCGGATGCTTTCAGACGGATGTTAAGGCCACGTCAGCGCCTCTGTGCTGCCAACTCAACGGTCTCACTTGCTGCCTCGCTCTCACCTCTCCTCACCAATTTATGTCCGTGCATCACTCTCTGCTCCTTTAATTAGTATTATTTATTTATTAAGTAATGTCACTCCAAACTCGCACATCAGGACTAATCCCCTCCGCACGGTGAAATAAATATGACCGAACACCGTGCCATATGTAAAACAGAAGCTCCGAATGCATGAATTTACCATTTTTTATTCTTTTTGATTTTTTTTTTCACTTCCTCTTTCCTCTCTTTCTCTGTCCATCTCAGGATTCAAATGAAATCAAATGGCCCCTTCATTTGCATGCACTTACAGAATATTGCATGTGCCGTGTTTGCTTTTTAAAGGCACGGAGGGGGCTGCTGCGCTCCCCCATTGACATCAAACGGCCCTCTGATATGCAAATAGAAGGGCTGGGGAAGAATAGATCCACCGGCTTTGTTTGGATGTGGGCCAAGGTTTCCTGGGCTTGAGACTGCATGCTCACAGCCGCTCCAATCATTTCAGTGAAAAGAAGGGGGTTAAAACAGACAAAGTGAGCATTTGCACAATGGAATAATAAACCAGCCTTAAATAACCTGCACGACTATATCTATTTTATATATATATATAAATAAATGTGCTAACAAGTATGATCACCTCATTGCTGGTGACTTAATTATTCAGTTCATGTGCAAAAGGTCAGTTAATTACTCTGTTGTTTTGGTTAAGCAAGCTTCATTTTGTCTTAATTGTGTAACATTGCATTAATTGCAACTTTGAAGCTGGGTTCATGACCACTCATGCACCTACTCAAGTCTAAATGGAGAGGCTGAGAGCTGTGGTGCTAAAAGCTCAATGACTTTCCATGACTCTGCAGTAATGGCACTGTCAAAAGGCCTGTCACACTTTCATTCGTCATATGAAAGTCCAAAATCTTAGCGTTTGGGGGGATTTCATGTTTAGCTTACCACTGAAGCAGTTCCTGATCTGTCAGTTTGGTTGAGAGGAAAGATGAAGTGCTTCACTTTGATAAGTGTGTAGATACTTTATGCTAAAAAATTTTATCCATAACCAAGGACCTGACACCCCTATTAAGTTAAAACAAGTTGCTCAGAAGTGAGTTAACTGGTGCAAATTCAGCAGTAGACACATGTACTCTACTCAGTAGAGTTGTGCTCCGTTATAAGGCATGAATTTAAGTGTTCCGTATTAGAAGAGTTAGGGGTAGATTAGTAAAAAATATTCCGTGCTGTAATAAAGCACAAGCGAAACAGTGTGTAAATGTTCACGCCATGTCAAAAAAAATACGTTTTGTTGTGGTTCAGTTCATGAGAACTTTCCATTGATAAGTCTTCAGTGGTTTGTCCAGGTCTGTGTAGGCAAAGATAGTCTTGCATTGTTGGGTTGTTTGTTCTTCCTTCTACAGCATTTCAAGAAACAGAGGAGGCTGATCCCTGAAAAGACTGTATGGAAATACTTTGTTCAGCTCTGTAGTGCGCTGGAGCACATGCACTCTCGACGTGTCATGCACAGAGGTATACACGCTCGCACTCAGACGTTTTGGTACTATTTGATCTGTGTACATGCTCGACCAAATAGCCCCTTTTCTTTTTTTTTTTTTATCTTCCAAGATATTGATATAAATATTCTTTTTAATATTTGTTGTTTGTATATTCCCACTATCTTTTAAGGCCATGTAACTTTTATTTTACTTTGCATTGTATAATCATGCCATATTCTGCCAAACTGATCAGTAGATGGTCATGGATAAATTCTGTTACGTTAGATAACAGAAGACAGTATCAGTATATTAATATATTCTCCAGAACACCCCCTCTATCCCACCCCAACCCATCCCCCAGGCATAACACCATATCGATGCTGCCCCCTGCTCCGTCATTCACCACCTCTATATATAGCCATTTCACGCCTGTGCCGTTCAGTTCACATCTGATTCTCTAGGTTACACCCTGGCCTTCAAACATATTTTTCTGTGTTTGTTTTTGCCAGGAAGGCTTCATGTTTTGAGGTGCAGTGTGTCCTGAAGCACATGGTTCTGATAACTCCACACACATACACACACACACATTTACACACACATACACTGCCCTTAAAATGTCTAACACTGGTCCCCTAGTCTCTTAAAGGTGATTTATACTCCACCTTTTTCTTGATTTAGCGATGTTTCCTTCTTTGTAGTCCATCGAATTTTGTTTGGGGTCTTTCATGAACCATTTTAGTTTCCAACCTAATTTCTATCTCACTTAACTTTTGTATTCTTCCACCCTCTCACTCATGTACAGGATGTGTCAGTCTGATAAGTTACTCAGTCTCTCTCGCTCTCTCACTCACGCTCTCTCCCTCTCTCATTTCTTTTTTTAAAGACATAAAACCAGCCAACGTGTTCATCACAGCCACTGGAGTGGTGAAACTGGGTGACCTGGGTTTGGGCCGCTTTTTTAGCTCCAAAAACACTGCTGCACACTCTCTAGGGAACACTCCCCTGCATCCTCTCTCTCTCTCTCTCTCTCTCTCTCTCTCTCTCTCTCTCTCTCTCTCTCTCTTTCACTCCCTCTTTTCCTCCTCTCTCTCACACACATGAGAGTACAGCAGTAAGGCCCTTTAATCACTCTAGAGGAGCTGGATGTGTTTCATTAGGCCTCGCTGCGAGCAGAACCATGTGTCTGTTATAAAGCAGCACTTTCCGCCGGCCCCCGCGGCCAGTTGGGAGCAAAGCGTGGCAGGCTGTGTATCCATTTCATTGAGCAGTTAGGGCTTTCCTGTTGCCTTGACCCTGCGACCCCTCTTCTAACAGTCGGTTTCTACGTAGGGACACCGACCAGGCTGTGACTCGAGTGGAAAACTAAAAGAAAGAAAGAAAATTAGCCTGGCAGTGCCAGGCACACCGTCTAGGACACCCCATGGCGTCCAGTTATTCCACTCCGCCCAGGAAGGAGACGCTCATAGCAGATGAAGTTGTCATAGTCACCTCTTCTCGTTAAGAGGCCGACTCAGGAGGTGTTGGTCTGAACGGCTCACTGCCTCAAGAACCCCTCCTTGCGCCAGAAACTGTTATAGTGCAATGTGTATTCAGCATTATTAGGTGCTCAAGATCAAATTTTACTTATTTCACATGCAGTATATACTATTGTCGTAAAGGTTCTTAATAATGCAAATCTCACTAGTTTAGACAATCTGTCCCATTATTTAATGGGCTAGCATAGTATGGTGGAGAAAGGTCAAGACACTTTACTAATGTATTTTTTTACTCCCAAAACCTAATCTGTAAATCCTAACTTCAGCATATAATTTATATGGATGAAAAATATTTGAATAGCATGCCTGTTTCGCCAAATTCAGCACAGCCCACAGCAAAAGCCAGACTCTGAAAATGCGTATGACAGATGTGACAAAAAAGCTGAGTCCACAGCACCCTCTACAGGTTGCCTTGGGGAAATCCTCGCTTAGTCAGACCTCATTTAGGAAACAAGGCCTTATTCTGGCTTTTGATGATAGTCTTAATGATGCCTGAGTCACCAGAAGACCAGCAGTCTAGGGAGAAACTTTCTCCTCCATTTATACATACTTTTGGTACAGCTTCCTTACCAGATCATTTACAGACGACCACATTCTGGTGTCGTAACCAGGTTTCTTTAAGACTCGCAAATTGTGCCTTGGATCAACCTTTTCATGCTTAAGTATTGACAGATGAAGTTTTTCACAAACAGCTTAAAGATGGGATTGAGGAGTGGTTTTTCTAATATGTTGACTGAAGTTGTGTTCATGTTAAGTGTATGTGTGTGTATCACCGACATTGATCGTTGCTCTTATACTGACCTTTGCAGATATGGTTTGGACAGGGCTTATTAAGTATATAAAGAAACGCTGTAAGTGATAAAGCTGTTCTAATATATCTGCATGTTTTATTACCGTTCGTTGTTGATTATTTTGACTGTTAGTGGCATAATTGTACAATTAAAATTTAGCTGGATTTAGCTGAATAACAGACATTTCAAAATAAAAACCAGGAAGCTTTTGTAATATCAGTTGTCAATGAACTGATGTTGATCAATGCAGAGATGTTGCATTGTTGATTCACGTTAATATACAGTGAGGCGTATAACAGTCAGAATACACAGAAATATAGTCGCAAGTTATTTTATCTGCATCAGGGAGCCATGCTGTGTTTGTGATCACGTCATAGAACTCCCCTACTGTTGAGAGTCTTGCTGGGTTCTCTGTGCACAGGCTGAGCTAAAGTGGAGTATGAAATTCATGAGTGTCTCCTGGCAGGTTAAATTCACCCAGGGGCATGGAGACCCAGGTCTATGTCTCCCTCTGGGTGGGTACACTAAAGTCCCTCTGCTCCAGCACACACACACCCTCTCTCTCGCTCTCTGTCTCTCTCGCGCTTGCTTTCTCTCTCTCTCTCGCTTTCTGTCTCGCTCGCTCGCTCTCTCTCTCTCACACACACACACACACACACACACACACACACACACACACTCGCTTTCTGTCTCTCTGTCTCTCTCGCGCTCTCTCTCTCTCTCTCTCACTCTCACACACACACAAACTCACTCTCTCTCGCTGTCTCCATCTTTTTCACCCTCTCTCTCCCTCTCTCGCTGCATGGGGGTGGTGGTTACGGGTGGGGAGGGTGCTGGAGGAGGGATTGTGGCTTGACAGTTTGGGCTGTAATGAGACAAACCACCGTGGTAGAACACTGCGATGCGCACTGGATGGAGGTCCAGGAAGCGGCGCTCCGTGCCTGTCAATTCTTCCCCTCAGAAGCCAAGCCGTAGCCTTTTAACTCTGTCTCAGAGTGGCTCTGCAGCCCACAGATACAAACAAAGCCAAAGAGAGGGAGTGAAAGATAGAGGGTGGAAAAAAGCACTCCTTTTCTTTGCATTTCCAACTAGAGGTTTCTTTTCCTTTAAATTAAGGTGGGGAGTTAGCCGGGGATTTGGGGGCCTACGGTGCAAGGGAAAAAATTTAGGGTGAGGGGATAATAGGGAGAGAGGGGAATAAAGCCTAGACATTTTTGCAATCAACAGTGAAATTGGGGGTTACATTAGTTATAGTTCAGCACTGCAGTGTCAGAGCTCCTCTGACTGCCGTTCAGAGTTTCTTCTTGTGAGTAAAGCTGCCACATTACATTAGGGCCTGTATTTGCTTTATTTTTTTATTAATCAACACAATAAATTTCCTTATAATTTCTGTAGTGTAGAAGACCAGTGCTAATTGCATTTTGAGCATCCGCCCCCTCAGAAAATACTTTGCTCACTTCACAAAGCAAGCATCCTAATGTCATAACAATTCATAATAATGGAAATCAATCCCAACATGACTTTATATTTATTTGCATGAATAAATGATGTGCTCTTAATTTGGCATGCTGCTGGAATGCTCTCACTGTAGCATCTGGCTTTTATGAAAATATTAGCATACGAGAAGATGATTTTTAATCATGCAACAATGGTTGTTGAGGGACGCTGTTCAAACAGCACTGGGAGACCCGGGCGTTTGCAGAAGAGCGAGTGCACCAGTTAAAAGATCTCACAATTTATTCAGCCAATAAAGAGATTAATTGGTGTTTTTTGGAATTGTAGGTCAGCCGCTATTATGCAAGAACCTTAAGGATATGGCACAGATCTGTGTGCTTTGCTGAACAATGTAAGACTGCTTATTACCAAAGGTGATTAAATAAGCTTGTTTAAATATGAATTTCTGTGATTGCGCTTTCGCTTTTGACATTGAAAAAGACATTAGTTGTGGACGACAAGTTTGCCCTGTACAGATTGTGTCATTGGGCACAGCCATGAGCTGAAGGAGTTGCTTTTGTCAGTGATATCCACAGCTTAACTGCCTGCTTTCGTGTCCTGATGCCGTTTGGTGTCGAAGTGTTTGTCTGGCTTTTGTTCTCTCCACTTGAGACCTTCTTGTGCTCTGTCAGATCTGAGGTCTTTGTGCCAGGGCTAAACTTTTGTAAACTGCGAGCATTTGTCAGAACGTTTTCCTTTCTCGTTTTCCCCCTTCGTGACTTGCCCTCCCTCCATCATCAATCCTTGATGCTTGTTGGCCTGTTCATTGCTGTGATGATGCAATGAGGAACTTGTGACTGGTTCCAGAGAGAGCAGCGTGGGGAGTTTGACTGGCCTCCTGGGTCCAGCTCTTCTGCCTGATGGCTATTAGTCACTGCCAATTAGCTGCTTTCCTGTGCAGCACCGTGGACCAAGAAATCTGCCACTGCTTGGCCTTTATGCTATTGTGCCACGCACAACATCTCAGGGTATTACAGCATGTTGTATTCACTGTTTGAAAGCTTTCCAGAAGGCCACAACACCACAATCTGATATCAGTTTCCAGGCTTGATAATATGTTAATTAAAGCTAAGAATCACAGAATGCTGCACAATGCTGTCCTGATATGTCTCTAATGATGTGATAGGCAATATATTGCTGTGTGGATTTCCCACCTCATGCCCACTTTAGCCAATATAGGCTGATTTACAGTTGGGTTAATAGCTGGTTTCTGCAAAGTAGCTAAATCTTATTTGTTGTCGTTGGGCTTTATTTTCATGTGAGATTTGTAGTCAATTGTGTAGTTTTGCAGATAGCAGAAAGCACTTTCAGGAAATGGTGGTCAGTATGGCACAAATATAAAATCTTTATACTTAAGAATATTTTTATAATTTGTAGTATTCACATTTTTCTGTAGTTTGGAACAGATAAAGAACCAATGCGACAATAAAGTACTAGAGCTCAAACAGTTTTGTTGATAATGGGATGTGTAAAAAGTTCAAAACGAATAGATATGTTGAAATTCAAAACAAATAATTTGTAAAGTTTTTGCAAAAGATTTTTTCTTTCCATTTTTAAAGTGGAGATTAACCTACAATAAGTTAATGACATAACCTAGTAAAAGGGCAGCAGTTTTCTACATGCCTTCTGATGCGGCAAACTGCTCTTTGAGGACAGATAAGTCACACGTGTTACAATAAGCTAATATTATCATTATGAAATGAAAGCTTACCATGTTCTGTTACTGTTCGTTACTAGAAACTTCTTAGCCATATTGATTGTCTCAATTAAAAGTGTTTTTCAGACAGCTTTGAGAAGCGATAGAGTGTTCGGTAGCTTGTCTTGTCACAGTATTACATACACCAGCTAGCTACATAAAACTGATTAATTACTTTAAATACAACTCATTCTGGAATCATAGTTTTAACATGAAAAGAATATCATTGGGTCATCCTGAAGAGGTATTCACACTCAGCTTATTTGGTGAAGTTAATTGACTTATTAAAAAAAATCAGGCTGGCTAACTGCTTAAAAATGTTCAAGCAGTTAAGTGATGTCACAGCCTGAAGATCTATAACATCAAGCAAAATTTGTTTAAAATGTAGAATTTTATGTATCTCATACAAAATTATGGGGACGGTTAGACACACAAAACAATGCATACCGTTTTTGCATTGGAGAGTTTATGAACAGTACCTCACAACATTACAAGACATTTATTTTATTTAAGGGTTTCACAGTAACAAGTTAATTAAGCCGTTCAGCTATTTTTATACTATTTATTGGTTTTACTGCTCTCCGGGCGCCCCTCATTGGTGGCAGCCCATTGCTTCAATTTCACGCATTACTATAAGAGGCCACTTTACTTTTACTTTACTTTGTTCACACTACTCTCATTTCTGTTTGATTAACTCCTTGTTTTTGTCAAAGGTGCAAGTACACCTGTCCATGGCAGCTGTTTTCTAATGGTAGTGTCCTAATCAGCAGGATAATGTATCCTGCAACACTGAAAAATTGTTCAGGAATGGGACACACGGCAAGTGTTTTTTGTGCTATGGTTGATTTGCTTCAGAGGAATATCCACAGTGTAAACCAGTGAGGTGTTCTGTGGCTTGGGTAAGCGAGGACAATGGCCCACAAGCTGACTTCCTACTTTCTTTAAAGGCGAAGCAGAAGTACATCTTGGGACAGGCCCGCTGAGGGAAGGGTTTTTTGACATATCTTTTGAGACTTTTTGATTTAATCAGATAGGTACGCTGAGTTGAATATGGCCTGAAAAAGACATTTAAATAAAGGTTCAGTTCTTAGTTAATGTGATATGATTCATATTTTCTTGGGCAGTTGCTAGTTTAGGACACAGTATGAGAACAGGCCAGTGTAGACAACAGGCTATTACTGGGTGTCTCATAAGTGGGAGTGCTTTTTGTGATCGTGACAGTCATAAATATGGATGAATGTGATCCAAGATCAGCCTTCCTTACAGCAGCTTTGTAAATTCCAACTTTGGTGTTGTCTGAATTGGCTCCCTGTAACGACAGCTTAATTAAAAGCTGGATGTGCGGTGAAAGTAGTTTGTTATATATTTTGTTACAAATTTGGTGACTACTGACTTCTACTGGTTATTAGCAGTGTTAACCTCAGAGCTTTGGTGCTAAATCAAGCAAATTTGGAGTTTTTCTAAACCCGGTGGTTCTGTTTACACATTGCTGTGAAAATGGTTGCCTACTGAGATGTCTAAAAAGGACGATGAAGCATGTCATCCAGAATGAAAACTTTTCATCTCACTTTTAGAACTTGATAATGTTCTGCAGCAAAACTTGCTATCAGTCACTTGGAACTAACTTCATGCTCGGAATAATTTTTCACTTGGCGATCTTGAGTCACTATCAGTTAGCCAGGTTTAATGAACACACCCTTTCCTCTCCCTTCGTCTCACCCAGATACACTGCCCTAAGTTTGTTTCTGTCACTCCTCACTGTATGCATGCATCGTTGACTCTGGATCTCTCTTAGCTCTGAGCAGCCTCTTTCTGCTCTCTAGTCACCCGAGGCTCCTTCTTCTCCTACTCAATCTGAAACCCCGTCAATGAAGCATCCATGGGTGAACCTCTCACCTCCAAAACGCCTCACTTAGCAAACCAGACATGCCTTTAACTTAACTGTTTTTTTTTCTCTCTTTCTCTCTTTCTCTTTTCCCCTTTTTCTGATCCAGTGGGCACCCCTTATTACATGTCTCCCGAGAGGATACACGAAAACGGATATAACTTCAAATCTGACATCTGGTCGCTAGGCTGTCTGCTTTACGAGGTAACGTATAGAAAACCATTCCACCACCAGCACCACCTCGCTCCTGAACCCTTCTCAAACCCCCACTGATGCTTCTGCGAGAGGCAGCGCTCTCCTTCCCATGATTCTCTGACTTGGACCATGCCGTCTGTCGCGAAAATTACAGTGTGGTTTTGTACTTTATGAGGTAAACGTCCCTGCGTAGGAAACCTGGAGTGTGTTTCAAAGTTGGCAGGGAAATCTGAATGACATTTACATGTGTTTTAGATAAGACTCATAGCTTGCTTCTCTGAAATGATACTGCCTCAATAACGTACACCACATTACTAGATGCACTGTGAAGTAAAGCCTCTGGCTCCAGGGATGGAGTTTTTGCATAGCCCTCACCCCAGCCTGATGTTGAAGTTGTACAAAGGTCAGCAATGTTTTTATCCCAGGATAAATGATTTGACATTGAGCATAGAGATCTTTGGCATGCTTGTACTGTAGCAAAGCCCACTACCACCTACTATAATCAGTGTTTGTCTACTTCTGTTGGATCTATCAGTGTGTGTGAGTCAAACTTTAAAAACTAAGAGATAGGTTGTGTTATACAGCATTGAGGCTTTTGAAGCATAGCTATGTCTAAGGAATAGATGAGTTTTTGTGCAGGCCTGGATTTCCATTCACTTAGCAAATACAGGAATCCTGGTATGAAAAGGAACACACCGCGTACATGCATGTGAAGATTTGCACGACTATCACACATGTACAGACACATTTGCAGAGTAGAAATACACATTGTTAGTCCAGCACCCATTCTTCCCTGAATCCCCCTGAGTGATTTTTTTTTTCCACTCATCTTTTTTTATTCTTGTTGGGTAGCTCACCAGTAGCTGCACCTCCCAAAGTGCCTGGGGCTGAAAAACATCCATCTGAGTTCACCGCTGCTTGGAGACTGCGCTTCTTGGTGCTAATTAGTCTCCCACAATGCACCAGGCCCGACAGTGTGCCCCGCTTGGCAGCGGCCACGGGTCAGCAGAGTGCAGCACTGAGGCAAACGGGGAACGGTTGTGATCTCTTAAGCTTCTGTTGAAGAACGGGCCAGAGCGCTGGGCCCTGAACAGAACAGATCGCTCCTATCGCCCTGCGGAACAGAGGGGGTCTCTCATCCTGTCACGCCTCCAGCAGGTCACATGATCTGAGGGGAATGTTGGGAGGTGATGAGTTGACATCTGCTCGAATGACAGGTCTGATGATGGGCGAACCCGCTGGCAGTAAAAGTGTATGTGTGTGAGAGTGTTGAAGCCAGAGTGTCTCTGTTATTGTGGCAAACTTGGATTCTTCACACAGTGGTTGTGATGCCGTGCAAGGACAACGGCTGGTAGACGCACAATGAATATCTGTGTTGTGGGTGCACTTATACTTACGCCCTTTAGTTTGTTGACTGTTGAAATGGCTCAGATACTTTACACCGTGCCAATGTCTGCAAGTAGGAGATGACTGCCTTGCACCGTTGCGGCAGTAAATAGCTGCAGCGGTAATTTGGAGGCTTGTGCCATCTCTCATTGATCTCCATTGATCTCTTTTGTGTGATGGGCCTACACGAATGCACATAATTCTGCCTTTCGAAGGCATGAATCTTTCAGCCAATCTGCCTTGGGGTTTCAGGGTTGAGGGATTGTAGGGGTGGGGATTGGGTTGGTGATTGAGGTCATAAGGCCTTGGTTAAAAATCATCAATACCTGTGCATTGTATTCCTGCATCTGCATCCGTTATTCTGTTTGATGCAGTGTCTCTGTTGGAGCTCGTTTGGTCAGCTGACTGCATGGCCCTGTGATGAGGGCTGGGTGGGGGCCCGGCCGACGTTGGTGCCGGCTCCCAGCTGACCTTCACCACGGGTGGGGCGCGTGCTCTCAGTCGATACCGCTGGAGCTTCAGCAACGCACTGCACGTCATTTCCATTATTGACACCTCAGTCTGCGCTGAGGAGGAAGTGTGTGTTTGTGTTTGTAAAAAAGCCTCGGGACAGTTGCTGTATTGAGGTACTGAATGAACAAATACGATTAGCAATATTAAAGTTATCAACATGCACATTTTATCTCGATTTGGATAGCTTTTCAGTTAATAGTGATGATTATTCTTTATAGTAAATAACTGATCTTTTGATCAGTATCTTGTTGGTTTATAAGCCAAGTCGCTTATAAGAATTTTTGCAGCTGCTGGTCTGGTTGCCCGATTTAAATAGAATCTGTGTGTCTTCCCCTTTTTTGTTGGTATCTAAAGATTCTTCTTCCTGTGCTTGTCCCTGAATAAATTATTTTACATGTGTCTCAACATATCGTCATTTACTGTTTTGCCATAAAGTTGTCAAGTATGCCAAGTACAAAGGGCAATTTTTTTTCATGTCTTAGCTCTCAAGCAATGTTAAAACAAAACAACTGAGGTCGGGAGACTTTCAGATGAATCTGTGAGATTACATTCAGTCTATCCTAGCCATGTCACCTTTCATGCAATAAATATTTTTTAAACTTCATAAATCTCTCTACACAGTCTTATTATATCGAATGAGATTTTGTGTAAAGCTAGTCCATCCACACTATAGTGGCTTCAAAGCAAAGTATTTGAGCCCAAATTGGAAAAGTAGTTCAGTACCATATAGTTCAACCTCCTTCCTTTTTTATTGTATCATGTGATTGTTTGCTTGTTTTGTTTATGTTCTCCAACAAAAGCTCCCTTGTTTCTGTTTTTGTCCCAGATCTTTATAGATGTGATATTGTAGTACGTCACAAAATCTTTGCTCCCTCATCTCCACAGGGCTTCATGCTATTGGTTTTGGTGTTGGGTTTTACGACGCCTGAAATAAAAGGGTCGTCTCAGGCTAACCAGATGGTCCTGTCGGTGTCTTCCACTTACTGTCTCCGGTCTCTATTAAGTACAGGCTGCGTTCATATTGCTGTATCTGTGCTCCCATGGTCTGGTCTGGCCTTTTGAAGTGCTCTTAAACCCATAACTAATAGCTGTCTTTGGGGCTGTTAGGAATTTATATTAACATAAATCAAGACTGTTACATATCCTTTCAACACAGAACAACGTCCTAGACATTCTGATCAGGCCTTTATAATTAAAAGTCATGTATAGCTGTGAAGTAATAACCATAAGTGAGTATTCTGCCATGTCAGATTATTCACATTTTGTTGTTTATTGGATTAGAACTTGAGTGTACATATTATTTTCTTTCGGTTCCTTGCTCATAAAATATATGAAATAATAAAATACTCTGAAACAATGTAGCTGTCCTATAGTGTTACAAAAAATGAGATGAGACTAAACAGTTACCTTTTGAGCTATATGGTATATTGATTTGTCTTCTTGTGCCAGATTCCTTCAAATGATCAATTTGGAAGTTTCTAATCCTGTTTAAAAGGTAACACTCCATTACAAGAACAGAAGAAAGTCACAAGAGACATTGTGACAGCTGTGGAAAGATACAGATCTGTGAGTGGACTCTGTCTGGTTAAAAATCTGGTATCACAATTACCTAGAACCACTCCTTTTTGCCTGCCCGAAACAGTTTGTTCCTCCAAACTGGATCAACAGTCGGCGAGAAGGCTCATCAGAGAGCCTGTCCTGAGTTTTTTGCCTGAGTGAAAAGCTATAAAAAGGGGAGGATTTAGGTTGGAGAAACAGAATTTGTCCTATATGAACATAGCACCTTAGACTAACAAAACTAGCACAAAAAGTGTCAAAAGGACTGATTATTTATGGCCATAGAAAATTTGGTGACTGACATTACTTGAAGAGAGAATAAATTACTATACTGCTGATAATTCCAGTGTTGTTCTCTGTCTTTAATAAAGATGTGTCAATCATTTAGTCATGATGGGGCACCATGGGAGTTTTTGTAGTAATTGCTGATTACAGGTCAAGTCTAGCCTTTAATCCTGAGGAGGATTGAACGGTGTGAACATTTTTCATCTCCCTCTCTGACATCCGACATTATACTCGGCTATATATTTCCTGGCACCCAGTCTTTCATGTATTCAGATTTTTATTTCTTAGTTTAGTGAATTAATTTGATGCACAGCTGCGGAATCTACAAGTTGCGGATGCTGGGGGATGGTAGTGGGTAAGTATTGCTCTGGCTTGGCAGAACTGTTCGCATTCTGATAAGCTGTCTTTCCTTTGTTTTACTAATGAAGCATAAAACCATAGACGTGCATTCATTTCTTCCCCGACAAATATACAAACATAAAGTGCCGGTAAACCTTTTTTCCTCGTAATTTGTCTCCTTGCCGTTACAAAGGAGGAGAAGCTGTTTTCTCTTTTGTTTTGGAAGAGGACGAAAAGTGGGCTTGTTTAAAGCAGACGGCACATTCGGCCTCCATCCCTGCAAAAAGTCACTGCTTTTTCAGCTCTTGCATGAGGACTTCTTTTGCGGATGTATTTTTTATTTTGTTCCCGGGGCCTTGCTCCCTTTTATTAATATATCATTAAAGTGCGGCTCTAGGAAAAAAACTGGCGAGATGAAATAATGATGGCTTTTTTCACGTTTGAATTATCGCTATGGCTGCAACCTACGCTGTAGCTCCTGAGAGTGGGGCCTCGCTCTGCTTTTAATTGACATGCAGAGAGTGTGACGCAGAAACGAGAAAGATAAATATGAAGTTGAGGGTATGCTTGTCTTTAATCCTAGCTGAGGCCTGAATTGTGGGCAAGCGGACACAGTGTCCGACTGTTTGTATCCCTGTGCTATGTGACTACGACAGTTTTTAGATGCACCCAGTGTTTTTGTTTTTTTTTGTTTTTTTTGTATTTGTGTGTGGGAGTGTGTGTGAATGTACATGTGACATTTGTTTCTGTGTAGGTTTATTGCTTTTGATGAGGGGGAGCATGTTTCTGTGTGGGTGTCCATAAACAAACATGCCAAAGCTTTTGAGAAAGCATAGTGTTGTGTACATGTGTGTATGTTGCATGTTTCTGTGTGGGTGTGGTGTTTCTAAGAAGGGGGAGCTTTGTGTGTGTTTTTGCTTGTATGTGTGTGGGCAGGCCTTTGTGTGTGTGGTTGTGGGTGTTGGGGTGTGTGTGCGTGTGTTCTGTTGCGCCACCATGCTCCAACAGCAGCAGCAGCAGTAGCCCTGCAGACAGACAGCAGGCCAGCGTGGAGTGGGGTGTGTTCTGCTGTAGAATAGCAATGAGGAGAGCTGCTGGGCTCCGGGGGTCAGGGAGCAAGTCAATCATCTCAACCATCGCCCGGCGCCCCGAATCAAATTAGCCTGAAAAATTCAGGGGCCAGGAGCACGGGGCGAGCAGCTGTCAGGGCCAGGAGCACCCAGGCACTAATGAACCAGATGAATAGTGCAAAAACTCGAAAATAAAAACAGGACAGTTGACATTTTTCATCTGTCAGAAGCAGAAGATGCATGAAAATACTGTGGTCCTTGTTTAACCCTTTGCTGGCTGCAGCTGCCACTACTGCTGCCACACCTCCGCATACCACACCCCACCCCCCCGCACAAAGCACACATGCTGTACCTCACCATGTGCATGCGCGCGCGCACACACACACACACACATTCACACACACACACACACATACAGACAAACACAAAAAGCTGTGTTGGGAGCACATGTGGCAACACCCCCAAACCCCACCCTTCCCCCCACCTAACAGGTACACACAAGGACTGGCTACATTTAACTTACACTAAACAGAGCTCTGCAAAACGCTGCTTGCTGTAATTATCCTGAGCAGCTCTTTGCAAGAGCAGCGGTGTATTGAACAGAGCCAGATGTTGCAGTAAAACGGCATATTCCTCTCCTTACCCAGGTACACTTGAAAAATCCTTGTCCTTCCCATCTGCACTCGTCTTTTTGGAGGCTGTTGTGTCGGTTTGGTGTGTTTGTTGAACAGTTTTTGCCTCATGCCGACAACGCGCTTTAATTGTCTTGTACTACACTCAAATATTGTGTCCGTCTCTCTTTCTCGCTCTCTCTCGTTAACTGATATAAAAATAAGAAATCCTCTCGGATCCCTGCACTGAGACACGAGCATTGAGACACGAGCAATATACTTTTACTTTTCTTCTTTTTTCCCCCCAGCAGAAGTGTTTACATAAGCCAACTTTTAACACTCATCTGGCAGGCAAAGAGTTGATCATTAAGTCATCTTTTAATAACTTTTAATCTCTTTTGGACTGACTGAAGCAATGCTGTCTGTTCTGTCTAGCGACGTCATCCAATAAGACTGTCAAAAACAGGATTATTGTAGACTGCTGTGTCATATGACATGCGATCAGGGTTGTTTTTAAAAGAATTGTATAACAATACATTATTCCTTTCATTTTAATATAAATAATACTTTGTATTTCATTATACATACCATGTTTTTGTAGTTCTATATCACAATAATATTGTAAACTCCATAATAATCTCCATGCTCAATAAATCTGCTTAGTGATTAGTTCACTATTTTAATTATAGATGAGGTAGTTGTATGTCGTTATAAAGGTGTACTTAACAGGATCCCATTTCCCTTTTCGTATTTGTAATGGAAAAAAAAAGCTTGAACTACTAATCAATAAGATTCCGAGAATTCTCTCGGGGTCTAAAGTGTCGAACAAAACTAAATAGTCACTCAATTAATTGATATCAGTAATTGATAGATTACTAATATAATCAGTGGTCACAAGCCTATAATTAAATTGTTGTATTGGCTTGTCACATGTAGCCTTTTGCAGTTTTACAGGCTCTTGCAGATGTAATCATTGAGCATAGCCTTTTTACAAGCCAATTGCTAATTACCCTGCAAATGTGTTATACATCTATGTCATTAACAGTTAATTGCCTGTTACTAAGGAGAAAAGTTGCAAAACTTCTGTATTGCTTGTAGCATGTTGCTTTTTCTTAGTGCTTTATCAGCACTTATCAATTTCCATGAATGCTTCTATTACTAACCAGTCTTAATTTTAAAAAAGTAATTCAAATGTTCTAGTGGTATGTAAGTATGTTTCTTTGACATGACAGTTTCAATTCAGAATCTCAATTTTTAGTTCAATGTTTTTATTTAAAATTGTTTAAATAATTATTCATTAATTGTCTTTCATGAAAAACTAATAAAAAAAAAAGCGATGTGCTACTTTCTAACAGGTATGATGTGCATAAACCATGACGCTTATATTCAGTTTTTTGCTCTACTGTATGACTTACTTTTTATATGTAAGTAGAGTGGAAGCATGACTTATTGAAATGTTATTGCTGTATTACAGTGCAGACGAAGTCCTGTATAATCCTGAGAGTCTGCCCAGTGAGAGCTGGCTGCATAGTTGCTCCAGCTGTGCTGTAACTGGGCTGGTGAGTGATTAGAGCGGAGCTGGCGGTGGCCCTGCGCCGGCCTGGCCTGCATTAGTGTAGCGTGAGCGGCAATGAGGCTCCAGGAAAAACGTCTCTCCGCTCAGCTCCACACAGCTCCTCTCAGCTCCGCTCCACAGCTCCTCTCTCCCCACCTCCGCGCCGTCTCTGACAACCCAGACTGCCATGCTGTCTCGCTCTGACACTCACGCTCTCTCTCTCTCTCTCTCTCTCTCTCTCTCTCTCTCCCCCACTTCACTCACTTGCTTCACCTCTCTGCCTTCCTTTAATTCTCCCTGTCTCTCTCTCTCTCTCTCTTTCTCTCTCTCCTCTGCCATTTTAATTGAGTTCTCGGTTAGTGCTTGTGTCTGTCCATGTCTGTGGTTTGCTGTGTGTATTGTTAGCATCTGGAGAACTTTTTCCAAACGTCCTTGTACTAACGCTGCTAGTTCTCACTTGTTTTTGGCATTTATCTTCTCCACAGTGTTACTCTGTAACATTGTTTTATTCTTTCTTTTTGTGGCAAAGTTGTTCCCTGTTTTGTTTCGGCACTTTCCTTGTGACTTTTGTATGTTGTTGATGCACATCATTGGTAATAAGGTGATCATTTGAATTGTTTAGATTAATCAGTAAGCCTGATACTATAATTAAATATTTAATTTCATGTTAAATGTGGTTAACAATCTAATTGCCCTTTTTGTTTGATATGCAGCTATAAAGCCTAAAGTGGCCAAATCATCTGATATGCTATCTTTCTTCCTAGCTGTCAAAACTGTGGTGCCCACCTGTAGAAGGGCTGGGCCACTCCTCCTTGGAAACCTTGTGATAGTTCAAGAACACACAAACACACACAAGACTGTGCTATATTTAAACATAGAGTGAAATCACAAAGCAAACTGGAAATTGGCAAACTTAGTACTTTTTTAGAGTCCTTTTATTCCATTGTTTGCACTTTGTCTTAATGTGTGTGTGGCTTGAGGCCAGCATCAGCTTGAGTATCTTTATACTGTTCCTCCCCAGACAAGCTCCAGCTGACCACAAGTGGGGAAGGCGCACCAATGATGTGATGGCAGGAAACAGGCTAAACAGACTGAACATTACTACCAGTCAAATGAATTTTATATATATATATATATATATATATATACATTCATGCTTTTACCAGAGGGCTTGAATTGTACACATGTCTGCATTATGTTCCCTCTTATCCATAGTGATATTAATTCTGTCTGAGTTGAGCGTAGTGTGAATTGAGTGTAGTGTGAAAAATCATGTAAAAATATTTTTATTGGTAACCTACTGTTATTGATGTGTTCATGTCTGAGCAAGACTGTGCTGCTAAAAACTTTAGTAACTGCTGGGAACTACATATCAATCAAAACCAACTTTTTTTCTGCACATATGGCTGTTCTTTGAGAAATAAGATCTGCTCTCTTTTTATTCTCTATCACTCTCCCACTGAGATGCAGGAGATCATCACGTGACTGAAACAGGTGAAAGGCTCTCTGAAGCTCATGTGGTACTTTGTAACTGAGTTTGGATCACAGCATCATCGTTTATAGTAATAACTCTAGACAATATTCGCCTACGCCTACTTCATCTGAGAGTAGGCTGGATCTGCCCTATCCTTCCTTCTTTTTGCTGAGGCTCCACAGGAGTAACTCTCAGAAAGAAAGGTGGGATCGGCACCCTATAATTTCTTTGCAGCAGTGTTTATGAATATTCTGGACATTGTGAGGTTTGTGGAAAATTCAAGTCCCTTCAATTTTGAGAATCTCAGTATGATTGCACTGAACTGTCGGTACTACAACGATGTAGACTGTGGCAATAAATAGATCCTTTCCAAAACTCTATCTGCAGATGTGTGTTGATCCAAAGATTTTTTTTATTCACTGTCCAGATACAAAGTTCTCTTGAATCTTCTACTTTTTTGTGGTCACTCTTTGGATAATTGAATTATTTTAGTTTTTAGTTTTCATGTATTTTAGTTCACCTCACAATGTTATACAAAATAAGTTCATTCTCTTATCTTCTACTGCTCTACCAACTGTGGCGTTTTCACAGAAGAACATGAACACATATAGGAAATATATTATTTATCATACAGTTGATATGTTAACTGTTGTGGTATTTGTTTGATTGCTTGAATGGAGTCCAGGAAGCTCTTTCCATGCTATAGAAGAACTGACTTTCTATTGACTGTCATGACCATTAGCACATTAGGTGGTAGTTACTGTGTAGAAAAAGTTGATAAGTTTGATAACCTTCTAGGCTGATTCCTTCTTTACAACACATTACTGCATTAGCAAATGTGTTAGAGAGACCTCTGTGATGATGACTACATGACTCGACAGTTGTAAACTTTCTTTACAGACAAAAAAGCTTCTGAGCTTGTGGCTTTTATTATCAACAGGTGTCTGTAGGTGAGCTCTCAATGGGGGAGTGCCTGTTGCACTCTGGTGCAGATAATTTGTCTGTTGACTACTTTGAAACCTTGAGCTGTGTTGAGATTAGTGCAAGGTCACTATGATGTGGTTTAGCTATCTATTGCAGAACAGTGAGTTTACAGTTCAGTTTTTGGTAAAAACAAGCTCAGTATTTTTTCTTTCCTTGCCTGAGCTACAAAAATCTCCTTTGGGTTTCAGTTGTTTAGGGCAGCGATTCTCCAACCAGTCCTCAGGGCCCCTAAGACAGGTCCACATTTATGCACTATCCCAGCGTGCGATGCATGGAGATACAGTTTTTACTCTATATCGTGTAGAGGGACCCTGAAGACAGGTTTATCCACTGATACAGGGGAGCTACTTGACTAAACAAGACATGTAGTGTGCCTCAGTTATGTATACTTATGTGTCTTAAGGTGGCCTTAGGCTTGTGTACCCAGCTAAAGAGAAAAGCATCAGACACACATTACCTTGTTTTGAGACATCTGAGTTCAAGTGCTTGGTTATAGTTCAGGTGTTGGGTTTTTTTTTTTCTGAGGGCAAACGCCCAAATAAAAGCAGTATGAATCAAATGAGGGTCATAGACCTGAGCAGATAGGATGACGTAAATATTGTTAGCCAGGCAAGTACATGCACACTGCGTTGCATATAATTAGCTTAGTGTCCAGCCTTTCCGTTTTTTGTCAGTGTACTTAACCCACAAAGCTTTGGGTAAAGAGCAAACAAACAGTGACATTTGTTATGTTGCTTTAAAAACAAAAAAGAAAACAACTATAAATTAGCCAAAGTAAAACAAATACAGTATGCTTTCCATAATGACTGTCTGAAGAGACTAGAATTTGGAGATGGTGCCCTTAACAGAATTGTATTCCTCTGCTAGACAACTTTGCTTTGAGTCTTTAGTATTTAAAAACCCTTTACATCATAAGTTCAGTAACTGGTATGTCAGCTGCCTGGTGTCTCATTCGAACGGAAGCCACTCATTCAGTCATGTCTGTAATTTATTGTCCTGGCAGTTCAGGCAGGGTGTCTTGAGTACTTCTTGATAAAAATTGAATGTGTGTGTGAGAGAGAGTGAGAGCGGGGCGTGAGAGTGAGACTGCATGCGAAACTTCTATGAGTCAGGATGAAACTGTAGCCAAGCCACAAAGCTCCCCAGGTTCTTGAGGCTCATTCTAAACCCTGCAGCCCCACCCATGTGGTATTATACTAGATGTTCCAGTACTGTGGTCTTAGCCTCAGTGTCACACTGTACCATATCCACAAAAAACCTTAAATATCTAGAATGTTGTGCTTGTTGCAGCCTATATTTGAGAATTTGACTAGTGTTGTCTCTACTCAAGAAAAGACTGGTTGTCTATAAATAACTGAAGCTCATTTATGACTACAAAGCCCTGTATACGGATCTGGAATGGAATGGTTTGGGGGGAAAAGATGATTATATGTGTTTTTACTTAAAAATAGAGCACTTATTAGCAGCTTTAAATGGCCGTCTTAAAGCTATATCTACCAATACAAACAACATCAATACACATTTTCTACAGTATAGATTCTGTCCATATGAGGTTTTCTTGCACACTTTGTTTTGATCACATGTTGACATATGCACCGATCAACTGTGACATGAAAACCACCTTGCTAATATTGTGTAGGCTCCCCTCTTTGGACACTGAAACAGCTCTTACCCGTTAGGGCATAAAATTTGATTAATCACACCAGGCCGCCTTCCAGTTCTGATTCTAACATGCCTATTTCAGCAGTGGATAGGGATCAACATGAGCACTGCCTGTTCTGCACTGACAGAGTGTTTTCCGACATCCTTCTACGATAACCAGTAATTTTCAGCAATTTGTGGGACAGTAGTGCCACTGTGGAATCAGAGCAGAAAGGTTAACCATTACTCCTCAAGTGCGTAAGAGAGTTACGGGTGCCCATGACCCTTTCACCAGTTGTCCCTTGGTAGGAACTAACCACTGAATACCAGGAACTGCCCATGAGACCAGCCATTTTGGAAATTCTCTGACCCATCACAGTTTGGCCCTTGTCAAGGTCGCTCAGATCCTTTAGCTTCCACCATCACAAACCGCTTTATATTAAAAAAAAAAAAAAAAAAAAAAAAAAAAACGCATTCACTTCGAAAACTGTTTGCTTGCTGCCTTATATATCCCACCTATTGATAGGTGCCACTGTAATTATATGATTTATGTTACTCAGTTCACTTGTCAATGGTTTTAATGTTTTAATGTTGTTTGGCCTCTAGCTGTTTCTTATAAAATCAGCATTTCTTATAAAGTTATCCTTGATTTTAACCAAGTCTGTTTTAAGCTTTATTTCTTCGTTTTTTTTTCATATCCGTTCCTGTCAGAAATAGTTATAAATATCAGTAGTATTTTGTATCTGCATCAGTGGCATCAGTATCTGCAAATACTTCAGATTTCTGGCGTCAAAAAATAAAGTGGTTTTGTGCTTTCTTTAATTTTTCCGTATTATACTTTAGGTTTGCAGTAAATGCTTCAGTTTTCTGGCCGTATTTTTGTAGATTGTACTACCTCGTTTTCTTTAAGGTTTCTCTGTGCGTATTTTGACTGGTTTGCAAGTGTAAGCTTCCCATGCACTTCATCTCAGACTGGTGGGGTTGCTAGGGAACGGCAGCTGTCTGATTAAAATCTGATAAATGACAAAGATGGTGAGAGAGAGAGAAACATCTGGAAAGGAAGTGACTCCGACTATAATGGCTATTTGTTATACGTTGCGTCCTCGTAGCAGTTGAGCTGTATGTGGCAGATTTGTTAAACCATGCTCTCATAGCTTCGTTGCACTTGGAGACTCATTAAGATCACTTGTCAGTTAGCCTGAGTTGCTTGCAAATAGGAGAACACAGTAAGACTGAAGTATTTTTTTGGCAAGACCTGTGATATGGAATTGTGTTAAAAACCAAAGCACAGTATGTGTGCAGTACTGGTGTGTGTTTGGTTGTGGTAAGACTGGTGTTTTTGCTTACTTTTTTTGCTATAAGTTATTAAGCTCCCAAATAATTAATACAGTTAAATCAGTGTCTTAGTTCAAGGAAGTTTTGGTCATCTGTTATAAGCAGAAGTTCTTCTTTTTTTAATCTGACAGCAAACCCACTTTGAAAATCATGAATATACATATACAGCCTAACGACTTATGAAAAAAGTGGATTCCTATTTGTACATGGTAATATGTCTGCCTGAGCATTGACATTGCATAGCATTAAAAATGTCTATACTCATACTCATACTTTCTTTTTAGCTAAAAGAACATTCAGCCTCTTTTCTGGCCACGTACATTCTTTTTTTCTTGGCTCTTTACATTAGTTTTTAGGGATGCACTGGTCATGAATTTTTATGGTTGATCAGAGTTTACAGTCAGATTGGCCAGTGGGTGATTTTTTTTGGTGATTTTTATTTTTAGCCGTGTGTGGACAAGATGAACATGGATAGTCTTATTTGCTCTTTAAGAGTCCACATTGACATTTTAAATTCCGTATTCTTTTGCTGTTTTTAATAGAGAGAATTAAAGTCCTACCTTGAAAGTTAAAGGTGATTGGCTCTTTACCCCAGTGAGTCATGCATAATTATGCAATGGCATTTTGGTAAAGGTGTAGCAGCAGCATTCAAGAACAGCATGTACCTGTCTCAAATTATTAAATTACAATGCAGGTCGGCCAAAATCCAAATAATAGATTGGCCGAAAATAAATAGATTGGCCTGTTCCAATTGCACAAATCTGAAAATTCTGACCTGAGGGTTCCAGTTTTGTACTCCTAAATTGTGTGCAAGGCATTGTTTAATGGATTTGCACAGTTACCGCAGTGTTTGGTCCACATAAATATTTCTTGTGGTTTAGCTCCTCTTTTTTATCCCCCTTTTCTCTCTCTCTGCCTGACACTTTGTAACTGCCCCAGTGTTGCACATCCACTGCTTTCTTTCTGTTCAGTATGGTTTTACAATGGAAATTAACATATGGTGAAGTCCAAGAATGTTGGGATTTTTCTGAACTGAAAAAAAATTATAATAGTAATTTTTATACTATTTTTTTTTTTTACGCATTTGCGTTCTTAGTACAATGCATGAAGGCCAAAACAGGTTCTGTAAACTTTACTTTCTGTAAAGCTTCAGCAACAAACCTAGAAAATTCATGAATAATATATGAATAATAAAAATAAATGTATCAGTCGGTCAGTTATTCACAACACCCTTTCATTTCTTTCCTTCGCTCCTAGATGGCTGCTCTCCAGAGTCCATTTTATGGGGATAAGATGAACCTGTACTCTCTGTGCAAAAAGATTGAGCAGTGTGACTACCCTCCACTCCCGTCTGATCACTACTCGGAAGAGGTAAGGCACTCAGCACGTGCTCTAGTAAGAGAATGGCATCAGCACTGTGCATCTAACTACTCACTGAGATGTTATTGTGTAGTGGAAGCATCCTGGTAAACTTCAGATGTTCCAGATGAGTGATTCTGTGGGTGTTTGCAGGAATCAAGTGATTCAAATGATCCAACAAGCATAAGTCTTTTGAACAAGGGGTGGGTGGTATTATGTATTATTTAACAATAAATACATTTTTCTGATTATTTGCTCTTTACTGGGCCAAACGTTTGTACATTAAATTCAGCTTACCTAAATACGTCTCACTTTATTTGCTTTACAAAATTGCAACACAGATGGCCAACAAAAATAAAAGTTGGCCAGTTGTATGTTTGGATCAAAGCCCTGCTGATCCCTACTTGTGTTGTTTTTGCTTTATGAACACATTGATGGGCATTTGTCTACCTAGAGGTATGCAAAGGATTCAGAACATAGACCCACATAATGGACTTATTTTGGAATACTGTGCAGTCTCCTGCTCCACAGGGGAAGGAAGTCTAGCTTTTCTTTCCATTGGAGATTTCTGGGCCTGGCTGATGGGCTGTAACGCTGATATTCGCTGTATGTTCCTATATCTTTAGCTGCCATCATCAGTACCTAATTTAAGGGCTCCCTGCCATGGCCAGCCTCACCTACAGCTTGAGTCATTATTCCCCCATTCATGAGATTTGCTCTCCATTGCTTCAGTGCTGCAGAGGCTCTGTTCCTCCCCAATCCCCACCCCTTTCCCTCCAGCGGAGACAAAGGGCCTGCATCCTCCCCTGTCTACGTGTAAACAATGCTCCTGAAGGCGAATGGCAAAAAACTGTCAGACGCTCATCTTTGGTGTGTCATTTACCGTCTCCTTGCTTCTCACCTGACAGACAACCCCTTTCCCCATCAAAAATTCGGCACCCCCCAAATCTTTTTTTTTTTCACTAAGCATATGAATATTTTACATATCTGCATCCTGATTTGCCCCTCTCTCAAACCCCCCCACCCCCTCTGCCATTTCTTCTCCACTAATTCTGCGACTGGCTGGATTTGCATTTCACATGCTGAGCTGATTAGGAGACGGCGCGCCGCGCAGCACCAGCCAGGCCTCGGCTAGAAAGAGCCGGTTGCCATGGTGATCAGGCATTGTGGGGTGGGGGGGGTTACTTCTTCCTTCCTTTTCCTTTGCTTTTTTTTCTTCCATTTTGCTTTTAATGATGCAGGTTGTTGGGGCTGAGGTCGCATCTCTTTCTCTTTTTGTGGCACGAGTGTGAATTTTGGTGTGTGTGTGTGTGTGTGTGTGTGTGTGTGTGTGTGTGTGTGTGTGTGTGTGTGTGTGTGTGTGTGTGTG
>JBBPCY010000037.1:13114451-13140936 GCA_037974405.1 Brachyalestes nurse
GTGTGTGTGTGTGTGTGTGTGTGTGTGTGTGTGTGTGTGTGTGTGTGTGTGTGTGTGTGTGTGTGTGTGTGTGTAAACATGCATGCACAAGACTTTTAAGCTCCTACCTAGAGGTAGCACTGTCTTTAAACTGGTCATTAGCTCTTAGGTGACATGACCACAAATACATAGCATGTGATTTCATTAGCTTTTTTCCTCATTTTTGACACTGTAGCTGATTTCAGCCAATGAATGAAATGTTGAGAGTTGTCCTCTATTTCTCTGTGTTTTCTGTGCTCTCCTCCTCAGCTAAGAAAGCTGGTAGATATGTGCATCAACCCGGACCCAGAGAAGCGGCCCGACATCACCTACGTATACGGCATCGCCAAACACATGCACGCTCTAACGCTCGCGAACTGAGTTCATCACCCACTCTCTCCGTCTGCTTCTTCACTGCACGGCCCACTTTTGGATGACGTTTTGCCAGCGGTTTTGCAAAAGCCATATAAACTGCTCCTTTGTTCCATCACATAATACTGTTACCATCAAGTAAGGGTGAAAAAACTCAAAATGCTTTGATTTTGAGGGTCCATAAAACCAAAGATAAGAGTGAATGCAGAGTGAAAGAATGTGTCACAGGATTACTGACAGTAATACATCCATATAGTTGTAATGCTGAGGTTGAGTCACAATATACATATGTAATACACACACACACACACAAGGTAAATTTTACCACCTCAGACTGTTTGAGAATAATAGAGAAACATAAAATGCACAAATGCTTAAAAGAAATGGTTTGAACAGCCTATTTTAATACAGAGTGCCTAAACACGGAAGAAAACCGCAGCCTTAAAGCATCTTGCTGTTATGCACTTTTGGATATTGGTACAGATGATGCAACACCCTGATCATTGAATGTAAAATTACCTCTGTTACAGAGGAGGCTTTTTTTCTTATTTAAAAAGAAATTGTAGGCAAGATATGCTTTGCATGGTCCCATGATACTTCTTCCAAAACCATCGCACAACAAGTTTTATAAAAAGACTGAAAAACTCGTTTGGTCTCTATAAAAGTCAATTGAAATTCCCCTAAAAAGCTTCCCCATTTTTTTTACAGCTGGAGGTTTCTAGTTCTATTAAAATAGAATGAAGTCATTATGGTATTTGTTGCAGGTTGCATGGACTTTATCTGCATTGTTGTGTTTCCTGTGCATACTTTGAAAAGCATGATGTCATTTGTAATTTCAAAGGTTTTATTTAATTTTAGCCCAAAGCCTTTATAATGCCTGTGTATGTTTCTCTCACTGTGCCTTTAGTATAGAATATAGGGGCTGTTTACTTCCCCCAAACACACTCCAAATTCCTGAATCCCATTTATCATTTTGGCTAACAACAAGCCATTTATTACTACTGCTAGGAGTTAACAGTAGCAGCATTTTCAGGTTCTTTCTATAAACGACTAAAAGCAGAGAAGTCAAATACTAGGGATCATGGACCAGGACTGATGAAGGAATACGAATAGACTGTAGTATATCATGAACAGCTTGACAATCACAAGATGAATAATTATAATGCACACACTTCTGCTGTTAGTGGTTTCTATCAATGTTGGTATTTGAAATTGTCTCTCTGATTTTACATTTAATTATTCTTTTAAAAAAAAAACCCTAAAAAATAATCCTGAAAGATTGTCTTGCCAGCATGAACCTTAACAGAAGAAAACACAATAAGTGCCTTTTCTTTTGCCTAAAACAAATATGAGCAGTGTTCATCATAAAACGCAGATTAAGACAAAATGTGTTTTCAGCTTTAGCTATTTAGTGTTTAAATTGGGTCTTTAGGTAGGGGAGGGGCGGCAGGAGGGCTGAAGCTCGTTTACAAGCAATATTAGTCTTGAAAGAGAAATAATGCTCTGTAGGAGGTACATTTACAGATCAGTTTTGAGAGTTTCTGCACCTTGGTCGGCAGTTACTTTGTCACGCTTGTGCAGTATGTTTCAGTAGAATATTCCATTTCACCCACGCTTCGACCCATTACAAACTCAGTTCTCTGGTCTTGTACTGCTTATTAAAAGTGCTTCATGAGGTGGCTTCTTGAGTTCTGTCACGGACTTGGATATGAAATTACAGGTCGTACTTTACGGTTGTTAACAGCTATATATTGTACCACCCTTTTCATGTAGTAAAATTATGGATTTGCTGTGATAGTATTCATGTACAAATGGTTGTTTTAACAGTAGTCGAGAGCCTTTTATGTGTTTACCTTTTATTGTTATATTTAGCTTTAATCAGTTCATAACTTTTTTTTTTTCCCCTCTTATTGTTAACACAGTAACAGTTGACTCTTGTTGCC
Organism: Brachyalestes nurse; assembly: GCA_037974405.1. NCBI lineage: Eukaryota > Metazoa > Chordata > Actinopteri > Characiformes > Alestidae > Brachyalestes > Brachyalestes nurse. Next base: position 13,116,785 of record JBBPCY010000037.1, read on the forward strand.
TCCTATAAACATGTTTATCTTGATATTAAACTCTGAGGCGGAGGGTTGGGTTGAGGAATCACCATGCAGGGGGTGTGTTGATCGGCCGAGGCACGTGTGTTGCTTGTTTAGCAGGTTGGACAGACTATCTTTTTTTTTTTTTTTTTTTTTTAAATAAAGTTCCAGTGCCTCTTCAGTGAGATTCATGGTGATGTGTTTACAAATGAAGCCTCTGCAAAACTTGAAGGAGTGTGTGTTGAGGACTGGCCCGATCTGCTATTGGCTGTCCACAGTGTCACATTCATAGCCGGGTCACGTTCACCAGTGTAATGCAGTGGAACGCTGAGTGCAGAGGAACCTTTCGCACAAGTGGAAGTAAACACTCATGTTGAATGACGAAGCCAGCTCTATAAATTAACATTTGAACTGAACGGTTGACCGTTGCACAGCTAAAAGCCCTGCTGAACGTGCCCCAGACATGACTCTCTTTACACCCAAAGCGTTTGGAGTGGGGTGTTGGTGAGGGGGTAGGCACCTGTTATTTATTTATCTTTTTATTTTTTTTTTCTTTAGTTTTTGGTGGATCAAAACATTTACATGTCTAACTTTCAAGATGCACATTAATACTTTCTACGCTAACTGAAAATAAAATAAAAATCCAGTTCCTTTTATTGCATGACAACTGTTGTTATTCCATGAGAGTCTACAGATTTTTGGAAGATTTGACTAGTGTTGAGGACATATTCTCTACAGAAGTGGCTAGTAGGTAGTTACATATACTCAATTATATTATGCTAAGAAATGTCATTGCTCTTTCAGTTATAATACTTTATTTTGTCAAGTATGTTTGGAAAGGAATCTTTTTACCCAAGTCATATTTCTGTCATTAACTCGTTGCTAATGGTGCAGTGGTGAAACCATCTGTACTGCGTTACTACTTTACATCTTTTACAACTTTCAAGCCTTGTCGTTTTGTTTTAAACCAAAAGAGAAGAATGTCTCCTCAACTTTCAATGCTGAAAAGCTGCCAATACTCAGTTCAGTTTTTTAACCTGATACTTCAGCATTTTTCTTCATCCTGATTAAGATCCTTTTATTTGATAAGGGCTGTCACTATCCATTGTGTTAGTAATCGATTAATCCAAATTATTTTGACCATTAATTGAGCGATCATATAGGCAAAACATTCAACAAAGATGAATTACACTTTGTAACTTCTAAATTTAGCATAAAACAGTCAGACATTCTGCTAATGTGGGTTTTTTTTCTTCCATTGATTCACAAAGTCAGCTGGAGTGGGAATAGCTCCTATTTGCTTAGCTTGTAGATTTCTGTTTATCATTCAAATTACAAAATAACTGGTGTGCTGGAATCATTTAGAACATTAATTTTTAATCAAGTAATCATGATGGCAATATTACACACAACTAATTGGTCCAAATAGCCATTTGCATCTTATTTTCGATTGATTTCAGGTGCTTCGATTTTGATTTCGTGGTTTTTAAAAGGCAGCTGATTTTTCATTTACAAATTCAAAATGGAATCGGAATAAAAAAAAACTTCACTGATCCAGGAGGAAATGGTTTATGTAATGACTACAGAGACCAGTACAATATAAACAATATAACATAAGAGTTTGCCTCAAAGAGCAAACTGTTATTTAGATGAGTTAATATACAACATTTAGAAAATGTGCATGATTGTTTCATGCACAGTCAAACAAATATTTGCCAAATTTAGCTTCTCTTTATCTGTAATGGTAGAACAGTATTGCTATTACAACTACTATTTTTTTAACAAAAATACTTGTATGCTAGCTGCTTTAGATAAAATAAAATGTAGTATTGTAAATATTTACAATACTAGTTAAGATTCTGATGCAGAATAGAAAGAGTTAACAAGCTCTGTCAGGTATGTGTGTGAGACACATAACAATGATAACTCAAGAAGTATACGTTCATTTGTGATTGCAAACTGAAATATCATCCAATACTAAGATATATCTATGGGGGAAAAAATCAAGACCACTAAACACTTGCTTTGTTTTTACAAAATGTGGAATTTATGCATTCACTAATGAACTAAAGGCCTGTTTTCCTCACTTGTGGAAATGAGATGGTTAACAGTGTAATGTTACTTTCCTAATAGAATCATCTTGCTCCTTCATGCCAGTCAATTCCCGTAGCCCCACCCGCTCCCGTTTGATTGTGTTTATTTGTATCCTTTTAACAAGCACCTTCTGCTAGCCCCGAGCATTATTATGGGCTGTTGCAGTATGTCATGCCCCTGGGTCTTCGTTTAGATAGTTTCCCCTGTGGACAGACAGAGGCTTGGGCCCCCTGCTCTCGCATTCTAATGAATTCCAGGAGGAGTACAGTTCAATGTCATCACAGGAAATTGCTCCCATGAAACTGCACACACAATGAAAACAAACAAAAGTAAGCTCCGCAATTGATATCAGGGCTTGTTGGGGTTTTGCACCTCTCAAAAGTTTATTTTTGCCCCCGCAACAGTGTGTGAGAGTACCGCATGTGTATAAAAACAGTTGGAAAAAGTTTCAGCACACCTCCCATAAACTTCAGGATAAACAGACTCATTTCAGTGCATTTCAGTGCCATTACATACATTCTCATGTTGGCCTCAGTCTGACGAGTCACACACGTCCATCTAGTGGTAAGAACCTTTAACTGCACTTGTTACACACAGCTCGACCTTTCTTGTTTAACAAGGTAGTTAAATGATGGAGCGGAATTGACTAATTGGGAGGAAATCAGTGTTTAATGATATGCATCATGCAATTCTCTGTTGCCATTTTCATGCTAAATAAAGCTTACAAATGTATCAGTCCTGTGTGGTAATGTTGCTTTCACTAGTTTCTGGCAGTAATGACTTTTTATGAAGTATGTGTTCAGTTTTCTGTTTTTTGTACTGGCCTGCACAAGCTCGCAACATTTTCATCGCCCCACTACGTCAGATGACACGTTGGGATGATTTTGGAACACACCCTCTACAGAAAACAACCTTAAATATGGCATTTACTGCATATCGTAATGCATACATTTATTGTGATATTAAAAAAACTAGCCACAGCATTAAAACTATTAAATGAAATAATTTTAACAGTGGCACCTGTCAAGGGGTGGGATGTAGGCAGCAAGTAAACAGTCAGTTCTTGAAGTTAATGTATTGGAAGCAGGAAAAATGGTGTAAAAAAGTGTAAGGATCTGATTTACTATGTGATCATAGTAATTGAGAGGACCAGATGAGTGGGTCAGAAAAAAAATGTATATTATATACCTACTAAAAGTGGTCCGAGGAAGGATAACAGTTAACATGGTCATGAGCACACAAGACTTATTGATGTGCAGGGGAGTGAAGGATAGTCTGTCTGGTCTGATCCCACAAATTGCTGTGAAAGTTAATGCTGGCTATAATAGAACACACAGTGCATTGTATCTTGCTGCATACGGGTCTGTGTCATACTGACCCCTGTCCTCTTCTGGAAGTGCTTGCAGTAGGTATCTGAGCATCAGAACTGGACCATGAAGCAATGGAAGAAGGTGGCCTTGTCTAATGAATCACGTCTTTTGCATCATATGGGCGGCTGTGTGTACATCACTTAACTGTGGGAAAATATGTCACCAGGATACACCGTGGCAATGAGGTAAGCCAGCAGAGGCCATGTGATGATCTGGGCAATGCTATGCTGGGATCAAGCATCTGTGAGATGTGCTGGACAAGCCAGTCTTGACACCGCTCACCTTCAGAAGTCTTATGGAGTCCATGCCTTGACAAGTCAGAGCTGTTTTGGTAGCATTTGGGGACCTAAACAGTATTAGGCAGGTGGTTTTACTGTTATCTGTGTATAATGTGAAATGTATCATACCTTTTGCACAGGCCACGTGTTATTCTTATGTATTCAGAAAGTTAAAATGTGTTGTGTTCTCTCTTCATTCAACAAATTTGAATTTTGTCATTTCACCGGGGGTGCCAAAACTTTTGCATACAATAGTGTCATAGTGTAACAGATGTCACATAGTGAAACTGATTGACCTATATTGCACACGCAGTGCTATTAAAGCTTCATTATTCACTGTTAATGGCAATTGTAGCACTGCCTGTAGATCCAGCTGGAAGGAATGATGGAAATATTTCAACAAAATATGTCAGGAATGTGGTGAAGGTGTCCTGGTGTTTTTATTTGTAGTTTTTATTTTATTGTTATTTTTCATGGTGTGATACATTTTTACAGTTAGTTGCCAGTGTGTTGTCCAACACCGTCCCAGTACAGGCTGAACTGAATGTGCTGTGTTTATCTGTGTTCTTTTTTAACTTGCATCCAGGTGCTTCCATATCTAGCTGCTTGCCAGAGGGACCAGCACTCCTAATGTGTCCCTTCTTGCGCCGGGGTTGGGTTTGGCTGCTGAAAGCATTTTTTTTTTCATATATTTCTCAGTGTTTGGGGTGAGGAGAAGTGCCGTGTCTGCTTTGTGTCTGCTTCTTGGAACAAGTTTCTGTACTGTGATGTGGAGTGTTTGAAATTGCCAGAAAGTTGTCACTTTATTGACTCGGGCTGTCGTCAGCAGAGCGTCTCATTGTGTAAGCCGGAAAAGTCGGCCCAAGTTTGGAGCGAGGAGGGCAGGGGAGATGAGAAGTGGTGTGGGGCGGGGGGGCATAAACAATAGCTCCTTAAAAACCATGCTTTTTCCTTCTTGTTTGCCCCCAACGGACAGACAGGGAGGAAAATAGCTAACTCCTCACAAGGACTGTTTTTTTCCCCCCTCCGCATTGAAAGGGTGTGTGTACTGAAGTGTGAAATATCAATAGCGTGCAGATTCGAAATAGCTTGTGGCGCACACTTGGCAACTTGTACTTCAAACATATTAGTTTGTGGGGGGGGATAAAGGAATTATCAAGGGATCCTGTCTACACATACACCATTCACGCTCCTGTTTATCATTTGATACGCTGCAGAAATCCTTTTTTTTTCCTGACCATTTCTCAGCCATAATTGCAAGAAAGCTTCTTTTGGACATAAAATTGCTCTTTGTTATTTTAAATCTTGACGTTTTTACTCAGCTCAACTCGGACAAAATCAGATTTACCCACCCTACCATTGTTTGGCATCCGAAGTTTACTTCCTTTGCTCTTGAGCTCCAAAGCAAGCTAACAAGTTATGGAAACTGACCAATTAGCATGTGCAAACAGTGTCTGCATCGACGCACTTTAAATAGCCATGTGAAATATACATATCATTTCCGAGTCTGTACAACATACTGTGGAGCTTGAACTTTTAAGAAGTTTCTATAATTCTGCATAAATATGACACCTAAGACAGCAACAGAATTTCATACCAGTCTTAAAAGTAGATGAAGAGCACCCAATTAAAGAAATGAGTCAAATATACTAGGCCATTTTGTTATAGAGAAAAATGATTCAATATTACCTAACTGATTGGAAAATATATTACTTTTAGCCCATTCCAGTTTCAACTCTAGGATGTTGTCAATTTTTCCTTAAAAAAACTGCCCACTTTAGGTCCTTCCACAACATTTCTATTGGGTTATGGTCAGGATTTGTGTGCTTAGGAGTGTTGTCTTTTTGCATGACCCCATTTCTATTAAGATTCAGTTCACAGCGAAGTGGGCCCAAACCATGACACTACCATCGCCATGTTTGACATATGGGATTTGATTCTTATGCTGGAATGCATGCATTTCTTTCTCCAAACATAACACTTCTTATTTTAACCAACAATTAGTTTTTGTCTCATCTGTACACAAAACATGTTTTCAATAGCTTTCAGGCTTGTTCACATGTTAACAAAGACAGGCAGCGGTGTTTATGGAAAGCAGTGGCTTTCTCATTGTAACCCTGCCATGCACACCACTGTTCATCAAAGTGTTCTTCTGATTGTGGACTCAAACATTAACATTACCCAGTGTTATGGATGCCTTTAGTTGCTTAGAAGTTATCCTGGGTTCCGTTGTGATCTCACAGACTTTTACATCCATGAGGAAAGTAACCCTGGTCATGGTGTGTCTGTTTGTGTATTGGTGGAGTCCAAATTCTTTAAATATTGTTTTTTACTCTTTTCTAGCTTGATGAGCATCAACAATATTTTGTCTTAGGCCCTCATAAATCTCCTTTGTTTGTGCCAGAACACTGCATTTGCGTGGTGGTAAAGACCACAATTACTTAATCCCTGTCTGGGAAACCGACCCACAGTTCCAAAAAAATTAAGCTTCAGAATGGCTGTGGCTACTGTTTTTAGTTATGCTGCACATAACAATTTTTATGTATAACACTACACCAGACGGTGCTAAAACCGATGACCATAATCGTACTTGTTAGCTATCTTAGCCTTGTAGCTCTAAACATTTAAACTTTTGGACTATGACGTTATGGGTCAGGGGAAAATCTTGTACATTTTCTAGAAATGAATCACATTTGTTCACAAGCTGTCATGAAAAGTGATTGCCCATGTTTTGGTGCTTCTGGACTGAATAAAAGCTGGCACTTCTCTGAGCGTGTATAGCATGGCGTGGCATGCTCAGCCCACATTGGCCAAGCGAGGAAGCATCACCCAAAGATTATGGGCTTTTCACATGCTGCAGCTATTGGAAACAAATGCTTGGCCAGCATTTCAAAAGAAGCTTGATCCAGAGCGTGGCTTTACAGGTGGCCACCGCCCGCAGCTGATTTCAGTTGTGGAGCCGTCCGAAATGTCACGTCCCATCCCGTCGCCTTCCCCCATCAGCCTGCTGCAGGAAGAAGACAAGGAGGGGAAGCAGGCTGCTGAGAGACAGCATGCAAAGAGGCGAAGAAGCTGCCTGTGGCTCCAATTCCATCTAAAGTTGGAAAATAATAATAATAATTAACAAAGGTATTTCCTGCCTGGAGAAAAGTGTGTTTCCCAAGATAGGGAAAATGGAGCAGTGTATGAATGTTTGAGGCTGGTAGTGACATTAAGCAGTATTCTGTGTTGGATACCAACACATAGCTTCAACTATTTTTCTCCACTTCAAGGCCATAATCTTCGGTAATCCTTGGTTTATTGTGTGCTTATTCAGGATATACCTTTATGGCAGCACACTTTGTAAAAAAAAGTCATTTCCATTGGTCTGTAATCAGTGTGTGTCAAAGAAGCTTAACCTGAGTGCTAGTTGGTGCAATCTTATTGTTTTACTTACTTTAAATCCTCCTGTATGGAATATGCATGCTCAACCTCAGTGTCACTTCCACTAATGCCCTGGTCTAGTAAAATAAGCACCTTAGTCGTAAACTTGCCAATGACCTGTCCTCAAATAACCACTTCTGTCCCCTCCGTTTAGTCAAGAACTAAAGAGTCACTTTTCAGATGTCTGGTGTTTTTCCTCCCAGCAAGAGTGCACCAACATTACTCCTGATATTAGACTTTAGCCCTGAAGACTGTGGTAAGGCATGCTTCCCTGGCACAGGTTTAACCAGTGATGATCATGTGATATAATTTCAGCTCAAATACTCTGATGCGGATTGATGTTTTTTTTTACACTTTTTTTTAAGATCAATCACAGCGTAGCTACAGCTGCTCAACCTCTTTGAATAAATCCAACACTGTTCTGACTGGGTTTCATATCAGAACTACAGTTTATGGTGAGGTTTAAGATGAAGATATGTTAGTTATATTTATTTTGGATGTTTTTTTTCAGCACTATGTGATTTTATGTACCACATGTTTCATAATTTCAAATTTCCTACTTGTCTATATCTTACAGAATTTGGGTGAAACATAAAAAAACCATGTTTTGTATTTATATTCTCTCTGCCTTGAATTTCTCAACTGTGTTACATGTTCTTGTTTTGTTTTTGTAATGCCCATAGACAGATATTGGAATCATACTTTTTGCTTGTTTAGCTGTTTTCTTTGTCTTCATTTGGATTGTTAAACAAGTAATTTTAAATATATATACAGTATATACACACACACACCTTTCTGTTTTTAAAAGACATGTATGTTTGTGGTAAGACATCCGTTTAACATGTATTACTTGATAAATTAATTTACATATGCAAATAATAACCTCTTATTGAGAGGGTTTTTTTTTTATCAAGTAATCGTAACAGCCCATCTAATGATCGGTTTGTACATGTTTCAGACCTGATCTCAGACTGTGCTTTGACGCAACATTGATTGTTCATTTGCTCTCTCGTGTGGTTTTAAAGGCTAATCAACCCCAGCGTATTTACTCCTTTTCTCATATCCTCTGGAATGATAGAGCACTCCTGGAGACCAGCCGGTAAAGCCAGCCTCCCCTGCGCCCTTGCTTTCTGAGTCTCAGCCCTTTGGACTCAGGGGCCCCCACCGTTTTCCAGCGCTGTAATGTTGTACAGGTCTCCAGTAAATCAAAACCACTAGCAGATGCTGGCTAGCTGCGCTTCAGGAGGCGGACCCTTTTTCGAGGCCTTGATTTACACAGCCAGCACACGACCACAGACATTCCTGTGTAAAAAAGCCACGGCTCTGTGGCACGCTGCAGCTCCAGCCTGTGTGCGCTCGTCCTTTCCCACGCTTTCCTCTGTTCTGCCAGCCAGCAGAGGCAGCTCCACTGCTCTCCAGCCATTAGGAGCAGAAAGAAAGCAGGGAAAGGAGCGCCAGATGACGGCAGAGGAACTGAAAAGAGAAGCAGCTCCATTTGTCATCTGCTGATGAGCCGATAGGTGTTTGGTTTAAGGAATATTTCAGCCTTTTTTAGCCTGATCTCTGTCTGCTGTATCTGTATCAAAGGGTTGATTACTATAAGCAATAATGTCAATGCCTCTACCTAGAAAGCAACTGAAAACTAGCTGACTAAACCTACAACAATTACACTCTACAGTGGTTTTACTTCAGCTTCATGATGCTTCACATCAGGCGTGACTCAGTATTGCAAAGAAAGTTTTCCTAACTCATTGTTTTTTTTCAGTAATGGATGAGTTCATATAACCTGCAAAAAGCCAGAATTGTTTTGTGTTTTTGTTTAAATATCAAATATAGACTTAAAGCATGGTTACTGCAATGATGCAGCATGATGGATGCAGCTGTTGGAAAAGATTACATCATTTAACATAGAAGTGTATGGCACTGTTAGCCCATCTGCTGTAAAACGGGCTTAACAGTAGTAGTAGTGGAGACATGAGAGAATCTTACCAAAGATGTTTGTGATGTTTCATCTTACTTTCTATTGGAGCGGCACGAGAAGAAAGTAGTTCTGGCTGCCTTCACTTTCCTTGAGGATTTTTGTTGTCCACTGTTTTGGTTCAGTTTTAACAAATTCTTAATTCTGGACATTTAATTATTAAACACTGGTCTCAGTTGTGGAAATGCTCACTGATGAAATTCAGTACTCTTGTACATTTGGAATCAATTGCTATGATCTTTTGTAAAAATTGACAAAAAAGTCAAATTTGTTCTTTGTGGTAATCGACCATAAGCTAAAATGCATCATGTAGAGATTCCTTTAAAAAAGGCTCCACCAAAATATGCCCATAATACAGCTTTGAGAGATGTATTTTTTTGTGAATGAAAGCACAGCATGTTGTGCACCATTTGGAGATGACAGAATTGGAGAAAGGGTTTTTTGTAAGACAGGTAGAATGCGCAGCGTATATCACTAGTTACAGGAAACAAAAATTGCGTTCCGCTTATTTGTGCGCAACCTCCGTGCATGCAGTACTATATTTAGAGGTGAAACTCCTGTCTTGGACAAATTCCTTTGCCGGGGGAGAATGCTGAGAACGAGCAGTTTGCCAACACGGAGAGCTGACAGCTTTTATTGCAGGAGAAGACGTCTTGTGTTTTAAAAAAGTGGTTCACTCTGACAGGAGCACAACAACAAAGCGGCGTGACCTGCCGAATCTGAGAAAACACCTTGTTATACCAGAGTTATGTGCACCCCCAGCCAAAGACACCTGCTGAGGGTGTACATATCTCTGGTATAACACAGACTTATATCAGAGGGTAGATATTGGAGATTAAACCAAGCCCTACCCCACCCCAGCCCCCCAAGCATGGGTGGGCCAAATGGGTGCACAGAGGCAGGACTGTACATCCCCAACTGTAACCAGGGTGGTAGACAAGCATCAGGCATTCGCTTTATTTTAAGACTGTGTGGAGGAGGAAGAGGAAGGGAGAAAGGCGGAGAGGGAGGGAGAAAGAACGGGGCCGGGAAAATGGGGGAAGCGATAGAAAGTGAATTCCACTCCTGTCACCCGGTGCTAGGTGTTTGCAGAGTTTTTCCCTTCCAAGCACCTGCCATGCAGGTACAGTAAAGTCCAATTAACGGCGTCAGCCAAGAACTTCTCTCCAGCACTCAGCCCCCCACTCAGCTCCACATTTACCTGGGAGCATTCAGGGTTCTGGAGCCCACTAAGCTGGTGGGTGACAGAAGACTATTTCTTGTGTTTATAGTGATTCTCAACCTTTTTGAGTCATAACCATCCCAGCTCTGAGCACTGGACAGTCTATTATAATCACATACCACACTGCTAGCTATGCTACTGCTTCTGTACTATGTGTCCAAGAGTATCCAGACACTTCCTCTAATTAGTGAATTCAGTTACTTTAAGGTGTATATATTGAATACAGGTGTTTAGTTGCACACTCACATGTTGTAACATTGACAGTAGACTGGTTTGTTGTGGAACAGCTGAGGAAAACATGTGCCTGAGATCACCAGGCCCAACACCAAGCATCAGGCACATGGACATAAAAGCCTCCCAGTAGTTTGCAGAGGAGCTGTAGAACTGTGTTGTTCTGAGTGAAGGAGCTGCATCTGTTACCTTTGTATCATCCAACATCTGTATCTGATCTCTCTAATGCCCTGTGGGTCAGTACAATAAACTAATTGATTGATTGATTGATTGATTGTCACCTTATGAAATTTGTGTGGGTTTGTGTAACAAAAATGTCATTTTCCAGTCTTTTCTCATCCCTTACAATTTGATGATGCATTATTACTGTGCCTTTCAGACTGATGTATGTAAATGGCCTCTATTCTGACTGGCTTCTCTTATTGTGACTTGTCCTAAAAATAGCCCATGTTGAAACTGTCCTTATGTTTCAATATGAATGTGCAGCACATGGTGGGTAGTGCGGACTGGATAGTGAACGGTATGATTTGAAACTTAAACAGTGTTTACATACTCAGCCCCTTTCATTAAAAAAAATCAGGGAATGCAGCTTTCATTAAATGGGCTCTTTTAAACAGCCCATCTTATTTTTTTCAGCTTATTTGTAAAAATGATTGATTCTGCTATGGCATCACCCTGATGTCAAAGATTGTTTGTCAAAGAGAATTTATATATATCACAACATTGCGTTTTTTCACTATACTTGGGTGCTTTTGGAATGGGGGTTTACTGTGTGTATACACACACATATTTACTTTACTTTAATTCATGCACACCCACCTTTATTGGTATGCGATGGGTTTTTTTTGGTATGCAAGGTTGTTGGTTTTTTTTTTGGTATAAGCAGATAAGTAATAAATTAATAAAAGCCAATCAGCCGCAAGGAGAAATAAATTGCGTTCTCGGATCGGCTACTTTCAAACCTCCCGCCTCTGAGTACAGTGGTATTTCACCATCCCAAGACATGCTTTCTTTGCGTTCTCTCGACAGTACCAAAAAATGTATAGCTATTTTTTTATAAGGAAATGTAGCTGTATTTACATAAAACTTTATTATAAAATTAGTCAATAATATTTTATTAATAATTTAGCACTTAAATGCATGAAAAATTATATAGTGCCATGAAAAAAGCTATGGCATCTGCGCTTCGTCCGCCATGGCCCCTTGTCCTTGTGCTGGGTTGTTTATGTTTGGGTGTGGTGCTTAGCAACCCAGCACGAGAACAAGGTGGCGTGGCAGACAAGGCTGGACGTCACAAAAGCAAAAAAAAAATGCGGAGGATATCTGCCGTTTCCATGTTAGTGCGGGGTTTCAGCGAACAATTATTAGTTTGGTTCTCAGAAAAAATCTGCGATGGACTGAACCGTGACTAAAATGGGGGGGAGAGGGGGGTTGTTTAGTATATATATGACTACCTCAACTCATCAACCCCCCAGATTCCCAGGATGATAACCATTCGTGTAACATGCTTGATTCAGCTTAGGAAAGGCTGGGTGATGAGCTGATCAGTCGGATATGTGTTGGAGAGGTAAACCATATGCAGGGCCTGAAAATGCAGCCAGGACCAGCTTTAGGACCCCTGATGTAAAGGATGAGTGTGTAAGAGCTGATGATGTTTGTATGGCTTTAGGTGATTAGGTGTACTAGTGCACCTGCAAACTGACTACAGCGAGGCAGTGAATACGGCCCTCTGGGGTAAAAGAGAGTACTTGATGTGTATCAAGGAAGTGCTCTAGTGTTTGCTCTGTTTGTTGTTGTCATGTTTGTTTGCTGGAGCGTTGATGGACAAAGTGGAGTGAAACTCTGAGAAATCGTGTCAGTCTTAATGACATTTGCCGGAGTCGGGTGCGAAATGCATGTAATATGCATTTATGCAAATGTATGAATGGGAATTATTCCTTGAATACATTTAAAGGCCAACATTTGCATACAGAGTCATAATTAACTATTTACAACTTGGGTCCCAGTGAGCTTCCCCATTTCTTTTTTGTGTTTTTTGTGAAGAACCATCAAAATTCGCCTCACCAATTAACTATGTCTTTTTTTACTCATTTCCTTTTTCCTGTGGAGCTTCAACTTATTTGTTGCAGCCTGAGTGAAAGTTTCGGAGACGAAGCTTTTCCCTTCTCTCCTAACCTTTTCGTGTGCTTTCCCGGGCGACATAGATGAGGTGGAAGTTCTCTTGATTAGTTTACACTTTTAGGCACAAATCAGCATAATAAAGAGCATGATGATGATGAGGAGGAGGAGGTGAAGATCTGAAGGTCTTCTGCTTGTTTGTGCGCGCGCTCGGAGGTAGACGCCGCTTCGCCTCCTCTCTGACCCCGAGGCGCACAGTCACTAGATGTGCCCCCAAACCCTCAATCCCAACCTTCCCCCCAGAACCCCTCTAAACACCACCCCTTCCACCCCCTTCCAACCAGCCACGCGCAGCGGAGACCCCTCCGGGCACACTCGGGGTGGCGTTACTGCTGGCGCGCCTTTTCCAAGCGCCGTAATGAGGGCGCAAGGCGCACACATAAAGACAGAGAGGCAGCGCTGGAGCCGCGCTGTACTCGCCCAGGACTGACCCCAGTGGTCCAGGGGCAGGGACTGGGCTCAGCAGGGGGAGTCCCTGTGCGCGCTGATCAGAGGAAGCGAGCGCCTCCGACTCACTGCTGAAGGCGCGCCCTGGAAACACACACACACACACACAACGCTGATTAGGCTCCATCGTCGCTCGAGCCCCACTAGCTGGAAGCTTTCTCTTGTTCCTCCTGCTTGTTTGTTTCTCGCTTTCTCTCTCTGTGCCTTTTGTCATCCTCAGATAGTGACGGATGGTGTGTGTGTGTGTGTGTCTATGGAAGGAGGTGGGGGTGGGGGGGCTCGCTGGTAATTAGCTGAACCTTTTTTCCAAGCCCTGACATAAAGGCAAGCGCAGGCAGAAGCTCAGAAATGTCTTCCCTGTTTGTTTGTGTCCCCCCCCCCTTTTTTTTACCCCTCCAAGAATCTTCCATCAGATCAAAGTGTTCCTCTGAGTATAGTAGCCTATATAAGCCTGGGTTTCAGCCTTTCACTCTCTCTGTACTGTTAGTAAGGCCTGCCTTACATTTAGTTACAGCATATTAGAGAATGAACCCACCAAGTGAGTTGTCCTTTACAGTCCAAACAAAAAATCCCATCAAACATCCCCAAGACACCCACCGTTCTGATGATTTTGCTCGCCTCTGTGGCTCTGCTGAATTTTCTGATGATATTTCCTGCAATCCACCACTCCGGATCACGTTCCATATAGATCCCATTTTAATTTATACCCAAGGCCATGCAGGGAAAGTGTAGCGTGGAGATACTATGATTAATTTATAGATTATGAAATTTCTTGATTCTCTCCATCTGTTCCCTTGGTTATGTGAATTATTAGAGCTGTCAAACGAAGCTGGACTCACTCTGTCTTCCCTGGATCCGCTTTATAATAAAGCAATGACTGGAGATGAAGTAAGAGTCAGCTTTGCAATTAATGCACTTGCAGTTTGCCTTTTCTCTCAGCCTCTTCATTCTTCCTGCACATCTGCTCCTCTTTTAGGTCTAATGATTCTCGGTGCTGATGCAAATGGATGGATTGTGATTTCTGAGTAATGGGATCATCTTTTGAAAGGACTCATATCTTGTGAACTGTTTTATCTTTACATGATCGTTTTCCAACTGCTCTTTATCCCTTTGAATTAAACAGGCTGTTTTTTCTTGCTGCATCTTTAAGATGAATATATGTAAGTAACTGTTTTGATGGCTGCACTGTATTGTGCCTCAGTCAAAAAGCAGTCTAGACTCCTTATAACTTCAGTGTGAGTGACTGGGGCTAGACTGCTGTAGGCTATACACCAATCAGCTGAAACATTAAAACCACCTGCCTAATATTGTGTAGTTCCCCCTCATGCTGTCAAAACATCTCTTACCCATCAAGGCACAGATACCAGATAGCTCTGAAATGATGGAGTCACCTAGAGCTGTGGTGCTTGAAGAAAGGCACAAAATGTGTTAGTCATTCCTCCAGTCCTCAGAGAAAAATCTTTGGTCCCACCCCCTGACAAACCACAATATTTGTGTGAAAAGAAGATTATCAGTGTTATTCACATCACATCTCAGTTTCTGGCTGATTGGTGTATGTGATAGTGTGTGTGTGTGTGTGTGTGTGTGTGTATTAAGTAAGGAAAACTCCATTCCATTAAAAAGTCCATTCCCTTTTCATTATTTAGTGCAGTGAGTCTGAAAGTAAGAGGCACAGGAAACTACATTCATTACTTCAGTTCAATTCTAATTTGCAGCATCTTTCACAATATTGTCAGCAATGTGGCTCCAGCCCCCTAATGATCAAGCAGAGGAAGACATTGGCAGGAAAAACTCCCTAACAGCATGAGGAAGCACTGAGAGGAATCAGGATTAAAAAAGGGGATCCCATTCTCCTCTGGCCACACTTCACTGACGAGTAAGTTATAAATAGTACAGGTTCACAAGGGGAATTAAACTTGAGGCCTTCTGATCAAACTGAAGACATGAACGCTGGCAGTTTTAAAGGTGAGGTCTATGCACTAATTTAAGTCAGAGTAGGTTTACCAGAGGATGTTTTGTAACGTAGTTGACTGACCAGTTCTTGTAAGATTAAGTATCTATGTAATATTCCCAAATCGCCACCAATAATCTAAAAGTGCACATCAGTGTTATACGATTAGCTACACATTCAACATACCACACAGCCAATTTCTGATATTTACATTACTGTGAAACAGAGCTGCGTTTGGTTGTGTAGTTCCTGGTTGAGTTAATTACAGAATTTCTTCACCCTAGAATTATTACTGTCAGACTATAAAGACTACACCCACTGCAGATTCATACTAGATTAAAATCACAAATGTACTCCAGTTTTCTCCCATTAAATGGAGTTCAAGAGGGACAAGGAATCCCACTGATTCAACTCAGTTTCATTTAGGTTGTTCTTTAACATTATTACAAACAGCTTTCCACAAACAGCTTTCCACAAATGTAGGACCAGGTTAATTTTTTGTGTAGGTCTGGGTTCATGACATTTGTATAGTTTTATGTGCCAAGAATTATCAGCCTTCATTTCATTTCACCATCTTCCAGCCTCTCTCTATCCCTTACAATTTAAAAAATGTTTTTTTTGTTACTTTAAGACCGAAATGTGTAAATAGCCTTAGTTTTGGCTGAATTATTCTTAATTCAAAACGCAGTCTGGACTGGAACACACCATATAACCATAGTGTGAATGGGTTGGGCTTACCTATGGGGCATCTGTAGGCAAATTTGTTGATTTTTGTGTCATCCCAAAATTATGAACTCAAAAATAACTGTTTTTTTGTAGATTTAATTTTATATAAGATTGTATAAACTGGAGAGTGAATGTGGACACTGTATTTACATTTTACATCAAACCCTTTCATTTCAAAAATAAAATAGAAAAGTCAGTTCTTTTTGATATGTGCTGTTTATTTCTCAAGGGTGACGATGGCAGCAAAAACTTCCTATTGGCAGAACCAAGACTCGAAAGTGGTATCAGTGCCTCTCTGATCAGTGCAGTTATGATGTAAGCTTACACGGTTAGCCTCTTAAAATACATGCTTAGTATTAAGCTATTATTAGCCCTATTCTTAACTACTAAACCCAGTATGCATGTCATGTGAGTGAGGAATTGAAGTGTGCAATCACATATGGACCTATTAAAGGCTTAGCAGAGGCACTTGCATCAGGCGGAAGAAAGAAACATTAACTGGTTTCAAAAGGTGGGCTTAAAATACATGCTGAACTTGTCTAGTCGTGTGAGAATTCTTCCCACGTCCGCGGTCTGGAATGGCGTGCCTGAGCTCAGAAAGCAGAAGCTGAGGTGGACTCTCAGTGTGAATCTGCCAGCAGACCTTAGGCCCAGCCACCGGCAGATTCTGGCCCCCACACACACACACACCCCGTCTCCACAGCAGCCTCTCAGCACAAAGGAAGCTTCTGCCGCTGCTTTCCGGCCCCATTAGTACCCGGGCGCAATGGCAAAGCTCAGAAAGCGCATTCATTATTCATGGGCACGCAGGCAGAGGCCCCTGATAAATTCTCACTTTAAGTGACAATGAGTGACAGATCCTGGGCTTTTTTTGCCCCCTCTTTTTTTTAACGCCCTCCTCTCCCTGCCGCCAGTGGTGCACTGGCCAAAGGTCTAGCCTGATCCTCTGCTAATGACCAGCATGATGTATGTGCGATGGAGCGGCGGCTGACACTGGAACTTGAGGCCGTTGTCCCGCTCCTCAGGCCCCCAAGCCAGGGGGGAGGGGAGATAGAGCCCAAGCCGGGCGCCCGGAACGCTACGGAAACTCCTCATTAGCCCGGACACACAGGGTTAACCTGGAGGGGAGGTGGAAAGGGCGTGGGGAGAGGAGGGGGGTACTCAGATAGGTGAGAGAACAGGCTGAAGGGAGAAAGAAGGATTTGCTAATGTAAGAAATACGAGAGCTTGAAATCATCCTCCAGAAATTGCCGGCCACAAAGACACAGATGCCAGCAGGGACCCTTTTTTCCAAAGGTTATCCATTGATGCCCTCCATAGTGTTTTAACTCCTCAAACCCTAAGGGACTGTGTGTTGGAGCTACGCTTTGGTTCCTTGCTATAATGACTACACTGCTAAAAATATCAGGCCAAAAGAGGGTTCTGCTGCCTTAAAAGAACCATTTTTGGTTTCCTCCAAAAAGATTTTGGTAAATTATTCTTTAAAGATCCAAAATTGTCAGTACCTATAATGTGAGTGTATAGAACCTTTTTAAATGGCCCATGCCCTACATTTCTCTTGTATTTCATTTCTTCAACAGTCACAATTCCCGAGGAATAGTTATTAACAATTTCTGCCACCTCTTGATCTCATAGTTTGTTTTTATTACTGTGTCTTTATAATCAACATATGTAAATGAGCTCCATTCTGATTGGCCACTCTGCGAGGCACTCAGACAGATGTATGAACATTTGCTGGGTTTAGTGACATCTCAAAATCAGTGATTTTAAAATGAACTGTTTTAAGGCTTAATTAGTTCATTTACTTTTCAGGAACCTTTATTTTAATTATTGTATTGATAGAACTGGTATATTTTTTTCATAATAGCAAATAAGTAATAGCAGTTACTGGATTGTAGAGGTAACTAAATGGTAAGCCTATGTTTTAAATTGACATCTCATTCATGTGAGAGACTGAATTCTTAGAATTTTTTTTACAGCACCAGGACGCCTTTCAGTTTCAGTTTCTCTTCCTCTCTCATAACATTTGTTCTATTTCCATAGGAGTTACTGAAAACATCAGTCTGATGACTAAATGATATGAATTCCACTGATATTTCAAAAAGTCCCATGGTTAAAAACAAAATCAAAGTAATTCCACCAACATTTAAAAAGTATCATTGTTAAAAAAAATGTAAATAAAGTAATTCAGAGATTTGATGTGAAATGCTGCATTTACAGAAACAAGAAGAGTCACAATTGTTCACAATAGTGGTGATAGGAACCAGATGTTTTAAAGCATTTAATGCTTCTAAAAGATTACTTGCAGAAAGGGCATTTTATTACATGAAATACTTATGAATATGTTGCCTGATTTCTGAGTTTTGATATTCCCGAGGTTTTAGCCTAAAGCATTTTTTAAAAATCCATTCATGGCAGAGAGATACACGAAGGGTGTTGTAAGGCAAAATTGTCCCCAAAGAAAACACATTTTTGTTACATTTACCACTATTTTACCATTATCAATACTACATGAAGACATGAACAGATTCACTGGTGGTTTAGAACAGTAAACAAAGTGTATTTGCGTTTTATTCACTGTGACCCCTGGTTCCTATCACCACCCCTGTGAAGGAACCTGAGTGTGTTACTTTATAATGAACCGTCTAAAATGATTTTGATTTTGTGTTTCATGAATTATGCAGAAACCTTGAAAAAGTGGAATTGTTTGGAATTCCCCTTTAATAACTGAATACTATGTGTATACTTTGAAGGGCTGAATTGTTTTATTCAATGTTTATTACTTATATGTGTTTACAGTCATAACAATACATATTGGACAGTGATGGGCTGACAATTTGATACTCCCAGCAGGTGGAAGGAGGAACTGGCCAGTCGGAGTACTCTCCGTGCACAAACCCACCCCCCCCTCCCCATAAGGAGCGGAGTGTGATTGTACCTCCTCAGCCGAAGACAAATGCTAGCAGCAGAACAAAGGCAGCACTTTGTGTGCGGCTAGCTTTGAGAACCGTGTCTCAGGGGTAAAAGTAAATTATACATTTCCAAAAGGACACCTCTCTGGGGAATACTGCGGTGTATATCAGAATTTCCAGTTTAACTCTTGTTATTATCTCGTGCTAAATGCATCTAAATACTCTCAAATTAATATTCAGTATTATTCTATTATGAGAGAAAACTGGTCTTAGTTATGATCTGTAATATTAGTATAAACATGTTCTGTCTATAAAGGAAATCCTCTGCTGATTTAGAAGTCACATTATTCCGCAGTGCTGCTGAGTACATGCTGACTGGTCTGTGGCCATTTCACACTTATGTAGTTCATTCACATTGTGGCTTTGGGATAACCAGGATATTATGGCCCCAGTGCAAGAAAAATTAATGGACTCCTTATTATCTTATGAAAGAAATGACATCCCACTGTTCTTTAAAGCTCTAGGCTAATAGTTGCTAATAGTTAATAGTTATTACCATGGCTACCCAGTTATAGGTTGACAATGGCTTAATCAGCAATATATAGCACCTAGCTAGTGTCTTAGTTATACATTTACTTTTTATTTATTTTCAACACAGATTATATTTTCAGCACTGACTCAGTCTGTGTATATTATGATATATATATATATATATACCTCATGTACAGTCAGCTCCATAATTATTGACACTTCATACTTAAACCTTTCATTGTCTTTAGTCTACAGAAAAAAGTACAAAGTAAGTGACTTGAGACCATTCCTTAATACAGATTCTCTCCAGATCCTCCATTGGCCTTGGTCCTCTCATTTGGACTCGCCTCTACATAATAGTACTTAATTCATGATGCCATGTATTCTGTCAAGGTTTATATAATCTCTGTATGAAGTGTCACAGATCCCCCAACTATTTAAAACCAGTGTAGAGGATCCTCACTGTACAACGTTTTTAATGTGAAAAACACTTTGATTGTTTTACCAAAAAGCTCTTTTTCTGTCTGACCACTGAAGCCAGTTCCATCAGCATCTAAATCCAGCCGCATACGTTTGTGGTTAGATGAAAGAACAGGCTTTCTTCTGGCACATTTTTCAAATACTTTTTGACATGGAGGAGGTGTCTAATGGATTAAAGGCTTGGTGACCCCAAGATGTTGTCACCTTCTGCAAGTGTCCAGCCATGACTTTTGAGGGAATTTGAGTCTCTCTAACTAGAGATATTCTTTCATGGCATTGCTTTCTTTCTTTCTGTGTTTTTCCTAAAAGCACGCCAGTAATTATGGAGCGGGCTGTATGCACATAAGGCACTACATCAATGATTTTGCTACACCTTGGTTATTAAGACCTTGAAAGTGAATGTTTTTAAACTATGGTACATCAACACTGAACATCACAGTCATTATAAAGAGTGGCCATGTCTGTGCAGCCTGGCTGTGAGCAGGATCTAGGGGAGGCCATAGATCCTCATTAGGTCACCAAATCTCCTGGCTCTGCTATATCTCTCACTACATGCGCGGTCAGTAGGAGGCTTTCTCTCAAATCCCTCTGGGCAGCCCAGGGAGCTCCTGTAGTCACGCTCAACTACTGTACGTCACCTTTAAATTGCTCTATTTGTCTGCACTGGTCAAGCCACAATAGGCCAAGACATTGCTCCTAGCAAGTGTCGTTACACACAAAGACCAGAGAAGATGATCATTTGTACCTCTCTGATTCAGGAACCGCTGGTATTGTATCCTGGTTTAAAGGAACTGTGAATAAAATGTTTTTGTTTTCTAATTCTAATCTAATAATGGTTTTCCTACTTTAATCTAAATCAGTCAGGTTGATAAATTCATCAGCTGATTGTTAATTCACATTAATTGATAGCGTTAATGTTAGAATTCACAGTGTTAAACTGAATAAGTGAGATCTCTTGACTCTTAAAAGCCAGTTTCATTGCCAAATTTCTACATAATTAAGTAGTTGACATGTAAATAAAGGTCATTCAGAGTGATTTGATGTGAAATTTTAGAGAATCTTACTGAAACAGTGGTGATGATAAAAACCAGAAGTCAAGAGTTTAGTGACTCTAAAAGCTCCCTCACAAAAGGATATTAAAGTTTTGGCCTTCTTAAAAGCCTTTAATGATAGAAATGTACATGCACAGTGTTGTCATTGAAAGTAATACCAAAAGAAATGATTCCTGCCAAAGTGGTCTAGCCACATCTCTCCTCCTGTTTCAAAGGGTGGTACCGTGATTCTGCAGTTCTGACTGGCAGCACTCTAAACTAATGGCTTTGACCATTGCCGAATTTACTGGCAGCAACTGGCAGTGCTCTGATCCAGTGGCTTTGGGGGATTATCAGATTGACAGTCCTCTAGCCAGTGGCATGGGGCGGGGATTATATTTGGGGAGATGTAAGTTTTGCTACCCTTCCTGAAGTGCCACCCTAGGCCGATGCCAAGTTGTTCTATATGGGCGCACCCACCTTCACCACTGGCTTGTACAAAGTGTCCACAGGGTGCCTCACCCAGTTCATGCTACAAATAATGAAATACTGAAGGCATGTGAAATATTTGAACAGATGATGGTGAAGGTGAAGACAAAGTCTATAGGCTAGTCACCGGAGACTGGCAGCTCTGAGAGAAAAGGTGCAGGAATGAGGGAAGATGTGAAGGAATAAACTGGACCAGCCTGTAGTAGATGGGAGATGGCATCTCTTGGGAACATGGTTAAAAAAAACATACAGCTATATGCTCAGTATGTCTATATTTAAAAATAGATGTCTATAGATCAAACTGCATTCACTATGATGCTTGCAACCTTTCATATGTCTCTCTTTGTATGTGTGATTTATGTCCCGTCCCCCCAACCCCCAATCTTTTTTTTTTTCTTCACCTCCGTTCTTCCTCCACCTCTCCACTATTGCTGACAGTAGGATACAAGGCATCGGTCAGCTCTTTTCTTCTAGCATCATACGCACATGAAATGGATGAGCCTTGTTGCTGTCAAGTGAGTGGCTTGGGCCCTTGTATCCTGCAAAAAGGAATTTTAATTGCAATCTGTAGTTTTTTTGTCTGCACCACACGGACCAGAGAATGTTTTCAAAGCAGGCTTTTGAACAGGTGTTCTTGGTTTCCAGGTTTCTAGCGGTCAGCTATGCTGTGTTACCGCCGTTCTGGTGGTACATAATGAACACGCGTGCATTTGTTGCATCTATTCCCCGCAAGGAACATTCACCTGATAAATATGCATCTTCAAGACAGTGTCATAGCAACTACCTTTGGAAAAATGACTCAGAAACAGCAACAGCAACAAGGATGAGCCCTTGGTCTTAGAAACCTTTCATCACCATTGGAGACATTCATGCAGAATGCAAAGGGATGCAAAAACTGTTTAGTAGCATTGGTATTTCTTCTAACCCAAGTGGACTGTTAACTGACCAAGGGATCCAAAAGCAACCCATAATGCCAGAAATAACAGCTAAATACAGAAATGTTGAGGGATAACTGAATGTAACCTCAAATAGATTCATGAATGTCAGACATTTGCGTATGCTGTGCAAATTATCCTTCCAAACAGAGAAAATGTTTTCTTTTTTTTTCAGAATTAATTTCTGGGTAGTGTGCTGACCAGTATTTACCATCTATCCTGATAATTACTCTAGATATTTACAGCAAAACGTGCTAACTCATGTATCGTGTTATCTGTCTTCCCTATGTAGTTTTCTGACCTGTTTACTATGTAGTCTGTCAACCAGTTTCTTTGGATGTGCTACCAGTTTTTACCTAGAGGCCTGCTAACTATTAAATCTACGTATTTTTTACTGTGTTGCTTGCCTAAATCAAGAAGATTGGTACCAAATGAAAGGATGACCAAACACATTTATTAAAGTTTGTTTTCAAAATCCAGCAAATACATGCTGTTTTTTAATTCACAGAAATGTAATATTCAAATTTGGTTATACATTCTTTTCAGTTAATAAATCAACAAAATGTATAAACTGACATGTATATTTATGCTAAGGATTTACATTATGCTTGTTGAATATTTATATTTGACCTTAACTGACCTTTGACTTCAACATTTGCAGGGATGTCAACTTTAGTAATTTCAGATTAACTGTTGGAAATGTACAGAAATGTGTGCACGATAGAGCCTACCTTTTCAATTTCAATTTAAAGGTGTTGTGATGTTGTTGCTTTTGGATTTGTGTTTCAGTTTTTTTTTAGTTGCTCTTGTGTATTGCGCTTAGGGGCTTTCATCGGCAAACGACTTAACTGTAAAGTATTTTTGAGGTTTATTGCTTGCTTCTGTACTTTTGGCCTGTAGTGTATGAGGTGTCAGATTTCTGCTTGTGTGTGTGCGGGTAGAGAAGGATGAAGGCAAACACTCTCGTGGCCTGCGTGCTCTTTCCTGAAGCATTGTGGGAGGGAAGCTTCAGGCTGTTCTCGTTAGGAGGCTGTCAGTCAAGACTGGGTACCTTAACCACAAGAAAATTCATACATTTTCGGACATCCTTTTTAAAGTAATTCTAAATTTTACATTGTGAAAAAACACCATACATATAAAACTATATAAGATCAAGATATAGATAAACACTGGCCTTCTGACGAATTAGCCAAAAAACCCTGGATTTGTAAAAGAAAATGTGGTGTTTTGTTAAGTGGTTCATTTTTTTGGTTTAATAGGAGTTAGTTATATTGATGTTTGTGTCTTTCCCTTGGTATAAATAATTAACAGACAAGGACATACATAAACTTATTCAAAAACATCTGCTAACCTTGAAATTCACATAGATAGTGAGTTTTGTATAGCCTCAGATTATTCTATGATTAATTGACTGGATAGTCTGCGATAGGTTGGCCTACAGATGTTTAGTCTCCATTTGACTGATTTATCATTGTTTAGTCTGTGATATGCTTGTCTATGATTGGTTAATTGATGATAGGCTGGTCTATGATTGTTTAGTCTGCGATAGACTGGTCTATGATTGGTTAGTCTAAGACTGGTCTGTGATTGGTTTGTCTGTGATAGACTGTTCTAAGTAGATGATAGGCTGGTCTATGATTGGTTAGTTGATGATAGACTGGTCTATGATTAGTTAGTCTATGAAAGACTGGCCTATGATTGGTTAGTCTGTAATAGTCTATGGCTGGTCTATGATTGGTTAGTCTGTGATAGTCTATGGTTGGTCTAAGATTGGTTAGTCTGTGATAGTCTATGGCTGGTCTATGATTGGTTAGTCTGTGATAGTCTATGCCTCGTCTATGATTGGTTAGTCTGTGATGATTTGTCTGTAATAGACTATGGC